>OU611920.1:3665000-4275000 GCA_914767705.2 Tenthredo notha | reverse complement strand
ATAGAAAATTTAGGGACCTAATTAGGTATTATAATAATCGTTTTTCGTTTGCAAGTTTTAGCGCAAATGTGTTGAGCAAATCAAAGAAAGGAGTTCATAATTTGAAAATACAAGGTCAGGTGTGTCACACAATTCCGGGCAGTATCATTTCGGCAAATGATGAAAATCCAAATTTTTGATAAATTTATGTATATTGTTACGAAGGGTGTTTCTTAGTATATTTAACGCATACGGTATAGTAGTAGTCTCAAACGTACACTATACAAATAAATGATCATAAATAACTGAAGTAAAATATCGGCTGCTGTGTCAACAAACATTATTGTAAAAACAGTGCTGTTTCACACTTAAAACTGTAAACACATATTTTCCTTGATTTCCCAATATATTCAATTTCCTTTACAATTTATTTGCTTCGACTTGAATCTCTTATTTCAACTCAGGACCCACATTTTATTTAACTCAATCCACTCAAGTCTTTCTTTAAATAATCGCAATTAGCCCGCAAAAGCTAATTTCGTATCAATATGATGATTATTAGGCAACACAAAAACGCCTGATGGAAGATAACAATTTTTAGTACAAAGTCACATTGAGTATATACAAAATTTGTTGAATAATAATAACCCATATGCCGAAAGAAATACAAATATTTGTATCAACTCAGTCACGACGAATCATTACTGGAATATTATTCATATTTTAACGTAATTTTACGTAATATAAATTTAGACAAAAATAGATACAATGCTCCTTCAACTGCGGAATGTGCTGCCTTGATAATATCCAAAGATGGTTAGATACCGTCATCGTTTGATATGTGTGTTTATCCAAAAGATCTTCCACCTGGTGTAAGTAGTTATACATCTTTAAATAAATTATCGTTTCATATCGACCCTATGGTTTTCCCTTTCATGTTCCCTTGTGGTGATTTAGGTTGGATCTCAATATTCACACAAAATCCCGATGTTCAAAAACGACTAACAGCGCTTCAATATTACTCATATCGTTTGGTGTAGAGCCCAAAAAGTAAATTTAATCCTATTCTGTATTGTGGCAGGTTGACACAACAGTATATAATTCAAGCTTACATAATTATCGAAAGCAAGAGATCGAATTATATTAGGTACAACCAAAAACAATCACGAATAGAGTGTTATCAGGGATTAGTGGACCATCTTGCTGGAAGTGCTATGAATAAGATCGGGTAATTTCGAAAATGAAGAAAGGTTGAGAAATATGTTTGTATTACCATCTTCATATTGTTACATTTGGTAAAATCACCCTTATATCATTAATTCTATACGACCAACATCTAGTAGCATATACGATAAAAGACACCTCCTAAAATATAAGAACTTCGGTTGCTGAGTCAACAAGCATTATTGTAAAACAAATCAGTCTGTTTCTAGCTCACTACTAGTGCGGACCTGTATTTCAGAATACAGAACCCACTATAAATAAATTAGTCCTTATCGCAAAACACATTTTGCAACATTGGTGTCAGAATCGGGATCTTACCGAGATCGATAGAGTAAATTTTTGAAAAGATAATTGTGATTGTGAAAAGAATTTAAATAGGAAAAGAAACTTCTCGTCGCCGGGCTACTACATCCTCTGACAATCATCAACCAGCTGGTATCCAGCTAATACCACCACCTCAAGTCAACCTGATAGAGCGACTTTTTCAAGCATTAGCCGATCAACAACAGGCAAGTCTTGCTGCACAAACAGCACAACAAGAAACCAATCTAGCGGCACAAAAAGATCGAGAAGAGCGCGAAGCACAACAGCGACGTGAAGATAGAGAAAAACTGGAGTAGTCGCGAAAAACAAGTAGATGAAACATGTAATACTTACAAAGAAATTCATACTGAGTCAGTACCAAAATCCTCTAATAATTAAAAAGTAAATTACTTTGACGGGTCGATACCATGGGCCGATTATGAAAGACAATTCCAGACGATAGCCAAAGTAACTTGAACGATATTTCTTCTAAGATAGAATTGTTAGTTTGAGTAACTAATATAAGACAAGATTTTTCAGAGTTTCCACTAAAGGAACCAATTCGATATTCTGAGATTAGAAAAACGAAACGGAAACCATCCCATCCTGACTTATTTATCCGGTTTCCCTACTTCCCCTCAGATAAGATTGTACCAATTTATATTTATTGCATTTATTCAATAGAATAATTTAATTAATCAATTTATTGTATTTGAAAATCATTCATTCAATATCAAAAAGTTTATTTTATCATCTTGATTTAAATGAAATTTCAAAGGAATCCAGAATTTGAAAGAGTTTTAGAAAAACTCTAATTTATGACCTTATTATTTCGAGAGATTAGCATTTGTCCTTCCATCTAGGTCGTTATGTGATTTATTTCGAAGAGGTTTGGAGTTAGACGCTATGGAGTTCAGAATCGGACCTTCAAGGAATCCTACAGTCCTCCAGAATCATTGGTCCTTTTACCCCTCCAACTGCTTTCTATTCCAGTACTCAGGACTTTCCTCACATCACCCAAGGAATTCTTTGCCTGATTCCTGTTTTCTGATTCTTCAACTCAAGATCCGAAGAAAATTTTTATACACTCTACACAGTTCACTTTGATTCGATTAAACTAGACTATCTTCTCAAGGTTTTCTGTGGTTTCCCCTGAGATTCAGACAAATGTCAGATAGAATTTGGGAAACATCTTAACTTATTGAGCCACAGCTTGATTCATTCATAACTGTTACTTGCAATCCGAATTAGCCAGAAATTATAGGAGGATAATTAAATAACTTTCCACCTGGAACAACTTGTAACGATATTCCAACACTAATCGTGAGGCTATTCTATTTTCAACTTAAATCTATCATGTCTGATATTATTAGTTGGAAAATGTTTAGAAAAATATTAGCATTTGTTCATACCATTGAATTTCAAGAACGCGGTTTACCTCATTCTCATATTTTATGTGTTTTGGACTACGCTAAGAAATTATCAAATCCGGAAGCAATCGATCAATTTATCAGTGAGGGAATTCCTTTGAATGATATCCATTTACAAAATTTAGTAATCAAACATATGTTGCATGGTCCACATACATCTTATTCAGTACCTATGCTATGATGCAAACAAAACCATTTGTACCAAAAATTTTCCAAAAGCATTTTGTAAGCATACTGCGTTTAAAGATAATGGTTTTCCAGTTTCCAGACGTATCGATGATCGCGATGAAGGAATCGTGTACAATAAGAAAATTAACGGTGAATTTATTAACGTTGAGAATTCGATGGTAGTACCTTATAATCCTGAATTATTGAGGAAATATGAATGTCATATAAATGTAGAATATTGTGCGTCAGTTATGAGTATAAAATACTGTTACCTGTTGATGGGGAGGAAAAACCCTCCCCAATCATTCGTAGACCACGTACGGATGGATCGGCGACTTTCATGCCGCACAAGCGTACCCTAGAGCAAACTGACCGTATCGGACTAACGATGCGGGACGACCAGCCCGTAGAAAACGATTATTACAATAACCTGGTGCATGGCGACCACCACTCACGAGAAAGGATTCCGAGCTCGCCACGTATTCCAGCAAGAAATATTCCTATTGCCACCGAAATTTCATGCGCCGAGAGCAGGAAAAACGACTCGCGGACGCAATACAGAAAACTATTGAATTACATAGAGAGGGTCGTACTGAATCTGTCAGAAAGTCGACCAGTCGAGTAAAAGTCAATCCCTACGACGGATCTTATCCATGGACAGAATACGAACGACAATTTAATATTATGGCTCAAGTAAACGCTTGGTCTTCCACCGAAAAAGCCTGACATCTCGCTAGTAGTCTTAAAGACCCAGCTCTGACAGTTCTCACTTCACTTGCCGATTCGGATATGGGAGATTTTGACAGGCTCAGCGCGGCCCTAAGGCTACGGTTCGCGGACCAAAATCTAGCCAAGCTATCACTGACACAACTGACTTTAAAAAGACAAGCTAGGGATGAGGCCTTTGCCGCGCTGGGCATGGATATAGAGAAGTTGATTAGGGTAGCGTTGCCACAGTGAGATGAACCGACGAGCGAGGTTTTAGCTTGCGACATGTTCATAAACGCGATGGCAGATGTAGAACTTAAGCGCGCCCTCCGCCTCGCAGGACCCTCTACCATCCAAGAGGCAATTACAAAGGGACTAGAAATCGACGCAATAAATAAACAATATTCGCGAGGTCCTCAAATCAGGCGCGTAGAGACAGGAGAGAATAGCCGTTCCACACCGAATACCACCGTCGCGACGAACCCTGCTCTCCGGCAGCAACCGCGAGAATCTAATAATGATAGACGACCATCCCCATACAATTGAACGCACGAGAGGGGAGCCATACAAATCTTGGCGACGCGAGGAACCGCGAAAGACAGACCATACAAACAAACCAGCGTCCCGCGGAGGTCTTGGCGTGTAATTACTATGTAGGAAGTTTGAGGATAAATACAGCTTGGCGAATTGATTTAGTTATTGGCAATAGGTCAGTTTATAAGAAACTAATCCGAGTTTTTTAGCCCTTACGTACGATGAGAAGAAAAAGGTATTTCATCAAGGCTGTGACCGGTAATGTAGGATCCCGATCCACCACCGATTGAACTGAACGACCGAACGCCCTCATTAGATAAGATCGTTCCAATTTCTATCCAATTAATACATTGTTTAAGATTTCTACTTTAAATATGACGTACATTTTGAAAATACGACTCTATCATTGTTACGAGAGAATAATATTTGTCCTCCAATCTAGGTCGTTTTATCGAATTCTCGAAGAGGTTGAAATTGGATCTCCCTGGAGTCCTAGGACCCCAGCTTTCGGTTCTCCACCCCTCCCGCCCCTCCAGCCGCTTCCTGTTATAGCACGCAGGACTTTTCCCGCCTGATTCCTGATTCCTGATTTAGTGATTTCCAATATGTATTTCGTCAGAACATCTAGTAGCTTTGAGATAAATGAGGCACCTCTTAAAACTTACGAGCTAGGGTTTCTACATCAACAACTATTATTGTAAAACAAGTTAGTCTTACTCTAGCCCTCCACTAGACAAGATCTGAATACAATTTATTGAATACAACCCCATTTTGCGTGATTCATTTAATTTCGTGTTATGCTTACTTTATTACTCTCGAGAATAAGCCCATAATTTACTTGCAAATTTCCTATTTAACAATATATTATAGGCAGGTATATGAGGAAGCAAATGAACGGGTTTTTGCAGTAAGTTATATTCTAATTTCAATAGTCAAGCTCAATACTATGAATGAGGAAGGCGCTCTTACTCAACGAATACGTTCCGTTTGACACGGAATAAAAATAGAGGATTTTACGTTAAATTAAAAAACAAGTGATTTTAATATGAAGCTGGCTTATATTGTACAACGGATAGGACAGCCAGGACGCCGAAACACATTCAAAGTAGCTTCGCTGTCGTACAGGAAGCAAAGGATAGTCAGGACAGGACTAAAGGCCGAAACAACCACCGACATTCATCAACAGAACATGGAAACCGAGATCTCTAAGAAGTAGAGTCTGCTCAAGCCGGCCGCGAGCCGGGTACTTCAATGCAGCGCGGTGTTACTTTGCTCGCGAGAAAGATTCTCGCGCCGGGCCGAAATTCGGGTGTGCACCGCGGCTAAGAGATGGCGCGCGCGCAAATCCCACCCTACGTGACTGGTGTTACTTTACTGGTGTGACCGCCTGAAAAAAGGTGATTTTTGGGAATTTTTTAAAAGAAAGCTACTGCATAGAATGTTCTAATCTTTTAAGGATATATTTGGGGATATATAATGAACACATGGTAAAATTTTTGGGCCAAAAAATTGAAAATTCAGTGAGTTATTCGCGATTTCCCAAGGCTCCAAAAAAAAAAATAGTCCCCCCACTGCTGCAGCGATAGTGACCTTCACAGTACCTGGAATCAAAAAAATCAAAAAGTTTATTAAACTAGAAGGTATTTCCCGTGCCATGACTCTCGGTCGAAGAAAAAAATTAAAATTGAACAAAATGGCGGACTTTTTTAAAGATACAGTCGAATTTCGCGCGAAAATTCGATGATTTTTGGCCTGCCACGTCAAACCGGACAAAATAAATCGAAAATTGACCTCGATGTTATCGATTTCGCTATAATTTTTTTTACGGGTTCTATGGAACGAATGAATTAATGAAACGATTTTTTTTTTTCGGCCCCTATTTTTTAAGTTACACGGGGGTGAAATTCAGGAAAAAGAGCCAAAAATCGAAAACATACTTCCCTTCAAACGGTCATATCTTCGGTTGTATTCGTCCTAGAGACTTCATTCAAGAACCATTTCAAAGCTATTGAATGACACTATTATTATATATTTATTTCATTCTGCGGTAACAAACAATTTTATTTGTTATAAACAAATATATTATTCAAACGTGATTTTCAAAGCAAGCTCCACGCGATAAAAATCTCAAAAAAATATGAGCTTATTCCTTGATCAATTCTCTACAAAATCGTTCAAAAAAACGGATGGAGACCCGATGGGAACTATGTCAAAACGATTTATTTATAAGCGACGGCGCGCGCTGCCACCGGGAGACCCGGCTTGGATGCGTGTGGCTGGCGTAAGAAAGCGTCGGTGGTCATGTTACACGGTCATATCTTTGGTTGTTTTCATCCAAAAGACCTCTTCCGAGAACCATTTTAAAGCTATTGAATGACACTATTATTATATATTTTTGAAGTTCATGATGACGAATAATTCGATTTGTTATAAACAAATATAATATTCAAACGTGGTTTTCGAAGCAAGAACTAGGCGTAAATTTTTTTTAGAAAATATGACCGTATTCCTCGATCAATTCTTAAGTAGACGGGATGGGAAATTGATAGGAACTATGTTCAAATGATTTATTTATAAGCGACGGCGCGCGCTGCTGCTGAGAGACCCGGTTCGGGTACGGTTTTTGGGTGGCAGCGCACGCCGTCGCTTATAAATAAATCGTTTTGACATGGTTCATCCCATCGGTTCTCCATCCGTTTTTTTAAACGATTTTGTAGAGAATTGATCAAGGAATAAGCTCATATTTTTTTGAGATTTTTATCGCATGGAGCTTGCTTTGAAAATCACGTTTGAATAATATATTTGTTTATAACAAATGAAATTGTTTGTTATCGCAGCATGAAATAAATATATAATAATACTGTCATTCAATAGCTTTGAAATGGTTCTTAAATGAAGTCTCTAGGATGAATACAACCGAAGATATGACCGTTTGAAGGGGAGTATGTTTTCGATTTTTGGCTCTTTTTCCTGAATTTCACCCCCGTGTAACTTGGAAAATAGGGGCCAAAAAAAAAAAAAAAATTGTTTGATGAATTTATTTGTTCCATTGAACCCGTAAAAAAAATTATAGCGAAATCGATAACATCGAGGTCAGAAAGCTGTCCGGTTTGACGTGGAATTACTCAGAAGCGTAACTTCCATTAATTTGTATGAAGCATACGTATAGTCCGGTTCGGTAACAGGAGAACGTATCTCAACAAGGTATGGAGATACGTTTTTATGTTACAAATCATTTGACACTTGGAAAAGTTCAAGAATACATGCGTATCTTCAAAATGAGTAGATTCCCATCAATTCATGGGATTATGTAGTTTAGAAATTATTTATAACAAAACCACATAAGTGTGGAGTAACGAGTGTGTCATATAAAATGCCTGGAGATACGTGAGTGTCATACCAAATTATGGATAATGGCTCTTTTCATTTATCAAAGAATTTCTAATGCAGAGAACAGTTTTTTGAAGATACGTCTGTCTGACATCGAAAAATGTCATTTTTGGCAATAATGATTTGATTTATTTTACACTTTTTAAATTGAGGGGTCAATAATTTCATTTTCGATTTTGCTTTCATTTTTATGTTTATTAGCTGTTGATTTTTTTGGTAGTTCTTTGACTCAAAAATTTTCGATATTATGAAGAGATTTTCTCAATTGATCATTTCCTTTAGAAGATCCAAAAATTTCTTCTTCCTGAGATGTATTTGAATTTTCATTCGACATCGATTCTTTTTTTGAGTCAGCTGCTGAGATGCTTTGTTCAGCTTCGGGACTGAGAAGTTCAATATTAGTATGAACTTTAGATGGAGCTTGATAGCTAGTGAATGGTACTGGTTCTTCTGACATTCAAATTTGATTATAAATTATTATTTTTTTGTTGCTAATTAATTTTCTACGTATCCTTCCGCTATCATGCTTGACGTTCATCCTCCAAGTTGTTTGATTGCAGTCAAATTTTTCCCAAATTCGACAATCAATGTCGCAGCAGTACTACGAAAACAATGACCTGTGAAACGTTCAGAATCCTCTAGACGGATTGTTTATCGTTTTGTTGATCTCATACAAGAATTTTGAAGTGTTTTCTGCGGCTCAATAAAATGTTGGATCAAAGGTGCAGATTACATCTGATTCATTACACTACGATCAACCGCGCGGTACCATATCCTTCAAAGCCCTCCACAGTGGTTGGGATGAGTTTCCGACCATGGGTGTCATACCTCAAAATACTCGTATAGGCAGCCCCTACACACCCTATAAGTATGTACAGAGTTCAGGGGGTACATACACCTTTAAAATAATTTTTTTTGAATTGCTGCTACGCTCTGAGAAAACATTCTAGTGACTCAGTTTTTCTACAGTTGATTAGTGCTATTTTGATACATAGTTCATGATTTTTCCAGATTTTATGTCCTCCGCTGAACATAAATTCAGTCCATCGAAGAAAAACCAGTTGTCGTAGGGTACAGGTTGCTGCGTTGGATGAAATTTCTTCAACGTTTAAGGAAATATTCTGTATGAATGTAATTTCGGACCAAACCAATAATAGTTGTTGAATTTAATTTTTAGACATAGAAATTTTTGGTTTCAGAACATTTTTTCCAGAACGATGGAAAAAAATTCTTACAATAAAAAATTTCTATGTCTGAAACTAGAATTCATGAAATATTATTGGGTTGGTCCGAAATTACATTCATACAGAATATTTCCTTAAAAGTTGAAGAAATTTCATCCAACGCAGCAACCTGTACCCTACGACAACTGGTTTTTCTTCGATGGACTGAATTTATGTTCAGCGGAGGACATAAAATCTGGAAAAATCATGAACTATGTATCAAAATAGCACTAATCAACTGTAGAAAAACTGAGTCACTAGAATGTTGTCTCAGAGCGTAGCAGCAATTTGAAAAAAATTATTTTAAAGGTGTATGTACCCCCTTAACATATACACCCTGTGTACAACGTAATGATGCAATTTTTTTTGGTAATGTAGATACAAAATCTTGAATACCACCCAAATCATAGTGATTGAACAATAAATGGAATCGAGAACAAAGAATTATTCGTAAATTTATTTATATTACAAGTTTTATTACATATTGTAAATACAATTAAAATACAATTGAATGTTGACTTTTGGCCAGGATGAGGCGTGCCGGCATGCAGGCTTTACATGTCAAGAGTCAGTAAAACAGACTACGACTTCAAAACTTCAACATTTCGTTTATGGATTATCACCTAACAAAGATTATACATGTTCGTCGAACAAAACAAATCGCATCGCAAGAACAATCGATTCGGCTAACCGGATAATTGATCTATTGATATCTAAGATCTTAAGATGGTGCTTGAGCATCCGGTGTGCGTTGCAAAAATATTTCTCTTGACTTTCTGATATTAATTTTATCATTTTCGACTAACAATTTTAAACATTTTCGACCGGCCCGTGTCCAAAGTGTAAACCTCCTGAATGTATATTTAGTAGATTGCGCATGTAAATCAACTTTATTCAATTTGATTATTGTCTCTGCTAAACCAGGATTACGATCGGACTCGACAGCTGCGTCTAATAAGTGGAACAAAGAAATATCTTTATGTTTCATCAATTGCTCCATGAAATCATTATCCTTACACATAACAAAATGCTCGTACATTGTTAAATCAAATGTTACTTTTTTACATAGATGCATGATTTTCCAAGCTAGATTCCATTGATGTCGAGAAATAGCTGCACTTAAAGCTGCATGAATGGATTGTGTATTGGATAAAGATGCGATTTGATCAAATACATCGTTATCTGCACCAGAACGAACGGCTTCGAATAATACACTATTTCCGAAAGAATCAAATTCATTACAATCCAATGTATCTTTGAAGTCAATCAAAGCTTTACGTACAATATCCCATCTTTTACTCTTTACATATGTTCGAAATTTAAGTTTCATGGTTTCTGCTGTGAATTCAATTTTATCGATCGTATCCTCGGACAAATAATCATTTTTATGAATCATAGATTCGTCAAATTTCACATTATTTTTAAAAAAGTTTACGTCAAAAATAAATAATCTTTTTTCGTGATCCATGTAACAGTCTATGTATACATTATTATCAATTTTTAAATATTTACGTCCACCATATTGAACGTAATCACTGACTTTCATATCACAATATAGAGCAGCGTAATGAAAATCTGCCTTTCTACAGAAATAAATTCTGAAGTAATTATCACTTTTAGTACCAATTGTTCCAATTCTATCGATACTCATGTTTTCCAAACAAAATTTTGAATCGATAATATCTGTCGGTAATTCATTTACCAATACGGGTGCAAATTTCTCATTGAAATTATCTCTGTGATAATCACAGCAATACATTCTACATTCGCGTCCGTTGTCTGTAAGGCCACTTTTATCATCATTTATCCATGAATATGTGTATTTTTCATTGGAACAAAATTTTTCATGCAAATAGTCGCAAGTACAAGTAACATCTTTAAATAGTTCCGATACTTTAATCAATGATTTCGCATCATCGTAAAAACTTTCGATGTGTTCGATATACGGAGAATTGACCACAAACGCATCTCTGATTATTGTTTTAACATAGTTTTCAATCAATATATTATCGCAAAGAGGAAATACATACAGATTACCGTTAGTTGCAAATCTTAAACGCGTGGCTGTTTTTATGTAATGCCAAAGGTCTTTTTTCATCTCAAATTGTCTAGTATTTCCCAAACGTAAATTATTATAATGTAAAAACAATTCACGTGTATATTCCTTCAAATTTGGATAGTTCAACGCTTTCAAAGACGCATGACAAGCTCTTGCGAATACGTCCATAGTTTCTTTCTTAACTAAATGTTTTATCGACTCTTCGCTAGTATAACGATAAATTAGTTCTGTTCTAACGAAAATTTTTTCATGTTCCGGAAAACAATAACCTTCGTGTGGCAAATCGCTATCGAATAAAACAGTCGTGGCGTTTTCTAAACATACATATTCGTCATCAGCATTATCATTTGTAGGAATGATTCTCAGACATGGTTTTTCAGACGAAACTGATACGTACATTACCAAACTCTTCACTGATATTTCTTTAGCATGTCTATCAAAGTACGGACTATCGTAATGCCACCGAAAATCATCGGCATTTGGTGGAAAATAATTCCAACGAAAAACATCATTAACACGAATAAATTCAAGAGAATCACATTTTTCAAATATATTCAAAGATTTCAATGCTCTAGTCAATAATTGAGACAATTTTAATGAACGAAAAATAAAACGCAAACCACCACGTTCGTTATCGTTGAATGGTTTTACAGCTAAACCTGCATTTTTGAAGTTGCAAAATAATGAATTGAGTCTGTCATCTATTTTCATTTTCGTTATCCATTTGTTCTCTTCAATAATTTTTATATCAAAATTATCGTTTAATGATTCAAGGTGTTCGTTAAATCGCTGAATTTCCTCAACATCGTCAAGAATATTCTCAAAATTGAAAAAATTTAGATCACTTGGTCGAACAAATAACCATTTTTTGAAAAATTCATGATCGTAGTTAAGTCGGCGTGGTAAACAAAATTGTTTCGATGGAAAATAAGACACAGGTAATGTAAAAGCTTTACTCCAGAATATGTCTGCAGTCTCAGTTGTCGTGTTCTCGATTCTTTTCTCCAATTCCTCTGGAAGCGTTGTCAATGAGGACTGTAACCAATCGCAATAATCGTCTCTCAATTGAATTTTATGCTCCTGACACATTTTCTCCATTGTTGCGGGATAATTTTGTTCGATAGAAATTTCCATGAACTAGCACGATGCAAGAAGTCCTCCTGTTGAACTCGGTCGACTGAATTCTTAGTGGGGATTGGTGAGGGCTTCACTCAGCGGAGACGTGCTTCGAAAGACTGGTCGCGTGAAAAGTGGGGAGAAGAGACATTCGTCATTCACAACGAACACACACCCCGATCTGTAAGTAAATAATAGAAATTGAGAATATACCAGAGATTACACCGAAATATTATTACAGGACAGAAAGTCACACATAACTGACAGAATTTTGAGTGATTTTGTTGGAAAGATATCCTGAACGTATGTGTTGTAAGCAATATGTGATCTGGTATCAAATTGAATAAGTCTAGCCCTAGGAGCTTCCAGCTCAGACCACTTCCAGACCAGATGGTTGTGTGACTGGGACCGAAACCCACAACTGCAGCACGCAAACTTTATCCGATTTGTTACAAAAACAAAATAATCACGTGTCACTGAATAGCACATGCAACTAATATCAATATTTATTTTCATAATAAGTAGCTTTTAAAAATTGAATATTTTTTTCAGAAACTCTGTTTATTCAAAATTTAATGATTTTGTTTTAAAACTTTCAGAAGTTTATTACGAGTTTGAGTTTTTTTTTTCTGAGATTTTCTTTTGAGTTTAAAATATCTAATATTCCGAATAAATGGAAGCATTTTTTGTTGAAAAAAACTCATTTTTTCCGCAAATTTTACTTTTTTCCCGCAAATCTTCACAGAGAAAAGAGTTTCTTTATAGTTAAAGAACGTATATTTGTATATTAACAAATAGATATTCATTCATAGTTAAGGTGCTTCCCTACGCAATTCCACCAGACCTGAAAACATCGGAAAAAGAGGTGTTATTAAACGGAATATCTCTGCCTGGGCACCGAAATCAATGAAACAAACTTCGTCGCGCAATTCTATGTACGATCTCGAATACGTACGGCCAAAAAAATGTTTTTTTTACGCGAAAATAGAGATGATATCCATGTAAAACGGATTTGAAAACGTTTTACATGGATATCTTCTTTATTTTCGCGTAAAAAAAAACATTTTTTTGGCCATACGTGTTCGAAATCGTACATAGAATTGCGCGACGAAGCTTGTTTCATTGATTTCGGTGCCCAGGCAGAGATATTCCGTTTAATAACACCTTTTTCCCCAATGTTTTCAGGTCTGGTGGAATTGCGTAGGGAAGCACCTTAACAAATATCAGTTGATTCAAATGATATTGGGTTGAGTCAAACAATGACTATACATAGATGAGTTCACTCAACCCAATATCATTTGGATCAACTGATATTTGTTGACTATGAATGAATATCTATTTGCTTATTTATACAAATATACATTCTTTAACTATGAAGAAACTCTTTTCTCTGTGTACTTTTACTCCCGCAAAAGTGAATTTGCGGGACAGAAAATATAGTATGGAGTCAAATGCCGCTTTTGCCCCGCTTTTGTCCCGCTTTTGTCCCGCTTTTGTCCCGCTTTTATCCCGTTTTTCAGATTAATGAAGTGGTCTTTACGGCTGAGTCAGGAATAAAGATGATTCTTCATAATATCAGCGTTCGAAATTTTATTGATAACGTTGATATTAACGTTCGAAATTTTCGTTGATAATGTTGATATTAACGTTCGAAATTTTCATTGATAATGTTGATAATGTGATTGAGCATGTCCTAGTCCTACCTTTACCGGCTTTAAAAAAAAGTAAAACATCGAAGGAACTCCGAAACGATGGTTAAAAATGATATATAATGGATTTATTCGATGATTAGGGGCGAATAGGTTCGATCCAGCACCCGAGATCCGTTGAAATCGAGAAAAATTATTTTTTTATGTTCGTCAAGTGTGTCCGTGTCACCTATTTTGGTTAATATCAAAGTCGACGCATCAAAAACGCAAAAACTGGCAACGTACCCCTAGTCTACATGCAATGACGAACATTTGTGTCTAAAAATTTTGTTGCTCACGCAACAATGGGGCGATCAAACCGAAAGTAGAGCGGTAGTCAAGATGTAAATAGTGTAAAATTGTCGATTTCTGACATAGCTGATCATAAGACATGAGATTATAATATGATTATTATATTGAAAATATAGTATTTTTATTATTTTTTGCCAAGTATCAATGATAATACTTGACAAAAAAATAATAAAAGTATTATATTTTCAATATAATAATTATATTATAATTGTAATTCAATTATAATTACGCACGATGATTTACGCGCAGAGCCATCTGTCGGGCGTTTCGTTAGCTGAGGACCGTCTCATGTCTCACGACCACGACCAGCTGTCAGAAATCGACAATTTTACACTATTTACATCTTGACTACCGCTCTACTTTCGGTTTGATCGCCCCATTGTTACGTGAAGCAACAAAATTTGTAGACACAAATGTTCGTCATTGCATTGCATGACTACGGGTACGTTGCCGGTTTTTGCGTTTTTGACGCGTAGGCTTTGATATTAACCAAAATAGGTAACACGGACACACTTGACGAACATAAAAAATTAGTTTTTCTCGATTTCGACGGATCTCGGGTGCTGGATCGAACCTATTCGTCCCTAATCATCGAATAAATCTATTATATATCATTTTTAAACATCGTTTCGGAGTTTTTTTGATGTTTTACTTTTTTTTAATGCCGGTATAGGTAGGACTAGGACATGCTCTTAAGGGCTTTTGAGCGCTCCTCTGTTTTACCGACGGAGTGCGCATTTTCGACCAGTTGTCAAAACCGCTATTTAGTCGACGGATCACGTCTCTATTGCTCCACTAATCACTCTCAGATTTTGAAGGGGTGCACCTCAAATTATCAGCTAGTGCGCGCTGGTTTCCGAAAAGTAATTGAATGAAATTCCAATGAATCATTGATTTATTTATATACGAAGCTGTGAAATCAGCTGACACTCATACATTGCCGATACACAGACACAGGGTAGTAATAACATTATTATTTTGCACTTCATCTGGAAAACCGGTGTGGGGATACCAGCGCGCCGTACAGGCTCTCGTTAGCAATCTTTTGATATTATTCCGCGGTAAATCAGAGTAGCGGGAGCAACAGCAGACGTCGACTAAAATCCGAAGTGACAGGCTAGCGTGGACACGAATACATGCAGAGACTGCCCTATAGATGTAGTCATTTCAATAGGGTTCTTGAGCTAGGCGCTAGAGGCGCTCTTCCGATCGAGAAGTTGTCGGGGCTCGCTCAAAAGCCCTTAAACGTTCGAAAAGGAACATTGCGGAGTTTGTAGAAGAGGAAGGAAAGAAGATGTGTAGATTGTTGGCGAATTGACTTATAGAAGTGTGGTACAATTGGTATAGAATAATGAGGAAAGGTTGGTTCTAAACAAGTTAGGTAAGTAAAAGTGCGGATGTAAGCATACAGGGAATGATAAAGAGCCGTTGGAAAGTAGTGGCTATGCCAGGACGTGACACTGTACATATTTTCTACAGTCGCCGGACAAATAATTTGAGATTGTTCGTACAGTTGCCAGACGAACAGACAATTCGAGCAAGAAAAGGCTAATGCTCCTAATGGTGTACCATATTGAAACCGTACTTGGGAAGAAATTACCTTTTAAGAAGACTTCGATTCTGATTGAACTCAGGTAATCTGGAGCCACGAGCAGATGATCAAGCCTTTTCTGTCAGCAGGATGTCCAACAATAATCCCTGGATGCTCGTCGGTGTTCTTGATTTGACGTTTGGAACGACTAGACATCCTCGGGTCGAATCTTTTTGTAATGATGAAAATCAAATTGAAACACTTTCAAGATGATACGGGTTAGTGACAGATTTATGGTGCACCAACCAACTACTACTTATAGCTGCAAGCCCGAGAAAAAGATAAATTCACTGATATAATTGATAAAAGCTATCGGATCCAGCTACGAATGAACTACTCTGGCAGACACGAATATGGGCACTTATATGAGCATATCAGCTGCAGTAAGTTAGTGAGGGGCGTTACAGTATGGATATTCCCGGTATCACCCATACAGCGCCGAGACGTTGCAGTTATATTGCGCAATGTTGCTGCGATGTCTCATTGTCCGCTCTTCATTGCATAACATTGCGATATTTCTGCAATATTACCAAATAATCTGCAATAGTGCGAAAATTCGTTTTTTATACGTACACAAAGAATAGAGTTTATTTATAGTTACTAAACGTATATATATACGTTTATTAACTATAAATAAACTCTTTTCTCTGTGTACGGTGGTTTGGCGTAATAGGTAGAGTGTGCGATCAGTAATACAGTGACGCGAGCGGACTTAGGTTCAAATCCCGGTTAGATCGAACAAATCGGATGGCGTTTTTCTTGGCGAACTGATGATGCTTGTTGATCTAAATAAAAAGTCACATAATGTAAAATCGAATATTCACATGTACTTATTTGACTCATATGATACACATATGATACCGACGTACAGTGGCGTCGTGGGCTTTGTCTGGCGGCTAGTAGTAACAATCGCGAACAAACGCGAGGCCCACTTACACTTGATATACATGCTGTATGCCACAAGCCACAAGAATAAACCGAGGAGATGTAAAGACAGAAAAATATTCGACTACATGCACATAAGTGCGATAAATCATTGAAGGAAGAGAGAGAGAGAGAAAAACCAGAAATAGAACGAATAAATGAATCAAAAGTAGTTTTACTGTAGTCGAATATTTTGATTACGAACGAATAAATCATTCGTTCTCTTTCTTTCTGTTTATTTCCTTGGTTTATCCTTGTTGTACACATGCATGTATATCAAGTGTAAATGGGCCTCACGTACGCTTGTGACGACAGGCGGCCGGGCAAAGCCGACGACGCCCAGGGAAATATGTATACATAATTTGAATTTCCTTGACTTATCGGGAATTCTCGCGACTTTAACTTCCGGTTAGGTATAAGCTGTTAAAAATGATTGTGAATTTACAAACATTTAATATACAAAAGTTTTGCAAAATTACGAATGTAGCGTAGCAAAAGTGAATTGCTAAGCTTTTTCTTTGAATTTCGAAATAAATTCTTGATTTTTACTAAAGTTTTATAGGAAAAACACAAAATTGTATTTGAATTCAATAAATTGTTTAGTGAATTTGAAGTATTTGTTAATTAATTTTACAGGAAATTTATTGTGAATTCACTACTCATGTATGCGATCAAAGCTTCCCATACGTACTAACAATAAGTACTAACAATCTAGTGCAACGAGCAACATTTGTACAAATTGATTATTGAAAAAGGCGTGAAAGATGCATTTACCAACGTTGAGAGAGTGTTATGAATGATATCTTGTATTGATGGTCAGTAATTGTACCGGGGAACGTTCCTTTTCGAAACTCAAATTCATGAAAAACCGTCTTCGTACAACCTTGAAACAATGCAGATCAAATAATTTACTTCCAATGAATATCGAATACGATATTTTGAAGCAATTGGACTTCGACGATCTCATCGACGACTTTGCAAGTCGCAAAACACGAAACGTACACATTCCTTGATGTGCAATTGTTTAACTTAGAACGCTGGAGTAAATAATAAATATAACACAATATATTAAATATACTACTAATAAATATATAAATAAATCTATAATTTCAAGATAAGAATATTTTCATTTTTACATTGCCATCTGACCTATGTTATAAAATTTCAGTTACAGGGTAGTTGTCAGCTTGATACTATTTATTCGCCGCGGTATTGGTTGGTTCAAAGGAGTTGAATGTTTCGCCGAATGAGTATGCCCTCATCTAAATAGTGATTAGTGGCTGCTCCATACGTGATAAATCACTGATAATGTAATTTGAACGATCAAGCGAGTATAACGAGCGAGTGAACGTGACGGGTAGTTGAATTTTTTGTTTCAATTTACTAATTGGGGGCCCCCACTTATCACCCACCCAGGGTTGGATAGTATCCGTGTCGTGAGCCAGTATACCTTTTGAAATGGCTAGTGGCGCCATCAGTTTAAAACTGAGCAACTAGAAAGAACGTAAGATGACTAGCGAATTGCATATAATAAGGCGCACTGGTCTGTCAATTCTTCTTCCTATTCAACGAGTTGTATACGTCGGTTGACGAGTGAATAATTGCCAAAATCGAACGAACCACTGCGAGGATAAAACTAAGAATTTACGAGAACGGTACACCTCGTTGAGTATACAGAGCGATTCTGAGTAAAGTTATTTCCCTAATGGGTAGGCAATTCGGTAAACGCCTGCATACGGGCAACTGAAACATCAAGCAATATGTTCTATTTTCGATATCGCGTGCCCATTGGCTGCGTAACAAATGAAACCTGATAGATTGATGTTTGAATTGCTGGTATGCAGGCGTTTACCGAATTGCCTACCTTCAGGGAAGCAACTTAGTCCAGAATCGCTCAATGCTTTACGACGTTGGATTACCATGTTATGGCTGAAGAATGATCATTATCGTATTGCAGAGAAAATGAACAGTGAGAGTAAATGATGCCTTTCGTACGGCACAACCAACACAGGCGCCCACTGCGTGCGTGAGGCTCGTTCGGGAGGGGATGCGCATTAAGAACATTTTTTTGGCACGAGAAAATTTTTGACTTCATCTCAAAAAATTTCAGTTTCTTCAGGTATGAACATTACTCGTTACAATACATACTTGATATAAATTGATATTTGCATTTTCAGATAGACTAATTAGCAAGTAAGTGAACAATTCTTATTCCTTCTAATATCAATTATTGTTAGCCAAAGGCTTTTTTAAGTAAACGATGAATAAATGCCATTTGGATAGTACACTATATTCGTCCTCGTTTTCATTATTCTTGTTGAAGATAATGCATTGTTTCGTGTATTCATTGAGCAGATCTTTCTTGTAGTTCTCCATGAGATCGGCGGGAATGCGATTTATAAAGGGGTTTATAGACAGCACGAGTTCTGAAAAAAATGAAATCTTTGAAAATACTCGTAGCGACGTACGGCGGCTGGTCACACTTTCGGATAGCGGCTTGACCGCATCCTATGACTTTTTAGAGATGGAAGAGAAAAGAATCATCTTACCACTCAATACATCGGGGCTGTCAAAGGTGTAACTCTTTTCTCTAACACTGCAATGATGCACCTCGAAGCCGACGTCTTCAATTAAGGCTTTCAGAATCTTACGCGGCTCTAACGAGTGCTGAAATACCGGGATGTAACGATCCACATCCTGCAACATTATTGTTTCAAAATGACATTATCACTTTCAAATCAAGACCACCACGAAACTGCTGGGAATATTTTGCCAATCTTACGTAATAAACGTAAGAGCCAAACGGGCCGCATATATTCACCGTAGCGCAACAAAGCGATTACCGGACTTGACTTCGAAAGGCAATATTTGACAATCGAAAGTCAGGGGAAAGGACACCACAGACTATCAGCGAATGAGACCACCTGATTGAAACCATTGCAAAGTTGAAATAACAATAACGTACCTTCATGTAGGGCTGGTAGCGAGGCATCGCTCCCAATATCTTGTAGGAGTTAACGCCAGGGCTGTTGGCTATGAATAGCAAAAAGGTGGTTCCCCCGGGTCGAAGCAAATTAAAGATGTTTTCAAATACTTGGCTGGAATCAAGGGAAAACTTATGACTTACCCATCAGTGGATTTGTCATACAACCGCCGTAACTTGACACATTCTCGAAAGGACAAAATTTCAAGTCGCAGAAGCCTGAAATTCCCACTGCGAAGGTTCCTTCGCGATGCAGAATTTAACCTTCAAAAAATTCTGATTTTTGTAATTCCTCAGCCACCTACCTTTGGTCGCCAATGATTTGCAACAGCTGATTTTAATAGTACCAATGAGTGTCAGCACGTAATTTGTCGTTGCAGTCTGCTGACTGAAATAATTCTCACCGCATGTCTTGGCACCAATGTAAACACCAGAATGAAGTGAGGTGATCAAATTGTTCCACTAGATCTTCAGGCAGGTCCGGTGTTTCGATGTCCAGCTTGATGAAGGATAGACGACCATTGTCCTTGTACTTTATTTTTCCAAAATTTAACATTTTCTCGCAGATGTCCGAACCTGTGTTAACGACGCATTATTGCGGCAAGAATAAAATACATGTTGCAATGACGTATGAGGCTTCATGATACTCACAGACATAACTAGCCTTCTCATTTAATTTGGGCAAAATGAGATCGACCGCTACGTCACCGGGGCCTGATCCAACGTCGAGGCAACGTCCAGACATTTGACCGATTTCGTCGCTGAACTCTTCGGCGAAGTCGCTGACAATCCGACGCGCCACATCGTTGGCTGCCGCGTACAAAGCTGGGTCGTTCATGGCCAACAATTACCTTTTGGGTAGTTCCACAGATTAGGGAATTTTAAGGGGATCACTCTGAAGCACCTCAATTTAGCAATGAAAGTTATTTATTAGGACATATTATTTAGGTTCAACTTGGCTTGTACCTGGGCACTGAAATTCAACTTGTTTGAATAGAAAAATCTCAGGCAAAAATGATGACACGAATCTGACACGAATCTCGACTCTAACCACTGTGGACAAGCGAACGTCCCGAATGCGGAACGGAACGATGGATCACCCCACTTTAATCTCGATTGCCACCTTCTCACTTATCAGAGAGAGAATGATTTTTGATCTAATCTCGCGGTATATTCATCTATGCAAAATCTAAAGGAATATTAGTTCATAAAACGAGAGGATTTATTTTCAATAACGAGAAAATTGGTGACTGGTGGCGCTTTGTCCGGGAACTCGTACATGTCCGAAAACTGGGCCATTCACGATACGCGACATTACTGTTCTCACTGTCCAAAGTACGGACTATCTGAAGTTAGCCTGATGAAACTCATTTGAGAAGGAGCTCAATCAATCAAGTCGAGTCAAATGGTATACGTGTTGGCCTGATGTTTCGGCAGTGGTGTGCTGCCCTCATCAGAGGCTTATATAATTAATGCCACGTGAAAAAACTGGTGTCTATGAACACCATCACCTCACTAAAAGATGAACAAAGTGTCATCGTGCGCAGGTAGGAATGTTTAATAGATTATATTCTACTTAAATTCCTTTCCCTAACGCCGTGTGCAAGATTCGATTTTGTGTACTGGTTTGCGTGCGCAAAATGAAATTCGCGTGCACCAAATACAATTTGCGTACAAAAAATATTGTATATATCTATATATACATATAAATAGATATACCGTGAATATTTGGTGAGACTACACGATCCGCTTCCTACGGAAAAACTAACACAGGTGCTCACCGTGTGCGTGGAGGCTCGTTCGGGAGGGGATGCAATGCTACTGGCACCTCATTCCGTTCTAAACTAGCCTCACGCACGCGATGCACTTGTGTTGGTTTTGCCATAGGAAGGGGATCGTGTAGTCTCACCGAATATTCACGGTATATATATATAGGTAAATATTCATAAATATATAAATAGGTATGTATAGGTATATATAGGTATATATGGGTATATTTATATGAAATGATACGTTCCGGGCCGCATCCTGTAGAATTGATAGGAATATTGTATACTTCCAGGAGAAAAAAATTTCATCGCTCTTGCGATCAAACTGCGCTATTTTTTTATAATCAATTATGAAATTGTAACTTATTGTTACTTATATAGTGGAGAGGCTCTGCCCCCCCAACCCCCCGACAGGGGCTTCGCCCCCTGCACCCCCACCAGGGGCATGGAAACCTTGTACCTATAATAGGAAAGGCGAGAATTATTTTGTGATAGTCAAAATATCTGTATGAAGTACTGTCACTGAGTTTCGATGTCAGATCTGACACGCAACGTTTTTCCACTTGGCAACGACCAGCACAAGTTAATTCAGGTAGTTTTACCGGATGCACATCGGGGCAGACCTCTAAGGAATCAAACGCGCTTACATTCACGCAGAAGAGTCGGTATTTGATTTTGTGGTGTGCGGGTTGATGAATGCAAATTTACGTTTCGAAATAAATCTCAGGTACTATTCGCCGTTACTCCGTTAAAATAATCAATTAAGTGTATTCGATTGAATATGAATTTGCTGCTTGTGTAACGACTTACTCCTGGAAAGATGTGCACGATCGTGTAACCAAAAACTAGTGGTTCCTATGTAAAAATGTTTTTATTCATAGTCATAATTTTACCCTCGCGCATCGATTTCGAGTTACACAAATGTGAACGGTTTCCGATATATGACCATATGGTGTTTCTCTCGAGAAAAGGACACCGTTAAACATAAAAAATACGACAATTAAACCGAAGCAATAATTGAACGTAATACATCGTAATACATACCTTCGGAGAATGTTAACAATTCGAAGTGTTTTGGGTAATTTCTTGCGTAGCTTCCGCACCTACACGTCTCAGATCGGTCGCCACAGTTTTTGACTGATATTGGAGCCGTCCATTTATAATGTCAGACATTTTTTGGAGCAGGGGGGGGGGGGGGGGGGGGGAGGGAAGGAATAGATTACACAATTGAAAACTTACATGAGATTAAATTGACAAATAGTTCTTCGTCTTACTTGGGAGGAAGGGGATTACAAAGACATCTTACGTAAGATTTTTATTTTCTTCTTTAGTACTAAATTTTCTAGAATTCCTTGTGTACTTTAATTCACTTTTAATTCACTTCTGTGATAAAAAAACCTTGCCCTCTGTGATTCGTATAAGTTTTCTCCATCAAACGTTAATATCACTAACGCTAGGGTGGATACTGCAAAATTTATACGATTTTTATAATCACTTCTGATATTTCAGATATTTATTCAATCCCATGTAAGATTTCCGGGGTCGAGGGGGGGGCTTTCCGAGTCTTACGATTTCCTACTTGGGGGGGGGGGGGGGGGGGGGGATGAGCAAAAATCGTCTGACGTAATGAATGGGGGGCGGCCCCTATTCTGACGTGCAATGGTACAATATACCTATATGACGATGCGTAGACAACTACAGACACAGAAATATACATACACCGAATTCGCTTTTCCCGGGCCACTTTGGGCCATCTTCCCCTATGTATGTTCTGAACTTTCCCCAAATGCAGAATCGAGCGATGGATCACTCAATTATCCTGATTACTTTTCGAGCTTTAAATTTCAGGATTTTAGAACACCTTACATACAACGTTCGGATTCATCTACAACCTGTTATATCCAACAATGCATGCCGACTTTGTTATCGTCCTACTGAAAGATAAGAAACATTAAATGCTAAATGTAGAGTCGAGGTAGTTTCTTGATAAACATGACTGTTATCAGTGATCGATATTGAACGATTAGATATATTCGAATGTGTGTTTATTTTGGCCTATCATGAAATTGTTTTCAAAGTATTGGAAAAGAAACTGCGCCATCATTTTTAATACCTTACCAAAAACAGCTTATAATTGCAAGATCCTGTTGTATTCACTTTTTTCCGGACTAAGAAATCTTTTCCCCAGATCCTCTACTCATTTTATCGAAACTGAACTTGTACTTATGGGCATCGCTTAATGGTGTTGAATCTCGCCTAGAAATAATTTCTTCATGCGTCGCAAGCGAAAGATATAAAGTATCACAAGCACATATTTAAATAATACAATAGTATATTGTGTACCAAGGGCAAAAAAGCCCTCGCCCGTTGTACACGCCATATTTTTTTTAACACATGCATCGATTTTCGCGATTTTTTTACCCATCATCTTCATTATTGATAATTTTCTTGAAAATATCGAAAAATATTTTAGCGGGCGTTTTCAGGTTTTTTTTCTTGCCCGCTACTCGAGCACAAGCGGGCAAGAAAAAAACCTGAAAACGCCCGCTACTCGACGAAAATAGCTTTGGCTTCTTTGTAAAATTCCATGAGGCATAAGAAATTGGTTTTACTGACATTATTCAAACTCCTGTTCTCCTCGGTCTGACCCAGGTAACAATTTGACAGGTAATGTAACAAGGATGTAACAGTCATGCTCAAATGTCCGCACATTCAGAGATCAGCTACATATCTGGTACTTGGACATCACAGGGATGTCATTATTATTGCTGGATGAGGAAAAAGTTAATATCACAAACAATAAAAGGCATTGTCTATAAATTGCACTACGCTTTATTAATATTTTCTCAAACATCATTGCTTAGCAATCTCTCAAAAGCCATAGAATAAGTTGGAATAATTTATCCCTGTTAAACCAACGTCATATTTATTAGATTTTTCATGATTAAGTACAAATCTCTCGCTAAAACTCTTTAGAATAAGTTCATAATTTAAGATTCATATTCAATTTTTTCGGCAAAAATTGATAAAAGAACTCATAGAGTCAGTTTTTGACTAGAGCCAAAAGGCTCGTGAAAACCGAAACGTTACAATACCTGTATAATATAAATTGATCCTTAATTGTATTTTCAGATAGTCTGATAAGCAAGTAAGTGAATAATTATTATACCTTTCAATATCAATTATTGTTAGCCAAAGGCTTTTTTAAGTAAACTATGAATAACTCCCACCTAGACAATATACTATATTCGTCTTCGTTTTCATTACTATTGTTGAAGGTAATGCCGAGTTTTGCGTATTCATTGACCACATCTCTCTCGTAGTCCTTCGTGAGGTCGGCAGGAATGCGATCTATAAAGGGGTTTATAGACAGCACGAGTTCTGAAAAAAGCGAGATCGTTGAAAATACTAGTGACAACGTGAGGCAGCTGGTCACCCTTCTGGATAGCGGCAGGACCGCACCCTATGATATTTTAGTCATGCAGGATGGAAAAATATCTTACTACTCAAGATGTCGCGGCTCTCAAAGATGTAGCTCTTTTCTCTGACACTACAATGATGGACCTCAAAGCCTACGTCTTCGATTAGGACCTTCAGAGTCTTGCGTGGTTCTAAAGAGTGCTGACATAGGAATGTAACGTAGGGATTACATAGGAGTGTAACGTAGGGATTACATAGGGATGTAACGGAGAGATTACATAGGGATGTAACGGAGGGAATATTTTTCGTCGCAGAGACCTGAAGTTCCAAATGCAATGATTTTTGGGCGTTGCAGGACTTGCATCCTCCGAGAAAATGTCATTTTCTCATTTTTCTCGACCAGCGGCTTTTTTTATCTTCAATTATTTCCTTTAGCTCATTCTAATACTGCTGACGAATATGTGCATATCCGAACCCATAAATCTGTCGCTGTAATTCGATGACTAAAATAACTCTTACCGCATGTCCTGATACCAATGTAAACACCAAAATGATGTCACGTGATCAAATTGTTCCACTAGATCTTTGGGCAGGTCCGGTGTTTCGATGTCCAGTTTGATGTAGGACAGGCGTCGATTGTCCTTGTACTTTTCTTTCCCAAAATTTACCATTTCCTCGGAAATGTCCGACCGATTCGATTTTATCACTGGTGGCGTATCGTCTGATACAAGGTATTAAGAGAATGTTTAAACGATATGAAGTTGGACAATCTTCTGTTATTCTCCTGAATAACCCTTGTAGTCCAGGCACGCTATATATTCACTTCGGAATACGCGGATCCTGCATGGATTTTGATAAAACTTTGGCAATCCCTTAGAAATCGAATTGGTATCAAAGTTCACCACCTGAGAACACGTGCTTTTTTTTTTCTAAATTTCACGCAGAAAAATGTGGATATTTTAGAATCGAAAAATTTGAAATAATTTACAGTTGTAGAATAGATTAAAACTGATGAAAAATTCTAATAACTTTCCATTCTGTCACGAACCCTTCGCGAAATAAATGTCTATATTCAAAATACGAATAAAATAATGAAATAATTTTTTTGGAATATAAAAATCTGAAATAATTCAGGGCTGTACAGTAAATTAAGACGAATGAAAAACTGTCATAACTTCTTCCTCCGCCGCGTTACCTTCGAGAGATAAGCGCCGATACACAGAACACGTTCTATATCGTCTAGCGCGCCTGGATACTTTTATCTCTCGAAGGGAACGCGGCAGAGGGAAAAGTTATCATAGTTTGTCATTCGTTTTAATTTACTCTACAGCCTTGAATTATTTCAGATTTTTAGATTCTAATTGGACTTTCTTGTAAAATTTTGGGAAAAATTTCGTTCACTTTCGTCCCTATTTTGCAGGACAGCAACGCCCCACCTTCATGCACTTATTATAAAAAATATCGTGCGTTACAATGGCCAACAGTTGTCGCAATCGCCAACTTTCGTCCCTAGTAACGCAATATACTATTATTGCATTCTGTCGTCTGCGTTGTGTCTGTGACATACAAATAATGTGAAAACTTGCGCTGGCGCCTGCACGTAGGTAGTTAGATACACAGTAGTGAATGCGAGCTGTCTGATCTTAGGCGCTCACGACTCTTCGAACGAATTACAACACTTTTCCAGTTTGAGACTTAATAAGCATAATTTTCAAAATCAGCCGTGATATTGCTCGGAGATTAGTCGTGATAGAAATTTTTCGGAGAATCGCTGTACCTCGGATAAATTGGCGCCAATTAGGAAAGTCTGGGACACTTCTATCGGCAATAGTAAATCAAATTTCAATCCCGGGCAAAATGTGACAATGGACGAGCAGCTGCTGAGTTTTCGTGGAAGATGTGCATTTCGTGTCTACATCAGAAATAAGCCCGACAAATATGGCTCGAAAATTGTTACCATGAATGACTCTGAAACTGCATATTTGATTGATGCCATTCCATACGCTGAATGAGTTGCTGTGGATCCGGGCGAAAGTATTCCGACTTATATTACGTGCAGAAATTGAGTGAATCAATTGTCGGAAGTAATACCGTGTGATTCCTCGCTTACATCGCAGTGATTTGGGTAGTAGATCGTCAGGTATAGTCAGCATGAAAAATTATCTGTGATCGTAGCCGCGGAGTTCTATAGCACCGGTCGATGACGCTCTTCAGTCTTGACAGCTATGGTAATGTAAGTGTCATATTATTACGGAAAAGAATTATTACACCCACAAAATGTTCTTTGTGCACCGAATGATCGTTATCCAGGGGATTGCGACTGATTGGGGATGGATAACTAAGTAAAACTAGTTTTCACAATTACGAGTGCATCTGTAAGAGCGTAACCTCGAAACGGCAAGTAACCTCAAGGACAAGTGACCGTTTTCAGGTAGGCCGAGGGGCTTTACGGTCCTAGTAATTGACACTTAGAGCCAGCGTGGCTCTGAGAGACCGGGCGTGCCGACCATGACACTACATGACCCAGAACTGGCCGAAGTCAAAGGTTCAACCTCTTCCTTGCCACTGTTCCACATCTGGAGCAATTTAAAAAAACTCTACTGCACTAAAGTTTGTTACGGGTATCCGATAAATTTAAAAAAATTTTAGCAACACGTTTTTTTTCACAGACTGACTGACCCGTTGCATCTCTTCGACAAGTAGGGTTACGAACAAAGCGATGTGGATATCATTCATCGAGCAATATAATGTATACAATATTGTGTAATTGAATTGTAATATCGTTTATAATACAACGGTATACGATACTATTCCATGAATAAGTAGTGATGAATTGTTAAATTGATTGCAGATGTCAGTTTCTGTTTATTTCAAACATTATTAGGTTATAAATAACTGTCTAGGTGAAATTTACACATCTGATAGTGTTGAAGTTAATAAGTCAATAGCATACGATATCGATTCATAAGTATTATTTTAAGTCTTCTTGTAGTGTCTCGAATCAAACGATAAGAGAAAAATCATCATCTCGTCTTGGGTCTCAACACCTCTCATCTTGTCTTGTTTCGTTTTTCTCGTATCTTGTGGCAACACTATTCTCTTTGAAATTGAAAGGTGAATGGTTAGGTGATCTGGTATTAAATGGATGAACATGGTACATCCCAGAACATGCTAGCTTAGGATGTTACTCGTGTCTATTGGTATGCAGTGGAAAATGCCCCTACTCGTTAGCATTGTGCAACCGACGTCCCAGTTTAATGTCCTTCTCGTTAAACAGTGTATTAGCTGTTCCTGTACACACCCCGTAGAATGATTTGGCAGCATTAAACACCTTCACACCCTGTGCTAGTACGAATCTAGCTATGAGGATGCCAGGTCAAGAAAAATCCGAGGCTGCTGCATGCTCTCTGAAATAATAACTTCTAATGATTTCTTTGCAAACCCGTAAAAAATTGTAGTGCGAAAATTACAGAAAATTGTTAATAATTCCTAAAGCGCGCAGCTATATTTAATATAAAAATAAAAATAAAAAACACGAAAAAATATAAAAAGTAAAAGTAAAAGTAGAACTTTTGACTTCGGCCAGTTCTGGGTCATGTAGTGTCATGGTCGGCACGCCCGGTCTCTCAGAGCCACGCTGGCTCTAAGTGTCAATTACTAGGACCGTAAAGCCCCTTGGCCTACCTGAAAACGGTCACTTGTCCTTGAGGTTACTTGCCGTTTCGAGGTTATACGCTCTTACAGATGCACTCGTAATTGTAAAAACTAGTTTTACTTAGTTATCCATCCCCAATCAGTTGCAATCCTCTGGATAACGATCATTCGGTGCACAAAGAACATTTTGTGGGTGTAATAATTCTTTTCCGTAATAATATGACACTCACATTGCCATAGCTGTCAAGACTGAAGAGCGTCATCGACCGGTGCTATAGAACTCCGCGGCTACGATCACAGATAATTTTTCATGCTGACTATACCTGACGATCTACTACCCAAATCACTGCGATGTAAGCGAGGAATCACACGGTAGAAATATCACCTGCGACAATTGGTTCACGTCAATTCCGCTTGTTGAAACGCTAAAAAAGGAAACTTCACTGACATTGATGGGAACAATTTGGAAGGACTACTATATTAATTTCTTATCATAAGATCCCAATCCTACGTTATCGACAATTTTTGATAGACTTTCTACGGACGGTAATCTCTCTATAACCATCAGCTACAAGTAGTAGATTTATCGCCGTTGGTAAGGCAGAATTATACCAACAGATATTACCGATTGTCGATATCTTACCGACGAAACTCTGTACTGTTTTCCGTGTATGTAATGGAATAAAAATCGGCGCCAGATTTAGTTCTGAAAAGAATCGTTCGAATTTGATAGTAGAAAATCAATTTTTAAATGACAAAAGAAAAGAAATCGCTAATATCTAATCAATCAAATATATAATATTCTATGTGCGTCGCGGTATGTAAGTAAACTGTAGCTTTTATTTTCACCGAGAAGTCTTACCAGTTTTCTCTGGCCTTCAACTATTTTTAAGGCTTCTAATAACACGTATAGAATATTGAGAAAGGTCGGTGTTTAAGAAGCATGGATAATATTCTGTTTAGAAAACACGATTCGTTCCATTCGAATTCTTCAAAAATAGCGGTTTACAAAATTTTTGAAAACGAAAAGGTGCACAATATATATATATATATACAGTTTATACCTTTGCGGATTCGTTACGCTGCCCCTTGTTCCGCTGTTAAAAATTTGTTGCGGTTGGGAAGGGAATAAATTCAACCATCTATCCCTAAGTAGTAACAGAAGACAAGTGAGCGAGTCATCCCTATATAGTGTCGAAAGAAAGAATAATGAGAATAAAAATAAGGAGACGAAAAAAGGAATTTTTGTTCAATATTTCTCACTGCAATTGATTCTGAAAAAAAAAAAAAAAGGAATTTATCGAGATATAAATACTCCCTCCCTAATTGCGGGATAATGAATAAGAAATCTTAGATATTGATTAATTTCCTCGAGTATAAGAGGTATACGAGGTATACGTGTCGCGAGGATATAAACTGCACCGGAGTAAATTCAGCAGGTATTAAACGTATACGAAAATATACGACCCTGCGGTATAAGCAAAGAAATGCATCAGTACGTACTACCGTACTCGGAGTATAACGATTCGAACCGTAATTAGTGGCTGCCCTGGGAGGACGCCATCGCCTATGGCTTACGTTGCAGTTGACGTCCCGGGTTTTGCTCGAGGGACGAGTTCTTTGTGTCTAACAATCTCCTCATGGAGCCCCACACACAGGCCTGTGCACCTATACAGCGTAAATCATTATTGGAATTTGCGATATTTCGTACTCCCTCTCTCCCTCTTCCTCCCCACCCCCCCCCCACATAACCGCGAGTGCGGTACAAAATAAACCTAATTAGATCTACTCCTTCGGTAATTAAAACCTTCGCGGAGCTTTTAAGACGCGAACTATAAAGATACTTCATTCCACCGCGTGCAATGGTCTTACTTTTATTTTACACTACCGTGTGTTGTATATATTCCTTTATTTATAAGGTACACCTACCTACACCTTTATACTCGAAGTTAATACCCAAGGAACTTTGCAGGCGTGTTACACCCCAATCCAACAAGGTATATGGTAGCTGTTGGTTCAACTTCCGTTTTTCATAGTTAGGTAGGAAGCGTATGGTATCAGAGTAAAATCTGGGCCCCAATAAATATCGGGTTATCGTAAGTAATCGGGTTATCAGGGGATACCGGTGGGCGGTAACCAAGTAGCCAACTCTAAACCAGAATATGTATACCGCGTGGATGTGGCTAATAAACCATACCGCTAGGTGTGGAGTGCAGAGATTGTGGCTTTCCGATGTTAGGGAGCGGTCAGGACCTTTCTCACCGATTAATTCACTCCCTAATTCTAACTTCAGTTGAGAAAAAAAAACAAAAAACAAAAGAAAGAAAATGATCATTTATACATACGCCTCTCGGTAATATCACTTCATCCCTTAACCTTAAAAAAAAAAAAAAAAAAAACACCCTGTATATACAAATATACAAGTGAATGGAAGCACTCACCGCCATTTCACCCTCAGGACGCACACACCCCGATTCCTCCTTCTCGCCTCTCTGCAAGAGGATCGATACTCTCTCAATTGAACCAACGTCGCTCTGGTGTATATATATGTATGGTAGATATATAAGACGTTACCTACCTTTCAGCATCTCACTGCATCACGATAAACATTACCGTATTTTTCTTTTCTTTATTATTTTCTTTTTTGTCTTCTAAATATAAAATTGAATTTAAACACAAATTTAATATTCGTTTTATACATGAGTTACAGCACCTTAAATTAGCATACCAAAGAATAGGGGCCAATTTCGTGTGCCTATGCAGGGCTCTGTTCTTGGCGTAAAACACATTTCTAGATAAGCCGGGGCTTAATGGGTCGCAATTTTCTCGGTTTTGCTGATAGTTTCCTGCACCTTGGTGTCATGAGGTGTTGCTATTGCTCTTGCTCTTGCTGTATACATATAGTTATATATATAGATATATATACCCATACATAATATACACACGTGTATATATATGAGGAGAAAAAACTGTTATTAGACCGACGCCTAGCTGCAAAGGCTATAGTCTAATATACCCTGCTGTCATAGTTGTCCAGTTTCATTTATAGATCCATCAGTATAATAATTATTTAATTATAGGGCAATTCGTCACATAGTAAAGTGGCCAGTGGTCTTTATCGCGCGAATACACGTACTGCAGTGTATACACGTAACATTTTATATACTCATTGACAAAACTGTATCGTATCGCATATAAACTAATATAGAACTGGCGTAGTATCTATATGAGCGTTATACGTTCTAAATCATTCATCGTTCTCTGAATCTAAACCTTTCATACCGATCTGTCGGTGTCTTAATCCAGCTACATCCTTACCGCAGACATTGAATTCATTAAAGATATGAAGTTTCTTTGTGACATAGTCTTGTAGTTAGAAATCAGTCCGATAATGAATAGAAGAAATGTTACCGACGGCTGGACTTCTGCCGCCTATCTTATTCCCATACATATGTCTGAGGTGGATAAAGATACGGTACCCGCGTAATGAAAACTGACGATTTTTCGAACGTATATGAAACATGGAGTAAGATTTCATTATCGCTAATCGGCACGCCGATAAAGTAAACCGAGTAACCGCGCGTTGAAATTTGATCTACTCAAGGTGGTTTTCACTTGTTACTATGTTCAAGTTCAGCGATGAAGTTATACCTATCGTCTGCAGGGGGAGTAAAAGACCCGCGATGAAGGCCCTCGCGGTATGGCATTGCGGTAGAGTTTTTATGCATATTTATTTATTTATTTATTTATTTATCTTAAATTTCTATAAGGTGGATGAGACACTTAGACTTATAAAGGTAACCCACACACCTGGTGGATTGAATAAAATTTCGTATGAGAGAGGTAAATGGTGGGAGAAATCGAGGCGGTGCTTGGTCTTGGTTTCCGTTTATATCGCCTCCTGGTGAACTCGCCAGATGGCGAGGCGGGGCGTCGGTTTTGTGGGTGTTCGTGGCGGTAATTCCGCCCTGAAAACGCCCCCCGAATACCCTCCTGAATCGTCGGACAGCAGACGTGCCTCGGCAACGAAGAGATCAACTAGGTGGCCACGGGACAAGATCGTGACACCGGGTCCATTCAAGTTCTATAATAAACGCGAATGGTCATTTTATTAACGATTTATTCATAATTGTCGGTATCGCGAAATTGTCGCGCGTTTAAACGTATAGATAAATATAAATATCAATATATATGCTAATTAATAAAAACGATAAATAATCAAGTGACACATATTATGTCGTTGGCATAAGAATTTCTACAGTGATATTCGTGTAAAAACAAAGTGAAATCGTTTATCGTTCATCTCTACAGGACAATATAAAAAATAATAAACAAGTGAACAGTGGAGATATCCCAGTATGGTTTACGTGATTAAAGACCATAACCCGTAGGTTGATTAAGGATAACAAAAATCGCTTGAAATACCAGTGATAAAAGTCTGGATGAAAAAAATGCTACCGATTTACCAAAAACACTGATTTCCTCGACGAAATCGTTGCACGAAATATAAGGCCTGGTTATATAGTCTGGCGACATTATGTATAAACGAGGATAAGGGAGTAGTCAGAGATGAATGATCATTTACGGATAATCGTCAGGATGAAAACCCGGTTGTCGAAGGGTTGAGAACGGCGAGGTTTATAATCCGTATTGGTGTTAGGGGGTTGGTATAAAAGATGTCCGACGCTTTGCAGCAGCCCGTTACAGCTGAAGCGATGCAATTATTGGAGTCATGCGATATGCGTAGGGGTCAAAACGGCGCCGATTTATCAAACGATATTAATACTGGTGATAACGGCAACGATATGAGCGACTGCGAGAGTGACACAAGCGAGGTTCTCAGCGTCGGGAGTGAGTCGACGCCAGCGATCGGTATATCGTCGAGGTTTGAACCCGGAGATACCGATCAGCTACGCGAAGATACGAGCTGCAATACTAGGACCTCGTCCACGTCTTCCCCGACCTTAACGCCAGCACCGTCACCGGCTTCGTCTTCGAGTTGTACAGACGTAAACCACCATCCAGGTTATAGAAACGCTGTCCGGATATCGAGTCCAGGTTACAGCCAGCCCCCATCATCCCCATCGGCATCGGTCAGATCACCAGCTTCGTCAAGTATAACAGCGTCGTCGCCAGGTAGACCAGATATTACCGACGCGTTATCGAGGTACGGTGGATCACACCATAATCAAAATATCGGACATACAAGATACGCGAGAGACACAACAGAGATTCTTGATTTTCCATCGAGGATTAGTGCAGCTGGATGTCATTCGATGGCCCATGATGTCATGTACCCGAGTGTAGCGGAACGGTTGCATAGAACACCGATAAGCGTACCACTTGTTACGAGGTTGTCGCTTTCACCGCCTTCCGTCGGTCGTCCACTATCGGCTCTAAGCGGTCTTCAATCCTCAGCATCGCCGGTTCTACCGCAGTTGGGTGCTGGTGGAAATTGCCGAGATCTGATACGAGATGGTCGCGATGGTACGGCGCTATTGGTTCCGCAACAACAGCAAGTCCATCTTCATCAAACCCACGGTGTACACCCGGCTATATCGCCGATGCATCATGTCGTAGTAGCAGCACCGAGCATACATCATCATCATCAGCATCGACTTCCTGTTAGTAAACTTCTCCAAGCATCACCACCGCCAAGAGAATCAAGTCCTTTGTCACCGCGGGACGAAAGTAACGCTTGTCGGACACCCGCGGCAACGAGTAACCAGAACAATAACAATAACAATAATAACAATAACAACAATCTCCAACATCAGGGAAACCTCAAATTCAGTATAGACAATATATTGAAGGCGGATTTTGGTAGGAGAATAACCGATCCAATTTCATTGAAAAAATCAAGGCCTAAGAAAGTTGTGCAACGACCCATAGATTTGACTAAAGACTTTTTGGAATCTTCATCCGAATCATCGGAACGAAGCTCCGAGCCATCTACTACCGCTACCTCTCCTGGGGGCGGTAAATCTTCAGGAGTATCAGGGGCCACTGGGACCACAACAACTGGTACACCTGGGACAACTGATCCTGGGAAACAGATACTATGGCCAGCTTGGGTATACTGCACTAGATACTCGGACAGACCTTCTTCTGGTAAGTTTATCACTATCGTTGTTAAATTAACTAATTCAATCTATGTTAGGCAATAGAGAATGGCGTGGATTTTGTTCACTGTATAAAATGAGTTTAACAGTTTATCGGCACACGCGTCCGTGTCCCACGGGAGTCATCTATCTTGTATTAAACCCAGTTTAATTAAAAACTAGGTTTCTCTTGCGAGTGAATAGGTATACACATGTGTGAATGTGTGTGTTCTCTTTTCTTCTTTTCTCTTGTTTCTTTTTCTTTAAAAGAGATTTACTACGAGTGATATAGTCGACACTGTTTAAGAATGATAAGAATTCCAAAATGCAGATGTATAGTTGTGCGGAAATTTTCGTAAATAGTTTTAAGATGTAGTTAAACGGCTGTACCATAAGTCGTTAATGATTACTTTTTTTTTCTTTTTTTCTAAACGTGTTTCAAAACGCGTTTAATTACGAACCGCGCGTCATTAACGTGAAATTAGTTGTAATTACAAACACGATCTTACACTATGTCGAGATGTAATCGTATATCTATGTGTGTAACGTACCGTGTGTGGACGGGTCCACGTCCAGCTTACAAATTATTTTACAAACTGAACCTCATACTAAGGATGCGTGTCCGTTTAATAACGTCTATTTACTATGTATATATATGCATATATATGTATATATATATATATATATACAACGACGCTTTTGACTATGAGATGTTGAAAAAATTATAGCTGCGTACGCGAGTTTCAGACCGATAATCATTTTTTATTAATTAAAATTAATCAATTTATCGAATCCAAAGTCCAAAGACTAGATATTTTTTTTGTGCACATTCCGAGACGTGATCCTGGCCTATGAAAGCATCGAAATTCAAAAATGATTAGATTGAAAACCACCTTGATATATATATGAATCTGTTTCACACGTTATGCAGTATGCAATACAATCCATGTGCATAACTTGATGATTTCGACTAGTATATATATATACCATATACGTAATTATACCAACTACCGTAACGCGGACATGGCTACATATAGCCAGACTCCTGACAGGTTGATTTTCTTATTAACACCCTTCGCGACTCGGTACCTACACAGAGATAAATCTATACCTATACAGGTATATATATATAGTTTGAGGGAACGTCAGCTGCACCGATTGGTGGTTCTGCATGGCAGCAAGGATTTCTTGTCACGCGATGAGAAACACCATTTGTATAAAACGATGATATCATTAGCCCGTGCAATTTGTCAATCACAGCATCAGCAACAAGATCTTGAATAAAGAAGAGAGAAAAGAAAAAAAGAAAAAATAGCCGTTACAATAGACGGAGACAAAGGCAGAGGCGTACGTCGACGTAAATATCACCAAACTGCAGCCCAGAGAGAGTATAAGGATCCATCCATAATAAGCAATTAGATTAAGTAAGTGTAGGCGCCCCTAAAGGTGTCTTCCGTAGTTACGCATTAAGCAATGGAAGTAGTTCGATGCGGGCCAGGAAGTCGAAGACTTATTGTGACCCATTCTCGGCTGTTCAGTTGTCAACATTCATCAAATACGATGTGACGTATCATTAAGAACCTATCTATACCTATATCATGTATATATATTATATATATAGCAAAGTATTATGACTTATGTCCACTAACATATCTATCCTATATCTGTATATATTATATACACATATTCATATAATAAAAGAAAAAAAAACACTTTATGCCCCGACATGATTCGTGGATCACGTATCGTTGACGTAGAATAAGAAAACCACCCACGATCGGTTAGTTCACCGTGCCGAGCCTCCGAATGGTAATTAATTATCTCTTTAAAGGTTCTCTATGAGCTGGTGTAGGTACCGTCTTCCGTTGCCCCAGGCAACGGTGTCGTCTGTCCCTATTTCTGCAGCCCCCCCATACACCACTGTAACTTCTCATCTATCTATACACAACCGTAGCTCCCATAATTGCATCACCTTAACAAATTGATTCCCGAGGTGTTAGGGGTCGAGGGGGAGGGGAGGAATCACCCTACGGGAATATATTTTCCTCGCCAGTTTCAACATGGCGGTTTAGTTTACGCAGTTACTCAATTTTACTTCGATTTTTTTTTTTTTGTTCACATTATATTCCTGAATTATAATAACGTCTCATACCTATTTAACTCACTTGTTGAAAATGTCAAAGTACGTTACACACGTATACCTATCTCGTAATCAACGATCATTCAGCTTGAGGCAGTAGTACCGTATACTCACTTCATTTGAAGTGTCGATAAATCGAGGTGACAGTTAGATAGGTAAGCGATACAACTTTGATCCTATAGGTGTACAGTCGAATGATTTTTTTAAATTTGTATAATTAAAAGAACTCGATTAAACAATGATCGCCGATCACGTGGTATATTTAAATGAAACACAAAAAAAAAACAAAATAAAAAATAAACAAAAAATGAAGCCAAACCATATTTGCAGTGGATGATCCATCATAAATTGATTGACAGTGATATTTCGAAGTAGAAAATCTTTCGGGCGTGGCTTTTATATACAACGATTGGTCTAGACGTTGCAGGTAGCTATAAAAATCAGTGAAACGAGAAAGAAATATCGAGAAGTAAAGGAAAAAAAAAAAGAAAGAACAATCATCGACGTCGATAAAACTCCAATGTGTATATACCTACTTCTTCGGACTTTTCTTTAGGAATCGCGCTGTTATATAGAAATAAATTTCCTGTGAATTTCAAGAGCTTATAATCTAGTCAATAGAAATCCGATTAGTACCTATGTTAAATCATTCCTCAATATTTTCACACCTTTATTTCGTATAAATGACTAATTCATCATCAGATATCGTGAGATAAGGAAAAGATCGTTCGGTTAGTTTTAAAAGTTGTAATATCAAGTTACGTCAAGTCTAATGGAGATATTTGACTCCCTTCCCCCCTCCCCTCTCCCTCCTTGTTTCGTGTGTATTTAAATATCGCGAAAAAGATTCGAATACTTTTTCGTCCCGTCGCTTCACAACCAGCAGAGAATTGGCTGACTTTGACGTCGAGGTTCCCGTCACGTATAGGGGCGCGCCGCGTCACCCTCGCCCTCGCTTTCGAGGGTTCAGGTCCGTCGGGTGATCGGTGTCAGAGCCCCTGTCTGATCTCGCGTAACGTAGCTATGCCAGGAATTCAATTGCCCCGATGCATTTTCCGCACTGGCTTTTCAACCGTACGTACGTACGTACGTACGTACCATCTATCTCTGTGTGCGTATGCGTGTCGGTGTCGTATTTGTATGCTATGGTTACACAGGGGATAAAACGTGGCTTAGTTTAATCATTTCACATATAGTGTGTAGTGTAGGTATATATATAGTTGATATGGTGAAGGGTAGTAACAACGTCACGGAATAACGCGAATAAATTATTCACTCTATCGTGTTGAATTGCTTAATAAAGATACCGTCCTTATATATATATATATCGTCGTCACATTTATAAACGTTGAATCTTAAATATAAGGTATTATTATTATATTTTTTTCTTTTTCTTTTTTTTGAACCAGTCTCGACCACCTCTTCTTGGTGGTCCTAATAATATTGGAGCTCAAAGCTACTCAAGGAATTCAAGAATGTTAAGCGGCCCTTTGACTATTCATCTTGATCGTCACTTTCCATGACAATACCTTTGTCAGAACGAGGAGAGTATATTTATTGTTTATATACATATAGTATTATGCCACTAGGTGCGCGTAGTGGGTATCGACACCTGTTTAACCATACTGTAGGTATCACTCAACGCAAAGTTGAACAAACAAAGAATAATAAAACAGCAAGAAAGAGACAGAGATGAGATAGAGAGAGAGTCGAATTCGAGGAAATAACTAAAGAAGAAGTCAGGGGCCGTCTAGGTCGCGTGAGTCTGACCATAAAACGTCCAGCACAGCGACCTGGGCCAAAAGGCTAAGGTACGTGTTATGACAGGACCGTCGCATTGCGTGTGTTTGTGTGTGTGTGTGTGTGTGAAGAATTTAGGACGAAGGATGTCAGAGTATCTGAAATCTTTTGGTTCAGGGGTTATCGACCCCGAGGGCAGGTTGTGTATAAATCATCAAAATTTCTGTAAATTTAAACAGAAGAGATAAACAGGAATATAATATAGTCTGCTAGGTCGAGGAGTTGATCCAATTGAAGGACCCACTCACACCTCTTCACAACAAGTTTAAGGATTCTACTTTTTTTTTATATTCAAATTTTCGTTTCTTGCGTCCGGAACGCGGAGGTCGTTCGTCGACCCTTAGACTTTCACCTGCAGCAGTATAAAGAAAGAGATATTGATATGGTCTGTTAATTTTGAATTCCAGAGTGAGAACCGCAGGTTCACCTTTAGGCGAGATGTTTAATTATTGAAAAGTTAATTTTATTTGACCTTTTATGACACAGGACCTATTAAATATTATTGGATTATCAACAAGCACAACCCGCATTATAGGATACTATAATAATATTTGAGCTACAAGTTAAAACTACAGCATATATATATGTGAATAGTGTCCACTTTATGTGAAATTAGCTAGTAAATCTACATTATTAGCTTTAATAAGCCGAGACCGCCGCTCGCCTCGGAAAGGGGGAATATCGTGCCTGAGGCTTGGCTCGCAAGGTGTGTGGCAAAACCTCTTATATGGCAGGTATAACCGCTCTGTAAAGACGTATAGTCCCTATAGCCTGAACGTTCGTCTATGGTATAGTGTGCAAGAAGGTACAGCTGTACGGTAAGGCGCAGCCAAACTTAAGGATAAACATTTAAAGTATCATTTTTACCGGTTGTTAAGTAGAAAACTTTGTTACGCATACAGGAAATCGATCGTTCAGCTGTTAAATATACAACAAGAACCTCATGAAGTATCGAATTTTTAAAAATTATACAAGTATTATGTATTCTCATTAATGAAAAACCGGTAAATAGTCTTTATCCTTTACTCGATGTCCGAGACTAAGGAAGCAAGGAGGAGAAGAATAAGGCAGACTTACAGATCAGAACCATAGCCTGTGGTTAAGCTCTTGACTTCGCGGTCAAACGGCGATCCAGTATCATCAGGATTACCTCTTTGTTCATCACCAGCTATTACACCTCCTTCATATTATTCCTGCCGATTTATTATCGGACGAAATATCGAGAGCGATGATTAACTGGGTAAAGAAATCCCTTAGGTGATATTAAACTATACATTTAAGGGTAAATAAGAGAGTATCGAATTTGGATTCAGTGAATTCGAGTTCCTTTCACGGTGATAAAATTTATCGATTTTTTTTTTTTTTTAATTTTTTTTCTTTTTCTCTACTTACGTCGCGTCTCTGAGTATGTTGCGGTCTTCATTAGACTTCCAGTCCGCGTTGAGGATGAGGTAAAAGTTGATCAAACTTGTCTTATGGCTAAAGGTATATATATATATATAATATATCTCTGAATAAGGATAAGACAGCTGACATGATATAGAAAGAGATAGAGATATAGAGTACAAGCAAGGAGTCATAACTAACGAAGCGAGATCCTCTCCTCATGCCAATTGCCGCTTGTTGACCCTCGGCATGGTCAGTATGTTCTTACCAGTACGATATTTCTTCAACTCCATATCCCCCTTCCTCGACGTATAGAATAACGATGCGTTTATACGTAGCCAGATGCGGATAGGCATGATGTCCGGTCAGTCAATCGTCAATCGTCAATCGTCAATCGTAAATCGTAAATCGTCGGGCTTTTACTATCCTCATGCGTTAGTATGGTGCAGCTAAGTCGAGACGGTTACACTGGGTTCAGATCCTGACGTACGTTTAATATATATACCAAATTTTCACAACCCCATACCGATATACCAAATAATACGCGATAACTTTTCAATCAATCTATCAGTTCTCTCGTATCCGGTTCCAGAGGTCTTTGATCACCAGAACGCTTTGCATACCGTTCATATAGAATCGGTATTATTTCGCAGTCAGTAACTAAATTTATATCGGCCGTGTATTGATACAGAGAAGAAGATTTATAAATAAATTTGGTAAAATTTACGTTCGTAAAGCTGATTCGTTAATCGTAAATTAAAAATAAAAAAACTGTTAAGTTTAATAAAAATTTCTGTGTGGTTCCGAGATTCAACCTGGTCTGATAATGTGCCCCGTAACACTCCCGGGGCACAAGTATAGCCTGTCGAGCAAGGAACGACGTATCCAACCGGACCGAGTGAAACCAATCCAAGACTGACAGTTCAATGAAACCTGCAATTTCCCCCATGAACTGAGACCATCTCAGAACTAATTTCGCTGTATTATCTCGATTCGCGATTATCTTATACTTGTACCTACATATATGCAGTTATCTCTCCTCTTATTTAATATTTTTTTACTAATAATTATCAACCTAATTTACATGCTGACATATATGTAGGTATATAGTACTTTATATTTAAGGTCTTAACTACCATGGTCTGCGCACAGCGTTATGACCGTTAATAATCGTCTTTAAAGTTGAAACCACGCAGTATATACCCCCATACGGAATTGCCAAAGGCTATTTAACAGTTCCTCGCCTTTATTTATCAACCGGTTATCTATCTATTCTTTGTCTTACGGTGGCTTAGGGGAGTCGATCAGTGTATCGTAATGGGATAATAATACCGATTATGTAATGATATCCTAATGCGATTATCGATTAATCGATCAGCCTCATAGAGAGGGGTTGGATTAATTTACGTTTGCTAAATTTTTTACGGTGTTTTGGGATCGTTAACTCGTACGATATTCACCCTCATGAATCTCTTACCGACTCTATAGTATATTATATAGTACATGCTAACGCATAAGGCAAACATCAAGAACCCGGCTCCTTTGGATCCGGCCTAAAACGTTTGATGGATTTATTTTTCCAGATTTCATTTGTCGCACATATACATGTGTGCACGGACTCACATGGATACGTCGGCTATATGACGCAACAGAAAATAACTGAAAGATCAGTGTTCCGATCCGATCATGAATCCAAACCAGACGGAGTTAAGGACTGAGCGATAACCCGCTGAGGATTATTAACTGCTCAATAATTCACTCGCGCGAATGAGCGCGAGGCTTGAAAACTAGCGATAGATATTAACGACGTGGTCTCTGTGCTCGGAGTTTCTTAGGTCGTGGTGCATTTACCGATATATATGCAATTTCCACGTTTTAGGCAGACCCCCCCTCCGTCAAAGGGGACTGATAATAATTGGAATTAGCGATAAAGTATAGAGATCGGGCACATATATGCATGTATATATATAAATGTCCGTGGAACGAGGAATACACAGGTCTAGCTGATGGAATATTAGGGATCCGGTCGTCCGTCAGTCCGTCAGTCCGGTGATCCGACGAGTCCGTCAGTCCGTCCATTCATAAGAGCTGCATCGTTCGGTGATATACAGAGAAGCGAGTATAACAGCTATAAGTATAAGCCGGGTCTTCTTGGGTGGTCCATCCGCCGGAGGACCGCACGCAGTGGGCTGCCCTCTCTACAAAAACTCGAACTCCCCCACCCCGTCCCTTTCCCATCAGCACACATGGGTAACAGAGCGTATGTACGAGTATACCAACACCGTTAAAACGTTGGAATATCTCTCAATCTAGCCGACGAATTCCGCCCGGTGCCTAACCAACGCTAGCGACTCGATGTTTAATGTGCCCTTTAGTGTGACTCATGTGATTCGCTCGGGGCCACGGACGAAACTTCGACCACGGCTTTGGACCTCATCCTATGCTGGGTACTACACCTCAGTGAATTTTTCATTGCACTGTTGTCGCACGGATACGGAAATTCACGGATATGAAAATTCAATAGTTTTAGAAAACTAATTTAGTATTACAACTCGAAATACTAACTTATGCTTCTGGAATTAAAAGAGTTTCAACTACCTAGTGATCATGTTGGGGGACTTGAAGGGGTGTAACTTGTCGAGGATCATTTCGCCTGCGACTCTTAACGTTTCAGTGTTGTAGTCAGGTAGTCTGCAACCCAATGGTTCGCCGCGGGGAAGAGATGCAGCACGGAAGGATAGGTATACACAACCGTCGGTGTTTCAGTGCGGTTTCAGGTTGTCAGTCGAATCGGAGCACTCGGTGTGAACGGCTTCGCGATATTCTCGTTATAATATATAATCGGGGTAAACGTTTATCGAATCAATATATACGATATCGATGTAGATAATCGAACCAGTGGCTACATCCGCGTTGCATAAAGCATATTATCATTAACGCATATTCCGTAACCCTTAATTGAAACGTATTATTCATTATCAAGAAGAGTGAAGACTTCATACTCGTTACATCTATAAAACCAAGGCGTCGTGACCTCTCATACTCGCCGAAGTTAACCGCAAGTTTCATTCAATTACATGTATTTCTATGTACACCGTGTATAAATGTGTGCGAAATTCTCATGAATGAAAAGACATACGCGGCTCCCTATCAAGTCTTTTTATAATAATGCAATTTCTATGTTGCAGTATGATTGAAATCGTTGCATAAAAATACAGGATCTATCTTTAATGCCCGGTATAAACGGAGCCGCAAATTGGCTACGTTAGAAACAAATCGGTCATATACTACCTGGATACCTACATGGAGATTGATTTATACGATTCTTGGAATCTAATGCGCTCAGGCATTTCGTATATACTGTATTCAGTGGAACTACGTCGCATTTCCTGAAGCCATGCAATTTAAACTGGCTTATATACGGCCTTACTCTCCCTCTCGGTATATATCTATATTGATATCTGCAACACGCCGTTTTCTTCTCTCCTATAACGATTTAAATTTAAACTAAGCGGTTATAAGTAGCATATAACATTAAGCCAGGTTTACATACTCGATTTTCAAGCATGAAACTACTATTTCTATGTCTACAAGCATATACAGCTTGTTTAAAAAAAAAATAAAAAATGTATATCTGTATACATGTCAAATTTTTATCATCCCATACAGCTGTAAATGTAATTCAAATTTTTACAACCCGGTAAATATAACAGTCAACAGCTTTATTTTTATTACTTTATTGCCGTCGATCTGATAATCGTAACTGTCCGTCGACAGCTTATTGATGACGGAATTCTTATTCTTCAGACGTTTAATCGGTCATTCAAGTTTCTATACCTCTAACTTTGTAAGATATAAAATTCAATCTAAAATCCCAATCCCAAGAGTTAACGAACTTCATTCGACAAGTTACTGGGTCTTAAGAATCATCTAACATCAACTTGTGGAATAGAATATAACTATTGTATAACGTTAGTTATAAAATTCAAACGTTTTGAAACTTTGTTAGTATTAAGAACACGGAAGACCGAACACGCGATGACTTAGGTCATTAGAGGTACGAGGTCTTATTCTTATTCTTATTCTTATTCCTTTTCATTTTCTAAACTTCGACTTTAGAATCTATACCGTTGTACTTATCCGACATTATATGTAAAACAAGTTTATATAAATCATTCGAGTTGAAATTTCAATTCAAACCAATTTTTGCTATCATGTAATTTTTTTGTTCGTTTTTTTACAGTAAACGTTGATTATTTTGTACAAAAATCAAGTATAAAACTGGGGGAAAAAAAATTAACATTTGACGTAATTCAAACGGTTTCTATATTGTCAGGCTGAATATAGCTGCTGAGAAGAAACTGATGCTTCCTTTTATTTTCATTTTTCCCCTTTATATTATGTCCTATTGGGGTAAAGTCCTCGTAAGCAACTGTTCTCTCCTTGTGAAAGTTAATAATTCAATTCCGTTTCCGTTTGATCAATGAAGAGGTCGTCCACGTAGGTCCCTAATTTTGAAATTTAGTATATTTATCGAATCGGTTTAGGGCCGAAGCTCTGAATAAACATGAATTCAAATACCATGGGGTGAAATTTTGGAATAAAAAAAAAAAAAACGTTCACTAGTTAAAGTGACCCTCACCTGTTCCTATGTCAGTTCAGGGATGGCGCCTAATACATGAATCCTGTCAACGCTAAATAGCTGCATCTAAAATACCCCTCTTATTTTTCTCCATTCTTTTTTTTTTTCGACAAGAATTAGAAGTCCGCTTCCATATGTCAATTCGGAATTATTGTTCGTGTCCACCTGTAATGAGGTGCTGGTTTATATATATAAAGTATATATGGCCTTTTGTAGCCGGAAATAAAGAAACTGACAAAAGGTTCTTAGCCAAACTGCAGGAACTGTCTGGTGCATCTGTTATTTTTGGAAGAAAACCGCAATGCGCATTTTTATATACCTATTACATACATATCCTACCTACTAGCAGGGTGTAGTGAAAAGCCAGATACAAATAATACTATGGTATCTTGCTAAAGAGTTTGACATCTGGTTTCTATATAACTACGGTATACCTACCTACCTACCTATCTACCTACCTACCTACCTACCTACCCGGTTGTACCAGAGCCGTTAACGCTGTCTCAGCACGACGTAGTACCAACATATATTAAACTAAGAGAGTTTTCTACGTTATAATAAGAACTAAACGAATTACAAACCTGGTTGAATCGTTTCGAGCCTCAATAACCGACTGTAACTATAATCTTGTCAACTGAAATATGAACTACGGTTAATTTAATCTACACCCATAGAAATACCATCCCTGAAATTATTATATGAACCCGTCGTGAACGAAGTCGTTGAAATCATTTCATCATCTGAATTGGATTTTGTCAAAATTTCATAGATCGTGTAACCCAGGTATTGTTTATAGGGTTGATGATCAACAAATTGACTAAATAATAAGCTAGAATGAGGTTGAAGGGGTACATACACCTTTGAAATAATTTTTTTCAAATTGCTGCTACGCTTTGAGAAAACATTCTAGTGACTCAGTTTTTCTACAGTTGATTAGTGCTATTTTGATACATAGTTCATGATTTTTCCAGATTTTATGTCCTCCGCTGAACATAAATTCAGTCCATCGAAGAAAACCCAGTTGTCGTAGGGTACAGGTTGCTACGTTGGATGAAATTTCTTCAACTTTTGAGGAAATATTCTGTATGAATGTAATTTCGGACCAAATCAATAATATTTCATGAATTTAAGTTTTAGACATAGAAATTTTTGATTGTAAGAATTTTTTTTTTCCATCGTTCTGGAAAAAATGTTTTGAAACCAAAAATTTCTATGTCTAAAAATTAAATTTAACAAATATTATTGGTTTGGTCCGAAATTACATTCATACAGAATATTTCCTTAAAAGTTGAAGAAATTTCATCCAACGCAGCAACCTGTACCCTACGACAACTGGTTTTTCTTCGATGGACTGAATTTATGTTCAGCGGAGGACATAAAATCTGGAAAAATCATAAACTATGTATCAAAATAGCACTAATCAACTGTAGAAAAACTGAGTCACTAGAATGTTTTCTCAGACCGTAGCAGCAGTTTGAAAAAAATTATTTTAAAGGTGTATGAACCCCCTTAAGACACGAGGTCGTCGTTTACTTGAAACTAGCCGTAAATTATGGTGTTTAAATTCAGCGTTATTAGCGTAGTAGGTATCGATCAGTCTAATAATAATACAACAAAAAAATAAAAATAAATACAAAAAAGGGAATAAAATATAAGAGCCATTCTTCTTCCGAGCATTAATTTATTTGCAGTCTTTCGCGCGCGTCCCGCTGAGCACCTTTATGGCCCATTCGGTCCATTGTGCTGAATGGTATACCCGAACTCTTCTTCGGCAATATGAACAACATTTTTTTGTTTTTTTTTCGTCTCAAACGATCCTTTCCGACGACTAATGTACATACCTACCCACCTCTTTTACCAAAGGTCGCCATTTTTGACGAACCACCTATATTTTCTATCATTTTTCCCCTACTATACTATCAAAGATTAAACTGACCAAAGAAATCTTTCAACACTCGCTATGCGCAAAATTCGTTTTTTCCTACTGCATAAAGATGTGTTAGGAAAAAGGAAAAAAGAAGAACAACAACAAAGCCTGATACACGTCTGAAAAATGATTGTTATTCTTGCTTCACTAGGGCGAAAAACTTCACACTCATCCGATAATCAAGATTATCGCACTAGTATCGAAAAAAGTACTGTATTCTGCACAGACATATTAAAAAAAAAAAAAACAACAACCTTGCAAATACAGATCTTTTAGTTATAAGGAGGTGTAATTACCGGTAAAATGAGTTCTCGAATAGGCGTATTATGTAAAATTGTTTAACCGTCAATTGTGATTTGTATATGGTTATGGGTGTAATTATAAAGAATTAGATTGGCACCGTTAATCAGGGTTGCCCTAAGAATAATGTCTTATTAGTAAGTAGTTAATTGTCGATTGTTAATTATGGCGTATTCCCATTTCTGTCCCATTGTATAGTATCTAGTTGTTTATACTGTATACCATAATAATGCCAGTATTAGGTACTGAGAGTTTAGTATAATATAACGAATAGAGAATGAATCTCCCATCGCGTTGTCGGAATAGCATACCAAGCACAAGACTGCTGTCATACATTACGGTTAATTAAGTGTATTTAATTAAACTTGTTGCTAAACCCCCCCTTTACCTCCCCCTTTACCCCATTATCCTCTATACTTAATCCTTCATTGCCGCGCGCGCCCGCGCGTTGCAGTACTCTACTCTCTGTTCTATTATACTTCAAATGGAGTGCTAATGGTTATACTGGCATCGATTCCTTTAACTACGGTTTTAAATTCTTTTCTTATTCATTATATTATAGACAGAATTAACTAGCTATCTGACTATCCGCAACTGTATAGTGCAACGATTCTCACTTATAGTAAAGGTATATAGAGAGAAAAAGGTTTTAGTTTCCACTCACAATCAGTCAAAGCCAACTCGGCAGGCTGGAGGATCATCCACTTTTCTTTTCTTTTTTCTTTTTCCAATCGATGTCTTACGAAAAGCAAATCAATTCAATCAGAGAAAAACCTACGGTGTGCCTAGTTGGCTGTGACTGAATGTAAACTAAAACCGTTTTCTCTCTGTATGTATGCAATGATTTAGAAATTTATGAAATGCTTGATTTTAGCTGCGGCATTTCTTTCTTTTTTGTCTTTATTTTCTAATTTTTTTTTTTTTTCTTTTTTTCTTGATTATAATACGTCACTATAGGTAGTAGATGACGCGATGGTGCGTGACATTTGACATTCTCGAAGACTATAAGCTAACTAACTTACCCTAAGCTATCGTGTAACGACGCGACGACGCACGGGCTACAGCAGTAGAAACAGCAGCCTGTACCACGTACGTATAGAGAGGTATATATATAGGTAGGATCGTAAAACTTTCCGCTAATTGGAAAACAAATAACCGCAATTTCATTCGATACGGTAATTTGTTTTCGAAACAATATAATGGCCCTATAGAAAGAGGGGGGGGGGGGGCTGGGTACCTACGATACCTAGCATGTAAATTCAATGAAAATACGAGACGTTTTGATGGTGGTAATTTATACGCGATCTAGAACAATGACAATGACAATGGCAATGACAATGGCAATGACAACGACAATGACAATGACATGACGTTGATCGATCGTAAATCGTAAATCTATCTACATATCTATTTTATTTTTTCTTTCTACCGTCATTAGGTATAAAATATTGACGTTCGCATATACCCACGTGCATAGGTGACACAATATGATAAGTCATTTCCAAATTATTCGAACATACAGGTATATGCGGAGTCTGAACTCTTACTGTCAGATTTTATTATGAAATATAAATGAGAGTGACGGCGGGCGTTTAGGAAAGAATTTCTTGTTATTTATTTATTTTTTTTCAATTACTGCTGCGTTGTTAAGAAATGGGTACACATATTATATAGATCGCGATTGCACTGAAGAAAAAGTAGCTCTTTTAGGTCACAAGCTTTCGCAACGTTTTCGGGACAAACCGATTATTTTCAACGAATTTCAGTTTTTTTTTTTTTCATTTTCGATCATTTTCAATTTTATCTGTAATCAGCGATAATCACTTTTTCGTAAGTATAAGGTGAAGGCTCGATTTATATGAGGTGAAGTAGATTGAAAAATAATTTCAAATTATGTCTAAGGAATACGAGATCAATCAGGTGTAAAGAAGAAAAAAAGCGCGAAAGACAAAATCTGGAAAAAAGAGTGAAAGACGAATCTGGAAAGAATTTATGATAAAATTTATGATATTCTTATAACTATTTAGTAACTTTTGCGACGACAGCAGGTACAGTTCTAAAAATATATATAAGTTATAATTCAAGGAATTAGATCAGGCATCTAGATCTGAGAACAAACGACTTAACGACGTAAGTTCTGGCATATATAGATATACATATTATACAGTAAGCCCGCGATATTACGCGGGTATAAAAAAAAAGGGTCCTGAATTTAACGTTGAAAAATAAAGAAATAGTAAAAAGAATAAACTAATAAGAATGATGTTGGTCAGAGTGAGGCGACCACCTAGTCTATTACTGTGTATATAATATATACCTATATATATATTTACTGCTGTTGCAGCAGTAGGTATCCTGGAGGATGACAGCTCCTACCCCCACTATATGAAGGATTCAAAAGAACGGCACGAAATTATATGTCGACTTCCGTTGCAGGCTTCGCTGCCCTCGCTTGTTCCTCCCCCTTTTTTTTTACTATTATTTTTGCATTTCGAATTTCACAAATCGCGATAATTCAGAACCAAACTATATTTGAAAGTAACAAAAATAATAGAAATAATAATAATGGACCACATTTTGCCTGTTCCCGGTTTACTAGTTTTTAAAATTTCACACTAATCCCTCTACATGGGACAGTATATATAATTACAATCATGCTCGATCAAATAAGTCCGAATACTTTTGCATTACCTTACAGCAATTGATCAATGTTTTTCGAATTTTGAAGCTTTATCACGATAGCAGCAGCTGGTATATAAATTATTTTGCCATTTTCGTCGAATCATTTGCATCATCCCCCCCGCAAGATATTGTAAAATTCCAAAATAAGATGAAAAATAAGAAAAGAAAAGACAAATAGATAATTATAAAAGATCTTTATGGTGCAACGCACATCCCTTAACTCTACCAGGCACATATATTGTCGTATGGTATGTATATATATATACATATATCAAGGTGGAGCGATAATACGAAGGAGGTTACGTGCGTTACTTAAGAAACTGAGGAAACCCATAGCGCCGAGATGAATATGGTCCATGGAACGAACGGACGGACGGACGGACGGATGGACAGACGAACGAAGGAAGGAACGAACGAACGGATGGACGGACGGACGGACGGACGGATGGACGACGGACGGGAGAACGGACGTTGGACCACCCACGCCGATCCATGGACCACCGCCGTCGCCTACTGGCATACATTAGAGGCTGCGGCAGAGATCCAGCAAGGGCTATAAGCCATACCGGGCACCAAGTACTTCGATATAGTCGACACCCGTTTAATTAGCATTTGATACGCCAGAAGAAGAAGAAGAAGAAGCAGAAGGAGAAGAAGAAGAAACAGAAGAAGCAGAAGAAGAAGAAGAAGAAGCAGAAGAAGGAAAAGCAGAAGAAGGAGACGAAGGAGACGAAGCAGAAGAAGAAGAAGAAGAAGAAGAAGAAGAAAGGTCAGAAGAAGGAGGAGAAGGAGAACGGTGAAGAGCGCCGCTCACTTTCAGGAAAACACTGCGCATCTTACTTCCGGTCGCGGTATGGATATACGCTTCCGGTTAGGCAATATGCCTTCAGACATCCAGCTCATCATCAGTTGGTAGCGTTGAACGTGACCTTATTTTCTAAATGGCTTTGAGCTATTCCTGGTTTAGACATGTATAGGTATTATATACATATTAAAGTACTAAAGTAATAATAAAGTTAAGAAAAAAAAAAATAAAAAAATGGAAAAAAAAAAAAAAAACTATCTCATGTAGGTTATTTAGATTTCAGAACAACGAGATTATTATGTTTGTTTACTTACTTAAATTAAATAAGTCAACACTTGACGTATAGAACACAGTTTATTAAAATTGTTAATAATAATAATAATAATAATAATAATAATAATAATAATAATAATAATAATAATAATAATGATAATGATAATGATAATGATGATGATGAAAAGCAATCAAACGTTTTAACAACCGGCTCAAGCGCAAGATCTGATAGAGGAAACCGAAGTCTTAATCATTACGAGTATTAATTGACAAACTAATTTGTCGACGATCAGGCTGCGTCAATAAAATATAATATAAAGATAAAAGTTTCGTCAATTTAAGACAGGAATTTTCTTTTTATTGGATTTCACATTTCTTTTTTCAATAAAATTTCACACAAATATTTCATCGTGTCTGTATTGAAAATTTTATTGATTTGAAAACAAAATTTTGTTCATTCGATCAAGTGAATCCGTACGGTTTATCTAACATTGTTCTTCCGTTGATTAGTTCATACAAATATTCATTTAATTCGAATGAAAATCGAAAAAAAATGAATAAAATAAACAAAAAATTATTTTCAAGACAAATCTCAAGAATTTGTTTCATTCGAAGGAACTTTTCTTTATTGGAATTTCTAATAATTGTGTTCTAATTAGGAACTTGGGGTTTTGGATAATTTTTTTTTTTTTTTGTATATATTCGGAGTCGTCCTGTTCCACGAGAATATTGAATTTTGAAAATGATCAAATTAAGGACCACCCTAGTGTTCGATGTGCATTTTAGACCTGAATGATTTTTTGTTTTTTTTATCCTTGTAACCAATTATAGTTTTTGGCATAAAAATAAATGAACCGTTATTTTCACACCGTTTTTGTATACGATACAAAAAAAAAAAGTATATTTTACTCTAGTTTAGTTGTTTGTGGGTTTTATACATATATTTATGTATATAGTATAACGGGACTTAGTATAACGTTCAACTAAACGTTTGCGGTTGATAGGTTTATAAATATGTCTCTACTTGTATGAAAACACGCGTGTCAACCAGTAAGATCTCAATATACATTATATACACCTATATGCAGCATGCAGCAGCAGCAGCAGTATAATATACACTGCAATTTTAACGATTTATAGGTATAAACTAGATAGAGCATTGAGTAAACAATAATTATAGATGAAAATTGTTCATTTTTCATCTTGTCTATAAATTTAATCGATAAACTATACATTATTTTCATTTATTTAATATACAGAGAGATTAAAGCAATCGTTTCCACTCACAAACAGTCAAAGCCAACTTGGCAAATTCCAGATTTTTCGTCTCTTTATTGCAGGCCGGTCATCTCCTTTTTTTTCTCTTGTTAAATTGATTTGCTTTTGGAAGACATCGATTCGGAAAAAAAAAAAAAATCCTGGAGTGTGCCGAGTTGGCTTTGACTGACATGAGTGGAAACTAAAACCGTTTTACTCTCTGTATACATGTACTATAATAAAACGTATCTAGACGTGGATATCAAGTGACAATTTCGTAATAACAACTATATAGATGTGTGCTATGATACCTAGACGTATACATACATAGATATAATATCCATATACACACATCTATATAACCCCGAAGTATAAAGCTAGGTTGTAAATTTAATTACCAACTGTCAGCCGCGATTTGAGATAGTAATAAAAGATTGATAAATAAAAACAGGGATAATTACTACCACTTTAAAAACAGACGTTAAACAATTAACCCCACCTAAACCCCCCTGTTATATTTTCTTTCCCCTCCGCCCCTGGCACTGGCACCCTGAAGTTAAAATCCTGTTCAAATGAATACAATATTTGCGTAAGCTGTTATGAGATAAGTTAATAGATATATATACGACGGTATCTAATGCTGTACTAATGTTACTGTGGCTAGTGCCCTGCGTGACTATGATTAATTGACTTGTAATTGATAAAAATTGGTTGCTTTAGACAGCGTGACAGGAGGCAACGGCTCAACGATTATATTCCCGGTATTATAAATTGCGATAGCGTTATAATAACGAAACAAAAATATGTGAAATTTGACAAAAAACATTGAAAAAATTTGAAAAAAAAAAAAAAACAAATTATGAACGCTACAAAATTTAGGAATACAGGAAAAGATCGTCGCGTTTTGACATCGTCGATTAGTTGTTCAATGGCAACCACTGTAAATACTTTGAGCATAACATATACCGTGAGGAAACGTGGAAAGAGCCTGGGTCCAAACGTGCAGGCGTTGATTTATTCGAATATCGTTAGTCAGCAGAATCACGCATAGCAGTTTCGCCAACTTTTCAGTAATATCCCTAGTTCTGTAGTCTACTTGATTAACAACAAACATAACCTATTCCTGCCACGGTCTGCCCGGCATTTGTATTCTACAACAATCGAAAACAAATAGCCGACGGACTCTTAGGGATATTCGTGGCAAGTATGAAATTGGCGTACCTCGTAATATTAAAATAAATCAGCGCCTGCGCGCTTGGACAAGGCTCTTTCCACGTTTCCTCACGGTATACATATAAAGATATGAGAAAGCGATTAAATTCCGGTACGGAATATATATATATTTTCTGAACAGTGAACTAGGGTTGAGATGTTGGTATTGGTTATGGACTGAGACCATATTGCAGAATACAGTTATGGCATGGCAACCCCAAGAGCTTAGCGAGTCGAGTTCGCACAGTTGAAAAAAAAAAAAGAAAAAAAAGAAAGTGTTTATCGTAAACTTGACTTTGCATGATTCTGCCACATTGAACGATCTCTAAATCAAATCTTACTACGACGGTTATTGTTCGTTGTAACATTTTTATGGAGATTGCATTCCAAACGAATGAACATTATTAAGTGGTTTTCGGTTTGTAGAGAAAAATGAGAAAAAAAAATAAATAATAATAATAATAATAAATACTTACACATCGTAATTTTAGAACGATATGTTTATTACACCTACTCAATGGTGACTCAACCGAGTTCAGAGGTTCAGAAATTTCAATCCCTCCGCCCCCCCTTCTTACAACGAATCTATTCAGCTGTTATAAATTATCAACTAATCTGCAACGATGACGAATTGATGAAATTTTCTTATCAAATTTCGTAAACATATTTTATTGATTTGAATTCATTTCACTTCTATTTTTTATAGACGTCATCAATATAGAATGTGTTAAATGATTTTTAATTGTGAATGTAAAATCCTAGTAATTAATTTTTGAAGGATTCTTGACAGGGTAGATACAAGTAATTCGAAAAATAAAAAGGTTCTTCATCCTCACTTATGATCGTCGTAAATTCGTGAATACTGGAACCCACGCTAGTTACGACAATCGTCTCGTACATCCTGACTGTTAAATTAAGCAAACGAGAAGCGAACGAGAGATGCTCGTGGTGCAGAGCTGGTGAAGTCTTGTGCCAAATATAACCCATTTCCTGTGACACGTGAGGAAATGTTATCATCCGAATATATGTGGCGAGGTATATGGGTGCAGTGTGCGAGTTTATTTGACAGGTAGAAAATCGTCTATATATATATATAATATATATATATATATACAGGGTGATCCAGAATGAAGAAATTCTCTTATACCAGTCGATTCCTCATTAAAATCTAAGACGAAAATTATGAATACTAAAATCTCGATTAAGAAGCTGTTTTTGAATACGAACCGTTTGAAGTTAGCCAATAGGAGAGCAGTTACGAGACTGTATCACAGCTGCTACTACAGGCCTGACTGTTAACTCGCGACGTTTCACCGTCACCGCGATCAAACGACTATCAGACGTCGGCGGCTGCGGCTGGTTGGCTGAAGAACCGTCAGGCCTACGGTAGCGGCCGTGATATGGTCTCGTATCTATTCTCGTATTGGCTGAATTTAAACGGCTCCTATTAAGAAACGGCTGCCCAATTCATATTTTAGCATTGATAATTTTCGTTTTACATTTTTAGCAGGAGTTTACTGGTACGAAGAAAGTACCTAATTTTGAATCACCCTGTATATGTATTAAACTATATAGGGTTAAATCCCCCTTGTGTAAGTGGATCGAGGATATATCCCATAACGTAAGTCAGCAAAGCGAAATGAAATGAAGCAATTGAATAACCGCGCACGTGGATTAATCTGCGTCCCCGCGTATCTTAAGTGAGTCTTAATTAAGACGAAGGTCAATAATGAGCCGTTTTGCTATTTCAACAGCTGCACTAATATCACCCATGAGTATTTATGGCTATATGGTTAGCTTTGAGGGGTTTAAAACCGAGAAAACGAACCCCTAATAATCGTATAGTTGATAAATACCTCGAGCTTGTTAACGCCAAATATATTTTTGTAACACCTGCTTCGAAGTTTTGATTTTCAAAGCCTGTGTAGCGTGCGTAAAGTACCTTATTACCGGAGAGTGGAAAAAAGGAGAGTCAGCGCATGTGCAGTGCACATCGCAAATACTCTACTTTACGCACTAGTGCTGTTTTCGCGCACTGTGTCATGGCGGTGGGGAGTAGCGATGTGAGGTTATGTTGATTAACTAATCTGTCTCTAAAATCGAACTTTGTTTGCAGGGAGTTACAAAATAGCACTTTTCGGTACTAGTGCGAAAGTGTGAAGTTTTTTGCCCGAGCAAAGCGAGGGTGACAATCACACTCGTCCAAAAATCATCTTTCAAGTGTTTTGGACTTTGTTTCGCGAAGCGAGCGCAATATTGAACTTTACGCACAGCGTGTTGGAAAATGTCCTGTGACACAAGTGCGGATATGCAATATTTATCTCCTGTCATTACGGCACTGGCCTTCGGCTCATTCGGCAACTTTGTAACCGTGATATTGGATCTGGCATCAGGAATTTGAAATTCTGTTATCAAGTTTGGATTCAGTGATCCCAAAAGCCTTCTCATCGTGTTCATTAGATCTTTCGAACACTCAACAGACTCGGAAGAAAAAAATATCTAAACTGGCCCATGTTATTCGAATGGGAGAAAGAATGAGCATAACAGCACTAGTTAGAATAAAAATCCAGAAAAATCATTCGACAAAACTTCATTCAAATTTATTTTGAACCAATTGAACCACACGAAGGAATGATATCCGAATCGAATTTCATTGCGTTTTAGTTATAAGACCTAAGGCTAATCGTTCGTAAGGTAAATCGTGTCATAAACACGTCGTTTTGCCGAATATCTGACTGTTAAAGGATTTGCCAAATGGCAAACCTCAACGATTACTGTAAATCTGTCGCGCACAAATCTTGTTTTTTTTTTTTTTACTTTTGGTAGGGGAATAAATTGCAGCTTTACCTAATCTTATATGTGATAATCTATTAATTATCTTGTAAAAAATCCTTTGGCTATAAAATTTATTCAGCTGTTATACTCTTCACTGTATTTTATACACACACACACACACATGTATATGTATATGTATGAATATATAAATAAATATGTGTATGTATGTGTGTGTGTCTGAATCTATGGGTGGCCTCCGCGTCTTATACGATGCAGAGAAGCCGCGAAGCTACACTATACGCACATATATCTTTACATGTCTGTGTATATGTGGCTAACAAAACTGAGTGAGTGGGCGTCACGGGACATGCAAATTACCCGTACCAGATTTTGCCTGCCAGACATCTTAATTTAGTCTTGGGTGAATAATTATTGACTATTTATTCGCTACTTTGCTTTTTAGAATCGTATATACATATATATATATATTATTATATAGGTATTATCGAAGATTTTTTTCATAACTATTTTTCATTAATTATTGGTCCATTTAATTTGTACAAATTAACGACGAAAAAGGATTCCAGGGTTTAGAAATATTGACAGAGAATTTTTGTTACTTGACATTCGTGTATTGGATTCACTTATTTTCGTACTTGTGAGCTAATAGGCAAATTAGGAATCGGGGCAGAATTCTGTTCATTTTTATCTAACAGATAAATAAAGAACGACGTTTGATGATTTTTTTTTTCTCTTTTTTACAAATTAGGAATTAGAATACAGATTGACTTAAATCAGAATGACTGTTTACTACTTGAGCCCTTATTCCACACTCTATAGTACTTATCATTACCCTTTTCCCCTAAGTCATAAGAGATACAGAAATGTTTTAGCCCATAAATTGGTCGCGTGGTGGTCCAAGAATTAGTTTTAATCAGGGGTCAACCTGAATTGAGATTTATGAAGTAAATAATTTCATTCCTCAGCATCCCTGGACCACCCTGCAACCGCATATAACCGTCTACGCGGCTGTAGTCCATAATAGAAAACTCAAGATACCAAGTTTACTGGTATCCCAAAATTCTGATATAAACGGTAGTTGAGAAACCGATTAACGAAGATATAATATATTTTTTTTTTTTTTCCAAACACTTTGCGTCAGCAAAAGAATTCTTTCATCGCATCCCAGAGTCTGATAGAAAATCATACATATTCTGTAATTGTGAAAACAGATCTCTGTGAGATTATCGGACAAATTATTTTTTTCGTAACACGTGCACCGAAAGTGGGGTTTTTTTGTCCTCATTTGAGAGCGGAAAATAAGTCTTTTTGAGTCAGGATCTGATTCGTTAGTTTTTTAGGTCCGAGGACAAAAATGCTGGTCAAAAATGAAAATATTCGTCCTCCAGTTCTGAACGCCGCCACCATGCTGCGACGTCGATTTCGGTCGATTTTGGTAGATCGGCTAGCCAGTTAGAATATATATCAGTAGGTTGATTGAATCCTGACTCAAAGACTCATTTTCCGCTTCTAAATGAGGACAAACCCCACTTTCGGTGCACTTGTTACGAAAAATATGGTATGCAGCATGGACAGATTGACAGTAATTTTTGACGCGGGTGAAGTTGGCTGCACTCGACTGTGGCTCGGGCTTCGCCCTCGCCGTCGTCTCGTGCAGCCAACTTCACCCTGGTCAAAAATTACTGTCGTTCGGTCCTTGCAGCATAATATACTATTACGTAGAGATATACTGAAAAAAAAAAAAATGAATAATTTTCTCTCGTTCTAATAAATTCTTGAATTAACAAGCCCACGTTTTTATCTTATCATTAAATTCCATCGAATTGATTCTACCATCTTAAATCAACATTCGAAAATACATTTATAGTTTATAATTCTTTTAGAAACTCGAGTTTTGGGGTTGGTAAACGAAATTTCAAATTGACAAGTTCTTCCGCTTCTTTTTTATACACTATATCAAATTTTATCAAACGAAATTCGATACATCAAGAACAACCAACTTTTTAATAAACATTCGAAAAATACGTTTGATCCCAGTTTCAAAGAACTAGTTCAGATCGCCGGGCGGAGGGGGGTGGGGGGCAAAATTTTTAAATGACAAGTCTTTTTTATTACTACCTTCATTTATATATCATCTAAGTTTTCTTGCATAAAAATCGACCCGATTACACAAAACTACCCTTTTCTGTAAAAAAAAAAAGAAGACAACTGCGAAAATGTGTTTTAGTTTCAAAGAAATGATGATTTTTTTTTTTTTTTCTTAATGTAATTAGCGATCCTCGTTAATATAATTGACACCAAGCTATCACCTCGCGTGTAAAAACTTCCCTATTCCATAATAATATTATATAAGGGTCGGTATAGTGTTAGCCGAAATATATAGAGTATACACATCTATATCTTCACTAGGAGTAGTTAGTTAACGGTGATATGTGCTAGAGCAGTAGAATCCCCGTAAGGAATTACAAGGAGGGGTTGATATGCCTCCGACATATGGTATATATGGCTTACATATACCCTACGTGTGGCGTCTTTCACCCGTGACATCACGAGCTTTAAACAATTCGTATAGGAAATATTTAACATAAAGATCAAACTGCTCAGTTGATTAATTAATTAAATAATTCATTAATTAATTCATAATTATATTATAAGATGAGAAAAATTATATCAATAATATGAAAAATCTAAATGGATTGGACCTGGTGAAAATAATTTTATAAAATTTCTATGAAGTATTATATAGGACAATTTTCAGTAGAAATTATAGTTGTTTTTGTTGTTTGTATATCTATACCGTGAGGAAACGTGGAGAGAGCCCGTTCAAAGCGCGCAGGCGCTGATTCATTCGAATGTTACGAGGGACACCAATTTCAGACTAGCCACGAATATCCCTAGAGTTCGTTTGCTATTTGTTTTTGATTTTTGTCGAATACAAATGGCGGCAAATCGTGGCAAGTTATGTTTCTTGTGAATCTAGCATACTACGGAACTAGGGATATTACTAAGAAGTTGGTAGAGTTGCTAGTGCATATCCGAATGAATCAGCGCCTGCGCGCTTAGATCGGACTCCTTCCACGTTTCCTCACGGTATAGATATATATATATATACGAAAGAGAAGTAATGAGAGAAACGGTAAGGCGATAGAAAAAGATAGAAATATATAAAAAGAGAAAGATAGAAAGACAGAGACAGCTGCAGCAGGGTCGACTGGGTGGCTGAAATTAATGTTGCCCGCTTAATTGGAGCCATTGAAGTATGGGTGCGTTCTTGTATTCGTATGTGTATTGTATATACGGTTGCGTCGTAACACCGAGGTGCTCAACTTTAAAAAAGGCTCGTTTAAACTTTCCTTTTTCGTTATTTATTTATATGGATGAGTAAGTGGAAAATAAAAACTAAGCGAAATTGAAATGAAAAATTCGAACCCATTCGCCCCTAATTAATTATCCGATCCTATGGCACAGTGCAAACTACAAATGCGGTTTATATCAACCAGGAGTTGTCCGAGTTCTTGCGGATTGCCAAGAACGTGAGAGAATTTAACATTCTGACTGTGTGTATATATATAAACTATGGAGAATATATACCAGCTATAGTATATCCTCACTCAATTCCACGAAACGAACATTTCTTTTCGAAGACTTTTCCGAATCTTAATTCTTAACGTTGCACAAACGATGATGCGCTGCAGTCCTCTTCCTCCTCCTTCTCCTCCTCCTCTTTCTGCTTACTGCTGCTCTTGCGGTTTGTTATAACGAATTTTTTTTTTTCTACTGGTTGTAATTAGCACCGAGACTTGGAGACGAGGCATAGGCACTGGCTACCTCCAACTTCACATAATACACATTTAATCATGATACGTGGTTATTCCACGAAAAAGAAATATCTTACTTACTTACTTAGGTACTTACTCGCTCGCTCACTTACTCAGGTACTCATCTAACTCGCGGTGACCTGCACGGTAATGAAGCGGTTAACTCCTACCTTCAAGCGATAAATAAAGATTGGAAAAACAAAAAATTAAAAAAATTGAAAAATAAACTTACGTGGTAAATAGTGAGAAGAATAAATCTTTCGACATGTCGTTGAATCGTTGATAATGGTGAACGAAAATCGACTAGATAACAGGGATGTGAGGTGTTTTCTTTTTTTTATATACCGTGACAATTTGAGGATGCGGAACACCACGGATACCAACCCAAAACTCGTGAGCAGCAGTTTAGTAACTCACTAAATGTTTCTAGTAAAATCACTAGATTTTTACTGGACATCACTAGATTTTCATTGATCTTACTAGGAAAATCAAGTAAGTTACTAAAAACTGCTGCTAACAAGTTTTGGGTTGGTATCCGTGGCGTTCCGCATCCTCAAATTGTCACGGTATAATTCGGTGATAGGAAACAGAAGAAAGAAAGAACCATATACAGGGTAAATTCTTTCCGGGCTCCGGAAAGGGTGTGACTTAAATCGACTCAGACTCCACCTCTTTCTATACATACTTGTTATTTTCAGAATAATAATTCGTGCTCATTGCGAATTACTATTTATTTAGCTCTTGCCGTGTTACTACATAATAAACGAAAATTTATGTAGCTTTGTCGAAATAGTGAGACACTATACTGTTAACCCTAATTTCTGAATGGATTGTTTAATATCTGAATGCAATCATTCTCCCGATAATAATAAGTATGAATAGAAGAAGGCAGAGTCTCAAACGATTCAAGCCACACCCTCTTCGAACCCCGAAGAAAATTCACCCTGTAGATGTTGTTTGAATAATATATTTGTGACAAAATTTGTTGACAATTTTTGAAATATACATTATATGTTGCTGTTTAAATAATTTTATTAACCGTTGTGTTCTTTCTTTTTTGTTCTCAGGACGAAGTAAGTAACACACTACCAGACACAGAGCTGTACTACATAGATGAGACACAGTATTGAGGTGAAAAAAATGAAAGGAGTCGATGAAACGTGAGCTTTTGCATCTAAATTAATTCAGCGTAATACGCTACCTGGTATATCTGCACACATAATTATATATTATAGATTATAGGCTTGAACGCCTGCAGCTTACGAAGTTATGATATAATGGGTACGGTATCTCAAGCCTATTCATTTTATGCTACAATCTAATCCAGTAATTGAAAGTCTACGAGTGAAATTAGCAAGCTTGTCTATAAGTTCATTATTATTATACCGTATGAGAATTTTCATCAATTTTCACATCCTCATTGGTGAGTAAATGATAGAAAAGCTTATGTTGACTTTTTCAACGCTGTTTCTGATATTTGTAATACTTGAATTAAAAATCTGGCCAAAACCCTTACGGACAAAGAATCATCAGCTAAACAACAACAACTAGAAGTCAAAGAACTTTTAAGGAAAGGTCAATCATGGTGTAATTTTGTATAATTTACATTTTGGCGTTATTTTAGAATTGAGGATTGAGCTACCAAGTCGAGTTATCAATGTTAAACTCCAAAATGTTGTGGGCTTTCAGTGTTGACTATCAAGTGATGGTTCAATTCTCAATATGTCAAGATTGACACCGAAGTTTTTAGTCTTAACTCTCAATTTGGAGGTTCAACTTTCAAGTTTCTAGTCTTGACTCGCAATTTTTTTTACTCTCATCTCTCCATTTGGAGGTTCAACTTTCAAGTTTCCAATGTTGATTTTCAAGTGCTACTATAACTCTTGAAATTTCAGAGTTGACTCTCAAGTTTTCAATGTTGAGTCCTCAGTTTTTAACGTTGATTCTCAAGTTCGAGGTTCGAAGCTCAATTTTTCAGGCCTAACTTCCAAGTTCTCGGTATTAACTATCAAGTTCTCAGTGTTAATTCGCAACTTTTCCGTGGTAACTATCAATTTGGAGATTCCAACCTTAAGTTTTCATAGTTAACACTCGAGTTTTCATTGTTAAGACTCAAGTTTTCATTGTTAACAATCAAGTTTTCATTAACATTGAAGTTCTTATTGTTAACACTCAAGTTTTCATTGTTAATACTCAAGTTTTCATGGTTAACATTCAAGTTTCCATCGTTAACACTCGAGTTTTCATTGTTAACACTCAAGTTTTCATTGTTAACACTCAAATTTTCATTGTTAACAATCAAGTTTTCATTAACATTGAAGTTCTTATTGTTAACACTCAAGTTTTCATTGTTAATACTCAAGTTTTCATGGTTAACACTCAAGTTTTCATTGTCAACACTCAAGTTTCCATTATTAATACTCGAGTTCTCATTGTTAACACTCAAGTTTTCATCATCAACACTCAAGTTTTCATTGTTATTTCTCAACTTGTAGTTTCAGCCGTAAAAACTTCGAATTTCTCTACCAAGTCCCGAGTGTTGGCTCTGAATTCGAAGGTCAAACCCTTACCGTGTCAGAGTTAACACTAATCAAGTTTTGATTAACTCTCTGCAAGATCGAGTGTTTCTTTTTTCTCGTGAGTGAAACATAGATCACAGGAGTGACAAACGATCAGTCAAAGTCTCATCTACGGTACAGACATGTTACATGAATATCCTAACCATAATCTCAATAAGTATCGTACTCTATACGATTTCACTTTCAATATCGATGATAAAAATCGAATAAATTATCAAGTTAATTAATTACAAGCTAACGAGATCGGCAAAGATATAGACACGTTTTGAAGTAGATGGAATCGCCTTAGCTAGATTAAGATTTGTTCCGTCAAAAGCCGGTCAGTCAGCTCCGTGGCGTTTCTGGTCATCATCAGCTGCAGCATCATGCAGCAGCCTGATCTCGTATAGGTATACATCGTACATATGTATGTGCAAGCGATACGCTCGTCTCTCTTGAGGAGCGAGTAGATAAAAACGGGATTGAATCGGTTCTCGCGATTCTGTTATGACTTCAAAGTGGTTACATGCATGGATACTCGCGATCTTCGTCGTCGTCGTCGTCGTCGTCGTCCCCAATCGCCGTGGTCTCCAGGAAACTTTCAATCACCGTACCATTGCAAAGCAATTGAACGCTCATTGCGCCCATTTACTCGGTACCTATCGCACGTTCACAGAAGCGTGCAGCTCCCGCCTGTCGCCACCGCAATCCCCACTATATTCTGCACTGCACCGTCTCCTAACGTATCTGCAGACATTTGTAATTCCGCAATGCATTAAACCGAGGATGGATTGAATGGGAATTGCTCCTGGTCGCCCCAGTGTCGACACGACTTAGCCTCGTTTGTTCTACCATACAGTAGCTGGGTATGGTCGTACATTTCCAACTTTTTATATACTCGATTAGTAGTCACATACGGTTTCGTCAATCGGTAAACACGCGAGTATAAATATACATTTAATCATTTTGTTTATCTTAAATTTATTCGTTTGTTATTTTTTTCTTTTTCTTATTATCAATTTCGAGATTAGATTTTTGTAAAACGAAAATTCGCAAGTTTTTCTTCTTCTTTGAATTAGAATACGTGAAACTTAAGATCACAGATCGTTTATTTCTCATTAGAAAAATCTGAATAATTTTTGATAGCGTATTTTTCACTTCCGTTAGAAACTTATATCCCAAAATAGCTCGAATTTCGTTACAGAGTTTTCAATGAGAACTTGCGAAACTAGGAAAGTGGTCGTTCATAAATAATTTCATTAATAAAGTATAAGACCGATATTTATCACCTACACACTTTAACCGGACTTCGTGCGTTTCGCTAATTCAGACGTAGAATATGATCGTTGATTCTGAGCCCTCGTTACTAAGAGATATACAGATTATATGTATATAGGACTTGGTAATATAGAGATATGGTTATATTTATACGAGGAAATCGCAATTGCGACAGGAATTACTTATGTGTCCGTATAGTTATCGCCAACTAATAGATAACGACATAAATATAGTACACAGAGATTTTCTTTTACATAATAAATCAATAGCGCGTTTCACTATCGACTTTTCTGCAATTGCGTCGATTTATATACATACATATCTACTATCCTATAGATAGATACCTATATGTTACATACGAATAAATACGCAACTCTTAGATATACAGGGTGTCCTAGAACTAAATGCAGAAAATGAAGAGGTTAATAAAGGGCTTCAAGCTGAGTGAATCGACCTATAGAACATGTGGTCTGCGAAGTACCGATCGCGAAATACGGCCGTTTAAAAAATCGTGCTAGGCGCCGGCATGTAGGCAACCAACTACACACCAGATATCCGTCAGCCGTCTAATTGATAAGCGCGCTCGACTGTTGATGCGAGTCATGACGCTTTTGAATTCGAAAATTTAGAACAAAAATACTTTCGATATCAAATTTTATTATGGAAACAATTAATGTTGTTGTATTTGACGAAAATTCAATGTCGAAAGTATTTTCATTCGAAATTTTTGAATTCTGAAGCGTTATGAATGGAGCGCTATCCGATCCCAGATGTGCAGACGGTTGCCTACATGCAGGCGCCTGGCGCGATTTTTTTAAACTGCCGTATCTCGCGACCATGGTACTTTGGAGACCACATATTCTATAGGTCAATTTACTCAGCTTGACCCCCATCCCCCCTCTTCATTTTTTGCATTTAGTTCTGTTACACCCTGTAGAGACAGTAGTGCGTTTAATTTCTGATATAATGTCAATATTTCGATACAGTTATCGAAGAAAATTGACTACGTGACTATCTATAGTTTCTACAGATCGTTTGTGAAACTTATAAAGAATCGTATCGAACTTTGAACGATCAACTAAAATTCCTATGCATCAATAGATGTACGATATATAGGTACCTGACGTGGTTATTATGTAATTAGAAATAAATCGTTAGAAATCGATTGCAGGCGAGATATCGGTGCCTGGTACTCTGCCATTTAGGTCTATAATAGTTGTTAGAAATCTGTCCTTGAAAGCGGGACGATTCTCGGGATCGGTGATCGCGTTTTCTTCACCTTTTTCTTCTCCTATATCCTTTTTTTTTTTTTTTCTTTCTTTTTCATCTTCGCATCTTCGTCTTCCTCCTTTTTTGACTTAACTAAATTCTTGGATAGTTTGCGGTAATTAGAATTGTCGGGTTAGTTTGTCTCTTCATAGATTGATGCCTAAACCCAATTGCTTGAACTATCTTGAAACACACGACTCTATATCCAGGGCACGGTTTAACTTAAACTACGAGAAACCACGGGCTGCATTCATACAGCTATACAGATGGTAACGTAAGTCGACTCTTCAACTCAAGAGCTACCGAAGTAACGAGCAGCGGTCTAATTACTTAGGCGAGACTCTGGCACCCCTTGGCACTCGTCGCGGGAGAAACCAATAACGCTAAAACGTCTTTCCTCGAACCTTCACCTTGCATTCTAACCCTCCTAGTTCACCACCATCATCACCATCACCATCACCAACGCCAACACCAATACCTCCGAACCCAACGGACAGCGAACCACTAATTTTCACGCATTTGAGTTAGACGTTAGAATAGGTAGACTTCTTCGGTATAGTTTAGGTGTATAGTCTTTGCTTGGCTGTAAGCTGGCTAAGTAAAACGATATTCGTTCATCACGTAGGTATACCGTCGGTAGTTCCCTTGCTGCAGGGATATTCAACCGTGGTAATCACGAGGATGACGAGATATTTTTTCCTTGCAATTTATGAGGGGGTGATGTAGTTTATTAAACTTAACAAATCGTGTTCATCAATTCTTTTATCTTTCTCTCGTATCCAATTTTTTACACCCAATTACTACTTCCGGTGTATTGATTATGTATTAAAAAAAATAATTTTGATACCGCATGCCAGTATAGGTAGCCAAAAAAGGTTCAGATAATTTCCTATAACGAATGTAATCTTGAACGCAATTTTTTTTAGTATTTTTCCAGTTGTATATTTAAAGTGAATTTTATTCATCAGGAATTGCCTGTAGTAAATCTCTTTTTTTTTCACATATCTATTTGCAAAAATTAGTGTTCATTATAAATGATATGTATATTCGAGTCATGTTGAATAAAAAGTTTATTCAATAATATTACCAGTTTATTTTTTATTTACGAGTCTCTCTTTCTCTCTCTCTCTATCTCTCTATCTCTCTATCTCTATCTACTTGAAACATCTTATTTTCTGTATTCATCAACCAAGACAAATCGCATACTACTAAATAAACTCCTTCCTTAATCCAAACGTGATTTATTTGTGTAATAAATTTCATACTCTCCTGTATTATGTACTCGTATATCTTTGGTTTTTTAAATACGATACAAAATATGAGATAAAATTGATTTTTCTTTTTTTTCTTTCTTTCTTTCTTTCTTTCTTCTTCTTCGTATCCCCGAAACATCTACATGTTTCATGTTAATTGAAGGAGTATAATTTTTTTTTTTCATTCTCCTATTTTCCAGGTCCAAGAACGAGACGTGTGAAAAGATCGAGTGGTGACAGTAGAACGACCGGTACTACCCCCGAGGAAAAGCGTCCGCGGACAGCATTTAGCGGCGAACAGTTAGCCCGATTGAAAAGGGAATTTGCTGAGAACAGGTACCTCACTGAAAGGCGGAGACAGCAACTCTCAAGGGACCTGGGCCTAAACGAGGCCCAGATCAAGATCTGGTTCCAAAACAAACGAGCTAAGATCAAGAAGGCTAGTGGACAGAAAAACCCACTTGCCCTACAGCTGATGGCACAAGGTTTATACAATCATTCTACGGTACCGCTTACAAGAGAGGAAGAAGAACAGGCCGCGGAACTACAAGCCAAATGACAGATGTAGAACGGTGATAAATATTCGTAGAATGATGATTATACATAGGAATATAATATTTTTAATTTATATAGCGAGAAAAATGAAAAAAAAAATAAAAAAATTGTTATTAATAAGGTAAGATGTATTATATTATTGTAGTTTTTCGAAATTTCCTGGGTTTTCTCGTTTTTTTTTTTTGTTTTTCTCTACAAAATTGAAAAAAAAAAAAAAAAATTATACACACAAGTTCCTCGACACAAAATCGTGGGGCCCAAAATTTTTAACACATTTCGTCGACGTTACAAAATTCTGTTTTTGTTTTTATCATTTTTTTTTTTTTTTTATCCAATATTTAATTTCTTTCGATTCTAATCAACGTTAATAGATAACTTTTGAAATTAGTTTTTTTTGTAGATTTTGCCACATAATTTTTTTTTTCAACTGTCATATTATATAAGGGAAGGTAGGGCAAAATGACCCCTTGGGGAAAAAATGTTAATATTTATACTCAAGTTTTTTAATCAATCATTTTTTTTCCGGTGGTCCATTTTGCCCCACCCTCCCCTTACAAGAAATTATGTAATCTCTGATCACTCTCCCCATAGTTAAATTAAAATTCATTATCATAATAATATTGTATAATTACTGTAACGCGATAAATGAGCCAAAACTAATTGTCGTACGTATATAGTAATTGTTATTATTATTATTATTATTATTATTATTAATATTAATATTATTAATTTATTTATTTATCAAAGTCGTACCAATATTTTATTACGTTTCTATCAATATATATTGTCGAAAAAAAAGAAAAAAAGAAAATTCCACCCTGATCGTATTAGGTATATGTATATACATATAGAGTGAATTGCGAATACTTAGACAGGTGGAATTCACCTGAATTTTTAGTGCGCATGCGCAAGCTTCGAGCACAGTCGTATTCTCAGTGCGGCCAACTTCGTATCCAGCCAAACTGTCGAAATATTTAGGATTTATACACATCACGACGATCTGTTACATGTAAATTTCATATTTTCGACGGTTGGCCGCACTGAAAATTCACCTGTGCTCGGAGCTTGCGCATGCGCACTGAGAATTCACGTGAATTCCAACTGTCCGAACGTTAGAAATTCACTCTGTATATTATTATATATACATTATACTTATACTACATATTGTAGTCAATATAAAAGTTGAGTAAAACAAAAAACAAATGGCTTACCTTCAGTATTTTCAATCTCAATCATGATTCAATCCATCAATTATTATTATTATTATTATTATTATTTTAATGACCATGAGAAGTTTTTTTTTTTAATTCTTTTTTTCCTACCAACACGAAGATGATACCCATTACACGTCTGAATGATGAAATAAAAGTTATTGAGAAAAAGGTTTATATTAAATATCGTAGTTCTTTAAATGTTCTAACTACGATGTATATTAGGGTGTTTCAAGGGGAAATAAAAAAAGAAAAAATCTGATTTTTCATGCTGTAACCCCTCAAAACTTGGGTTTTAATAGAAAAAAAAAAACATCCTCTCACCGACCGAAATCCGTAGATTAAAGCCGAACCGAACCTGCCGTTCATTGGACATTTCTAATTATATCAGCCAATTAACGTCTGTGACAGAATTTTCTGTGATTTAAAATTTGAGACCTTGAGGATTGTATTTTGAGTTGAAAAAAAAAAAAAAAAATCACAATCACGAATGTAATCGATCAATATTTTTGCGTAAAACACGATGGTGTAAAAAAAAAAAATTTCAACTCAAAATTGTTTTTTTCTGAAAAATTAGAATTAATTGGCTCTTATAATTGGAAGCTCCAATTTTTAGGGGTTGGAGCACGAAAAATGAGATTTTTTTTTTCTTTAAACACCCGCTAATATATATAGGGGAGGTTGGGGCAAAATGGACCCCTTGGGGCAAAAAAGTTCCTATTCATACTCAAATTTTGTAATCAATCAATTTTTTTTTTTTTAATAGTCCATTTTGCCCCACCCTCTCCCCTTTATATCTGAGAAAAGTCTAGTGCCATCTGTATGATATATACCTATGTATGTATATGATAAAGTATATAGAATAAAAATTTAGTTCACACGTTTCTCCTCGAGATACATTAGGGTGTGCCAAAAATAGTAAAAATTTTTTCATTATTCAATTCCAAAAGCGGAAATATCTTTGAAATGATGCCGAGTAATGGAACCCTAAGACGGACAGGGATCGACTGTCATCAAAATTTAAGTGGTAATCAATTATCGACAATATACAAATTTCCGTTTGATTAACACGCAGATGTAATCCTCATGTATAACTTGTCCGAAATAAGTATAGTACGAAATTCTGTTTCGGTGCTCAGTACGTTTTTATTCGAGTCGCTGATTCCGAATCTGAAATATAAAATTCGAAATTCAAAATTCAAAATTCAAAATGGCAGATAACAAATCTAATTATTTGAATTATTTGAATGGAATTTTTTAGTGCATTAGTGCATTAGTTGCATAAATATTTGAAATTCGAAATTTCAGAACTCAGATTTGGAATCAGCGACCCAAAAGATCCATGTGGGCGCTGTCATTTTTTGAGATTATGACAATTTGATGTATAATCTTCGAAATTTTTACGATAGAGGTTCGACTGGAAGAAAAAAATTTATATCTATTTTGGCACACGTTAATACATATACATATATTAGGGTGGTCCTTACATGGGGTAGAAAAAAAAAATAATTCATGATAGATCCCCTCTAATCAGCTCCAAATGGTAGAAGAAAAAAAAAAATTCCTCAGTTTTCCATATATTTATTTTGTGCCCTCCGTCTAGGACCACCCTCATTGCATATACCTATGTATACAGGGTGACCCAGAACTGGATGCAGAAAATGAAGTGGGTAATAAGGGGGGTCAAGCTGAGTAAATTGACCTACAGAATATATGATCTCCGAAATAAGGGGTCGCGAGATACGGCTGCTTATGAAAATCGTGCCAGGCGCCGGCATGTAGGCAACCGACTGCACATCTGGTATCGGTTGGCGCTCCATTCATAACGCTTCAGAAGTTAAGAATTTCGAATGAAAACACTTTCAACATTGAATTTCCGCCAAACACAACAACATTACTTGTTTCTATAATGAAATTTGATATCAAAAGTATTTTTGTTCTAAATTTTCGAATTCAAAAGCATCATGACTCGCATCAACAGTCGAGCGCGCTTATCAATTAGACGGCTGACGGATATCTGGCGTGTAGTTGGTTGCCTACATGCCGGCGCCTAGCGCGATTTTTTTAAACAGCCGTATCTCACGACTGGTACTTCGCAGACCACATGTTCTATAGGTCAATTCACGCAGCTTGACCTCCTTTATTAACCTCTTCATTTTTTGCATTTAGTTCTAAAACACCCTGTATATGTATGTATCACAGTAGGAGGAAAGAGGGAATGAGATTGTATAAAATAAATATTGACCAGAAACTTATAGGTGACGATCTGTAGTATAATCAAATAAAAGAGGAGGTGTATAATAATGAGGTGTCCCGCGAGTAAAGTGTCAAAAATAAAGAAAGAGTATATTAAGGGAGAATATACACCCAGAAACGAAAAATTAAAAAAAAAAAAATACAAAAAAAAGGGTAAATTTCGGGAATTTTTTTTTAGGGAAACTATCGCAATGATTGGCTCGGAATTTTTTCTAGTAAAAAATGATAAACACTCTCAATTATGTTTTTAATTCTTTTTTTTTTTTCATTGAGAGAATTTTGAAAATTCACGGAGTACCAAAGTCGTCTACGGAGTGCTGTGAAAAAAAAAAAAAAAACACTCGCAAAACGGTACCCAGTGGCGATTCGTCAAAAATCATGCGAAACAAAAGAAAATCAAACAGGATATTTCAACTCGCACAGACCTTATACCTGTGCGACCCTTCGACCTGTGTGAATATTTATTAAAATTTTTGGAATTATCAAACTTGAAAGAAAAATAGAAAAATTGATTTTTCGGCACCTGCCAGGTGGTATATTCCCCCTTAAATAAATAATCTTTTTATTTTCTTGTTTCTTTGTTACTAATAAAGAACTGCATATCATGTTCCTAAATTCTTAAATGAACAAAATTTTAGTTGCTATTTTTTTTGTTTTTCATTTTTTATAATTTTAATGGTCTTGGTTATGTGACAGTTTAACACTTGAATAACGGTACACCGTATTGTATAGTTTGTTCTTTAAAATATATAGTATATAAATAATAAACTACGATAATAAATAATAATATTAAGTTATTGTAAAAATGTAAATTATCTCTATATATATATATATATATATATATATATATATACAGGGCGAGTCATCCCTGGTATCGAATGAGGGAGGGGCTTATTATCGCAGACGCTCTGCCCCTTTCTATGTTCTCATTTGGGATTATGATAACAGAGTGAGGTTTCTGGTAGTGTTGACCGTACGTGAAAATAAAAGTGGGGTTTCCCGATACGACGATAACAAGTATGAATAGAAAGGAGCAGATCGTCTGCGATAACAAGCCCCTCCCTCATTCGATACCAGGGAAGACTCGCCCTGTATATATATATATATATTCATGACAGGCGTGATTGCAACGTGCAATAATAATTAAAAAAAAAACAAAAAAAACGTAAAAAACCTAAACAAAAAGAAAAAAAAAAGAAGAAATTAGATTAAAAAAAAAAAATAAAAATAAACTAACAAGAATAACCATGTTATAGATTATAGATTAATAAATACATAATAATATGTACGAATCCGCGGAAAGGCGTGTACGAGTATGTATAGTGCAGATAGAAATGATCTATAATTATTATTATTAAATGATGATGTAAATATATTTAGAATTCTTAAACCTAATTATATAATAGGTATATATATGATATAGGTAGTATATAAAATTATATATATATATATATATATATATAACATAACAGCGAACAGATATAATAAATAAATATACTGCGCCTATAATGATAGACTGTGTAAAATTAAACTTAGTTATTTATTACATATATATATGTATATGTATAATATGCATAGATATTGAACGATAATCGAAAAACGAAAAATAGTATAAATATAGGAGGGAAAAAAGAACGTGAGAAAAGAAATGGGGGTTGAAATAAAAATAAAAAAAAATAAAGAAATAAACACCCACACATGATACCTATAGTAATGTATAAGATTATTTAAAATCAATTAAATATTACCAATATTAATTGTTATATTATCAACCGACAATATCTAATCCTCATTCCATAATTTTCCATAATCAATTTTTCCTTTATACCTGTTCTTTTTTTTTATTTTTCCTCTTCTTTTGATTCGATACCAAGATTTGGATCGAGTCGATTCAAACAATTTGTTTCATTTTGCTGTACGGAAACAAAAAATTTCTTTACTTCGAAGAATATTATAGTTTCAAACAATCGAGCCGATATTTGTATACGATAATTGCCGCATTTATTGGATTTTATTTAATCGACAAAAAAAATATACATAAATATTAGCAAATAGTTGTTCGAACCGTCGAAGAAAATTTTCTCAAAATTGTGAAAAATATCGTCTGATATCTGCGCAGGTAAATAAGACGAAATCATATAAAACCGAATTTTTATCAGGGCGAGGTCGAGGGCGGGTCGATCGGATTTCGTAGGGGATGAAATGTTCTTATCGCGCATGCTCTCGATGTGGATTAGGGATGGTGGTGGGTTTTCACCCCGTTTTCATGAATTGATTTAAAGCCGTTCGGTGGCCATCGCTGATATGAATTTCAGCCACGCCTTTGTGAAACAATTTTTGCATTATGGGAAAAAGCAATTAATTATTTCACTGATTCGGGTGTCTTAGGAAAATTCATTAATTTTTCCGGATTCTCGAATCCCGTGGATTTCATAAAAAAAAAATCAAAAACCATGAAACATCGAACAGAGATAAAAATAGAAGAAAAAAAAAAAAAAACAGCACAACCTCTTTGGAATAGTTTTCTCAAAAATTTGAAGGACTAATGGTCGAAATATGTATATATATACTCGATCTCTACGGAGCGACAGGAAAACTTTATGACGAGGACCCCAAGACCCATTATTCATCGGGCCCAACGATGGTTGTTGGTCTACTGAAATTAAACGAGCTTAGGGTGAACCCTGTCAGCACAAGGCCCGTAAGTAATAGCCAGCATTAAAATACAGGCAATGGGATATCGGTCACGAGAGTCGATAACCGCGCGATAAGTCAGCTTGACTATCTCACGGAGCCACTCGCTTCCGTTTAAAATTTTACGGGACATAAGCGAATCGGATTTTGTCCAGCGATAATTTTAAAACGTACCCAAATTCGGGTTCTTACCTTTTTGTTGTTTTCCATTTTCTTCTACTCTCACGAAAACATCACTTTTTAATGACTATACATTATGGCAGAGGATTCGGAAGGCGCCATTCTAAAATACGTCTCTTGGTCGGCGACGGTGGTACCGGAAATACGACCTTCGTTCGTCGACGTTACATCAAATAGTAAATTGAAAACATTTGTCAAATTGGTACATGGATTTTGAAGAAACCTTTCCAATGGCTTTCGATAAAATTGATAGCCGATGAAATCACGGAGTTTGTTGCTTTTCATCCCACCGGAAGTACCCACGGATCCACGTTAGCGGGAGGAAATAGAAAAGGACTTGAAGGAAACACTTCCTGACGAGGACGACGACGACGACTCTTTCCGTCAGAGTTCAATTATATGAGAATAATTTAATCAGTTGTTTTCGAATCGGTATAAAGTTTTGAAAATCAAATGAATGAATGAATGAATGAATGAATAAAGTTAAAAAAAAAAACTGAGCATCTATTTTATCGGGCTTCTCATTATCCTGGGAGAGCCAAAGCCACAGACAGATATCTGAGATTTTTGCGGTTTCGCTTCGAGTCGAGAAAACGTCTTCTCATATACTCGCGTTTATATGGTATCATTCAGCCAGGCCAATCCACCCTGTCTACCCTCGTTCCTGTCTAACTCGTTCATCTCGTTTTACAAAGTATTTTTTTTTTTCCGAAAAATTATATTATACTTATGTATTCAAAGAATTAGAATTTTTATTCCAATTTATATCATTCGGAATCATTCGCCGTGGTTTTTATTCTCAACTATTCTCTCTAACTTGTCAACGTAATAACACTAACTTAAGTTACCAGAACCTCGTCACGGGCAAAGTAAGACGCTAATGCCTAAGTTGGACATGGTGATTATCATACGGTCTAACAGCTACGTGTACTTCAGCTATATACTTCGAACATGAATTACCAGACGCCGACTGTTACAATGAGATTAATTTTACTTATGACACTATACATTGCCCGCTACTAGGACATACAGAAATGCGTGAGAAATGTGGAAACAATGGAGTCAAAAAGAAAAGAGAAGCAAAAAAATTAGTTTGCACAGCGGCCATTCAACAAATACGTTCGCTTTTTCGGACGATTTTAACCCCCCCCCCCCCCCCTGTAACGATGGTTCGTCTGACCAGACCCCCCCAAAATAATACATCACAAATCTCGACCCCCCCCCCCCCCCTCCCCCCAAGAGCGAACGTATTTGTTGAATAGCAACACTTACAAGTCTCCAATGAGAAAATTTCGATTTTTTAGTGCATCTGTTGTATGTCAGCAAATGCTCTTCTTATTTGGATTTTCCTTCACCAGGACGATTTTTGTTTTTTTTAATGGGTAACGTTGCCCGGTCAATTAATGGTAGAGATTTTGATCTGGCGTCACCTCGGTGCCGTTTATACAATTAATACGTCGTCGCCTCTTGAGGAGAGCTATAGAATCTGCGTAGCGTAGCGTGAATATAAATATAACATAAACTGCACAAGGGTTATAATTGCGTTAGTAAAGTAAAGCATAGTCGACAATCCTTATGTTTATCATTGAATGGCTTGAAGCCAAAATAGAGAACGAAAGTAAATGTTGGGTATAGGTGTATAAAATTTTTTTTTTTATACTACATATATATAATATATATATATATTTATTCTGCATCGTCGCCGTCGCGGTGGGTCCACTCGCCTAATGTAAATCAAATTTTATTCAAATCTTGTTAAACCACCGGTGACTAATGATTACGTAATTTCACCAAGACTAAGACTATGTATGTATATATAGGTATATATATACCTACAGACGTATATGAGTGGTCAATACGTCGACGTCAGATTATCATCGCCGACTTGACAGCCTCGCGCTTCTGTCTGTCAGTGAAATATCAAAGGGTCAACCGTGAGATGTACAGGGACGATTATTTCCTGACCAAGAATCTTTAGAACCGATTTCAGTCAGACTGACTAATATGTCGGCCTACGTGTTTGGCATTCCTTCCAACTTCTATCTTACAACCGGCATGGGATACCGGACTTCAAATTATATGCAGCCATTAAATATTCCCGAGGTATCATTCACCTTGGTGCCCCCATTCATCTATTCGAATATATATATATTATATATGTATTATGCACTTAATTTTCAAACTTTTTTATATCATTTTTTTTTTTTTCTTTTTCAATTCCTATTCAGAAAACGGATCTCGTCTTTTGAAAATTGATATTATTCGGTGTAGGAAACTGAAAGGACTACATTATGTTGGGCTATCAAAGATCCTGACCTCTTCGCTTTTGAGAAAGTAAATAAACCGAGTCGAATCCGAGGGTCAAATTATTGGCTTTTATATTCGCCCAGGTATTGTGTGATGCGATAATCACAAGGGTAGGCGTAACGGTGAATATTTGTTGGTATGAAATTTTTTTCACCCCTATGCCAAGAATCGTAGACATTAAGAAACTGGAGATTTTGAGTAAATAGGGTAATTCATCGAACGGCATCCGAGTAAGTCAAGTCATTAGACGTTTCTAAGGCGGCGACTAGACTTTGTCCGGTCGTCTGAGATCTGGTCAACGATTATGAGGTAGTTTTACGGTAGCAGATGCTGATGGACCCGTCGAGGTCTTGGTCTGAGGAATATCAGGCTCGAAGTCGATGAGGTCTGATCGGTATTAGTTACCGAGGATTAATGATAAGGCCTGCGACGTTGACGTGCCCACCGCGCCTGTATAGATCGAGACTTTAATAAACTGGTGGTAGTTTTTTCTTTTTTTTTTGTTTTTTTGTTTTTCTTCTCTCTCCTGAAGAGCTGAAGCCTAACCCAGGGCATACCCTAATAACTTATATCTGACTCGTTATAGTGACGACTTAAAAGGAACACGAAATTCCTTTCGAGCTGGATGAATCGCAAAAGTATATCTTCGAGTTGAAGACTAGGTGTCATCCTGTGTACAAGGATGGTTTTCTTGTTCTTTCCTTATGAGCGAGTTGTCCTGTTTTTAAATTAAACAGCAAGGAATCGGTGCGATGAATCGATGCATGAGAAGACGAAGAAGTGGATGCTGGGTAAAAAGGACCCTATGTGACCCGAAGGCCGATTGGTATAGCCCCCGATTCACCCCATCATTCCACCTTGCACCGCTTTGCCCTCGCTTACGTAATTATATATACTGATCACGGAGAAAAATCACTCGGAAGGTTTCGGCCACACATCGAGTTGCCGGAACTCGGGAATCAAGCGATTATACTCACGGAGTTGTTTACCCTTTTTTGGTGTATGCGTGTTTTCGACGATTTTACGAATAGGTATAGAGAGAGGAGAGGAGAGGAGAGAGAGAGTATCTAAGCTGAGTCTACTACCGTCGACGTAACTTCCTTTATGGGTATTATATGATATATTCTGACCGCTAGGATGCAGGAATACTATTGGGCAGTTATATTTACTTTCCATTTCCACCAAAAGTTGGAACACCACCATTTCCATCCGCTGTGTGATTAAAGACGCCCTGACACGCAGGTCTCTTTCATTCCGCATGAAAAAGTCATTCCAATGTATCACGGGCCGCGGGGTAGGCAGAGCTTCAGATTCTTATCTCATTTCAAATCCATTTTTAACGACGGAGTTGGTTCTACCTTCGAAAAAAAAAGAAAAAAAAAGAAAATAACAAAAAAAAACAACAAGAGAGAAATCATCGCAAGCTTTACGATCGGGGAAAAGAATAAAAAATAAAAAATAAATAAAAAAAAATGGGAAATAACAAACATCAATAGATAGATACGCAATGCCGAGTTCGAACTGCATGTACAACAGCACGCCATCGGTTTATCAATTTGTTGAAACTCTGTGCTATTATATATGAGATATAAAAATAAAGCTGTGAAGATGAAAATTTTATGGATAAACCCCCCTTAGTGGACGCGCACATGTTACACACTCGAACCTATAGACGCTTGTCCAAAGGTGAGGATGCGTGAAAAACGACATGACACTAAGAAACTAAATATCACCTGGACGGATTTAGACCAAGCTCGTCTTCAACCCCTGTCACTTTTAACTCGAAAGAACTTGATCCGTCTCACTTATGGTCAATGTGATATTGGTGACAACGATATAACAAAGATATATTGAGTTTTAGTTATTTAGAAAGAAAATTTTTCGATCCTACGATAATGGTATTTGAGATTTTGTTCGAAATCGTAAATAGGAATTCCCTCTGATAAAGGAGCTTCGTGGATGAGTCATCTCTGCCAATTCCTACCATTCGCGATTCGATCCTCTCGTCCTACGGCACGCGGTGTTGCAGCGTAAAGTGGGAGTCGATATAAGGCGCAGGAAAGAGGAGAATATATATATATATATATAAAGATATATATTGTAGAAAGAGAAGGGTAAGAGGTATAGTAGGAGAAAGAGGAGAAAGAGGAGAAGAGGAGAATAGAAAAGGAAAAGGAAAAAGGAAATACTCGAGGGAGGGAAGAGGGATCGAACCCGAGACCACACACGGTGCTCCACGCGTCTGCGACTCGCTTACATTGCTTAATTGTAAACGTCTCAGAGGTTCTCAGTCTTCGGTAATATACAGGTAAAGTTAGGTTGAGGATATCGCGGGGGGCGGGCGAGGGGGGAGTAACAAAAAAAAAAAAACCCTTGATACAAACAAATGACCGGTAAATTTCTTATCTCGCGTACCTCAATTGAACCTGTTTAATAGATTCGTCCAATTTAAGTTGAAAACATATAAAAAAAAAAAAAAAAAAGGACACCTCATGCCTTGTGAAGAAAAATATCCTTGGTACTAGCCTGTCGCTGCACTCGAGCGTGAAAACTTTATGCGGTGTTACGCGATACTATCGCTTTTAACGTTCTGACTCTCTATGTCTGTTGATCGTTTAGCCGACGTGTTCCGGACCGTTTCGCTGGGCTGGTTTTATTTAGTCCTATGGTCACGGTTGCGATTAGTTTTCTTATTTTCGGCTACCTGGTAAAAATTTTACTTTTTAACTGTGTTCGGGGGGGGGGGGGGGGGGGGGGGGGGGGGGGGGTGTAATACTACGTATACCTATATAACTAACTAACTAACGAATATATTATATATATTTTTTTTTCATTTTATTTTCAACGATTGTAGTATTATAATGCCTTATGCCCACTACTTAGGTATATATATACGGATTGAGTAAAACTTTGGATGATTGATGCGCGAACGATGTAGTATAGGTAATATAATCTGAAATAAAAAAAAATCGGAGTTATAATACTAAGCAAAGGGCCTAATTATAATAACCAATCGTTTGGGTATAAATAAAAATGTCTAATAGTCAGTTGAAACGGGGATGAGTGAAACGTGCAATAAAATAAAATAATAATCAGTTATTATATGAAAGGTCGATAAAGCGATCGAATTTAATTATCGAATTATTTTATAGTGGGGAATATTAAAAAAAAATATTACGGCATCAGTTTTTATAGTCATTTTTACTTACGATCTTGTATAACTATTTATATTAAATAAATTATCTTTTATAGGGTGATATGTATATAGGGTGACCCGGAACGACAGTAACTCCCGGAACAGGTAGGTACCTTATCGAATTCTGAGACGAAAGTTAATTTACGAAAACTCTCTAAGGCCAACGGTTCTCGAGTTATTAAAAATCGCGATTTACCAATCAGAGCGTCTCTCTAGTCAACTGCTTCATAGTTTTAGCCGTCCAGGTCATTCGTACCATAGTTATCGGCCGTCTAGGTCAACCGCTCCATAGTTTCAGCGGTCCAGGTCATTCGCTCCGTAGTTATGGTCATAGAAAGACGCTCTGATTGGTCAATTGCGATTTTGAATAACTCGAGAACCGTTAGCCTTGGAGAGTTTTCGTAAATTAACATTCGTATCAGAATTCGATGAGGAATCTGTCTGTTCCAGGAGGTGCGGGAATTCCGGGTCACCCTGTATATAGTATATTAATTCAGTTAGAGCGCAGATTCGTTTAGATAAAAGAAGAATAAAAAAAAAGAAAAAAGAAAAGAAAATCGTTATGGAAAATTATGGTAAAACTTAAGATTGAAACTTTTTGCCATTTTCTATTATTAAATTTATCGCTTTAGACAGGATAAAATAATAGTTACCCTTAATGTTTGAATTTAAGAATAAAGAAATAAAGAATCGGGAGTTAAGTTGAGTTCGTTTCGGTTCAGTTCGGTTCTCTTTCCTTCCCTTATCGGATAGCCATAATTAATTCCATCGATCGCGGACTACGAGCGATGTGGCGGTACCAACTAATTAAAGCAACAGCCTTCGACCGATCTCCTGTTCTAAATTCCTAAAATTTTATTCACTTCCATACGAAAGCCGCGGGTCCAGAAGACCGTCCCGACCGTCCAATGGGTTCGTTTATTTCTCTTTGTTTGAATTTCTACTCATGAAATTCAACTTTACTATCGAAATTTCGATTGTTACCTTGTTCCTATTTACCGGAAGTGTAAGAAAGAAGCCCACCCACGAACCTGACGATATGTCATTTTGAGTTTTGGGTTGGGCTGCACACAAACTGCCTTCTTGTTTAATGGCTATTCGACCCTTCTTTCATGCCCATTGCATACGTAAAGCAACGCCTTGATTTTGTCACATCATTATTGTATCGTATTGTCAGTTTCGCTGTCAAGCCAATGACGTCCCGCGCCTAATCATCCTAATGATCTAAAAGTGACTCGCCTTTATCCTCTTGCTTTACAACGGCTTGGATCACCGTCTGTATATATAAATCGGCGTTCGAGATTGGATAGTATCTGAAATATCTAGGATACTAAACCTATATGATCGTATACGTATAATGATCACTTCATTTAAGACTTGGTGTTAATTGGGACTGAGAGAAGAGCGAATCGAATTAGATATTATTATTATTATTTTTTTTCTTCTCTCTTTTCTTATTCCTTAATCATTTTCTTAGTTAAATCGAAAGTATCGGCGAGGTTCACACGGTCAAACTTTCGGTCGAGACGTTCTTGGAATTCAGACTGGAAGGGCAGACTACACGGCGCCTGCAGGGTGAACCCCGAAAAGGATCGTCGACCTTGGCGTCTACCACATACGCGGTACTATTGGTTGGTTTTAAAAAATGGTACGAATATTGGTACCAAAATTAATCAGGATACAGGTGATTGGTTACAGGTGAAAATTATCCGAGAGTTATAACATCAGTTTCGGAATTTGAAATTATTATTTCTTCGTAGTGAAGAAAGAAGAATAAAAAAAAAAAAAAAACGAGCCTCACCCGACCGAAGTAATTAGTACCCTTAATTACCAGTGACACCAATTACCACTATCCCGCAGTATTCGTTCCTGAGAAGAAGAAGAAGAAGAGAATACTCTCGGACAGGGTCGTAACGGAATTCTGTAGAACCCTAAACCGCATCAGTTCTGTTTTGGTTCTTTTCCTTAAGTCCGAAATAAAATACTTATTCGAGTCCTTTGGGTTCGATACTTGACGATTAAAGTTATAGAATCCATGTGCTAGCCAAGTATATAGCTTTTCAAACGACTTTATATCATTTCAAGACATACAGAATACAGTTTGAAATCGATTGGACATAAAATAGTTACAGGTTTTACGGAGTCTTATTGTAGTCGTGGAAATAATGAAATATGCCAGCCAAGTATGTAGCTTTATTAATAATTTTTTTTAAGTATTGAAAGATAGACGGGATGAGTACAGACACCCTTTAAAATTGAATAGATTAAGCCTTAAGCTATAAGTCTTATTTGAATCGTATAAGGAAAGAAATGTGCCCGCCAAGTATGTAGCTTTTTGTCTAAAATAAAAATAATAATAATAAAAAAAAAAAAAAACGGCTAAGAATTCCCCCCGCTATCCTTGAGGCTGGGCACGTCCCTGGCTAGTAGCATGACACAGCGGGCCACCCATGACGGCGTGTTGCGCCCGCATCTATCACTGTACCACCTCGTCCTTCTCGTCCTTCTCGTCGGACTCGGTTCGGGCCCAATGAAGGTTAGTTATCCTCCGCGGTCCCAATCGGCCAATTACGATCAAATCCGTTGTCAATGACTATGAGTTTGAGGTGTACCTTGGGGAAAAAAAAAAATCTCGCGAACACACGCTGTGTAAAGCACACAAATTTGTGTTCACCTTATGAAATGACGCCTTCGGCAGCCTGCTGCAAACAAAAGAGAAAGAGAGAGAGAGAGAGAGAGAAAGAGGTGGAAATTTCATAGAAATCGAAAATCAATTATTTCCCAGCATCTAAAGTCATAGTCACCGAGTCAAACTTAGTTAACAAAAAAAAAAAAGAAAAAAAAAATATGTCGATCCTTGCGGTTGATCGAGCAGGTTAATTGTGCCGCAATCGATCCCAGAAAGCCTTAACTTCTGGCCCTATGGTATAAGCTTTACATGTGAACTGTACTAAACATATAATGGAGTCATTAAGGTATGGTTTAATTAAAAACACAGCGGGTGCGATGGGCGAGATGGGACCGGTAAAACCTTCCACATATAAAACTATCTAATTGCAAGTAGTCGGAAGATGACTTAAAAATAAAGAACCAATTTTCATAAGTAATGGACAAAGTAAACGGGTGGTAACTCTCCTTTACCAAGTGACTGATTGGTCAGACTACGCCGAGAGCCACGGTGGTGGTCAGTGGTCAGTGGTCGGTGGTCGATGGACCCTATTAGTCAGGAGATGAGGATCTGGTATATTCATGCCTCGAAGTAGATGTATGTGTGGATATACACGTGTTTGAGGTGTTCGCAAAAGAGCTACTCGAGTTTGCGAATAAGATTCAACCGCCAATAATATCCTACGGTGTTTTTCTTTATTTTTTCTTTTCATTTCATTGCTCGGCACTCGCAGTAGTAAGATATTACAAGTAATAACAATTCGCAAAAAGGTTTCTTCGTTATTCAGATAACAAGCCGGGATTATGGAATTGAACAAAGTTTCTAGTTCCTGAAACGACATATCCTGCGCTCTACCGTATGCCAAGAACTACCTTAAGGCAAGGATTAAAATAGCCTTATCTGGAGCAGAATCTTGCTGGGTGTACCGGTCAGTGTGACCATTGACCAGGCCTGAACATGACCACGGTTATTTCTTTCATGTCACCGCATTATCCATGTCTAAAATACCTTAAGTTACACATTACAGGTAATAAAATCGCGGAGGAAAAAACATCTTTGATATTATAATGCAAAAGAAATTTAATTCCTATGTTTCTTTTTACGCAAATAGTCATAAGTTTAAACATCCACGACTTAACGAACGAACGATAGTCACACTATATATCGTATCCACGTACTCGTATGTGAGGCGGTAGTAACGAAAAGTTTAAAAAAAGATCGAATAATCTCTGACTATTTTAAAACTCTTGAAACCACGTTTTACATTAACTCGCTTGTCAGGGCGTAAAAGATGTCCCCATGATTGACGTGAAGGTTTGATACGAATTTGACAGAACCTGTCGTAGACTCGTACTCGCGTACTAGTATGCAGAAAGGTCGTCATTCATCGGTTGGATTGAGTAGTGCAGAGATATAGCATATGGAAAGATCGTTTTTCCTTCTTTTTCTTCTTTTTCTTCTTCTTCTGTATAGTTTGAAAAATTCCATTCCACTGTTATTATAGAAACGATTGATATGGACGATGTATTATTCGGTACATATAACACGACTGGTGTTGGAAAGGTATATATAGGATATAGGTGTATAAAGCGAGGGTAAAGAGGGGATCGGCGAAGCGTAAGTTATGGTTTATGACCGCGGTGAAACGGGATGATCTATCGCCGCGGTTGCAAGCTCGCGATAATCCAGCCACGAAGCATAACCCCATTATAAAGTCTACTATGCCAAGACACGATCTCAAATACTAGGCACCCTACGTGACTCTACTGGCCCCTGACAGTGTGCCCGTGCTCGGGGGGGAGGGGGGGGGTTCGACCCAACCTAATGGTTCTGATAGCTGCCGGTGGTTCCGACTTATCTTTCACTCGACAGTCCTCGGTGTACGAATAACATAACACCCACTCGTCGTTAATCAAATTTATTAAATTAGAAGCTGAAATTGCACGGAACGGTATAAATAAATAAGTGTTTTTGTTTTGTGTTTTTTCTTTTTTTTAGAATAAGGATAAGAATAAGAATAAAAATAAGAGATATAAGGGACTGAAACACATTTCTGATCATTTGTCTTTCATGGGCGGATGGATAGCGTTTACTTTACCTAATAGAATACCAGTCATGCCCTTCAGCGTCTGATTCAATGCGTTGGTGTGGTTATTTAATCAAACACATCTCTCCAGGTCGAGGGTCGTGCTGCTGGGTAAAATAGGGTCTGATTCTCTCTCTCTCTCTTTCTCTCTTTCTTTCTCTCTCTCCTCATAGCAGACTGCGACCGGGGGTTATAAGCTCTTGGATAACGACACGCCACTTACTTTTCTCCCCATTTGTTCGGGTGGTTATGCTATGCTATGTATATATATATAGGTATATATATATATATATAAATATAGGTATATGTATACCAACGTGTTGTACCAATATATGTATACGATTCTGGCTTGGATTAGGGGAAGCTGATAAATATTTAGTGGGATGAAACTCAGACAATATGCTTTTACACTCACAGCTTTCATTATCAATCTGGAAAGCTAGTAGAGATACGTTTTATTTCTAGCTGATATCATGATCGGAAAATAGACGAATAGTCTTCTCCAAAACACTAAAACTTCCCTTCGCACTGATCTATTGCAGCTAAAGCGGGTTAGCGACCCTCTCAGTTTAAACTTTCTCACTTTTCACATAGTATTTTTAATTAACTATCCTCTCTTTTAGTTCCTACCCTATTTAACTAACGCCAAAAGACCGGCCAGTCGACTGGCGGAATTTTCTCACCCTTATATAGCTAGCTGGGTTATAGTGTAGGGTGAGAAAGAGAGAGAGAGGTGGTGTTTTTTTTTTTTTTTCCTCCCGCAGTAGTAGCTGGCATATACTAGTCGATTCTTATTTCACTAAGATTCGATGAGGATGACTCGACTTTTCTACCAATATGTGAAAGCACTTATAACCAGCCTTTTCTTTTTTCTTCGTTTTCAACTATTTCGTTCTTTATTACATCGTTAGCTATTAGTACTTAACTTTAGAGTGAGAGAAAGATATGATAGGAAAAAAAAGAAAGAAAAAGAAAAAAAGTAAAAAAAAGAAACTATAATGTGAAGAAGTCGGGATAAATATTTTCAAAGTCAAGCATATATCTCGATGGTTTTGGTTCGAGTCATCGAACATACGGAAGAGTTATTGTCATAATTACATAGTTTGGTAGATAAATCGACATACGTTAGGATCTTTTTAGCTCTTTTTTTTTTTTTTATTTTTTTACTCTTTCTTCTTTTCTCGAGTATAGATTAGCGGCTGGGATGTTAAACGATTGCGTAGGTTGTAGATTGAGAGTCTTTACTGCAGGCTTAGTGACAGATTCCTAATTATATTAAATTGATCTCTAGTAACGATTGTAATCCCGCGCGGTAGCTGAGCTTCTCATTGATCGAGTGGAATTGATTACAACTGAATATATTATATTTTTCAAAACTTTCAAAAAACGAATAATTCTATTCACATTTATCCTTTATTGCTTTCTTACTTTTCTTTCTCTATTCCTTTTTTTTTTTCTCCCTTCATTTACAACTTTTAGTAAAAAGAATAGAAACGAAAAAAAAAACTTAAAACTTAAAACTTAAAAGTACAACGTATAGAGAAATACGCGACGAATTGAGGAGAGAAAAGAAGATAAGAGAAACCAGGTTTTTTTTTTTTCTCTCTTTCTTTTTCCTTTTTTTCTTTTTTCCTCTTAACTTTAGGAACTCACGGTTACTTTTTACGATCGGTACGTGTCTATTAGTCTCATTACATCGAGGGTGGCGTAACTTCGCAGAAGGGTAGAATTTTACTACACGTTGGACGTTGGAAGGGAGGGGGGGCCTAAACTCAGACGAGAAGTTTTCTACCACTTTTATTCGGTGCTGAGGCTCTGTAAAATAAGCAAAATGGTAAATGGTGGGGTTAACAGGACTTTATTCTCGGCAGTCATTTGCTTTCGGATTAATTAAAGGATTTGCAGGATTAATTACACCCGAATTCCGACTCGGGTCAGTATCTCTCTCTCCTTCTCTCTCACTCACACTTTCCTACGCGGCTCTGAATATCTCTTGAGAATTAGGCATGTAGTATAACTTGTACAGTCGAAATTTCAAGACGATATTAAATTTGGTCAACCAATTTTCCTAAGCTCGTTGTACGTTTTTCATCATTCTCTTTATTTCTCTTTCTTTTCCTCTCATTCGCGATTCTCGTAGTCTAGAAATTGATGTGAGAAATCCATTCATACCCGTTTCACGTCTATGAAATTATTTATAAATTATTTTGGATAAAATTTTTATGGGTGATATTAGTGTCATGAATTTATTAATGCATAAAATAATTAGCAACGCAGCTCGGATCATTGCATCCTATGCAGAATAAAATCCGTCTCAATTTGTTGGGGTGGAGGGGTGAATAAAACAGTGTGAAAAATGAATAAAGAGAATAACATAATGAGATATAATGAATTATAACGTCGTGGTTGTAAAAGAAATAAGATGACTTTCTGTTAAACTTTTGAGATAATGAAATTCTTCAAGAACTCGTAATTATTTGACGATCCGAGATATAGAGAGACGGTGTTTGTAATTAAAATTAAATTGAAAATCAAAAGCCGGCTTATCCACGTTGTTTTGTTTCTCCGTTTTCTTTTTTTTTTTTATACCTCTCTTTCCTCTATTTCCGCGTTCTTTTTCCCTGTAGGATCCCCCTTGTCGGTAGAACGGTCTTTTTTTCTTTATCTCTTTCTCTCTGTCTCTTCGTTTTTTTTTTTCTTTCTTTTTTTTTCGCCTGAGCTTTTACCACCACGCTGAAAGCCATCGCCGTACCTTGAATTGAAATAGTTTGAAACAATTATCATTCGGTGTTCACCGTGCAGCTATACGAAAGGGGGGTTTGTCGTCGCGCCGAAGGGTGACCGCGTCTGAATGAACCCCCTTCGCCAGATCATCCACCCTTATCAAATCCCGACACCTTGAGCCCTTCGGACTGCTAAATGGGGTGAAGAAATTTTTAAAAGAACCGAACAAATACTTTCGGGATTGGGGAAAATTGCCTTGAAAAATCTATGGGGGGGGGAGGCTCCCCACAGTGCTGCATGCAAGTCCGAAACGCGCCACGGATGAGAAATCGTTTCTCATAAGATTGAGCGGATCACTTCATTTTTTTTCACACAAATTATCGTCGAAATATTAAGGAACTGATATTTAGTCATTTTTTTTTTACATCTTTCTCTCAGTTTTATCAACGTATCGAATGCATTATTACATCCATATATAAACGCGTGAGTAAATGCTGGTCATTTTCGCGCCCCCTGTTTGTATAGTCGTATAGGGGTAGCTATAGGGTATCCAACTGAAAAGGGGATGTTTATTTAAGTAGAAGTAATTTGATCAAAAATTTAATCAACTTGGATTTTTTTTTCTTTTCTCTTCTTCTCTTCTCTTTTTTGTTTTGTTTTGTTTTGTTAACGGCAGTAGGTATACAGAAGACGCGCGTAGCGAATCGGCTATGCGTACCAATAAAACTCGGAAGAATTTTCCTTCTGTCACCCTACACCCCCGAAATATCTAGGTTCACCCCCTCCCCCCTCTCCCTGAAACGGGTCAAATGATATGCGAGAAGCGTTATATATACGTACCCTTCGTATAAAGGGAACAGAACTCCCTCCCCCCCCCCTCCTTAAGCAATACGAAAGAAATTTTCTTTACCGATTTATCATTTTTCTTTCACATTTTCCTAAGAAAAATTGATTGCCGATTTTTTTCTACGCATATATTTAATTAGCGAATAAATTTTTACGGCTCAAGTAATCCTCGGATTTAGGACGAGTTTCGAATAAGAACCGATCGGCGATCGGTCATTCGTTCGGTGAGATCTTGTAGGTAGGTATATGGCGCGTGCATACCGCGGGGGCATTAATGAGCCGACAGGCATTCCTCCACTTGCGTTTCTCCCCCGTTTCTCACTCCATCTCTCTCGCTCTCTTAATCTCTCGGTTTTTCAATCTCCTTTTTCTCCTTCTCCCCTTATTCTTATCCTTCTCCTTTACCATCGCCATCTCTTTCTCCTTGTTGGGGCCAAAGCCTCGCGCGATCGCGTTGGGTGGTCCGCGACGTAACCGCGGCTAACATCCTACGTAAGAATGACCTTTTTCGCTTTAGAGGGTATAGGTGATATCGCGACAGTGTCGCGTGTGATTTTCTTCTTTTATTTTATTTATTTATTTATTTTTATGTTTTCGAGTAAAAATCAAGTCGGTGAAAATAGCGAGACGTGAAAATAACGGAGATAAAGAGCGATAGATGAAACGACTCGTTTGCTTTTGACGAATTCCACGGGCTTCACAAGCCTACGTGCACTACGGAGTCAAATTAGCGTTATATACAGCTTGGGGTAAAACGGCCGCGAACATACGTACCTCAAAGCACCGGCACAAACCATCCGCAGATTTATAGTTCTCAGTTTTAGGAATTGAGAGAGCGGGAAAATAACCGAGACCACTTAGCTCCCTGTAAATGCGTCGCGAGAATACCGCGCTTTCACGGCACATATGTCACTCCATAGATCAACCTCGAAATCAAATGAAATGAAATTTAAACTAAACTAAACTAAAATGAAAACCCAACCTGGTAGCACGCAATAACGGTACGTAACGCTCGTACAAATCTTTCAAATAAATATGGATAAGAAAATTTTGAGAATCTAGAAAGAAGATCGAGGCCTCTTATACAGGGTGATTCAGAACCTACGGGCCACCTTGAATGGGCATATTCCCTGTCAAATTCTAAGACTAAAATTCCTTTACGAAAACTCTCTAAGGCCAACTGTTCTCGAGTTATTGAAAATCGCTATTGACCTATCAGAGCGTTTCTCTATGACCGTAACTATGGAGCGAATTACCTGGACCGCTAAAACTATGGAGCGATTGACCTAGACGGCCCATAACTATGGAGCGAATAACCCGGACGGCTAAAACTATGAAGCGGTTGACGTGAACGGCCAAAAACTATGGAGCGGACAACCTGGATCGCTGAAACTATAAAGCAGTTGACTAGAAAGACGCTCTGATTGGTCAATCGCGATTTCTGATAACTCGAGAACCGTTGGCCTCAGAGAGTTTTCGTAAAGGAACTTTCGTCTCAGAATTCGACAAGGAATATGCTCATTCAATGTGGCCCGTGGGTTCTGGATCACCCTGTATATATCGTTGAAATAAAATTGATAAAAATTACCAAACCACCGAGTACTACTCTTGTATCGAATCGGAAGCGCAATGTACTTGTCGTGTCCGTTTATCTCGTTACCAGAATGTTCGATTCATTAGAGTTTAAGAAGGCTGCCGTTGCCGAGGGTAGGTAGGTAGATATAAGGTACATGTATAGGTATAATTTTATACGTGAACCTGTTTGTATGAAAAAAGATTTCTGATTGTATGTTAGAATAGAGTTTTTTAATTTTTTCCAAGTTTCGGTCGATTAGGTATATATATTTACTCAGCGCTATAGTAGACTCGAGGCCACTAATCTTTCACTAATGGTGAAACAAGCCAAGAGTTTAAGCAGCTGCCAATTACTGAAAGTCACTATGGGCGACACACTCTGACACAGTGCCAAACAAACTGAAATAAATAGGTACTAACGAAACGTCGACGGGTTTACCCACGCCCACGCCTAATATACAATACCGTTTAAACCAGAGCTCGCCAACTTAAATGTATAACAGCTGAGTGACTGGTTCTATGACTTTGGAAAAGTATAGAACATTATCTTAGAGTAATACTAATTGATTATAATTAACAAGATATCCTTCGGGTTGGTTTACTTTCATTTAACTATCGAATTAAACATTGGATAAGTATTGGAATAAGGTTTTTTTATATATATATTTATATATAAAATTAGTAGCGACTAATTACGTATGAATATAAAATTAAAAATTGATCACTGGATAAGTGGTAATTGTAATATAGCTCTTAGATGTAATCGTGTTTGTAATTGGTTCGTTTCAATTTCACCAGAAAACCGAATAATTATTTATCACTAAAAGTTATTGCAATCAGATAAAGTTAATGCGGTCTAACTCGCAAGTGTCGAAGCTATTATTTATTCTTATCTAGATTTATATCAAGAATATTCAAAACTGAGGGTAAAAAATGATTTTTTAAAACGCAATTCTCGCACTAGGGTGGAAAGCAACTATTTTGCACACGTGAAATAGGTAAGAAAAGTCGAATTTCCCGCACTTTTGTATTCGCAACTCGTGCCAGAATCACAAACTTTGCCCACTAGTTTGCACAATGTACTAATTTTGAAACGTGTAGCGTAAAATTCGACTTTTTGTGCCCGTTTCTCGCACTAGTGCGCAAAGTGATTACATTGCCCACGCGAAAGGCAGGAAATGTCTGATTATACACACTGTTTAAAAAAATAGTACGATTAACTCGTGCCAGAATCGTTAACTTTGCACACTAGTTGCACAATGTACAAATAGATTAATCGAACTATATAGAACAGGGTCGAGTTATGCCTATTTTACATTAAATTCGGTATATGTATATATGTATATATGTATTATAATGGAGGTATAAATAACTAGGCGAGGTTGTCAGGCGATTGTATTTAGACAGGGAAGGTGGGAAACTGCAGTAATGTGTAATTGCTGGTCTCCGGGTGTTATAACGAGTTGAAAACGGGCCGGAATGGGTTGCGGTTTGGGTCAGCGGTCTGCCCTGGCGTACCCATTAGGGGTTGCCCATTTCCTACAGTAGCTCACTGAATTTCCTTACCCTTAACCCAGGCATTGTCCTCGCTATTTCTGCCTTGCCACAAATTAATGTACGTCTTCTATATAAGCCCAGTATTTAGTGTACCAACTCTAGGCCTTGAGTATCCCTTGTTTATGACTCTGTCAACGAACACGGTGGTTAAAAACCACCATTTCAAGATCCTCAAATATTATCAAAAATAAAAAAAGAGATAAGAAAATCAATAAATATTTAGAGGATCAGGATGGATTGGAAATATTCTCGAAATGTAACAATACACATCGTTTTAATCATTACTATAATTTATAACCATAATTCGATGATATAATAACAAAAAAATAAAAAATAAAAATAAAAAAAACTGGGGAACGTGGAAGTATGCATGTACGTATACCTTATATTCTCTATTTACATATATTGAGATCGTTATTTTCACATAATAATATACATAATAATATGATTGCAGTATATCTAGCTGTAAACGTTTCTAATTATTATAATATTCGAAAGATATGCGTGTGGATTTTTTATATATGTACAATTTCTTTTTTTTTTTTCTTCTTCTTCTTCTTCTTCTACGACGAATAAATACATTAAATAATAATTAAAAATTATATCATTCATAATTTACATACTGAATTCTATATACTATATACTATATATAATATGTCCTATAAAGTTCTCTATTCTAAAAATAAAAAAATAATAATAATAAAAAAAACGTAATAATATACACATATATATATGTATGTCATCAGTCTATATATATATATAATATGCACCCCAGACAATTTGAACTCTATCCCCGCCGCTAATAACTATATCTATATATAATGTATACATATAGATATTATATGTCATTGATTTTATCACTATAATACTATAATAATAGTCTGTTTTTAATTAAGTTGGTGATGAACACCTATATCTATATACATGTGATAATAAATCGAAAATGCGAAACTTGTTGGAAAAACAAGAGAGAAAACAAAAACAAGAAAAAAAAAAAAAAAACCCCTATAAAAGTCAATGAAAATGTAATGAATATTTTAATTCATTTCATTAACAAGTAATTCCTCGCCATCCTCGTCTACCGGTACTGTGGAATGATTGTAAAGTCCTTGAGCCATGAGCTGAAGAGCAAGTGGATTTTTCTGTCCGGTAGATTTCTTTATTTTAGCTCTTTTGTTCTGAAACCAAATCTTGATCTGTGCTTCATTTAGTCCTAGATCCCTGGACAATTGTTGTCTCCGTCTTTCTGTCAGATATCGATTCTCTGTAAACTCTTGTTTCAATCTTGCCAATTGCTCAGCGCTAAATGCTGTCCTGGGCCTTTTTTCATCTGGTAAAACGGTCTTGTCTCCACCGCTCGATCGTTTAACACGTCTAGTTCTCGGACCTGCAAGTATTAAGGTAAGATTAAACAAATGAGTTATCCTTATTATTCTTTTATTATATTATATTACTTATATTCAACGCGCTCTCTGATGTTTAATATATAAATCCACCTAAGGTAAAGAGAGAACCTTGTTTACTCGGTGATCTCGATTAAAAATCACCCGCTAACTCAGAGGGGGGGCAGGGAAGAGGGGAGGGAGAGCTGCAGAATGAAGCGGGATAAACTTGGACTACCGGAAATTCTATACCGTCAAGAATTGCCTGGTAACACGCGAGATCCCCTATGATTGGCATTCCTTGCCCAGTAGCTCCTTATAACTTTAGCCTATCACTGCATGCAAAGCGTTATCCATTATCATTTAAATTATGAAAAAAAAAAAATTGATACGACTAGTGCGCAGGAGTTTAATGACCGTTAATTAAAGGCACTGGGCTCGTAATCATTGGTCATTTTCACAAATATACCTCAATGTAGATATATATATAATATATATATATATATCCAGGTTAGGTAGGTACTAAGACACGGAGTTAAATTATTAAGATACAACTGTTAAATTATACCATTTATCGCTACTATCCTTTATACCTTATTTCCTTACTAAGTATTTTACCTGCAGCTGGGGGGGAATTTTTTAAATCGCTATTCATTATTCAAACTAATACTAGTACCTAGAAGGCTGCTATTTTCTCTCGTGGGAATTTTCTTTATTCGAAAGAAAAAAAAAATAAAAAAAACAATAGCCGCATGTGTGTAATTACTTCTTTAAACGGAAAGTGATCATAAGAAATTGATAAACTTTCATTGCCCATACGTCGACGTGATAAAAATCGAGTTTGTAAATAACGAAAAGATAATATTAGGTTATACTAACCGGATGAGGGTCTGTCCGAATATCTTGTACAGTAAACCCAAGCTGGCCAAAGATTATGTCCGTTTGATCCACTCTGAGAAGAAGTATTTTCACCGCTTATTGATTCACCACCAACAGACGATGCCGATGAAGAAAGTGATGGCGTACCGGCTATAGAACTTCCGGTCAATGAGCTTCGGTTACTTGCCAAACTCTCCAAACTACCACTACGACTCAAACCATGTAATTGTACGGAGTTTGAAGCAAGACTATTGTGACTAGATACCAAATCCCTTTCTCTGTCTCTGTCTCTGTCTCTGTTGTTGTTGTATAAATTAGAAGTAGAATTCGGTGAGTCTAATGGAGAAATACTAGTTGTCAAATCACGAGAAGGGTTTGCTGTTGATACGCTGAGGTCCCTTGGCAATGGTATTGGACTGTGTTGAGGTTGAGGTAACCGTGTGGTAACTTCGTTCCCGTTACTTTTTGTGCTCAGTATAGCCTCCCTTCCAAAATCGGGCCGAAGTATGTTTAGTACACTGAATCTCAACGGTGTTTCTGTTATCTGCTGATCGTCCTCATCACGTATAATGTTATTCTTCGTATTGGATTGAGACGATGGACATACTATATGACGGTGATTGTTTACCCCGATTCTTATTCCGTACCCTGAATCAATCGGCATTGCCATTGCTACGCTCATTTTATAATAATTATACTTTACCCCCGTCGACTCGTTATATCACATTTGATTGATCGTTTGCGTATATATATATGTATATATATATCAGACGCACTTTCACTACGTAACAATAATAAGAACCATCGTTAATTCAATCAGCTATTATTATTTTTTTTTTTTATTAAGTTGACGATTTAAGTTACAGTTGGTTTTACCATAAGTTTGTTAAAAATGTGTAGGTAAAAGAGGTTGTATGGTTCTTCGGTTTTCTGGGTACTTGACCGAGTGCCGTGACGGGTCTGACTGCCTGTCTATCCTTCCGTCGCTGATGTCTAAACTACATCGAGCACTGGCTATCCCTCCCCTTCACCCTTCACTCCTCCTACACCGTGGAGAGTGCAGTGCACTACGACACCCTCGATTGTATCTCTATTAACGCTCCTGCACAAGTCCCGCCCAATTCTGACGTCCGACCGTCACTCAGGGGCGATATCCCTCCAATCCCTCCAATCCGCCTCATAGGAGGATATCGCGTCATCCCCTCTTACAACGGCGTAGAACCAAGCATTCAATTGCTAAAAGGAACGATTTACATCTTCACAACATCCGAAGTGCCTCTGCTTCGTACTCTTTTTATTTCATTTGATCTTCAGAGTGGCAGGGGTGGGGGGGAGGGGGGGAGAGAGATATTTGAAATATTATGAAACCTCCCCCTGTTAAGGGTGAGGAGTAAAGAAAATTTAAAGCTACGCCGTTGTAGCAGCTGCATATAGGTATATACTATATATATCGTACGGCGTCCCTCCTCGGAGAAATTTCCCACCATTCCCTACGCCGAGTTCCCCTCTGCACTCAGCCCTCCCCCTACAATTCTCCACGCCCTCAGCCCCACCAGGATCAGACTTTTTACTCCATTCTTTATCGTTCCCCACCACTGGTACCATGGTGTCGTAGCAAACAAATAAATTTTATAAAGTCGACACGTTATCCCCCCGCCGAACAAAATATAAAAAAAAAAAAAAAAGCTCCTCTCCCTATATACTATACGTATATATACCGTGTTATATCGGCGGGGGAGGGGGAGGAGGAGGGGATGATAGCGCTGAATCTGATGCTCAAGCTAAATCTAAAGCTGAAACGGAACGCTGCGTGCACAAAAACCGTACAGAATTACTTCATATAGTAGTAGAGGAATAATTTAGACAACCAACTGGTGCAAGGCCACTTCACCAAAAAAAAAAAATTTGTGTCTCTAGGTTGTCTGTACCTAAGTGAAACAAATGTATTACCTACTACTCCTGAACACACTGTGAACGATATATACCTATATACCTATATATATACTGTAATATCGATCGACTTGGTACTTTATAAAGAGGCTTCGATTATTTGGTAATTTGTAACCGATATAATGTAAAAAAAAAAAAAAGAAAAGAAGAAAAGAAAAACGAAATTGTAATTATTGTGTGACGAAACTGAAGCTCGTCGTATTATTATTCACGGTTTTCTTGCTGCACATGCCATCTGATTGTGAGTGCAGTGATTAGTTCTGAATATAATCAGGGCGTTACGTTTCAGCACGCCAGTGCTTGAGCCGGCAATACGGTAGTCCGCTGACCCCCTCCCCCCTCCGCCCTGCCCCTCCTCAACACCCAGCTACTTTCAATTAACATGCTAATTATTTTATCTGATTATCCCTACAGGGTTTTGGGAACTGTTTGGGGTACCTAATTATTACAAGCTTTATACCTAATCCTAGGGCTACGGGATAGACGGTGGGGGATTATTAACCCGGATTAGGGGTAGCTGGGTGTGGCTTCCGCACCCCTGACATTTATTCAGTTCTGATATCCACCTCCGTGTATATATATTGGTACAGGAATTTCTACCCTTCGTATATAAACTGCAACATTTTATATATATACATGTATATATATATATAAGCCGACGGAATTTCTTCTTTATCTTTATATATATATATGTATATTGTCTATGTATACGTGTTAAAAACCATGCAGCTTGCAATTAAGTATATATATATATGTAGCGAACTGAGGAAGAAACGGCGACGTTAATGTCTTGTAAGGTTGATTACTATTCTAGATCAAAATCAACCGGCTACTACTATAGAGATGTGTAATTAGATAAAAGCTAATTACACTCGATCCTCGTAATAGTTATATACCCTTCAGAAAACCATATTAACATGATATTCTCTTGTTTTAAAATGAAATCCTGATCATAAACTTCCGTCCAACAACTACACATACAACCATAGTGCCATATTATATATATATACAATAATATATAACAAGATATACACCGGAGTTTAGATCGTGGTTATATCTACCCGAAGATCCAAGCTGTCTTTAAGTCGTCGTCCTTTATGCAGGTAATACATGAAACCAATGCAATGCAATGGTATCTATATACCTATACATATTTCTACCTGGCACGGATCCCTACCAACGTTAATATCCACCACATCTCTCTAGGTTTGAGTAGGAGGCGTTTCTTTCAACAGTATAGGTATGAGGTAGACCGGGAACCGCCGTGGATAGGTGTATTGATAAATAGACATGTTATAGTTATTTATAGTAGTTGTCTATATCATTATTCCACAACGGTGTAAGATATCTTCGGTAACGATTCGAGTAATGATTCAATGATCAAAGTTCGCTCCTTCGTTTCTCATTGCGTATCATCACTATGTATCATTTTTATTCTATATTTATTCTATACGTTTATACGTGTATCTGCAAACACTCATCCTCATACATACATACATATATACATATGTATATAGCGATCGCGTGCAGATCGGCTTGTATGTTCTATATAGTATATATAAACGGTGAAATTATTAACCTAACAATAAACTGACCTGCAGCTGCACAACCAGGCCTCAAAACGACTTGGTCAAAAAACTTGATGCAAGTTACTCCTGAGCTTCGGAGGGACCGACTATCGACCAATTAGAAACTCTCATTCCCCACGCTTTGGGTCTTGAGAGGAATGGGCGTTCCAGGAGGAGCTTCGTACACATCTCTTAAAACAAGCTTTGGTGTATATATGTATGCTTCTCATGTGCGAGAGGCTACTTTTGTACCCTTAGCTTATAGCTTTAGCGCGCTTTTTATACCACAACGATAATTACATCCTATCAAGTTTATCTCAACTATATTTGCACCTAGGTTCATATACTACTACTGATAGGATAAGAACAATCTAATCATCAGACAGATCATCCATGAGTCATAATAGGACTGACTATCCGTAATCGTTTAATTGCTCAATTATTACTTCGATAAAGTCTCCTCAGGTTTTGATAGTAGAGTTAGTATCGTGGTAATCTAATTCGTTGTATTAATTTTTCTGGGAAATCATTAGCTACGTTATTCTCACGAATTTGTAACTGTGACAACGAATCTCGTCGTATACCTTTTGTTTTACGGGGTTGAATAAAATTTCGTTTACCCAAAAGAACGGACAATAGAGAAGGCGAGGATAATGGAAAAGGAGGTTAGAAAAATGCCCGGGAAAAGCTCCATTCTTATATCACGGTTGCTGTATAATCGTCACCCGTGTTGTTTTTTTTTTTATATGTATATAACGGACTTTATACAAAAGAAAAACAAAAAAAATACATACTTATCAGATACAACGCGGCTTTTTTCGGAGGTTAGAAATAATTAACAGTATATATATATAGTTGTATAGCTGGAAATAATAAAGCCTGTTATAAGTTTGGAACCCCCTGTAGGAAAAGCTGCAGCAGCTAGCGCTAGTAAGAAACGCCTACATAGTGATATGTAACGAACTAAACCAACCCTCGTTATCACGGTGCGATATAAAATTTGGGGTTCCTTAAGCGGTTGCGCGTACGTTGAAGCGGGTTATAAACCACAGATGATATGTAACAAGGAGATAACCACACCCAGTCAACTTGCGCGGTTATAAACATCCCCGGGATTAGAAGAGGTTAGGGACGAGGTTATCGAGTGATTGAAATTGCAGAGGATTGTGCAGAGAGAAAGAGAAAGAGAAAGAGAGAGAGAGAGAGATAGGTATGTGCGAATTTTCTTCTTTTTTTTTCTCTATTCCATTTTTTAAATGCAACTATTTTCGCATGAAATATAGGTATAGGTACGAGCTTGCGGCAATCAGGTGTAGGTATAAATCCGTCGGTGTTGTAGGCAGAATCAGAACTTGTACACGATGTTCCGCCGGGTTCCCGATATGGAGGTACATGTGAACTGGACGTTCACTCTCCTATTCTAATACAGGCGGAAGTCATATTTTCTTTTTAACAAGCTAGCCTACGTATGTATACGTATGACGGCTAAGCCTACTCCTCCTCCTACACCGTCGCGATATATAATTTCAATATTTTCACCCTTGATCATTGAATATATCTGCTCTACGTAGTTCTTCGTTTCTTATAGTTTGACATACGATATTAAAACCGCATTTTGTCGACTTGAGAAAGCATTAGAAATTATCAATTTAGATCCTGTCAGGTAGCTCTCGTCGTTCAGACTCCATCAATTTAGGTGAATTCGGTGCAATTTTACGGAAGAAAATATTTTGTTTTTAAAACAGAATTTGTTCCTTTAAGAATTAGCATTATATTTCTCAAGGAATATACGACACCGTTTGAACCGCTTTTAGATACGCCTTTACATACCTGTTCCTAGCTCTCGATTCTATTTACCTTTCGTCACACGTACCCCCGTAAATTTTGAATAACTTTTACGTTTAGAAAACTTTTCAGAAATACGATTCAATTGCGACAACCGATAAAAGTTCGTCTTTCCATTATTATTATACCTTTTCTAATTTCAAACGAAAACTGTTTTGACTTTTGCACAAAGGTGCTGGACATTGCCCATTGCGGTCAGACGCGTCTCCTCTCTCTCTCTCTCTCTCTCCTTCCTTCTTCCTTCTTTCTCTATTCTCTACGGGATTTGTTTATGTTCCATTCTCTTTCCCCGTGTCCAATTGCTCCTTGGGGGGTTGGGAGAGGTGAAAAACATTGTCTGTATTTACCCCGGGGTTTAGGGGTTTCAAAACTTGACGGTATAATGAAAAGGGGAAAACATTCGACGGGCGAGCTACTGCAGAGATAATCCGAAACGGCGTGACTGAGTTGTCACTCTGGACTGCATCCTTCTACGATCCAATGATTGACGGCGGATGTCCGATCATCAAAGTTCGGAATTCGATGTGTCGAGTAGTTTGGACCGACTCAGATCCCAAGAGGTAAAGTTGAGGGCTGTTAAACTGCAGTTTTGTATTACAGGCACAGTGTCCATCCTCACAGGTATAACACCGAGTCAAAAGAGGTCAAAATATTTTCGCGGCTGTCCGCTCTGACGCCGGGGTTAAAGGGATTCTGGCTCCATAAAAATTGACTCCTGTCGAAATTCACAGCAGGGTGTAAAGACGGAGCTTACCAATTCCTCCGTCGCGGTAATCACGGTAAAACTTTTTCCTTAGGTATGAAATACGAAACAAAGGATCGTCGGCCCTGACCCAGTCTGAAAAATGTAGTAGGGATTTCTTAGGTACGCGAAAGTACTACCTTCACAGGGCAAAGGCTATATCCTGTGTAAAGTCGAGTTTTAGCCCTGAAGGCGAACCTAATCGTCAAATCCTGTTAGACTTCGGGTAAAAGCACAACCTTTTGACATCACCGCAGTTTGTTTGCCCTTATGCTATAAGCTTGGGTCCCGCCTCGTTGCCTCGGTGACACCTTACGTCAAAACATCACGGGTACCATGCAGAGACCCTAAAGTATGACCAACATGATTTAGGGATACCATAACACAGCATAATATGCTGAATCCTTTTCGTCATTCGAAAAAAATTCAACGCTCAAGAATGAAGAGATGCTTCGATGTGATAGCAAGCGATGTTTTGGGGTGAAAGTGGCCAATAAAGACGCGGAATTCTTTACTAAGAAACGATGATAAGTCCCTGTGTTCCGCAAACCCAAGACTTTTGTTTCCAGGTTATACGAAGTCGCCGTTTTCAAATGGTTGACCACATATATTTAGATGGATGAAGACAAGGTCGTGTTGTGTAGGAGTTCAGTTTAGTATGGTTGAGGATTCGGAATTGCATCGTTTCCTTTGATGCAGTGATCGGCGGGTGGTAGTCAAGCGGCAGTATATCCGCAGATAGGCGACACAAGAAACAGGTTGGGGCGGCGGTCGCGTTGGTATAAATAAAGTAAACCTTAAAGATCGACTCGGCAAGATAAACGCGTTTCTACAGATCAGTGATGCAGCAGGAACAGCAACAGCAACAGCAACAGCAACAGCAGCGAACGAGCGGCATAAGTGCCTTTTCCAACTGAAAGTAGTCGCATATTTAGGATGTAAACTTCAATTGGCGTACAAATAATCGAGAAAAACAAACGAACGAACGATCTTGGGGGCAGAAAATCTTGCGAAAATCTACTCCGAAACTCGATCGAACGAACTAAGAAGGTAACCCACCAAGAGCGAGTGAAACGGAATTATACGAATCCTGCGCTCTTAGCTGTCGAGAGAAATAAGGAAGAGACGATAGCCGGTTAATAAGACTAGCCAAGGTAGCTCCGTCTCGTTTAGTCAGGTTCGAATCTGGGCGTGTAAGAGGAGGACAGAGACCAGGTCTTAAAGTAGATTCGTGCCGAGCGCCGGAGTATAATGACGTGCGAGAAAAAGGGAGACAGAATCAACCGGCTATATTATAGACGGAGAAAGATGGGGCGATTTGAAGGTAGAATAAGAAGAATAAGATGAAGAAGAAGGGGGAATTTGAGTGTCGGCACCTCGCCGCCGCAGCGGACCACACACGTTGAACAGTGGTTTTCAATTCGCGGCGAAATAGCCGGGCTCAATAATCGCCGAATAAATATACGGCGGTTTTTAAATCGCATATACCTAACTGGGAATACGAAAATCTGAGATAATTGCAACCCGTTTTTCATCACTGAGATAAATTTTACCGTTCAAAACTCGAAATACGATTTCAAAGGAACCACGAATCTTCACCACGGCTACAGCCATCTCATTATAGAGTGAAAAATTACGTTCCCACGTATCCGTACCGAATATAGCATAGGATTTCATATTCTCACAATGCTAATTATATCTTAGTCTTAAAGAAAACATTTTTACACTGCATCGTTATCTCGAATTTAAGAAAACGCAAAACGTAGTACGATATCAACATTCAAAATGGCTTCTATTTATATACTAGAGTAAAAGCGAAGAACGAAGAACCGACTGTGCGATTCACAGGGGCCTTTGTTAGCGGCTTTCACAACCCGTAATCATGTCACGCGCCCCCTCTAACGAGCCGCATTTTTTACGAGTTTAACAAATAATTGGTGAAATTAGCATAGATTCGCAGACCCGGCTTGGTACCGGACCTCCTTTACTATATAGCTCTTGCTCTTGCTCTTGCTCTTGGTCTTGGTCTTGCAGTTGTTGTTGCTGTTGCTGTTTCTTTGGCTGTAGTTTGTGCAGCTGGAGAACACCAGAGCATACGTATACTCAAGGCGCGGACACCGTACCGTGTGTCGCATCATTCGCAAAGCTGTGTATATAATATAATATATTTTCATACGAGAGAGTGCAATGTACACTGTATACCGTGTACAAGCTACGGGTATAGTAGAGTATAGTATATAGTATAGTGGGATATAGTGGGGAAGTAATGCTGCAGCGCACTCGAGAGAGAACTGGGAAATAAATCATTTTGGTTTACGCCGCGATTGTGGCTTATAAATGTTAATTTACGACCATCTCTCCTCATGTAACAGCGACGTACTTTAACGCTAGACTTTGCACAGTCGAGCGGAGATCTCAAAGATCTTAAAGATCCTGCAGTGATACACATTACAGTGAATCGAGTTAAAGGGCTTGGTGGTCATTTATTATGTATATATTTAGGAAGGGAAAGCAAAAATAAAAAATAAACAGTCGATGCTACGTAATAGAATAAAAAAAATTTCAATCAAGTATATAAACAGCTGGAGTGAAGAAAGTTTAGGTGAGAAAACAAATCACTACACGCGTGTCTGGAATACCAGAGTAGAACACCCTCGGTGTCTAGGTCTGGGAGACCCTTAACGGGCTTAACATGCCCTCAGAGTCCTATGTGACACAAGTGCTGCAGCAGCTAGTCGAAGGGTGAGCAGGATCATGATTGTAAAGAGATGTAAGCCTGTTTATTGCTTGTAATGTATTTGATGGAGCGGGAGATCCGCGGATATAGTGATTATTGAAGTTAGGATTGCATATAGCTACGTATGTATGTATCGTAATCTGTAATTAGAGATTGTAAATTAACGAAAGGTGTTCGAAACTCTATGGTATACGAAAAAATTAAAGATACGATCTCTTATTTGGCTAATGAATTATCGTGGGTGTACTTTCACTCTGGTTTTATCGAGATTCGGGCTCGTTAAATTTTTCGTTACAACAAACACGTGTGTGTGTTTGTGTGTGTGCGTGTGTTTATGATTTGCCTAGGTCGTTTGAGGGAGTTATTTGAGCATTAAACCGAGTGCAATTACTCGTATTGCAGTAATTCCAGTGATTAAGAAAGCTCTAATGAGCTGCAATCATAATGGGGATGTAGGTAGAAGTCGGTAGGGTATTCCTTTAACACGGGTGCATTAATACCAACGTTTAAAACAATGCTATGGGTATGCAATTTCACTTGCGTTCACCTAATTGCCATTGTGAATTGAATATATGTACTACCGAGTACCGACATTCAAACCCATAGCTACTCGACGACTCCTCTCGCTTCTCCTTTTCCTTTATCGTTTTAACATCCAATTCCACACCACGCTATACGCTTAAAGGATATACATATATACCTATTCCTCCACCACCGTGTGTATATCCCTCTCTGAGTATTCGCTCGAGTTAATTATTTAATGAAAACGTTCTACATTTGCATAACTAATTATTATTTTTAACCACAGGCTATATACAGATATTAATTAGTCCTAAGTTGTAACTCATTTATATTAGTTAATTATTATTCATTCAAAAAACCTTGAGACATATGAAAATTTTTGCTACATCCTGTACAATACGAGCATTACACAATAATCACCTATAGTCGATCGAAACTGAGATTGCAAAATCCTCCCTCTGTATACCATAAACACCCTTACCCAAATCCCCGTGTAATCGAAAACTAATATGGACTCCGTTGCAGCTGTAGGGATAATATTCTAGTGCTCCAGTGGTTCCTTTCATTTTTTATTTCGTCTAACCTTTTTTTTTTTCTTTTTTTTCCTTCTTTTTTTTTTTAATTAAAAAGGCGTGAAGTCATCTTCCCTCGGTCGACTTAAGATCTTGACAGTTTCACTCGAGGCAGGTAAAATCCTATTGGTAATCCGAATGCGGATCTATGAGGTTTCTATACAGGTAGTACCAACGTGATGGTTTGACGCGTCTATGCTGTAGAGCGGAGGCGTTGAAGCCTGAACCAGCAAATCAACCTGAAAATAGAATTCTCTTTTTCTCTTTTTCCCTATTTTATAACCCAAAACGACTATGATATTCGGTTATATTTTCTTTCCTTCCTTCCCCCCCCCCCCCCCCCCCCCCCCCCCCTGCTGGGAAAGGTTGACTAAAGATGGCGCCACGTATCGAGATCACATCATATCCCATAAAACCGCAGAGTGAGTGGCTCAACTGAGAGGAAGAAGAAAAAGAAGAATAAAGAGTGATTAATCTAATTTATACAGTTGATAGAAAATCTTATATAGTATTCGAATATTATGGAATCATCCTCGATATTCTATCGTCTTGTAGCAGTACGACGACGACGACAATCGCAGATTTGGTTCCTCATATTTCGACAGTATCAATCTATAGGGTTCGGTGAGGATCAGAAAAATTAGCATCTAATTCAGAGCGACGATTTTCTAGACTATATATTGAAACTAAGAAGGCTCCAAGCTGTAATCGATATCCAGGTTGCCATGGGGATATCCTCCTGCTGCTGACGAAGCTGAGTTTTCTTATACGTCCCACTAAGCCAATCCATGAAGTTCGAAGAAATATATATATATATATATATACAGCGTGTCCCATAATTCGCGACGAGGAATTAACAGAGTAAATCGTTATCAAAAACGGGATCGAAATTTCCTTAGCCGTATTTTCCGGAAAGGCTTAGATTTCTCGTTATAATTATTTCAAATCCAGCCAATGACACGCGGCTTATAAACGGACGTTCGTCGATGTGATTACCGCTCGGTTGTATGCGCGTCTCCCAGCCTATTGTCGCCGCGAAACAAAGTGCACACAACCAAGCGGCGAGCACACCGACAAGCGCCCGTTCATACATCGCATCTTATTGACTGAAATTGAAATAATTATAGCGAGAAATCTAAGCATTTCCGGAAAAAACGGCTCAGGAAATTTCGATCCCGTTTTTGATCAAGATTTACCCTGTGAATTCCTCGTCGCGAATTCTGGGACACCCTGTATACTATGGTGAAATTATTTTCGTAAACACTAGACACCAGGCGGTTTTGATATTGTTTAAAAAGAAAGAAAAAAAAGAAAGAAAGAAAGAGATCAAATTTCACCTTACTTTCTTCCGCATATTGTATATTAAGTTCCACTTGGACATATTTGACCACATATACGTCTGCAGGTGTTTAAAAGGTCTGACAAGGTGGCGTTCAGGGTTTATCGATTACCCGCTGTAAGACGTCGTAGGGTTTGATGATGTGGGTTGTATGTATTAGATGGAGGGATGTGGATGAACGTCAGTCGTCGAATAACGGTACGTCGCTTCGGTGAGATAGAGCAGCGTGAGCGCGTGTCAGAGGTTACGCAAACAGAATGATTGATACATTAGCTGAGGGGCGTCCCACAGCTAGAAACCTCGCGCTTCTTCGTTCACCTTATATATATATATATATATATATTTTTTTTTTCATCCCTTTAGCACGTAGTGAATTGATTTCTTTAAAGAAAATTCAACCTGCAAAATTCAGGGTAATAAACGCCCCGCAAGGACGAGCCAATTTCTATCTATATGCATAGTACACATCAGCACTAAAATGAGGAAGTTTTTATGAAATTTTTTACATATACACGTGTGTATCTAAAGTAATGAAAAGGAATGAATATACTCTATACCACCACCACGGAATAAAGCTGAGACGTTCTTAACCGCAACCCGCACGCCTCAAACCACTATCGATTCGTTCTAAATCGAGGAGTGCAGATCGATATCAAAACGAGCCAATTACCTTATAGGTAGTTGGGTAGGCGGATGTGGGTACATATACGTATATCTATACATATACATTTTGTGTAGACCCATAAATCCTTGCCGAGGTGACAACGAGGTGTAGAAAGCAGGGTTATCGAGGTCTCTATACGTATACATCATAATAATTCTTAAACGTATTACATATATATGTATATAATATACCGATCACACACATTCATTAGGTGACGATTTTTACATTTCATTTTCTTATCTTGTATTATTGCAAGATAAAGAAGTAAGAAGATATAGAAGATAGAAGATTGATCATGGATGAAAAATATTGTGAAGTTGAAAAATGAAGTTGAAATTATTATTTTTTTTTTTTCTATATTTAACGGCCCGTGGTTTTCAGGGTGAGAATCTCAGTCTGCACGCACGCACGTGGTCCGAACACAAGATCTGTGAACTTGATAGCGAGTCACGCTCCTGCAATGAGAAAGAGAGATAAAAGATAAATAAATATATAGAAAGTAAGAGAGAAAAGATTATAAGGTGGGAGAGATATCGCGGGGGGGCCCAACTTTTAACCACTTATTTGAATAACAAAACGTCTCTCATCCGTCGACCTGTCACGTCGAGGAAGTCTCATGGTGTCCGGAGGTAACGTGAACGAGAACGATCTCTCCTTGATTTTTTAGTGACTGCTAGTTTTATACACCATATTTCTCTCTCTCTCTCTCTTTCCCTCTCTTATTTTTATATTTTTATGTTTGTTTTTTTTTTGGGAAAACCCCAATGATTCCTTCAAAATCTTTGATTTGATCAATTTTTTTGTCTGAATTTTTTTGTTTTTCCCCTCGAAGAGTATGAAAAGTAAACTGCAGTTGTCGGTGTTGAGACGCCATATTTATCCATCGTTTAAATATAATGGCTATAAATCTTTGAGGGTTTAATAGGCAGGTCATTTTGAACGTTGATGTTTTTACAACCAGCTAATGGCGTTCACGAATATATATGTGTCTGGCTTTTCGAGCTTTTGAAATACTAGGCCTCCCCCCCTCGACCTTCGAATAAGCCTGGCTATTATCAATAGAAAAATACATATTTTTTTTTTGTTTTTTTCTTTAACCCTCGATCAGAGCAGGTGGAACCATGCGGCTAACCATATCCCATATATATACATATAAGCTATTAAAAAAATCAACGGTTGTTTGTTATATGCACGACGTGATGCGATACGCAGTTGTTTTTTTTTTTTATTTACGATCTCTGAGAGAAATTCACGTATAAAAATTCAACTCGAATACTAGGGAAGAACGAGGACGAATCTCTCGATTCTATAGTTTGAATAAAACGTCAAACGGCGAAGATGAACACCATCTGCAGTTAGCACAACTGACATGTACCTTTGCGCGGTTGAATCACGTTTTATACTTCCTTTTCTCTTGCACGAGATCAAGAGCTGAGACCCCGATGCCAATTCCTTAAGTTCCCTGGGTTCCCTGGGCTCCCTGGCTTACCTTCAGGTTATACTACGGGTTCCTTGGTCACTTTAAAACGGCCAATCGGAACGGGGTCTTGGCTACTGCATACAGAAGTCCGTCGCAGTCCGCAGAGTGATAGAGAAGCAAAAGGCACCGGTGTCCGTCAATGTCAACCACACGGCCCCGGCAATTCGCCCTTCGCGTCCGGTAAGACGGAACGAAGAGACCAACTGCAGACGAAGAGATTCCTTACTTCGGGGGCCTTCCATGGAGACGTACGTCACATTCCGCGGCCTTGTTTCAGTCCTTGTTACAAGGAGCTCGATCTCCTCCTCGCCAGGTTTATATAGTAAAAAGTTTAACCAACTGGCGATCATGGACTTATCTTCTCTTATTTTATACTCTTTCGTCAAATACTCTTCGCATACATATTATATATATATATATATACAGCAGCTTATATATTTATAAGATTATTTTCTTCTATTATTTTACAATCAAATTATATTACAACCTGATCAATTACGATCAGTAAATTAGAGAAGACATTAGGGGGTGAAGGCGTTCGCGGGACCAAAGAAGATTGAAGGTATGGTCTACGCAGAGAGAATTCATTTAGGTACATCCGCACACGTATTATAGATTCTAATGAGGCAGAATTAGAGAAGAAAAAAAATGAGGTTCCGAAAAATTAATCCATGAATCGATATATACGTGATACTTTGTAGCGAGGTCATCGCGCGAGGTGTGCTGTTAGTTATTAGTGGATATAAGCCATGACCAATGGGAAGATTCGTTGAGTTTTAGAGAGGGTGGGTCAAACCTAACCGATCCTTCGTTCATGCGAAGCCCCAAGTCTAAAGCCTAAAGCCTAGAGCCCAAAGACCAAAGCCCTAGAACCCCGAAACCCAAAACAATTTTAGTCAGCGGGTGGGAGAAGATCTCGTGGTATGGCTTGCCGCGGTTTAATAGAGTCGAACAACTTATAACAATAAGAATATTATGCAGATTAGAGAAGGGTTGCAGGAATATCAACCCCGGAGTGGCAGCCCGTCCACAAACCTCGGCTCCCAACACCCTCTCGCTCTCTCTCTCTTTCTCTCTCTCTCTTTCCATTTCGGTATAGTATACCCTAAGGCACCTCGGCGGATGTTAGGTCACGTACTCCGCCTCGTAATCCTTGCGTTATAGCCAACTAGGAGGACCAACATCCCCTGGAACCGAGACCTTCGGATAATAGGTAGGTTTCGTACCTGACTGGTTTGAGATCGTTAGAGTTAAGAGTCTTCAGCATTTTTTCACTCTTTTTTTAAACAAAAATTATAATAATAATAATAATATGAAATACTCTATGGGGTGTATATATATTTTATTTTTTAATTTTTTCAAATCACTATATTCTACAAATTCCAAATTATATTCAATCTATTGACTCAGAATCATTATTATGATTTTTTTTATTCAATGAATCGCATCAATTCAAATTCAATTTCTAAGTAATAATGTGATCCGGATTCAGTAAATCCGACAAATTTCATTTCACAGATTATATAGGACATATTCTTTGATTTTGTTTTGCCCCTAAATGACATGATTTATAGAATAAGTATAGTATCGCTATATATAAAGTCTGAAATGATTATCTGAGATTGTCTGATTCAACGATGTTAAATCATTTATAAATTTGACGTATAGAAAAGTCTGTAGAACATTGTTGTGTAGTACCTAGATAGGTACTATATCCCGTTTCGTCATATCATCGCAAACAGTTTTTCAAGCATCCCTGCTGAGACGGACTTTAATGGCTAGACAATAGTCTTCTGTATAGTTGAATTTTTTTTTCTTTTCGTTTAGCAACTTTTTATACTCTGCGGATAAATGAACTACTATGCAGTATGTATATCTAAGAGAGTTTGAACAATATTTACATTACAGGAATAAGGATATAAAGGACTCCGTTGAATGTTGAAAAGAAATTAATAAAATTCAATACACAAATATTAACAATCGGTTTTCTTAGTTTCTTTAATTTTTAACCAATTTTTTTTTATACTTGCCTATAATAGTCGGAGATTTGGAATTATAATTGTACCGTCTAAATATGGCTAGAAAGTATCTCTACAGCTTCACGAGAGTCTAATAGAAGATGGTCAGAATTCCAAGAAGACAATCTCTCTCTGAAAAAAATAAAAAATAATCAGCTATCCATCCTGTTCATAATTATTTTTGTACAGTGTAGGTCTCTGTGTGTATAGTTACTGACTGGCTGGCTATAGCTCGGTAAACGAAGAAAAGGAAGAAGAATTAGAAAAAGAAAAAAAAACAACAACATTTCTCACGTACGTAACATTAGGCAAATCTTATTGATCAGTAATCATCGAATTATTACTACGTTGAACCATGTAGTGTTATATAATCATTTCTCACCGAATATCACATTATACCTTATTACACGATACGATATGAGGTATGATAATTATATTAGTAGGTATATACAGCGTGAGGAAACGTGGAAAGAGAGCCTAGTCAAAGCACGCAGGCGGTGATTTATTCGAATATCTTTAGTTGGTAGAATCGCGGTAGCAGTTCCACCAACTTTTCAGTAATATCCCTAGTTCTTTAGTCTGCTTTATTAACAACAAACATAACCTATTCCTGCCACGGTCTACCCGCCATTTTTATTCGATAATAATTGAAAACAAATAGCAGACGGATTCTAGGGATATTTGTGGCAAGTATGAAATTGGCATGTCTCGTAATATTCGAATATATCAGCGCTTGCGCGCTTAGACCAGGCTCTTTCCACGGTATAGATATAAAACGTAGCGGAGAAAATTTTTTTGAGGTACGGAAAAGAAGAAAGCACAATAAACGTAAAGAAAAGAACAGAAAAAAAAAAAAACAATCACACGAAATGTTTGACTCATCGTCAATGAACTACAGCCACATATATAGATATATATAGGAGGATGGTGAAATAATCTCGCACCATCTCTCGAAACGATGATATGAAACGAGGTGAGAGAGAAGAATCGTGAAGTTGAAGAGAGAAAGAGAGAGAGAGAGAGACGGTCACATGGCTGTTCTACACGACTCGTATAGTTGTTGGGGGCTAATAGAGGAGCTGAACAAATACACTGGGAAAGATAACGAACTTGGGAACCCCATATTCGGCAGGGATTTTCGGTACATCCGTGATAGTCTCTCCTAAATTAACCGCGATAGAATAATGAAAAAAGAGAGAGAGAGAGGAGAGGGAGAAAAAAAAACAGGATAAAGGTTAGTGAATATAAATCGCGATTTCATTTTCTTGAAAATGATTATAGAACGCATATACAATGTACAGATATATAATTACTGTAATTGCAGGTATTGTTTTTTTTTTTTTTTTTAGTTAATGAATAAGAAGAGGAAAAAAAAAACCTTCGTGACTCGTAATTGTCTCGTGCTTGAGGTTACTAACTCTATTTCGTTTTGTTTTTCTTTTTTTTTTGTTTTTGAATGTGTATAATCGAACATTTTTATCAAGTTTTTTTTGTTTCTCTTGTTTTCCCATTATCCTAATATAAGGTTCTTATAGCTCTTGACGCGTGCGAACGTGTTGTAACACCGCGTGTTAACGAACTTTTTTTTTTTTTTTGTTTTGTTTTGTTTTTTTGATGCGCGGTATAACGGATTATTATTATTTTTTTTTTCCTTTTTTTTTTCTTAACACTGAAAGATTAATTTGGCACGATATTTCACGAAGAGTGAGAATAATTAATACGAAAAAAAAATAAAAATAAAAAAGAACGAGTTACGAGACGAGTGATTAGCATGCGATATGAAATGAGGCTGAGAATCTAAAAGTCGTATTTACCATTACTTAAAATTATACGACAATTTGACTCTGATATTGATCAATATTATACGTCAATATTTACGAACGTGTTTTTATACTTTCTGCGCGAATATACGAAATGAGAAAAACAAAACAAAAAATAATAATAATAAAATGATATTATACGACCTTGTGTCATTAGTCAAGTAGTATGTAACCGAAAAGAAAGAAAGAAAGAAGAAAAGAAAAAAAAAGTAATCGAAATACTAATTCTCTCTAATTCTTTTTCCCCCCCTTCTTGTATCGAGTCACTTATAATTAATTATTTAACGTAGGTATAATATATCACGCAATATATGCGGAACCGTCTCGTTTAATTAATATCGTAATATCTGTTAACGTCAACGAAAATGAGAAAAAAAAAAACAAAAAATCTATCCACGGAATTTCTAAAACCCTAATACTATGTGGCACAGTTTTAGAAGATTAACTGATGCTAATGACGTTGTGGTCTCGACTGACATATTAATGCTCTTAATATATAAGTGACTTGGATTAGGTCGTAGTAGCCGGTACTGCTACAAGTTTCCTACGTCGAAATAACTTCCGTAATAAAACGAAATATAGAATGAAATGTATATAGAAATAAAATATCTTCTTTTTTTTTAGTTTTGTAATTAATATTATTCAATCTAATTTAATTCCACGTTTATAGCTTCTAGGTTTTCTATTAGGATTGAATTTCTTGCTTTTCTATAGCGAATCGTTTCAGGTATATTGGCTTTTCATCCGTTACGTGTGATTATTCCACTGCAGGTAGGTATATTCGCTGTGTAATACGTATACCTACCTATAATGATACTTGGAAATCGGTCGTTTGATGTAATTATATAGCGCCAATTGAAATATCCTGCGCTACTACCGCGCGATCCGGCACGACCGCGTGCCGAGCGTTCCGCGACCCATCAAGCTCCATCAGCGCCTAGCAGCACATACACGTGGGTATATTATACCTATAATACATACTCGGTCCATGTGCTGATGTCCAGCAGGTAATCTCATTACATACCACTGCGGTACAGGTATATATATATATAATAAAGAAAAACACTATATAAAAGCATATTTCTTTCTCTCTATGTACTCTGATCTCTAGCTGATCGTGAAACCTATACATATCGATACTACATACCTATGTATTATATGTATATATATATATATATATACCTTTGCGACGGTGAGCTGCATTTCACCGATTCATTCGCGGATCTGAGTTTGCAACGCGGTTATATTCGTCGGTAAGGTAAAAAAGCTCGAAGACAAAAGACCGCGAGCTGCCTGGATCCTCATTCTATATCTATATATGTATACTATATCGCAAAGTCGTCACTCTCTCTCTCTCTCTCTCTCACCATACGATCGTTCTATAGCTGCTTTTTAGACCCTCGCGTTTCTTGCATGGCGGATCTGATATCGCCGCAACGTTACTGCTGCTGCTGCACCAGCTACTACTCCGCAGATTATATTTCAACAACGATCGTTAGGTCAGATGCTGGTAAATCGTTCTTTTTTTTTCTTTTATTTTGATTCTAAATTCGAATTTTTCAGTGTTACCTTAATTCTTAATTTCAACATTTCTTTATCAGAATTTGAAGAAATGAAATTCCAATTTTTTTTATTCAATTTTTCTTCTCATTGTTTTTTAACGCGATAAGTTCGCGATTTTTCACATACACGGGTTCATCGCGGACCTCCTGGTCGAGGATGATGGCGCGGCGTGGGTTACAGGCTGCTGCTGCTGCAACCTCCCTACTTGATTCCGTTCGCAACGCGATGCGTCGCGATGCGGGTAGTAGGTAGGTATGTAAGTACACCGCGTAGCACCGCTCTGCACCACACCGCACCGCACCGCTTCGCTCCGCGGTGCCGCGCGACGCATGGAATATAAGTATACTCAATTTCAACTTGGGTGGTCCTGCAGCGCCGGCTGTCGTGGACGCCAGCTATCCCCGCGCCGCGCTCGCCACCTCAAAACCCTGCAACGTTCCTTCGCTCGATTCTACCTATACGTATAAAACCTATACGTATATATAGATACTGTATAGAGATTTTTTTTTAATACAGGTGAGCGCGTCGCGCGGCATCAATCCGTTAAGCCGGGGTTCTATCGTACCTATTATAGGTGTATAATATAGTCTATGGTTAGCCATATTACATATAGATATTCGACGGTCATCAAATTGATTCAAATTTTTATTTCATTTTTTTCTCACGTTTCAATTTATTTATTTTTTTTCCATTTTTTATTCTTCTTCTTAGCACGTCAGAAAATCACAGATTTTCTAAAACTCGTAAATCTGCCGCGTCTTTTCCCGTCTGTATGATGAGAAAAAAAAAAACAAAAACATTCATAGACTTTCGTAGTTTTTTGTCGGTCAAGAAATTAGAGAGAATTACAATTTTTTTTTTTCATGTAAAATTATGAAAATATTACATTTTCGAAAATAATTTGTATATATTGATATTTGGAAGGCTTGACAGCGCCTTAAGTGTGTATATATGTATAGGTATATATATTGGCTTGTTACAGAGAGCTACCATTCGAATTCGTGATCGCGGGTGCCGAGCCTTTCGGACTAACTTCTCAAAGGGTCTCTTATTTCTCGATGGACATGGTGGATCCAGACGTAGGGTATTCATTTATATGGATGTAATTAGATAGCCGGTGTGCGGGACCACAATCTCTACCTAGTCTTTAATACATACCTAGCTAATTCTAGTATTATATATACAGAGCAATTCTGAGGAAAGTGGTTGGTACCTGATGGTAAGGCAGTTCGTTTTTTTTTCCTCAAGGGGAAATGAAACACAATTGTTACACTTCGAATTTTTCAAACCTAGTTTCTCACCGAAAACACACCCGATTATTGCGAAATTGATATCAGTGATGGAGAATAAGTGAACTAAGGGCATGACGCTCTTTGATTTCCGAAAACAGCGAAAATGTTTCGGGTGTTTTCATATTCATCAAGTACAACGTCAGCAACAACGATTATCCGTTACAGAACACTGTTGATAAAAAAAGGCTGTAAATTTTATTTACGTTTTTTGAAAATCGAAGAGCGTCATGCCCTTCGTTCACTTGTTCTCCATCACTGATATCAATTTCGCAATAATCGGTTGTGTTTTCGCTGAGAAATTAGGTTTGGAAAATCTCAAGTGCAACAATTATAAGCGCGTTTCAATTCCGGCTACATATCGCTGTTTAGGATTTCGCTCCTGTATTGCTATTGCAATATCCGCATCTACGAACTCGATTGTTCAAGATAGGGGTGCAGAATTGCAATGGCAAAGGCAATGTGTATTGTGGCATGTGTACATAACCATACGTATGCAATACGTGGCTGTATTGATATCACGGCGATAACCAAGCTACGATAATCCCATAAATATTTATTTTTAAGCCGTTGAAGATGAAGACGCTTTGCTCGGGTCCGGAGGAATGGTCGAACGTCATCATCAGTACAAACGAGATAATGGTTGTGTTAAATAAAATGAACAGGGATGAATGGAATTGAATATTTTTGCTATCATTTCTTGCGATTTCGATATTATTAGATTTGACGATTAGGTATAAGAATAATTCCTAGATCAACGTTGCAACGGTTTGAAAATCTGCATCCTTACAATTCGAGATCACAAACTACGTCTGCGCTATACAGGAGAACTACGTTGCTCCTCGTTCACCGCCCACATCCCACTCTTGGGTCTCTGTCTCATAACCTCGTCCGGTCAAGATGTGGTGGTGGGGTTATATATTCTACGCTGGACCAAGTCCGTCCTTAGCTTCAGTCCTCTCGTTCTCCCAATCCTCCCAATCCTCTCATCTAGGGTCCAGCATACTCAGAGATCCAAGGGACCGCCCATTCCTTTATCCCTTGTGGTCCCGGTCCGTCCGGCCACCTTATGTATATGTTTCTGGATATAGATATACCAAATACCTCTTACCTTGTAGACTTCGACAAAAATAGGCCGAGGGATACCGACCTGGCTAAGATTCTTTGAAATTAAACACCCGCCGGAAGATCCGGGTGCATTTGCCAAAAGGCTTTATCTCAATTCAAAATTTAGTTTATTCTTATTCTGAAATTTTGTGCTACGAGGAGCTGTAAGCGCATCATTTTTTTGTTTTTTTTTTTATCGGAATCATGTAAGGGGCCCACCATTTTCTTACTTTTAGGTATAAATGGGATTTTTGTACGCAGGTGCAGGTGCAGCCACGTAGTCATCAAGATAAAACTGAAATAAATAGAAATTAAATGGGTAAACTGTATGGTTATATACGTCCTGTGACTATAAACCACCGAAACCCTTTTAAAAGTTTCAGTGAATTTGAATATCTCGGAATTCTTTCTACCCAAGACGAAAATACTGTTAGGTTTTTTTTTTTTCTGGCTGGTAAAAAATCTGGTAAAAAAAAAAGGACATCAGATTCATTTCATTTTTGTTTTGTCATTTGGCAAATTTTCGTTTATTCAAGACCCGAATTTCTGTATTTATTAAACGTAACAATTAAACCGGTGTATTAAATTCCAAAATATGTGTATCTCATCCATCAAGTCCTTTGGGAGATAATTATTTCCTTTTGTGGTTCCCTTTAGGTGTGTTAAGGGGGGAGAAATTGAAGGAGGCGCCATGTGGAGGGTTTTTCTAGGGTTCTATGGTCTTAAATTGGAAAAAAATCAAAATGGCAGTATACTGGGTATCCACATATGATCGCGTGCAGGAGTATTAGGTCTTTCAATCAGTCCTTCATTCCATACGTATCCAGGTATAGGATCTACCCTCTACCTATACCAATAACAGAGAAATCTCCTGCGGTTATAATATCCTTCATATAGCTTCAGCGGTCGAGGTAAAGTTCTATAGTTATGATGGTTAAGGTTACACGGGTTAGCACTATACGTATATACCACGATGAATCCATAAACCAAACCCCATAGCCCCTGGTGAACATCTGCCGCCACTATATCCGCCATGGTTCTTCAACCCGCACCGCCATACCATAACGAAAGCCTTGGTCTGCGTAACGAAGAAACACACAAACAAAAAAAAAAAAAGAAGAAAAATGGAAATGGAAGGAACATGTCAAAGGCTTTTTTTGTTTTTTGTTTTTTAACAAGAGACAAAATATTTTGCCATCCAACTCCTCTACTGAGTGAGAAATCTCGGAACTTCTCAATGATTTTTGAACCCATATAATATAGCTACTCTGATCTCCAAGTAGCACTTCCTGGGCGTGCAGTGCATCTTGGGACTATAATAATTCCGAAAATAGATAAAATTCTAAAGAAACCCCAAGTCCCAGTCCTTGTCGGGTATTCGATCTGGCCAAGAGCCAATCAGGTTTCTTCAATGATGAGGCCCCATTTGGGCCTTCCCATTAGAACCCATACATTTTCGACCCGGGCGTACCTACGTGTACCCTGGACCATAAGATAATCGCTTTTGTAGCCATTCGCTCTATAGTCGCCGCCTAAATTCAAATACACCTTTTTTTTTTTTTTTTTCAAATTTCTTTCAAGATATTAGAGCAGCTGTTTAGGCGATACAAACCTATAAAATCGCAAGCTAATTTCTCCCATTTTTTGTATTTGCGCAAAAATTTTTCATTTCTATCTACCAACGCGTTGGAGAAAGAAAAAAGAAATTCTAGCAAAAAAAAAAAAAAAAGAAACTGAAGGAAGTTTATGAATTTTGTTTTTTTTTTTTCCGGTTTTGTTTTTAGAAAGAAACTTTATACAGGCTTATACATCGGGTTCAGAGGCCCACTTAGAGCAGCCACGTGCGCGAAATTGGTATAAATAACGTCGAATTATCCGCATATAACGTATATATAGTCGCGGTTTAGGGTCAGGCTAAATCATTTCATACGGTGCTCCGCGGTCCTGTTTAATATTAGTGTTTATTAATATTGGGGCGGTTATACTGCGAGGGGTGAGGGTTAAATATCGCGAGGAACATCATCGCGATAAAACGAGCTGCGGTACATCCTACATGTATGTACATTAAACCGACTTATCGCCCCTCGAACAGAAAACCGCATAGGGACGATCTGGGGGCAGGGGGGTGAAAATTGTCGCAACTGCACCCTGATATCATCTCCTATAGTTTGATACGTATATATATCAGTCAAAAATATTCATCGATGCTCAAATGAAAGAAAGACAAAAAAAAAAAAAACAAGAAACCGAAATTATTTATTTTTATGGTTTTTCTTTTAATCAGATATAATTTCTTAGACTTCCGCGATTCGTCATAAATATATTGCCAATTGTCTTTTTTTATTGTCTGATCGAAATTAGAAAAAAAAAAAAATCTACAATTTTTTATACGTTTCTTATACGAGAATCAGGGTAGAACAGACAAATAATTCGTAGTCTATAAGACTAGCCACTCGTTGCGCAAGAAAATCCCTAGGGTAAATTTAGCGCACGATCAACGGTGAGATGCGTACCGACTCTAGGGAGATTTTCGTGTGTTGGCACGCCGTGTAAAAACTTAAGTGACTCAGCGTTGGCGCCAATCGACGATACTGTTTCACCTGATCCTCACGGTATATGAAAACTTGCAAAAAATTTCGAATATTCCTAACAATTCGTAGAAATTATTATTATTATTATGGAGAGAGAAAAATGAGTGAGAGAGAGAGAGAGAGAGAGAGGGAGGAAAAGAGACGATATATCCTGAAGAGTTAAAAATCAAGCTGCCCTGCAATCGTATTTTTTATTTGTTCTTTTCTTCTCCTTCTTCTTCTTCTTCTTATTGTTAATTTCAAGTGTTTTCCTTTATTTTTTCATAGCCTATAAAAATGCGAATATACGCTGACGATTAAGCGGCATTAAGTTCTGCAGGACGTATATTCTGGTAATAATATCAGCGAAGTGCCAACTAATTACTAGTTGATTATATACCGTGTGCCCTTAAGTCAGTTAAATGTGAATTATTATTATTATTATTATTATTATTATTATTGTTATTTTTTTATTTATTTTCTTCTCCCTCTCATACATGTATAACATTATTGTATACATATGTCACGTCTGCACGCTATAAGGATTGCAAAGGCTCCACGAGAACCATATCTCGTAGAGGTATACCCCTCTCGCTATACAAATCAAGAGCCATTACTTTTTATACTAAAGCTAGTTGCTCGAACGGACCGGTTATATTCCCCGTCATTTTATTGAAGAAAACGCAAAATGGCCGGAGCTCTCATACCGAGAGCTCTTTCTCGTCACGCAAACTTCTTTTATATATACTCATTCGAAGTTATACGCCCGAGACGAATCGAAGAATTAAGATTTTTTCGGACTCAGGACGGACGGACGGACGGGGGTAATGCCTAACATATCTACACGCTTTTTCGAAACACGAATATGGTTCACAATTAACAAATATTTAATCAAATAAACTTTCGAACATATATACAAGGGCTAAGAACCAGAAAGATGCAACCCACATTTTTCAACATTGTTTAATTTGCTGCAATAAGGGCGTAATCTGAAAATTCAACACGTTAGCCCTTCTGGCAGCATTGGAAGTAGTTTTTTTTCTAGGATGTAGAAAATTGATCTTATCTCTCCAATTATTCGTTTATCATTAAGATGAGAAAAATGGCTCATTTTGCAAACTGTATTTTATGATGGTGTGAAGCGAGCACCGCTACCATCAATTTGCCAAAATTGATTCGATCCGCGATACCATTGCTTCCTTAACTTCCTCCTCATTCCTCTTCCTTATCCTTCTTCCCCTTCACCTTTCCCTTTTCCTTGAACCTTATTTATTTATTTTTGTTTTTATTTTTATTTTTTCCTCTCCTCCAAGACGAGAGAGAAACTTGTCAGAGAAAATAAAGCGTGCTTGAGGCTGTTTCTCCGCGGTTGTCGGCTGTCAGAGAATTCATTGTCTGCATATAGGTAGGTGACGCGCTGCGATGCGGAGGGTATTCAGGTATTATCTCTTGTAAGTATATAAAACGAGCGTTTCAACTCGCGTTTAAATTCGCTAAACGCATAATACTATATCTATATATAATATACACAATTTTGATACATAATTTGTATTGCGAAACGTGGAGCTATGTATCTATCCACGATCATATTTATATACAAGCTGTCCTAACATGGGATGGAATTATAGTATAGGCGTGGGTGCAGCAAGTAGGGTCTTACAGTCCATGAAAGGACCTGAAACAGGTGGCGATATGCTTATGACGATGGCTTCAGGCTACTATGAGAATTTTTAGAAAAGAAATAAAAATTGGTTTAATAAGAATGAGATAAAATTCAACAAGACGATACTAAAAATCGGTCAGGAAATATATATATATATCTACTACTTCATCTCTGTTTATAATTTTTCACGCTTTCCCTGATACGACTATTACGAAGGAAAGTCCTTGTACTCTTCTATTTGACCTCTAGAAGTAGAAATAACCCGCAATTATACACGGGTAGAAAAATAATTAAAAATAACAGGTAGAAGTGAAATAAATGAAACATGACAAAGAAGAATAAGAGAAGAATAAGAAGAAAGGAGGTCAGGCGATTACCTGACCTAATCCAATTTTCACACTAAATTATAAAAACGATTTTATTGAAAAACCGGAACTTGTATATATCTCGGGTAAGTTGTCAAGGCATAGGGTATACACACACACACACACAGTTCGAAGTCGAATAAATAACTTTATTGCTTTATTGCCGTATAGCCTATCTCAGCCCCCTCCCCCTTCTCTTTATTATACATTTAGATATATATATATAAAGCAGTTATCTTGGTATGCGGTGTTTGATATCATTATTTATTAACAGTTGTATACAGAAACGCGTTATGTAATCTTTAGCTACCGGTTATACGTGCTTTATAATATTTATGTAGCCCAGGTATAATATATACCACTTAGGGTATTGCACTATTTTAAAATTTAATACCCATTAAATTAATAAAAAAAAAATTTTTTTTTATAAACAAAAATACCGCGTCGCGTGTTCGTATGAAATAAAGACCTCGGTTGACAATTTATCAGGGTGCGAGGGGGGGGGGGGGGGGGGGGGGGGGGGGGGTTGAAATTCTTTAATGTCATTCATTTCGGGGATATTAATAAATTAGATATGAAAATTTTAACACTAAGCCTACATCGTCAAATTGGGGATCGACGATCAGATGAGAAAAAAAAAACAAAAAAAAACAATTAGCTTGATTAATTCAAATTGTTTTTACACTAATGTTACAGATGATGAGATTCGGATAGCATTATTAGGGCTAAATTGATATCGATCGTTTAATCAATCAATTTTCAGACTCTCGCTTTTCACCCCTCATTTACCAATCATAATTTTCTTATCAATTTTCACTTCTCACGAACGATTTTTAACACTTTTAAAATTCCAACGACGTTTTTTAGATACTCGTTGATCCTCTAACGACGGTGATGTCTGGGTTTCCGTAGGTGATGTGGCCGGTTTTATACAGCAGGCCAAAACACTGCCTATAATAATTGAAGTAACAATTTTATTGGCAATGAATGATTACAGGTGTTTTTTTTTCGTTTTTTATTCTTTTTTTGGGTTACCGGTTTTTTTATCTTTCGATTTTATATCATCGCTAGATCTAAATGGGACTTCTTCTTTATGATGGGAATACCGATCATCCACAGAGACTGCAACGTCTGTATTATTAATCAGCGATATCGATGATTCCTGAAATGATTCCTCGAATTTCAAATTTCAAATTTCAAATTTCGTATTAATTCTGACCTCGTTGGGCCAATTTTCAGGCTCGATATTATAGAGAGAATTGTCCGACTCCGATGTCCACGTCACTTTATTTTCCATAATCGGAAATTTCATATCCGTCAAAGAAGGGCGACTAATTCCGCCCCCCCTTACTTCTTTCGCGGACGATTTTCCGCTACAGTTTTCAGCCCTTTTAAAAATCTTTACGATTCCCTTGAAACTTCGTGTAGATTTTTTCGCAAAGAAGGGACGCACTTGGTTCTAAAATAAAAAAAAACTCAACGAAGATATAAAAAAAAACGGCGGAAATAATAAGAGAGAGTGGGGCAAAATGGACCCCTTTTTTCATCGTCAATCGTTCTTTTTTTTTCAGTGGTCCATCTTGCCCCACCCTCCCCCCCTATATAAAAATCTTTTGCCCTGATACCTTGTACGACTTTTTCATAGAATCGAATATCCCGACGGTTTCATTCGGCGTATTCGATCTATGACTTTCTTCCCGGTTCTTCGGAGCCCTGAAAGGTGACGATCGGTTAATATTGGGCCAAGGTATCATCTGACGTATTTCTTATTCTCACCTAGAGCAGCAACGGACTTTATGCGTCCTTTTATCGCCGCAGTATCTAGTCGGTCTTGATGCGACGCAAAAATATTCCGTCGATCGATCGATGCGGTTAGATTCTTCGATTATCTCAAACGATTTCAGATCCGATTGTAAATAATCTTGTGAAATTTTCGGCGATGATTCAAAACCCCGATCATCAGAATTAAATAATTCAGATCTACGGCGCAGGGGATTTAATTTACAAATCGGAAGCTCTGGATATTCCGATTTCGACGATTTTTTCGAGCGTGATTTCAACGATTTTTTACGACGGATTGATGAAGCGGGAGAATTATTCGACGGGTTTATAGAATCCTTGCTTATTATGAGCAGCGGTACTTTAGGTGTTTCTGACTTTTTGAATGGCCATGGGATTTCTTTTAACCATTTACGACTCGACGATTCTTTACCGATTTTACCTCCAGGGGAAATATCTGTCTTACCTTTATTTTCACCAAATTTTCGCGTCACTAACAGGAGAGAAGAACACAAGAAAACAAAAAAAAACTGGATAAAATTCATAAAATTAAATGGGGGTGGGTTTTATACTTGTGAATGGATGTGGCTTCCAGAAAACGCTGATTTTTGAACCTCCAAAAATACATTTTAGTTAGACCTAATCCTGCCTGAGAGTAAAATTGCAGGATTATCGGTCCTGCCATTTCAATAATCCATGATCTGCTTTTTGAGTCTAATGAAATTTTTTTTTTTTGAATCACGGTTAATAAAAAATAGGGTAAAAAATACTATCACAGAATTTTGCGGTTGATTTGACATTAATGTGGTGAACTAAGCCGCGCTATAACACAAATTTTCGATGTTTTTGAACAAAAGAAAAGTTACACCTATTTTTCATTTTTCATAACTATAATTCACGAACCACCCTGTATATAGTATGAGCACGTAAAGATTCTCAAATCTTGTTGAATCTAATATACTAGGGGATCTCCTCTAACGAAAATCGGCCACATTTTACGATTTCATCTGATATTTTATCGCATTCTAATTGCGAGTGATTATAATTGATCGAAACCGTTGCTGAAGTTATAAGGTTGATTTAAAAATCGTACCTTATTCCGTTCTATCAAACTGAGTCATCATCATTATCTTGATGCCGTTTTTCTCGTAGCTTGAACACGCGCCTTTTGTACCAGATTTTATCTAGATATAAATATCATGGCGATTAATATAATCCCAGTTCAATTCAAACTTAATAACAATTATCAGATATAAAAATAATCATTTCATCATTGCCTTCCGATATTGACGGCGTATTATCTTCTAGTCCACAATTATCCAAGTATCTTCTAGTAAGTAAATTCTCACGAACAGTAATCACGGTCTTAGCAGCCATCATCAAACCCTCCCTTGTTTTCAGTGGAGGTGTTCTTGTGATCATGAATGTTGGCTCATTGCGATCAATGTCCTGTTTAATTTCACACCGAGATTATTCATGAGATTTAAATACTAACCGGTTAACAAATAGAAGTATAAAAACTCGCCGTTAGATCTGCAGATTTCTTTCGAAAATTGGTTAACTTTTTATGCCAAATTTTATACTTTTTTGGGATCGGTATTCGGACAGGAACTGTGAAATAAGTTGGTGCGGATATACCGTCGCATAAGTTACGAAAAGGTGAAAGCATCGTTTTTGCTGATGTTTCCTTAGTCGGTGATAATAAAAACGAATATTTTGATTCTGAATCGCAGCATATTATACTATTCCGAATTACGTCACAGTCGGAATCCAAATATATGATATTTTTCATGTAGTTTTTAAACGGCGACTTAGAGTTTTGGGAAAATAGTAACGAGTTGGTAATGCATCTCGGATTGCTGTATAATTTTTTTTTTCTAAAACCACAAAAGTATGATTAGTCAAAAGGATCTTCGGACAAAAATTTCAACCCACCGTTCGTATTCATACGTTGAATTGTTCCTCTCAATTTCCGGCGTTCTAAAAAGACCCTTTTTTGGGCTCACGTTAATATTAGCAATCGCAATTTCCTGGCGTTCATTTACCCTCTGCAACCGATAAAACGAGGTAAAGACTACAAGTGCTTTTGCCACGATTATGACAAAAGTTCATACAGTCTTTGTCTCCTTTTTTCGGGCTGTATTTTCGCTGTTAAATGTGCTTCTCGGTTTTGGCTCATCATCTACCAGAGCATAAGCATTTTTTCCATACCATATATGATTTGGGTTCGTCGATGGATCCGAAACTGTAAAATTTTCCATTCAAATCGATCAAATGTACAAAAACTTAATTAGATCATGGTTTAATCAGTAATTACGTGGCTCTGATTTCAAAGCTGGTATCGGTGGTGTTAGCCAGTTTCTCTTTTTACTTGCTGTCTTTTTTCCATCCCTCTCTTTGTCTCCTTTGCCACTTTCTTTCTTTCTCTGATCAGTCGAGAGGGTATCGCTATCAGGATTTTTCAATGATGTATCATCACCAAGTTTTGATCTATGATCGAAGCTTTTCTCTTCATCAAACTGCAGGGTAGAATCACTTGCAGCAGATTTCTCTAAACGCTCATCATTGCGGCTATACTTCGACCTTTTCAACGAAGAAGAAATGCGATCTTCAGGGTCTCTCCGGAAGCTTTAAGTCGTAGTTCGTATACTTACCTTGGAAAAGGGTAGTTTGCGCTATCCAAACACTCTTTGGAAATGGAACAAGGCGATGTATTTGCTGACTGAATTCTTCTCATTGGACTTGTTTGCCGATTGATATCACTTTCGAAATATTTGTCTTCCCCAATGCCACAGGGTCTAAATTCCGATTTTGAAAATCCGGCTTCGACGATTAGTGGAGGCGTTGAAAAGACCTAAAATCAATTTATTTTAAGCAGTATATAAATTATCCTTCCTATTTTCTAAAACTCACTTCGTCGTCTTCCTCCGTCCCGTCATCATTGGTCTGGGAATAAAATAGGAACTGAATTATTCAGGATCGAAACTATTTCCATAAAAAAAGCAGCGTGTGAATAACAGAAATTATTCGAAATACCGTTTCGAATAATTTCAGGATAATCGGAGTCCCGTTCAAGTGTCCATGAAGATGGGGTTCCTTCTCGTTACAATGCGCAGGATCTTTTCTTCCTTCAACTTTATCAAATGGAGAGAAATTTTTTTCCATAAAATCTTTCAAATTTCCTATTCTATTATCGCAACTAATTCCCAGCGTTGATCCATGACCTTCATTCTCCACGGTCATAAATGTATCCGAAATTTGAAAGGATGTTGTATTTTTCAATGAATCTGTCCCGATTTTCTATCCGTATGAAAAAAAGAAAAAAAAAAAATCGGTACAAAATACTAAAGTAAAATTAATATTAGAATCAAGTTTTTGAATCAAATTGAAAACCTCTGACGATTCGCTATTTTCGAGTTCTTCTAATCTTTTGACGAGGACTTCGTGGTCAGTTTTTCTCTTGATTAGCTGACAAGTATCTTTACAAGTACGTGCCTCATTTTTTAACGGGCATTTTCTTTTTTTATTACAAATGTGATGCGAGGACTTGATTTTCTCTGGCCCACTTTGACGTCCTCCCATTTCTTTCAGGCTACAAGTTTCGATGATAGCTTATCATCAACTTTGGGTTAAAAATTCATCGTCACAATGATCCATAATTTTTTTTTCTTTTTAAATTTGTTCATTCAACGTGAGATTTAATCACCGAGTCATTTTTTATTATTTTATTATTATTTTTTTATCTTCTTCTTCTTTTAATTCTCGTCACTTGACATAATTTTGATTTAATTTCACCAGGTTATCGAAAATCCGCGTGGTATTTTTTCTCCGTTACTTATTTGTTTCACTATTACCGAGCAGCCTCAAGTCTTTCAAGAAAAATTGAATTAATCGAGAATAGAGTAGCATAATAAATCATCAGAGTGGTTGAGGGTATAGAATTCTTTGGTAACAAGACTGTGAAACTGGTTGGGGTCGGTTATACAGAGATGTTCTGTGGAAAGTGGTCAGTCTAATGGCGGCACAATTATTTTTTTTCGCGAATGACAACGCTGCCGCTCGATCACAGACAATCGATCTACTGATATTTTATATGTCTGTGACTGATAATAGACGACGTAGCGGTAGCTGTCACGTCGTAGGTTAAAATGAACTGTCATATTACAATATTGTGTAATTAAATTATAATATCGTTCATAATACGACGGTATACGATACTATTTCATAAATAAGTAGTACTGAATTGTTAAATTAATTACAGATATCAATTTCTATTTATTTATAACATTAGGTTATAAATAACTGTCTTGGTGAAATTTACGCATCTCGGAGTGATAAAGTTAATTAGGCAATAGCATACGAAATTGATTCTTTATGAATTCATTGCAGGTGTGGATTTCTGTTTATTTGCTACATTATTTACAACCGTGCATTTCGTCGGTGACTGACTGATCCGCTGCATCCCTTGGACAAGGAGGGTTACGAACATAGCGATGTGAAAATCATTCATCGAACAATATAATATACAATATTGTGTAATTGAATTGTGATATCGTTCCTAATACAACAGTTATCTATTTCATAAATAAGTAGTCATGAATTTTTGCTTTATTCTACACAGCAATCAAATACACAATTAAATAGATTTACAATAAGAACAATAATTTCAATCAAACTTCAACACGCATTGATGGACTCTCGGATGGACTAACACATCACTTACGCAGGACTATTTTCGTACTTATTAGGCTGAGAAGACATGTAGAGTATTGTTTTATTCAGCAAAGATGCCTCGTAGGATGGAACACTTTCACTGAATCAAGGCGAATATCGCTCGTTGAATGATATTTACATCGCTTTGTTCGTAACCCTACTTGTCGAAGAGATGCAACGGGTCAGTCAGTCATCGAAGAAATTCACGGATGTAAATAGTGTAGCAAATAAACAGAAATTCACACCTGAAATGAATTCATAAAGAATCAAATTCGTATGCTATTGCCTAATTAACTTTATCACTCCGAGATGCGTAAATTTCACCAAGACAGTTATTTATAACCTAATGTTATAAATAAACAGAAATTGACATCTGTAATTAATTTAACAATTCAGTACCACTTATTTATGAAATAGTAGCGTATACCGTCGTATTATGAACGATATTATAATTTAATTACACAATATTGTAATATGACAGTTCATTTTAACCTACGACGTGACAGCTACCGCTACGTCGTCTATTATCAGTCACATATCAGTCACAGACATATAAAATATCAGTAGATCGATTGTCTGTGATCGAGCGGCAGCGTTGTCATTCGCGGAAAGAAATAATTGTGCCGCCATTAGACTGACCACTTTCCACAGAACATCTCTGTATATGAATGTTGATTTTCATTCGTGTGTTAATAGTATAGATAACTTGTGTATACCTACTATGTAATATGGGTAGTAACGATGATATTCTTATTATAATAATTCGTGAAAGTCCTCTAGGATACTCGTATAAATATAAGCTGTAAATCACAGGTGCGTGAAATTCGACATCACTTATTTCATTGTAAAGAACTAGGCAAAAGAAGTCGAAAAATCTTATATACGCGGAAAAAAAAAATCAGACTCGGTCTTCATTCAGGTGCAAAATAGGATCACCCTGCAGCTCGTTGCATTGATGATGGACAAAAGGATACACGAGGAAGATATGAATTCGAAAAATTTCTCTCAAATCGTTTTTACATTGATGTGCAAACGAGGTAAAGAAATCTATTTTTATATTTAGATTATCGTTGAGATATATTCTGTAAAAGATGAGCGCATATACCTATATATATACAGCGTGTCCCAGAATTCGCGACGAGGAATTAACAGAGTAAATCTTTATCAAAAACGGGATCGAAATTTCCTTAGCCGTTTTTTCCGGAAAGGCTTAGATTTCTCGTTATAATTATTTCAAATCCAGCCAATGACGCGCGGCTTATAAACGGACGTTCGTCGATGTGATTACCGCTCGGTTGTATGCGCGTCTCCCAGCCTATTGTCGCCGCGAAACAAAGTGCACACAACCAAGCGGCGAGCACACCGACAAGCGCCCGTTCATACATCGCACCTTATTGGCTGAAATTGAAATAATTATAGCGAGAAATCTAAGCATTTCCGGAAAAAACGGCTCAGGAAATTTCGATCCCGTTTTTGATCAAGATTTACCCTGTGAATTCCTCGTCGCAAATTCTGGGACACCCTGTATATATGTATATATGAAATCGAAAGTTGGCAGAAAAATCGGAAAGTGGAATAAGCGTCGAGCCCGTGACAATGTGGTAAGGTAGCGTATGGAAGAAGATCGTAAATTTTCATCCATCTAAAGTTATTGTGAAAAAAATATCTGTTCGGATGGTGGTGTATGGTGAAGAATAAGCCCTTAGAATTCGGCGTGTGACAAAGTGTTCGAGAATCCCATTTGTTACTATTGGTGTACGTGGAGGTTTTTGTAACAGCATACGACAGGTACGCCGCAGGTAGCGAAAAGGTTTCTCCGTTTTTCTCACCGCGTTTTTATGTTTGGGGTAAAGCCAAGTCAAAATAAAGTAATTGTTACCTTTGTGGTGTATGACGCCCACCGCGGCTTTTAGACTTAGCAAAATAACGCAAGTCAAGACGAGAGACTCAAGATTCAAGACCTTGGTTCCCGCAGAGCTCAAGATCTTTGCCGAAGGTTAAAGCCTCAAGAAAACTCTAATCGCTTTCAGCTCTTGATACTCCTGCATGTATAATTACAGGCCCACACACCGCCACAAGTCCGGGTGGCCGATTTGACATTTTACCTTTCATAAAGGCACCAAGCTGCCTGTTTAGCATCTCAATATCAAGGAGGTGACAACTTCTGCCGCTTGATGTCAGAATTGTGATTAAACATTCATTCTTTTTCATACTGTATGGGGAGATTCATGCATTGAGTTGAACGGATTTTCAGGGATTTTGATCAAGTTCAATTTCACTGTATTGGCACTGACCTACGTTTACTATATGTCCTTCGGAAAGTAAAAAAGAGAAAAAAAAATTAGTAAAGAAGAGAAAGAGAGAGAAAAAGAGTAAAAAAGATATACCCTTGCGAGCCCACCCTTGGTGAAGTTCTCGGTCCCGTTTCCGCGGCGCGTTTCATCCCCGTGTACGATCTCCGGGGACATAGATCACCCTCTGTCGCTCCGTTTACCGCAAACGTCCAGACATCCCCATCTACAGTCGGTTAAGTACCCTGGGGCAAAAACATCCTCCGCCTTTTTCTACACCGCGACCCGAAAGATAGGACGTCCCGCGTCTACCTGGGGCTAATCTGGTCACCAGGGGTGTTATTGATGTCACCGCTCTTCACCTAGCTCATTCCTCTGCCGTCCTCTGGATCTCGTAGATCTTAAATTTTGTCTTCTTCTTCTTCTTATTTCACAAATCTTCACTTTGAATTGAATCCGCGTTTTTTCGCATGTGTATATCAAGGGTTGTTCCTTGATTTCATCATTTCCAAATTTCAAAAATATGCAAAAAAGACTCTGAGGGGAAGTACTTAAAATTCAGATATGAACCTGGGGTTTCAACTAAATGAATAACGAAGATAGAACATTGTGGAATCAGTTTTGGATGGATGTGTTTTGACACAAAGAAACTATTCCTCGGATTCAATTATCACGAAGGCGTTAGAATGGTGTCTGGTATTTGTTTACAAGAGCGATCATCTATGAAGGTAACGAGGCGAGAGAGTTCATCAATCATTAGGTTCGTGTAACACAGACGCGGTCCCATTTCTGCTTTTCGAAACACACAGCGGGACCAGCGAGCCATGGATTCTGATAATTAGAAACCTGAACCCTGTGGCGATCCATACCTAAGTACCACGTATTCATTACGACGTGAGACACATGGGGCGTTCTTCGACGATTAGCTGTGTGGTTACGCCCTGGTTGGTGCTGTTAGTCTGCAGGAAAATATCGCAGCTGCCGAATATATGTGGATATTATTTGATGCAGTTTTCATTAGTTATCCTCTTATTCTATCTTCTATTTTTTTTTTTTTGTTCTTCTTTTTTTTTTTTTGTTCTCCAAAATCGTAAATAAAGGCAGACAACCGATTTCTCAGACCTTTTAAGTCTAAGGGATTGCCACGAGACAGCAGCACACACTGGACCCGGTTTGGCTTTGGCATGAGGTCGTGATGGGAAACGCCAGCTGCCCTCGAGACCATAGATCACTAACTGTTCCATCCTGGTGTACCCCTCGGGCATAATAACCTTTACGCCCTACGTCTGACGGCTGACGTAGCGTTTGCGAAAAGAAAATAAAGAAAATAAATGAAATAAAAGAAAATTAGATGAGAATTAAAACGTTTCGAGATGAAAATAATCATACGAAGTAGAAGAAGAAGAAGGAGGGGGAAGACTTGAACAATTTTGTATAAAAGAAGGGGAAGAATAAAGTATAAATCCTTGTCAAGTAAGATTTAGGGAATATAGAGAATCCGGGAATGGGAGATGAAAGCATGAATCCGGCTCCCCGTGAGCCGGCGATGTCGCAGTAACTGTTTTAGAAAAGCATTTACCAGGCCACCTAGGATGCGGCAGGTTTGTGTCAGGTATATCGGTGCACATCCATACACACAAGGGCTCAGTCGTTTCCTTAGGTATAATGGCGCCCGTTTGTCAAAACACGTCAAAACACAATCGGGCTCTCAAAATCCTCTCGCCTCGTCACGCCCCGCGATGCATCACGGGACCCCAGGTCCTGCGGGTCCTGCAGGTATAACCGCGGCGTTATACCCACAGATCTCTACCTTCGCACCGTCATTCCCAAGGACCGTTCTATTTTCACCAGTCATTTCGTATACCTTGCGATATACTTTGTAACATGATAAATTTCACCTATAATAAATATAAGCCGCACAAATCGTTGAACAACATTAACTTGTAGGTAGTTGGTTGTATGCTCACAATAATATATTGCAAAAAAAATAAAAAATAAACAGGATCACTCCATTTTCGCATACGGAGAACATCACTGCATCGTCGAAGAGGTAAGCTGTTGGAGGTAATCAATACGCTAACTAGCTGCTCGTAATACTCATAATACCGTATTAAGTAGTATAAGTGAGGGTACGTGCTGCCACACACCCATAACATCGTTTGTAAATACGTGGTTTGTGTATGTGGGGAGAACTGGGCGATCAGGGAGTTCGAAGACGTCGAGCCCTGCAGGTATAGGTGATGTTTAAGATATAAAATATTCAAACAACCCGATTTATCAAGCTAAAAGAATTAGGCTTGGTTACCGATTGGCACAAGTTGTGAATTTACAATTTTTTTCATATGAAAACTGACGACACCATTTTCGATTTTCCGCTCAACACGAAACTCGGGGAACTCATTTTGCCCAACCCACATGTTTGCACCCTTCATCAACGAGGGGAGTTATATAAAATGGCGGATTATACTATAGAGAGGGATGATGAGCTCGTTGATTCTAAATATCATTCCATATTGATTATTCTTGATTCGATACGAAAAATTTCATCAAATTCATTAAAAATTAAACAATTTGTTTATTTTTGAACAATGATCTAGTCTTTGCTTTTCTTTTTTTCATTTCTTTTCTTTGTCATCTACAGTTGGATTATTTGTTCGATTTAGATATGTTATTAAATATAATGCGGCAAGTTTAATCAGCAATTAAGAATATGTGATTATAAACGTTACACCTGAGGGAACAAGCGGCCATATTGGTACATCGAGTCTACAGTGAGATGTTATATCGTACCTATATACAACTATTTATTAGAAGATACTGGATGGAGGATGCCTTCGGCTGACAATGAGTAAACATAAAGACTCTATCAGTGTGTGCTTCTTGTTCTTGTTCTGGTTCTTGTTCTTGTTCTTGTTCTTGTTAGTATTCTTTAAAAACGCGAGTTGAGCTCACTTCTCATACCTTAATATACCATATACCTTAATGCCTACGATCGTGCTCCTCATGCGTGCGTGCGTGTAGATTGTTTTCCATACTATATACTCTCGATTGGGAGATGGAAGTTTCGTGGCTTCTGACAATTTCCGTTTCTCTTCTTTTATTATACCACAACTAAGAAAACCCTAATGGCACAATAACTACCAGTGAAAAAAATGAAAAAATAAGTAAAAAGAACAAAAAAATTGCCCAATTGCTATACGGAACATACGTATAAAAAATACTGAGGACCCTAGCATAGGGCAATCTCTTACAATCTACATAAACTATATACAAACCCCGAATTACACAGTGTAACACAATGTTGTGCTCGAGCCCAAGAGTTCATCTAATACCACCAATTTATGGGTATAAAAAAATAAAATTGCATTACTCAAAGAATAGTCAACCCTAATTTCATCCAGAAACGCTTACTGCAGATGTCCAAGGGCGTCGAAGTAATTGAGTATTGTACACCGACAACAAAATCAAATTTAGGGATGCTGCCATGTTTGTTATATGTATGTATTATGTATATATGTAGGAAACGTTTTGTGTCATACTATATATACATATATATATACACTTCTTCGCTCCTGGACTCCGCAATTCACACACGATTCTGCACGGGGGGTTGTAACATCTATAAGTATGAATCGACCATTCATCATCTCATTGTCGACCTAGGGAAGCAGCCTGCTGCATCCACACCGTTTAAGGCGACAAGCGTCATCCAACACGGCGTCGGCGTCGGCAGATGCTGCAAGGGGAAAGAAAAAAAGAAAGACAAAAAAAAAAAAGAAAAAAAAAATAGGAGGTAGATCCCTCGAGGGAGGATTCACAAAAGCTGACACGCATCTATAGACGGAGAGGGGATGCGGCAGAACTTGGGGTTAGAAATGAATTAGTTCCGTGATATCTCGCCCGAATAAGAATCTAATGCATTTGACAAAATGGAGTACCAGACGGTGTTTTCTTATATATCTCTTCCTCGGTCATAATATTTAAGATAATTGAAGCGTCCCGATGATCGCAGGCGATGCCGCGCCGTGGTTAAAAGTCCGAGTAAAAAGTTGGAGAACTTCGAGCGAGGGATACTAAAAAAAAAAAAAAGAAAAAAAAAAAAAGTGAATAGATACTCGGAGCTCGCCGTGACTCGGATAGCCGCAGCTGTCCCAAAGGACATTTACAAGACAAGATTTTTATACACTTATATCTATCGCCTGTGCCCTCGTACGAATAACAAATAGTGAATCCTTTGCGCTGTGTGTAGGGGAGCAGGTAAAAGCTTAATTTGCGAAGAGAGCTGGAGCAGGTAGAGGTCCGAGTAAGGTCCGAGGAGGTAATCAATTTTGATAGACCGCGATCGTTACAACTTATAATTAGCCTTGTAAAACCAGTTCCTTATGGTACCAAGTTTGTGTGCGTTAATCACTGACGTGGATATCGTCACTGTGTACACGCACATATAATATACTTCCAGATGTAACCTGCACAAACGCATGATATACGGTGCCGCGAAGCCATACCTGATGCCGGTGCACCGCAGTACAGTACAGGGCCGTTAGGCCGTTAGGCCCTCGATTCCTTCCCCTTATACCTACCTACCTACCTACCTACCTACCTACCTTATACCTACTACCAGCTCGAAGAAGTTTTATTCTTTTTAACTCCACGCCGCCCGGCGGTACACCAGCTAACATGGCCGCAAGCATCACATGCGACTAACAATGGCGGATACAACCGGCGCCTTGTTCACAAACCTTTATAACAAAAAAAAAAAAAATAACAAAAAAAAAAAAGTGACCGATGATCGTCAGTAATGCAGGTAGAAAAACAATCATATTATATATATTTCAATCGTTATTTCAAAAGGCACTAAGAAGATACAGGTAAGTTTACAGTTGGTTACGTTGTGCACTTTTCTTGCACTTAACTTAAATAAGGTAGGGGTAGTTTTTTTTTTTTTTTTTTCTTGTTGATATTCTAAAGGATGTTGTAGCTGCATGTAGGTTAGATTTTTGTTCGAATTTGTGGCATTTGTTATTCTTAGTATAAATTTGACTATGAGATCGCGGCTGCAGCATCTGTTGAAAATATATCGCTAGTGACGAAAAGATGGCGGGTATAGTGGGATCGAGGTGATGTAGGAATGGGAAATGGCTATCAGTATCCCACGATTCCACGATTATCCCCGTGGGACAACGCCAGGTGGTGCATATTGGAACGAGCCTTGAAACCGGGCCGAACCACCAGGACCACCTAAATCACATTCGCCCCCTTCCGAGGGACCAGCTTCCTGCTGTCTATCCTGCAGACAACCCTCGTCGGAGGGTTTCCGAGGACCACACCCTAAGCCCTAGGCTCCACCCCTAGGATCAAGGGTCCTAATTCCCGTCCTTCCCATTTTCTTAACTTCTTATGACACAGTGGTCTAGGTACCAATGTAAAAGCCCAAAAATTTCACTCTTAGAATTTTTTAACTTTTCTGTTACACATTTGACATGCGAAACATATAGAAACGTCATTTGCGAATTTCTACACGTAGTTAGGTGTCTTTGTTTTCGTATAGGTATTTGAAAGTTTTAATAATCAAGTGGATAAATTCGCAGGACTTTTTCTAATGGTTGAGTATTTATACTTTCTATCCGGCTCAACTCATTTATACAGAGCAAAAATGTGAACGGTGTTTGTTGCGCGTGTTCGTGCGGTATCCGTATGACAGAGCGCATGGTGTCCAAAAGGAAGGATCAAAGGACCGTTGAAGAGAAACACGACTTCTGGCCTTGTCAGGACCGATGTTATCCCTGGCGGGTGACGCCCGTTTCACAAAAGCGCCTTCTGCCTTCGACAAAGGACCAGATTTGTTGAAACGCCATTGAAGTCAGAATATAACATCGAAAAATGAACAATGAATGTCGTCTCCGACGGTGGGCACCGTGCACGGCACACGTGTCACAATATTTATGTATACCGGTCACACAGTCCTGCACCATTTATCGACTATTTTTCTATAACAGTGGTGTCTTCGCGCCATGACGCCTTCGCTTATGTACCCGGTGTTAAGGTAGGTTAAGGTAAGTATTCGTAGGAGGGATCATAGCACCTGGCGTACCTATGTAATGGATGAAAACAAATTATTTACAAGAAATTTGTAGCAATGGTAAGGTATAACATAGGGCTAAAGGGGCCCATGGTATGTACGAACGATTCAACAAACCGCAAAACCACCTTTTCGACTTCACCGCGTGCCCCTGTCCGACGCTATTATACCCATCGAGGAGTAGATTGAAAGCCCATACAGCAACGAAACCGCGAAAACAAAAGAAACACGCAACGATCATACGCTTCATTAGCCCTTTTTTATCCAACGATTTGAATACCGCGTATAAAGGTTTAAAGATTTTCAGTTGCGGATAAGAGGAAAAAGTTGTAAAACAGGAATCTGCACAAACATTTAGGTCTTACGTTGGGTAGGTAATACCGTTTTTATAAATCGTTGTAATTTAATAGCGTAGATTTTATTCGAAACAGGTATATCGCCCCGTGGAATATCTAACTACCGTCTTATCTCATCCCTCGATCTTTTGGCGAATTAACTTTCACCGGTATATATATATATATACAAGAAATTAAATATATATATATATATAATTGAGCGCAACAAATTTCGTGGGCAGATTCCTGGATAAATTCTGGAACGAAAAGTCCTCTGCCAAAAGTTCCTGTGACCGACGGTTACCCAGCTAGAGAGCATCCAAGTTGACCCATCACAGAGCGTGTACAGCGGAAAGTCAGTGCCGGGTCACGAACGCTATTAATGCTGTGCCCGTAGCTAGAGTGTTCCGCTCGTTCACTAAAGTTGTTTATCCAATTTTTCGGTCCTCCAGGTGCTTCCCTTCCTAGTTCTCGTCGTCCGGGGTATTTCCTCCATAGTCTCCGTCGTCCGGGTATCCCTCTTCATAGTTTTCGTCATCCAGGTATCCCTCTTCATATTTTGCGTCGACCGGGTATCCCCTGGCGCAATTCGCGCGTACATAGTTTTTTCCACCAGAGCTTACGTCGTCCAGGTATCCCTCTACATAGTTTCCGTCATCCAGGTATCCATTTTCATAGTTTCCGTCATCTAGGTATCCCTTTTCATACTTTTCGTCGTCCATGTATTCGTCTTCATAGTTTTCGTCGTCCAGGTATCCCTCTACATAGTTTCCGTCGTCCGGGTATCCATTTTCATAGTTTCCGTCGACTAGGTATCCGTCATCATAGTCTTCGTCGTCAAGGTATTCGTCTTCATAGTTTTCGTCGTCCAGGCATCCCTCTTCATAGTTTTCGTCGTCCAGGTATCCATTTTCATAGTTTCCGTCGACTAGGTATCCGTGATCATAGTCTTCGTCGTCAAGGTATTCGTCTTCATAGTTTTCGTCATCCAGGCATCTCTCTTCATAGTTTTCGTCGTCCAGGTATCATTTTCATAGTATGTAGAGGGATACCTGGACGACGTAAGCTCTGGTGGAAAAAACTATGTACGCGCGAATTGCGCCAGGGGATACCCGGTCGACGCAAAATATGAAGAGGGATACCTGGATGACGAAAACTATGAAGAGGGATACCCGGACGACGGAGACTATGGAGGAAATACCCCGGACGACGAGAACTAGGAAGGGAAGCACCTGGAGGACCGAAAAATTGGATAAACAACTTTAGTGAACGAGCGGAACACTCTAGCTACGGGCACAGCATTAATAGCGTTCGTGACCCGGCACTGACTTTCCGCTGTACACGCTCTGTGATGGGTCAACTTGGATGCTCTCTAGCTGGGTAACCGTCGGTCACAGGAACTTTTGGCAGAGGACTTTTCGTTCCAGAATTTATCCAGGAATCTGCCCACGAAATTTGTTGCGCTCAATCTGGAACGCCCTGTATATTTATATAGGTGGTTAATACACATGTGAAGGCGATACAGTTCGCAAAAGTTATGTGAATATACCTGTAAAGGCAGTGGGATATAATAGTAGCTAATTTAGGATTACGTGCGATGTTTGATACGTGCCTCAATTATATGAGTGAGAAATGTTTAGTACGCTGAATATATCCTATACTAGCTATATACTATATGTATACACATGTTATGTAATTACATATCATTTACAATTCGAATATAAGAGCGTTAGGCAATCTGTTAACAATCCTTCGGCAATCTCGAACTAGTATATTTGATTGGGATTAGAGCAGAATTTCTTGCTCCTTAAAAGCCAAAGCCAAACGTGTACGCGTGAAATCCTTTGTGTAAGAGATATTGTGGTATGAGTATGAGGAAGCGCACTTAATAGTAATACATGTAGTATTTATATACATATAGAACTGTATAAAGGGGACGTTTATGCTTTGGTAACAGATCGTAATCTTCCCTCGTTTCTCAGCTCTCAGTTCCAACTTCCACCTTCCAACTTCCAACCTACAACTTCCAACTTCCAACTTCCAGCTACGAAGTTCTCGGTGTTGTCCTTACCTACTTGACTACCTTATACCTCTACGCTTTGGTAAAGCGATGGATATCGGCGGTGCCCAGGTACCAACACACAGATAGATTATCAGCTCGCGTCGCCCGCACCTAACGTAGGGCCCACTTATCCACTAATGCTGTCGCTACCCGCCCTCTCAACTTCTCCCCGATATTCTCCCTAGGGATAAATTATGTCCTCCCGCCCTTTCGTCCGTTCGGCGTCTGGTTCTATAACCCTAAGCTAAGCGTCGTTGTAGTACCGACGCTATGCGAGGCTATAACCAAGAATCCTTGAACAGGCATTTATGCCTCTATATCCTATCCGTACTTAATTGTCCGCTTATGTTAATGTTAAGATATCTCTCACCACTCGTATTCAACTGTATTTTCTCTCGTCTCTTCCATTCACGGTTCAAATATAGTATTTTTCAAGAATCCGTTCGATCGGTATACGAAACGAGACATAAAGAAAATAAGAAAAAGAAAAAAATGTCGACGCAGGCTGTTAGAAAAGGTTCAAATAAAAGGTACAAGGAAGATATTTTTACGATCATATGGATTACCGGAAAGCTGATGTTCGGTTTATCTTTTACTTTCGTTGTAGCGTCGCGTCTCGTTCAGCTACCGCCATATTAAGCCAGCTGCTGCAGGGTGGCTGGTTGATGGCTGCACCAGGAGTTAAGTAGGTGGCAACTTATCTGTTATTTTTTACGATAAACTGTCTTTAAACGAAACCGACGCTATGGAATTCCAGACAAAATGGAGGAAACCAAGATATCCCGCCATTTTCGATACGATTAATTAACGGAATGGAGACGCGAGCTGCGCAGCTGGTAACCATTTTCTTATTTCTCATTAGTCCCTTCCTTTGTTCATCTCCTTCTTCTTCTTCTTCTTCCTTTCTTTGTACCTATCATTTTCTCCCGATACCGCGTCGAGTGTTTTTTAAGGAAAATAAAAAAATCTACGTTATCCTTTCAAAGATTAGGATCTATCCCAATTGAGCTGAAAACTTATTGAGGGAATATTGTAGCCAACCCTTCCTCATCAAACTTGGAATCAAGAACAATAATTTATCAAGACTATGTATACCCATCAGCCGCCACGGTAGCCGCAGTAGACAACGGTTGATTATTATGCCTGATCAGTGAAAAAGATAACCGAGTAAAAGACGGATGAATAAACAATGATCTTGATCCTCGGTTCAAAAGGTTCCAGAAAGAGAAATCGTCTACATCGCCGAATTCTAGTGTTCAATGTTTTCATATCCTAACTATGGTTAGATAAAAAAAAATGCTACATTCTAATGTTGTGCGAATGGTAAAGAATAATACCGAGTATGTTACAGTAATAATAAAAATAATGGAGATGGTATGTATTTAGCCTCGTGGTTAGGACTGCAAAGTGCCTATTTACGATATATATCCTATAATGTATACAAGAGGTAAAGGATTTGCGGAACAAGGTTGATCAAAGAGTGAGGCATATACCCCACTACCTTGAATGGTTGAATGCCGGGCGCATGCATCGAGGAAGGAGGATGTGAAGCGAATCGAAAAAGGAATGAAAAAAGGTAACGTGGGCGAACACCACTCAATCCACGTAATGGAATGACTTGATCACCGGAGGTGGGTTGCTCATCTCGTCCGTCAGCGAGGTGCCAGTGCATTCGCGTTTAACTTTACCCTTCGTCTCTCCTGCACCTTCAAATCTTTTACTTTATTTATTTCATTTTTTATTCTATTTACTTTCTTATTTTACTTCACTCGTTATTATTATCTGTCTGCGCAATATCTCGCAGTTATTATTACCTGCAGCTCGAAGGAATGCAAATTCATTAAAACGTATGTTATATGTGTATATACCAACGGTGGTTCAGCTGAGGATGAATATAATGATCAGGTAGACGTAGTAATACGTACAACAATCTCTGACGGACACGCGTAGGTACATAAGGCCTGGGCATCATCGTAACAAACGAGCCAACACGATGATCGTGTGGACCCTTCTGGGGGCCCTTCAAAAGGATCTTATGGGAGTGTAAAAGGTTCGAACGACCGACTGCACTGAAACTAAGGAATAAAAACTCTTGCTAGGCGATGGCGGCCGAGCCAAGCTAACTCGACTTAACTACATAACTACATCTTTCTTTTATACCTTCCTTCCTTCCTCGCTGTAGTGTATAGTCTCTATCCTTCTTCTTCTTATTCTCATTCTGGTACCTCTATTGCCTGTTTCACTCTTCCTCCTCCTCCTCCTCCTACTCTCCTTCTTATTCTTATTCTTCTTCTTCTTCTTCTTCTTCTTGGTTATACGCGATGTGGCGGAGGAGTCCGAACGCTCGCCGCAAGCCGCATCGAAAAAAGGCGGCCCAAAAAGAAATTCATATTTTTTATGCTCTGACAGGCAGCTTGGGTGGTCCAAAATGGCCGACCAATGATATAATAGAGTGCTTCGAAAGATTCGACCGTATGCCGTTGCCGTTCCTGTTCCTGTTCCTCTTGCAGGTGTGTGCACGCGTCTATCCCACGATCACCGCTGAAATAACGAACTAACTAACTGCCATGGTTGACTATATAGGTATATAGGGTTAGTACAAAACGCGATTGAGTCACGGCCATGTAAAAAAAAAAATAAAGACAATTCGCGGCCGTAGGGGTGAAGTGAGGCGAAGAGGGGACCTGGTCCAGTCAAACCTGGGGGATGCAGGCCCGGTCCTCGTGAAATTAGAAACCACTTCATCCCAACCGCGACCGGTCCGCGTCGATCCGTTATTATACGATCGTCGCCATGGCCCCATGGTCTTCGTTGCCGACATCAAAAGAGCCCAGCCACCTTTTGTCAGACCAAACCGACTATAGGACAGACTTTTTTTTTTTTTTTTTTTTACCATATCTTATATACCTATATACCTAACCACGGTTGTTTTTTTATTTTTATTTTATTTATTTTTATATCCTTATTGTGATATTCAATTTCGTCAGACTATATTATAGAAAATTTGAAGAATTTCTTCAACGGTGACAACCTTTCGCATGGATATGACTATATTATAATTAAACGAATCGGTATACAATATGGGGAGAAAAAAAAAAAAAAATTTGAATGAAACCCTACCATACGTGAAGCGTTATTATTACCTTTAGCGAATTAATTAATATAACAAGTTGTGTCAAGGCGCGGCAATAGTTTACTACATATACATATACATATGTGTTTGCATGTGTTTTTATATATCTATATATATGTATCCCCAAGGGGGTTTTCAGAGCTCATTATATCGTTGGCTAATCGCTATAGGCGATAGGCTAATTACGAAACTTGTAATACTTAATTGCGTCTAGGACATATATATATGTATCTATGTGCCTGATGAACGTTAATAGAAGCGAACGTGCGGTAATCGTGGATCTGTGCGTCGTCGTTAATGAGATAAAACGAAGTTCTAGCGGTTCGAGACTGTACAACTTCATCATCATTGCAGATAGCGGTCTTAGCCGTAAAACCCTGTACGTATATATAGGTCCATGTATACAATATATATATATGTATGCAATTTGATGTATAAAAACTGCCGAAGATCCAGAAGAAATCAAATCCTTAAGAAGAAAGCCTGGTAGGATATTAGAGGTAATATACAATTACCCACGCAGGTATACGCGGTGGGCGTAACGCCGTTGTCACGTCGCGTCGCCAGGCTCGCAATTCACATGCAAATAGTATTCTATAAGATTAATAGCTCACTTTGAGCTCGAGGATTGTAACTACCCGCTCGGAAGATACGTAGGCATTATATTTCTACCGGTATATATATATAAATGTTGAACATATGTAGTTATTATATAAAGATGATTTTTTTTTCTTTTTTACAGTACAGTACTACCTCTTTATAAGCGACTGTTAGAGCGGTTAGGGGAATAGAATTCTAAGAAATTCGTCACCGAAGCGTTCCCCCACTATTGAAAAATCGCACATGTGTCAGTGCGTCAGTGAGCATTACCACTGGAAGTACTTTACATACACAGGTAGAGTGGGGGAAGCTATAAAGCTCGCTCAAACGGAACGAAGGGAAAATTCGCTTATATCGAGGTAGTACTATAATAGTAAAATGAACCGTCAACTCGTCGTTACTGAAGAGTGAGATGAACCAGCGGCTCAGATTTTTATCCTTGAAAAGTGTGTTTTTTTTTTTCCTTCTTACGTTCCTTAGGAGGTACTATACAGGATAATAATTATACCTATCGTTACGTCCGACCTTTGTGTTACATTTGGTTAATTAACTGCAGGCTCAAAGAAATGCGCCCCGCAGAGGCGTAGGGAATAAAGTACACCTACCGATATACCTATGTGTGGAGACTTGTTACACGATGAGGATTTGGACGATGATGATGATGATGATGATGATGACGACGGTTGTTTTATTCCTAGTTTTCGATGGGCTTAAGCAACGTACGTTCTATGGTATTGAATTATTTTGTGTGTTGAGAACCTTTCGAAACTACAGGGTTTGGGGGGGGGGGGGGGTATTCATCGGACTACGTGACTTTTGGACCTTTTAAAACTCTCCGATTTTTCACGCCGGTAATATTATCGAACCCCGGACGTTACTTCGGAGGTTTAGGGAACCTAGGAAGAGAAGAAGAAGAAGAAGAAAAAACAAGGTGGAGCCAGGACGCAGTTATAATCCTGGGTAGAAAATCAGGCATGGCGGACGCACCGTGGAGCCAGGTTTTAGTCTTCATATAAGAAGAGGGTTCTCGTACCTACCTATAGAAAAACAAGGATTGAGAACTGTGCGAGGGAAGGTGGAATGAAAATGGAAGAAACTCTTGTGGGGGGGGGGGGGGGGGGGAGGGGGTGAACAACGTTTGAAAGAAAATTGCAAAATGTTAATATTCATGTAATGTATGCGCTTAAAACACGCGAAGAAATTATCACTTATATAGGTCTCTGTCAGAGTACGTGTGATAAACTGTAAATTATCATCGTTGGTATGATTATCATCACCGTCCGATATATCCTCTCCGCGGTATTGAGGTAATTACGTAATTATACCCAAGCATATAAACTTGCCGTATAAAGATATAATGGTGCGTGTGTGTGTGTTGAAAACACCATCTCACATATCGTAACCACCGTCTCGTCTCTCCATCGCCCCCTTCTTCTTCATCTTCATCTTCTTCTTCTTCTTCTTCTTCGTCTTCTTCTTCGATGGAGATGATGATGAAGAGATGAAGAGACAAGGAGATCGAGAGACGAAGAGGTTCTCGATCGACAGCACTACAACACCTTTATAAAATATTTCAAATACCATTATGGAACGTTATTACAGGTCAACTAATTTCAACTTACCATTAATAAACTGAAATCATTACACGATCACAATGATCGCGTGATTTTATTAAACATGTTCATTAGACTGTGACGAAAAAGATCGACACTTCTATCTCTGGCTTATACATTAAAAAAAAAAAACCTTTACAATTACATAGTCATATAATAAATACCCGGAAATAGTACTTTTCGATACTAGTGCGAAAGTGTTGAAGCTCAGATGAGTGTGAAGTTCTTTTTTTTTGCTCTAGTGAAGCGTGGATTTACAATCCATGAGATTAACAGGCGAAAACTTAGATCGTGTTAAATGTTTGTATACCTTGACCGGAACGAGTAATGTGAAAGTCTTTATTCGGGATTCGAATAATGATGATTTATTTTGGGTATAGCTGTAGAGAACCTTTTCTGCAATATCATATACCTACTTGGTATGAGGATCATGAGACACGCATATCTGCGAAAACGGTACTGTGATATTGCCTAAAATCTGAAGAAAATTGTGAGTATCAACTCTGGTCGGCAAGTTTTAGAAGTCGTTTAACGCACGTGGTGCTTTGAGGGAAAAAAACTGTGATATTACACCTTTCCTCTCACGTCCCTTAGCCCCTGACCAACCCTTGTCTATTTCGCCCTTTATTCCCTACCGCTAATATTTGAGATTTCGGTCTCATATAACACCGCTGCGACACATGGCAGAGTTCTCAACTTGCCCTATTGTCTGCTGAGAGATAACTCCGGAATTCGCACTATTGCAATGGGGAAAACGTAAAGAGCTCGAGGATTTCGGAGATCTACAATTTTCGCGATAAATTATTTCTTAATTTTTTTGTTATATATGTATATTTTTTAGACAATTATATCTCACAATGTGTTGACCATCATTGCGTGCGATGATAGAGAAAAAATGAAGAGATGAATGATGATAATTAGGACGATAGAAATACAAATTGAAAGACGAATCTATTGCAATTGCAAAAGCTGGAGTAGAAATCATGTATTTGGGAAATATGCTGGTGATATACTATGTTTTCTTGAGATCCGGTGAATTTATAGAACATTTGTAACTAAGATAGTGATATTTGTGGTAAATGGAAGAGAGAAAAAAAAAGGAAAAGAATAAGTGAATTTTAGAGGACGCTCAACGAATCTTGACCAAAGAATTACAATGAGTAATTGCGTTGGTGGAAATTTTTTAAATGCATTCATTGTAACAAATTCAACGATATCGCTGGGTATTCAAATAGACCGCCACCTGCGTTTTGCGGCAAAAGTAGTGTGTAAAGTCGCCACAAAAGATACAGACGGACGCCAGTTGTTGTGCTGAGTAGCAGCGCCATCTTGCGAGATATTTCGTAACTAAATACCAACTTTATCGTCTGACGGTTCGAACTCGAAACAAAGATTAACGACATTTTCAAATGGTACCGATCGTAGTAGGGATGCAGAATCCCTTGTTACCCACACGTCTCTGTGTCCCGTCGATAACATATCAAAGGATTCTGTTCTAGAATTCTCACGAGGTTTTTTTACCTACGTGAAATTGACCCACGACCTTATAATTTCATAATTTTTTATATACCAAATAATTGTTTCTTAATTGCTCCACTAATTTCATTAATTGCTCCAATCTAGTTTTTGAGAAAAATGAGAAAAACAAAACTCGATTTTTCTATTTTGAAAAAAGTAACCTAAACTTTTGACTCTATGTTTCGACCAAACGGATGGGTATTCGACGACTTATGATAAACGAAATAATTGCTACTCAATTGCTCTCAATTGCTCTACCCTTATTTCTAATTGTTCTGCGATCCGTTTGATTGAAACATAGAGTCAAAAAAATTAGAGTACTTCAACTTTTAATCGAATTTTATTTTTCTAATTATTTTCAAAAACTAGATTGGAGCAATTAACGAAATAAGTAGAACAATCCAGAACAATTAAGAAGCAATTGTTTAGTATATAAAAAAAATTAAAAACTAGTTAGAAAGAGAGATAACAATTCTGAAATAATTTCTAACGAGATTATAGACTGCGAATAGAAAAAAAAAAGAGGCTATACGTCATAGTTTTCAGACATATTTTATTTAAAACCTGGATACATAGTATAAACGTTATTATAAATCTTTATAGTACTATTTACACTTAATTATTATTAATAATAATGATAATAATAATAATAATAATAATAATAATAATTTTATATGATGATATATTTATCCGTATGATTTAATTAACCGCTATAAAATATAATGGTACTTAATATTAGATTATCATAGATGTATATTATGGTTAGTTAGTATTAGTACAACTAGGAGGGGAAATTAATATTTGTGATGATTATAGGAACTCCAGGATAATGTACCAATAAAACTGTAGACGAAAAATAAATAGTCATGTTCCGCTAATAAAAGCTATTTATCAATAGTATAATTGTATAGTAATAGATATACCGTGAGGTTTAGTGAAAATAGCTACGGTTAAAGCGCTCAGGCGTTGATTTATTCGAATATTACGATTGCCGCCAATATCATGCTTGCCACGAATATCCCTAGAGTCAATTTGCTATTTGATTTAGATTGTTGTCAAATACAAATGGAATCTAGCAGACGACAAAACTAGGGATATTACTGAAAAGTTGGTAGAGTTCCTAGTGCGATTCTGCCAACCAACGATATTCGAATAAATCAGCGCTTGCGCGTTTGGAATCAGCTCTTTCCACGAAACCTTACAGTATATATCTGTGGTTTATTTAAATATATATATAGGTAGGTATATTAAAGCGATTTGAATCAGCAAGGATCGATGTCTTCAATACTAAATATATATATATGTCGGTTTTTAAAATGGCTAAAATATTACTCAATCCTCGCTAGCCGTACTTAGATATGTATTAACTTATTTTTATGGATAATAATAATAATAATATTAATAATCGTTGCTAAAATAAGGTGTTATCGTAAATATATAGTACACGTTCATTAGAGTGACACTTGAAACGGGTGATTTTTTAAACTTTCAATGTCCACCTCTGAATCAGTTCCAAATACAGAAAGACAAATTTCAGGGGAATTTGTTTTTTTGTATACAGAATCGATTGAAAGGTGGACCTTGAAATTTCAAAAAATTGCTTTTCTAATGACCACTCTGATGTATACATGTATGTAGATTCATAAAATATTCTTAAACACGATCTTATATCATTGATTAAAGCTATTATATTATTCAGAGACATTCAGAAACCGAAATATAAAATTCTTATATTTATATACCGTGCGATTATGTGGAAATTACAGGTTCCAAGAGCGCAGGCGCTGATTTATTCGAATATTACAAAGGACGCCAATTTCAGACTTACCACGAATATCCCTAGAGTCTGTCTGCTATTTGTTTCCGATTGTTGTCAAATAAAAATGGCGGCAGACCGTAGCAGGAATAGGTTATGTTTATCATGAATCTAGCAGACAACAGAACTAGGGATATTACTGAAAAGTTGGTGGAGTGGCTAGCGCGATTCTGCCGGCCAATGATATTTGAATAAATTGACGCCTGCGCGTTTGGAACCTGTAATTTGCACATAATCGCACGGTATATATAATAGAAATTAAACGCGTTCCTGAATATGCCGAATGATAACATACATATATATATACCTATGTATTTAAACATACATATATATGTATATTGTATCAAGTTAATATTATGCGATATTATTTAAATGAATAATAATGTCACTGTGTAAATATGTATAAAAATTAATAAAATCATATTTTCATTTTCGAATTCTCAGCATTTGCACTCAGACTCGTTCGTCGTTAATTAAGAGAATAAGTTTTGAAAATTTAATCGTCATATATTATATTATAATTATAATTATAGGTATAAACGTACGTTATTCAAATTCCGTCTTGATTATCGTAGATATTATGAAAAAATTTGAAATTTTGCTATAAACGATCAAATATTGAATTCAATATTATTATAATAATCATAGATATTATTATATGCTTGTGTATATAGGATCCAAAAAGGAAATTGATTAATTGATCCTACCTTTATGCGTCATGTAACTTATACTATCTGACAATAATTTGTCACGGGCAACTCGTCTCATACGCGAACACATAGCTAATAATGTTCCCGCCATCATACAGAGGAGACCACAACCCAGTCCAACTATTGTACTTACAACTGTCGATCTAAGACATACGCGATCACCCGATGCTGGATCTGATGCGTCTGGAGAAAAAGGTTCTAATATTATTCAAAAAGAAACTCAATATTAAAATTCATTAACGGTTTTCAGGTAGAAATCATGAATGTGGTGCTATTTTTTGATAATAGGATGTTTTAGATTCTCAAGGTAGCCGTATTCCGAGGATAGATACCTTTTCAAATTCTAAGGCTAAAATTCGATTTACCAAAAATTCGACAGCGCAATAGTTTCCGAGTTACGAAAGATCCTAGTTAACCAATCACGGAACTTGTAAGCGACGCTGATTATGAGTCTGAGCTGCGCAGTGTTCTGACTATGCGACCTATACGCTCTGCAATTGGTCGATTAGAATCTTCCGTAACTCTGAAACTGTTGGTCTCTCAGATTCGTGGTAAAGGAAATTTAGTCTCAGATTTTCACGGGGAATTCATTCATCGTAATATAACATCGTTATCTCCTTTCGATTCGCAGAGTTGGAGGAACAGCTCTTCAAGTAATACGAAAATGTTTGACTGAAAATAAACACTTACTTATATTAACGGTAGAATTTTTGAAAGCTGCTGTATCAGCGTCTGGTTCACCCTCCTGTAGTACTCTCAGTGATTGAAAAAGGTTTACATTCTCTGACAAACTAGTTGCCGGAGTCGATGAGGGTCCATCTATCGCTTCTTGAACCGATCGCTTCGATACAGTCTTAGAATTTCGCCAATGACAGGGTTGGCTCTGTGAATTTGAATAACGGGGGGGTTGAAAAAAAATGTTGAAAAAATGAATAATAATAGTGATTGTATTTACTGCACTCACCGGACACCGTCCATGGCACATTCTGACATCACACTCTATGTAAAGAGCCGGAGATCCGGTAAATCTGAACGTTTTCATATACGCAAAAACTTGAGTTTCAAATAATCCGCTTTCTGACCATGAGCCACGGAATCTACTTATCAGTTTATCGTCAACTGGACATCCGTACTGATCGATTAACTGGATTCTCTTGTTACCTCCGTTGTGGGCGTAGCAGTCATTGACTACGATGTCGAAACCGTCTATTGACAAGGTGGAGGAAAAACGAGGATCAGAAAAAAAATTTGACAAATATTCATATAACAATAATAATAACAATAATAATAATTCAACTATATACAACAATATCGGATTCGAATTTAGTTCTTTTTTGTTTGTTTTTTTTTTTTTTTTTCTCAACATTGTTAATATTTGACCGTACCGTATTTGCTCCGCATGTATATAATAAGGGTCAGAGGATCACCGACACGAACTGGTCCGGCTACTCGTGTACCGCTCGTTCCGTAACCGTATCTAATTTCCATGTAACACTCCGGTGGCTGTAGAGTAAATACGACTGGATTTCCTGTCGCGACTCTGAAAGAGATGATTAAACAGATTTATAGATATATCGATGAGAAATTTTCTTTTTTTTCTTCTTTTTTTCTCGGTATATTAAGTATTCGTATACTTACTCGACATCAAGAAATGGGAATGTAACAGTCTTCCAAAAATCATATCCGTACTCGCATGTAACTTTAAAATGTTCGTCAAACTCTTCCTCGATCATAGGATTGTACTGAACTGTCACAGTGTTCCACATCAAATTTTTCTGCCAATTAATTAATCACACGATTATTTAACTAGATAAATTATCATGCATTACGAATTCGCAAATTTAAGAAAAATATTAAACGAATTTCGAATTCCCTATAGTTATATAAAAAAAAAAAAATGAAAAAAAAAAACAATCTCTAGTTTTGGGATAAATAAATTCTAAAACACCTAGAAATTTGTATGATCTCATTTATGTATAATATTCAAATACGTAAGTATATAGTCAAAGAACATACCGTAGGATTTTTTCTGCTATCTTGGTGATGCGTGTTTTCTCCCAAGGTACCGCATCGGTTTAATTGAATAAAGAACTCGTAATAATCTCTTCCTGTACCGTTGACGTACATGCAATCTGGGTCGTACGAATAGCCTGAAGTAATTTCAAAAAAAAAAAATTTAGATTATTAGTCTAGCCATACCTAGTATCTATGTATGTACCTACATATATATATAAATACGAAGAAAATTGACATATAAGTATAATATAATTATTAACACATAGGTACGTATAACTATATTCGTGTTTCGCGATTATTCCAGACTTACGGAATCGCTAATTAGCTTCATGCCATGCCATAGAGGGGAGGGAGGGAATGAAAATTAATAATTTCACACATCCGTTCCCTTTATTATATTTATACCTAGCCAAGATATAACATTTACCTAGATTCGTAGTTTTTGCGTTACAGAAAATAATTACGATTTTAAACATGTAAAGAAAACAGAATTCCTGGCTTTGCAACCGATTTTTGAAACGCCTATTTTTTTTTTTTTCAACTACTATTACGCATAAAGTGAATGAAAAGTAGGGAGAAAATTACTACACCAATTTCCCAAGCGTACATGTGTATAGGGTATAAATATTAATAAGAAAGATCATATAAGGATAAAAGATTATCGGATAGCTGTTATAAAAACGTAGTTTCCGGCTCGCCCTACAACCGGAGTCAATACAGGCCGCATAACTAGCTAGTTTTCAGTATCAAAGCATGATTTGCAATGATTATACACTTACGTGATTATAATATACCCAGTTTTAGCCAGCTTCCGAAAGACGTGATATGTTTGTATTTTTTTTCATTTTTTTATCCGTTATAAAAAGCTCACCCTATTTCTGAAATACGTGTAAAACCTACTACTACGGCTGATGAGACGATGAAAAATTTTCAACCTCGGATATACTATATTAGCGATGAGGACTAATGATCCGTAACGATGCAGGCAGACTAGGTAATCAGCTGCGTATAGTATAGATCTTTGAATAAAATGATCGAATAATTCGAATCTTGTCACTCATGTTAGCTACCGCCACCCCAGTTACGCCTGAAACCCAATTAGGTGGCGCTTACGGTCGTATGCGTCTCTAACAGGAGCATACACATCGACACGAATCTCATTATTGCATATTTTTCAACTTAATATTATTATATCGCGTTATACCGTTATACTCGGCGATAAACTAGCGGATTAGTTATAGTGTTATATACCTAATACGTATATAGAATCAACGTGACGTGTGAGTCCGAACTTTGCTAGGTTTAATAATGATGGGAATTTAAAAGAATCTATTTAACATCCAGGTATATATTTATTGTTACGGTTATTTCATGAAAACATTTATTATTCGAGTTGTTATAATTATAAAATAATGAACTGTGTAATAGAGTGAATAAAGTTTAGGAATATTATACAATGACTCTTCAGATGTGGTAATCATTATTCTTGTTTATTTCTTTCTTTTATAAATCCATCATTCCCGCGGTTTTAATAAACTATCTCATCTAGCTGTATACCACCTATATATATATATATATATATATATACAGAGTAAACTATTACTCTGTATTAGCTCTGAATTTCATTTGCAAACTAACGATTACAAGGCATTAAAAATAAGAATAATAAGAATAATGCAAGAAGTAAGCTTGCAAGCCGATCTTAAGCTTGGAATATATTATTTAACTCACTGACCCGTTATACCAGACCCTCTTTTATAATAGACTATATATACATAGGATGCAGTTATATGTAGGTACCCACATTGTTTACCTATACTCATAGTCAAACAAAGTTGTTAAGATAAGTTAAGCCTGAAAACCCGCCTTATGTGCCAATTAAAATGTAAACGCGAGTCGCAAGGTCATGAGGGAATTTATATTCATGATTATCGTAAGAAACAGGATTCTACACTAGCAATTCTCGCTCCGAGTCTAGTAGGGCAACGGAGTTGATCCTTCGTTCCTTTATTCGTGCCTTATTATTATTATTTTTTTTTTATTTTTCGCAATTTTCTTCTTTTTTTTTTTTTTTAATGCTCTTACCTGCCGAGTAGAGAAGTCCGGCAAAAGATCCGTTAAATCCTATACGAATTTTCATGTAGTCGTCTTGGCACTCGGCTTCAATATCTGAAAAAAAATTATAAACCAGAAAATAAAATTAATTCTTTATTATCTATGAAACGATGAAAAAAAAAAAATAATGAATTAAGGATCACCCCCAATGCATATACCGTGTGTTTTCGTAGATACACAACATGCTTAGTTACGAAGATAGCCGAACACGACTCATTCGTGTGACGGTTGCATATAATAAGGCGTACATTCGCCTATCTTCGGATCTAGGCATGTAACCGCTTTTACGAAAACGCACGGTATAACCCCGAAGCTAGTAGCACGCGCGCGATGTGATATCAGCTTATAGTTTGATGATACTAAACCGTTTAAACCGTCGGAACTATGGTGTTAAATTTAAATGAGAATCATTAGGCTGTATCATGTATAGTTTAGGTAAAGAAAAAATGCGACTAGTAGAAGTATAGCTAAGATATATAGTGGACGCGTGTTCATCGTCCGGTAAACGGTGATAGTACAAGCGTAATATATTCAAGAAATAAGACAATGAAAAGGTGTGTTACGTAACGCAAAGTTGCTACTAGATTATATTATAATATGCATCTGGGCTTAGGAAATGAATTGCGCTATTTGACTCCACCTTTTTTATTTTTTTTTTTATTTTTTTTCTTCTTCTTCTTCTCACTCTAATATGTTATCTGTATTTCTCAATGAAGGAACAATCATTTGAGAAATGATAGTCTGCTAAGTCCTGCGCAATTTGGGAATCATTTTTTTTCGTTTTTTTATTCAAATCGCCAATACGATGGAAACTGATTTACTACTCGACCTATTCATGAGTTTAAACGCAACGGATATTATAGAATTACTGTTTCCCGTGTAGATCGTTAGGAACCTGAACACATTGGTACATAATGCATACATATATACGTATATATGTGTATATAATAATTACGTAGACAGTAAAACTTAAAGCCATTCACCGCAGCTGCTGCTGCTGCTGCTGCTGCATTACAGGTAGTGGGCAACGTCAGATATATTCCCAACGATCATTCACTCTTTCAGTCCAGTTCTCGATCCGTTGATGTACCAAGTGCATACGAGAACGACTGATCTCCCGCTATTCATTACAAGTCTTAGCCAGATATTTTTTCGCCTAGTTTATACCAGAGTCTCTTCACCGCCACTTTATCTCGATCACCTATACTTATCTATGCTTCCTTTTACATCGTCTTCTTATTATTTATATAGTTATATGCAATTTACCACAATGTTATACGTCCATGTATAATCTTAGAGAAATAATACGTTATTGCCGCATGTTACATATTCCAATATAGTCTAATGTTTTCGTTTTTACCAAAATATTATTATAAAAAAAATTACAAAACTTTCTTTGATTGATTTTCGACTGGTGAATTTTTTTTTATGCTTATAAATAATCTATCGTATATTATAACTTGAAGGAGAATAATTTAAGAACGATGAAACAGTTAGCCGAGTTAAAGTGATACACATCGCGTTTAAGACCTGTTCCGTTACTGCAACACGCAGGGTGGTAATAGTAAGGTATAAAATAACTATTTATAACTCACCTATACATACATATGTGATAAACGATTTATGGGTAAAAATCAAAAAAAGATTCAAATTTTTCTCAATGATTTGGAAAAAAAATTTCTAATAGTATAGTAAGAATTATTTTTCACCAGTTTACAGGTATAGGTATTGGTAGACATTAATACATATACCCATTAGGAGGAATATTGTTTCACAATTTCCGGTTACTTACGCGCGCGCTATACAGAGACGTAATGAAAATCTACGTGTTGCAATTAAAACGATTGTTCGAATACTTTTTAATAGGCTTTATGGTATAGAGAAGTTCTTTGTTGTTAACTCCTTATCCACCTAACTATACATATATATATATACATCGTATATACATACTTACGAGGCATAAATTACTTACACAAGATATACACGTCTACTTCGATCTTTCCGCGTCACGGACGTCGACGTGTATAAAAAAAAAACAAAACGTGTCTCTGTTCTTGCGAGAAGAAATTATAAAATGCGTCTATTCCAAAAGTGAGCAATTGACGATGGGAAAAGAAAAAAAAAACGTTCATAAATGAATGTATTTTTTTTTTTGTTTTTTCCAGGGTAAATTTTTTCTATCAAATTTGATCATATTTGTAAAATTTGATGTTTATATCCTTACGTTGAACTCGCGTTGTGTTTGGTCGATAACGACGATGTTCTCGATCCCAAGTTTCCGGATGTCGTTTCCAATCATCATCACCTAAAAGTCCTGTACCTCCGCCTCCACCTGCACCAGGTAATCCTTGAAGTCCTTGAAGTGTTTGCAAAGCTTGAAGCGTTGGTGAACTGGGCCTCGATCTTACTGATGGTAGAGGTATGTAACCACCGTTTTCTCCAACGTATACAACCTTGTCATTAGAATGAAAATAAGAGCATAAGAAATACGTGGCCGATTTAATATACCGAATTGGCTATGGCGAAAGAAGATTAAAGGCGGGTGGTGAGTAAAAATAAAATGAATAAATGAATGAATGAAATAAGAAACTATGTATTAAATTTGCACTACGTCAGCAAAGAGAGAAAATTATTAGATATACTGAAGAAAAAAAAATAATAATAAGGAAGATACAACTGCGGGACGCATCTGTCGCGTGACTGATGAATTTTTATAGTAATTTACCTACTCATTCTTTATTTACATTCTTAACTTGTAACTTTAGCCCCGCTTTGAAAGTGTAGAAAAAATTGTCAATTTTAGATAATGATTTTAACACCATATAGAAATGATGTGGTAATCTAATTCTGGTTTGAAATTATTGAAAATCGTTTGAATGCTGAAGAATATGAAGGAAGAAGTGGTTATATACCGAGTTTTGATTAAAACTAATGAGTTGGTCGTTGCTAGTCTGTATAACTAGTCGTTGACCGCTTCTTTATTAACGATTCCTTTATGTACAGTGAATTTTATTTAATCCCCCCGTCCCTTTCAATAACGATCAAAATCGCTTCCTGACATATGCAGACACGAGAGGTCAGACAACCGCATTGATGACGTGTCGCGTTGGAACGCCCGCCGCCCACGTGCAGTGCAATCCGGTAATAATAACGGTCATGCGGTAGGTTGTCTGTCGAAAGTCATTAGATCCTTTACCCATGTATATGTATATATATATATAGTCCGATATATATCTAGCCTGCATAATATTATACTTTGCCGATAATCTGCGGAGAGTCGAGTGGCCAAGAAACTCGCCTAAGTATAAACCATCCAGATCGAATATGACGTATACAATGCAATTACGGAATGAATAGTTCGATGATAATCAGCGAAAAAAATATAACAAGCTAAATTATTCATATTTCCAATATTTGTAAAGGGATGACCAGTTGTGGTCCCGAACGAGCCTCTCACGCATGCGCCTGTGTTAGTTTTGCCGTATAAAGGGGAACCGGTGAAGTCTCATGGTAAACTCTCGGTATAATTTATTAGCTTACGGCATCGTGATCACTCGCGTCATGAGCCAACGCCTCTCGTGTTTCGTTGTAGACCGATTCTCCTTCTTCTAATTCAGGACCTGATCCACTTCCGGCCCAGTAGTCCTCCGTTACATCCTCAGGCGCTGAATCATCGTTCAATGTTTCAGTGTCCGAATGACTATCTACCTGAAGTACGTTGGTAGTCTAAAGAGCGGGAAAATAAGAAAAGTACACTTAATACAAATTACTGTACTTGATTCTGTCATATCCGAATTAAAGCTAGAAACAACGAAATATGTTGCGTCATACGTATAAGTGAGCGAAGTTCTAATCACCTGTACTTCAAACGAGGACAATATAGCGATGAAGTAGACAACGGTGAGTCTGAAACAGAAAATGATGAAAATTTTTAAAAATCTGTCTAAGTCGATGATGGTCAGACCCGATTAGGTCCTATTTTGCACCTTGTTTCTATATCCCTCAACCGCATACGGGCCCGTTATTAATAATCACATTTCCTGAGGCGGTTTGAAGACGATCTATAATTAGGCTCTCGAGTGATTACACGCGGTTATGGACACAGTATGTTACACAGTATATAGATATATAGAAGCTGTGAAATGATCATTGGAAACAGGTATCACCACTCATATTGGCTATCAATTATCGCAGTATATGAAAATAAATAAAATTAAATTCCCGATAATCCTCTATGATAGTATATACACTTCATTATTCCCTATGCATTTTCACCGTAAAGATATACCTTATGCTTAACTTCGTAACCGTTCCACCGACCTCGGTCGTCCTTGCTCTTACAGAATGGCGTTGGAGTAAGTGTGGTTCAGAGACCGTTATACACGTAACTTATATAAAAGGCGTATCTAGCTGTATGTTTAGTAGTAATGTGGTCTGATTCACGGTGTAAAAATCTACCCGGTACAACTTTATTTATTTTCTTTTCATCCATATTCCGACGCAATTACGTTACACGCGTATTTAGAAATGTAGTGTATACATGTATAGAGGTATGCATGACTGAAAGTCGCATTAGAGATGAGAAAATTTTCCATTTCCGTTTTCTCTCACTTATAAATATGTCTTGGTTAAATAATACGATGAAAAAATGATAATAAAAAAAAGAAGTCTAATGATGCAGGTCATGGGATGTCTCGCATAACTGGTAGTACTAATCTAATTAATATCTTGCTCATCGAATGAGGAATCGCAACCGGGTGAAACGGGTTTCCTGTTACTGCACCCCTCAAGGCATCAGAGAAACGGCTTCCTAGCTTAAGTTAGTATATGTATATATCTGAGTACTCTAATCTCGATAAGCGACCTTCGCGTGCTTTAGTACTTCAATTGGTAATACGATATTTCCCATATGAATAATAATGGAAAAACTATTCGTTTGTTCATTAATTTTATTCTCAATCTTATGTACATACATATACCCGCGGATTACGTTCGCGGATGATAAATTTATTCAGATCAAATACCGAGCGGAATTTTTTCCTATATCATCGTTCGAAGTTTCCGGTTAACGGATAAAACAGCTTTTTTTTCATTTCCACCCTGCAGTTCGCATTATATTACCATAGCTAACATCATTCAAAGATATCGGTTTTGATATTAGAGCAAAGAAATTCTACAATTATTTTCTTTTGTTTCTCTCGCTCTGTCCTTTTGTCTAGTACGTAGCTGTTCATTTTTTTTTCTTCTTCTTCTTTTAGTCTAATTACACAAAATCCGAGGTAACATTGTATTGCCCTTTGGCCCGGGCTAAACAACGGTAGTATTAAAAGGCATGTGAATCATTTAGCCGTGGATAATACCGTTACATAATTTTGTTAATTCAACCAGTCTCTTTAACTTTTTGACTGAAGCCGGTATTTCGAGATTTGATCTTTTACCTGAGATACGAGATTAGCCCACTTTGCTGACAAATGAATAACACCATAAGAAACTGAATAATTTAAAATCACAAGATCTTCATATAGGGTCTCTGTTCTTTCATTATAGACTATATCCATCATTTGGCCTAGTTTTAGACTTAAATATTCCCAACGCAGGATTAGCTACCCCGTCTTATAATGCCAGAGCTACTTCAGTATTAAGTTTATGGCATAATATGCAATTGGCCTGTGCAAAGCTCGACTCGCGGCAACGGGAATTTGTCCTTCGCGTTTCTACAGCTCGAGCCGCACAAGTCCGGAAAATAGCTATGAATCTAATCTGGTAGAGTTAAAGCAAATCTTAATTATAATTGCATGCAAATATTCGCAGTCACTACTACAGCAATTCCGTAACGTTATGTCTTGTCTACCTGCTGTTATATTCATTCCTATAACCCCGTGAGAATAATATTATACTTTTATTATATTTTATTTTCATTCAACCAATGTTAGGTATAACTGAACTTTTACTGTCTTAACGCCGTTTTCTAACGCGTACCTATCAGCTTTTTTTTTTATCAGTTTTAAATCAGTCGTTAACAAGTTCAAGGAAAAATTAACCTAGAATTAACACGTAGTACGTCTTAAATAACACATTTTTTGCACTTGGAATTTTTCAAACCTAGTTTCTCAGCCAAAACACATACGATTATTGCGAAATTTATATCAGTGATGGAGAAAAAGTGAACTAAGGGCATGACGCTCTTAGATTTCGAAAAATCGAAAATAAAATTTACAGTGTTTTTTTTTTTATCAAGATAATTCTCGGTTTTTTTGGATATCACACAATCGTTCACTTCTTCTCTATCACTGATATCAATTTCGCAATAACCGGATATGTTTTCGCTGAGAAACTAGGTTTGGAAAATTCGAAGTGCAAAAATCGTGTTTTATTTCCCCTTTAGGAATCATATCATAAAATTTAGATCGTAAAGTCATTGTAAATTTTTCAGATCTCTAAATGACGGAGAAAAAAAAAAATGATGAAAATCGAAGTGAGTGAAGGAAATGATGTGCTAATTTAAGATGGAATGTGCTCCCCGTATGCAAAATATTTATCTAATATTAGAAGCAATCTGTATAACGGTGATGATACGTATATATATGATCGATTATGCAACTGTCATGCACCTGTTACAGTCGTAGAGAGGACTTTATCTCGTTTATTAGTTCTCTGCTTAAGGTATAAAAGCACCTTAGAAATACTTGTTAGATGATTTAAATGATGTAAAGTTCTGCTACTACTACCCACGTATTATACAGTTTTCAAATAATCTCTACTATATAGTTTATAGTTTATAGTTTTATTTTTAATCACCTTTAGCGGAACTTAGGCGATTATATTTTACAGTTTTCTGGTGAAAAATCATGAATTAGATATCCCAGTTATACCTATACCTATGCTTTATAGGTATAACTGCAATTATTTCTATAATTCTCGAAAACAACGTCGTTAAAATATTGATGCACCCTGAAGCAGTAGTAGCAACAGCAACAGCAGCAGCAGCAGACGGCGTATATCCAACTATGAGTATTTTACTGTAGAAAACCGTTCGGGGAAACATGAAAATATACCGATATACATACATATCAACTAATACACATACCAAGCAGGTAATCTGCAAAGGAAAATTATAGGGAATCCGCGGAGTTGAAGAAAATTTATTAGTCTTATAGTTACCGTTTTTCCTTTTTTCCTTTTTGTTGTTTTTTTTTTTTTTCATTAATTCTCAGAGACCTTATCAAAACGGGTTAAACCCAGTTAAACGCAATTCCGAGTAGTCGACGAACTGTTAATTACGTCCCATTCTTCTTCGTCTGATCCGTCCGTTATCTTATGAAACTTCGATTAATCAATTTCCCATAGTTTAATCAACCGAAACGATTACCAAGTTTGATTCTCATGCCTACCATCTCTTCGTTGAAAACTTAGCCCTCGATTAATCGACGCTTGTCAGATTAGAACCAGTTGCTATTGTCATTTTCACATTTTTTTTTTTTTTTTTTTTTCTTTTTCGTTGTTTCTTAAATTATTTTTATTCCAGACAAAATCGTGATCAATATTTTTCTATCGTAATTAGATAATGATAAATCAATAATACAACCACTTATTATTACTCTGACTTTAGGAAATTTTTCTATTCACGATTCTGACGTTTCTTGACCATTTCTGCAGGTGTATTACAGATAGCCACTGACCATGCACATTAGGGTGGTCTTTAATTCGGTTATATTCGAATTTCGATGCTCTCAAGCGCTAAAACGTCTCAAAATATGTACAAACAAAAAAAAAAATTAAAATATACTCAAACCCCCAGGTTTCTATCTTTTTAGTACTTCGGATTGAAGGCTTTGGTACAGTGCTTAGAATTAAGATAGGAAGAACCTGGTATTTTTATACTAAATATTTTGTACATATTTGGAGACGTGATTTGGAACATTGAAATTCGAAAATGCTCAAATCAAGGATAACCCCGTTATGCTTATATAGATAAACTCTGATTAACATATTCCCGGATGATGGATAGAGCCAGGATGTAGATCTGCAGGAATGATTTAAAATTCAAATGTTTGAATGCGATAAAGTGCACTAACGTGAATCGGGTAGTAAATTATTGTATATATGTATCCGTTAGACTAATAAAACTAGAACCGTTCGCGCGTAATCGATTAGGAATATACATATATATATATATATATATATTGTAAAGGCTTAGAATTTATTACACTATCCGATAAACCTTGGTAACATGCTTGATGCTGAATGACCAGTATTGAAAATTATATTCTTAACCAACCTGCTGCTATTGCTGCTGATGCACTCAACGCAGGTGAATAAATGATTATAATGGGGGCCTAGCCTAGCCATAACTAGTTCAATCTCTTTATATTACCTATGTGTATATTTATGTATTATCGTCATTTGATGAGAGAAGAAGAAGAAGAAGAAGAAGATGAGAAAAAAATGAAAAATTACCACCATATGTCGTCTATTTAAATTTTTTTTTTTTTTTTTATTATTATTATTCCTTATACCGCCCGATATATGTTCTCTCGCGTTTAGTAATTAGTATAACGAGACTATACATGCGACGGTTACTATGAGCGCGTCGGTGGAACGGTCCGCTATTCCGTAGGCTCTACAGCATGTAACCTAACGTCCTCCTTGACGTATTATAGTCCTTCTTGCAATTATTATAGTTTAACACGCTAAACTCATGCCAGTTTTTTTTTTTTCCTTTTCTTTTTATCCGAAAAAAAAAAGTCAAAAAACAAAAGAAAAAAAATTAGAACATGGGAAAAATCGCGTAGTCATTATATTCTGGATTTTGTTTTAGGATATCAGCTGGTGAAGAACTCGCCTGGACGAAATAGCTGGTGGTAATTGACTCCCCGAAGTCACGGTGACCGGGAACTGTTTAATAATTGCTCCTAATTTCACGTTTCCTAAACTTCTTGTCTACATTTTTTTTATTTCTTTCTTTTTTTTTTTCTTATATCCCTCCCTGTTTTTCTTATCCCTGTACTCTAGCTGAAGCTTTTTTCACTCCATAAGATCTTTCGATGTTGTATTGTCGGCGAAGAGACCATCTCAATGATTACCCGCACCGTCTTTCGTACATACTATGCGAACAAACTCGAATATAATACTGAATACTAGATGGTCAACTTTGTGTAAGTGTTTTATACATCAAGTATTACAATAGCTTGCCTCAGAACTGTTTCTTACCAAGTCATAATGAAATAATCTAATCTTGTCAACGGTGGGAGTCACGAGAGTCCTCCTCATCAAGTTAGTTGAACCTCGCGACTATATAGTCGCGATCGTTGTACAATGAAAAACTTCGAAAGGTCACTGCACGAAGAGCCAATCATTTTTGTAAATCATGAATCACGATTTAACAGTTTAATTTACTTTCATCAGGCTGCAGATTACGTTTAGAAATATTTACCAGGAATTACGCGGATGATTTTCAGTCATTATCACACGATTCAATCAAATCTGTTCCGAAAACAATCGATTATTTTTCTTTTTCCTTCAGCTTCTTCTTCATCTATTCTTCTTCTTCTTCTTCTTCGATTCAGCCGATCTCCTCCTCGATTAAAGAATGTTCTCTTAAAAAAATCTTGAATCGGTATTCTATCGAACGATCGAAGTACAGCCACGGTCTATGTTAGTGCGATTTTTTTTTTAGCTGAGAAACCGACACGGAAATCCTTTCGAGAAGTCCGAAGCGCTAGTCGATTTTATTTGTGAAACAAGCACAGAACTAATGCTGAGAAATAGTATCAAAGAAAAGGACTTTGGCTTTGGTATATATCGGAGGTAAAGTTAAGCTGAGAATGTTCAGATTTATTGGAGGAAAAGAAAAAAAAAAAAAATGAGGAGAAGGTGTGGGTATAAATCTTACGGTGAGAACAATTCGGTATTTCTTAACGGTGGGAATATTATGCTACTATATTATACATATACCGGTTATACACATTTCTGGGAAAAGTATGAACGACGATGTTATACTGGTGCAAAATCTTCAGAACAAAGCGATCACACGATTGACGTTAACCATCCCTATCTAACTACCTCTAACCACCGACAAACCGTCAAATCGAGCAACTACTCCATTTCCATGGTCTACATAACACCGTGACTTTATGGATTCCACAGTTCTTGCTTCATCCATTTCATTCCCATAGATATATATATATATATTGCCGATATGAACGATTCGTATTGAATTTTTCATATCCATAGGCGAGAAGATATTTTTCATTTTTCATTTTTAATAATAGAAGCGGTTTAGTATATACAGGGTGTCCCAGAATTCGCGACGAGGAATTCACAGGGTAAATCTTGAGCGAAATCGGGATCAAAATTTCCTGAACCGTTTTTTCCGGAAATGCTTAGATTTCTCGCTATAATTATTTCAATTTCAGCCAATAAGGTGCGATGTATAAACGGGCGCTTGTCGGTGTGCTCGCCGCTTGGTTGTGTGCACTTTGTTTCGCACCGACAATAGGCTGGAAGACGCGCATACAACCGAGCGGTAATCACATCGACGAACGTCCGTTTATAAGCCGCGCGTCATTGGCTGGATTTGAAATAATTATAACGAGAAATCTAAGCCTTTCCGGAAAAAACGGCTAAGGAAATTTCGATCCCGTTTTTGATAACGATTTACTCTGTTAATTCCTCGTCGCGAATTATGGGACACGCTGTATATATATATATATATATATAACGACAGATATCTCTGACTGGTTTGAAAAAGAACGGAACTAAAAGGGTAAGTGTAGGTATATATTGTAAAAAAGTTATCCGAGTAGAACGGAGGCTGGTTTATACACTTTGTTTCCACGCCAGAGAGCCAGTTCCTAGTCATCTGGGTTCGGTATTACAGTTAGGCGAAACATCTGCCTTAGCTAATGCACTGGCTTATGGAGGACTGCAGTACCGATGGTTATCGAAACTGTAGTAACTACGATAATAAGCAACTGGAGGATATCGTCGTGGCTTCGAACATTGCCGATCATTTTTCTAGTCAAAGGACCTTTTTTTTTTTTCATAAAAGAATTATTTCCTTAGCTTATTCCTTATATTAAGTACATGAACTCGTTACACGGATCGCTGATGATTGAAACAAACATGGATATGAAAAGGAGTGTAGAGACGGAGATTAAAAACAAGCATTTACCCTACTCGCGTTAATTGAAATTCTACATCTACATCTCACGCAAATATATGGAAAGTGAGAGGCGGACGAGGTTGGACTTGACCATAAAACAAACGAGAGTGACGACTCGGACGAGATACAAAAGGCTTTAAGTCCGGCGCCTGGTTCACTTGATGCACCGTTAAGGTCAATGCATAAATTGAAACCGTTTAAGGGAGTGCATACACCTTTAAAATAATTTTTTTCAAATTGCTGCTACGCTCTGAAAAAACATTCTAGTGACTCAGTTTTCCTACAGTTGATTAGTGCTATTTTGATACACAGTTCATGATTTTTCCAGATTTTATGTCCTCCACTGAACATAAATTCAGTCCATCGAAGAAAAACCAGTTGTCGTAGGGTACAGGTTGCTGCGTTGGATGAAATTTCTTCAACTTTTGAGGAAATATTCTGTATGAATGTAATTTCGGACCAAACCAATAATATTTGATAAATTTAATTTTTAGACATAGACATTTTTGGTTTCAAAACATTTTTTTCAGAACAATGGAAAAAAAATTCTTACAATCAAAAATTTCTATGTCTAAAACTTAAATTCATGAAATATTATTGATTTGGTCCGAAATTACATTCATACAGAATATTTCCTCAAAAGTTGAAGAAATTTCATCCAACGCAGCAACCTGTACCCTACGACAACTGGTTTTTCTTCGATGGACTGAATTTATGTTCAGTGGAGGACATAAAATCTGGAAAAATCATGAACTATGTATCAAAATAGCACTAATCAACTGTAGAAAAACTGAGTCACTAGAATGTTTTCTCCAGAGCGTAGCAGCAATTTGAAAAATATTATTTTGAAGGTGTATGTACCCCCTTAAGGTACGAGATTATCGGATCCCGAAAACTGGAAAAAAAATGATGTCCATGGCTTTAGCACCCTCTTATCTACCCCCTTTTCAACGACTGCAGATGTGAGACGTGGAGGAATAGTGAAATCCTAAATTGAGATTAGGCTGTAGCACACGGTCAAATAAGGTTGCGAATAAGGTAAAAGCGAAGGCGAGGTAATACCGGTGTTTGATGGTCGGTTATTCGTTCGTTTTATGGACGCCCTAGCCCGGCACCTTCCCGGATCGCAAACGGCAATCGTCCGCAATCATCGAGTCGGGTTTCACATCTCGATGGGGTAACTTGCGGCAGGAGTCATAAGCGGAAGCGCTTCGACTAGGAGCAGTACCTACAAGGGCTGAGTTATCCTGGTGGATTGCCGGTTTTATGGGTCCGGGATAATCGCCTTTTTCCGTATTCCACTTCTTATTCCATAGTATAAACCTCAGAATTGCGCGAGGGATCACATCCCGCAGGGCAAGTCACTATTCACTTTTTGTATCCACAATACTTGGCCTTCAAACCCCTCAACATTATTATAGATATATTTTCAAGACTCAGAACCAATCCCGCGAAAAATTTACCGTGACAATTCTCATTCTATACCTGAAGCAAACGTTCGAGTTTCTTCATCATTTCCCACAGTCAAATTTATCCTTTTTTTTAGAATAATACAATTTTATAAATTTTACAAATTCATTTGTTTTTTCAATAATAATAAAAGGCCGGATGGATCAATGATGTTGGAGATTATTTAATTAAATGTTCTAAACAACAAAAAAAAAAAAATTCTCAAACAGTGTGTGTATAGAACTACTGAATTCTCATCAGTATTTCTCGCAGGATTCAATTAATTTTAGATACGGTTCATCGGTCTGAGATGACCATGGCCAGGTCGAGTTACTCTTTCTTATAGTTTATTGACTTTTTGAGTAACCTAATGGTGACAGTTAGGCAATGGTACTGTACTGCAGTCTTTTAATCCTTTATCCTATACCAAGGATAATATAAGGTAAGAAACGATGTTTGGAATGTGAGATTATGCCGTATAAAGTAAGAACTGTCACAATTACCCTACTTTTATGCATAAACATAGCTAATTTAGTAGTTACTTTTTTTTTTTTCTTTTTTTTCAACTTATACCTCGGTTCAAATAATTCGCATAAACTTTTGCCGCATGCCTACATCATCAGCCCGTAAACACTCTGGTCTCACCACGCTTACTAACAGCAAAGAGGTATTTTTTTTGCATCCTTCTTGTACAGTGGATTATTTTCGATTCGCTCTAAAAAGTGCCAAAGTCTGAATATGAGTGAGAAAGAGACAAAATGAAAACGAAAAATATAACAACTTTACGTCGAAACGACCTACGTATACGGACTTATAGGTACGTGTACCTCGTTTATCCATTTCTGCTACGTAATGACACTTTGCACACGTACCGGGACTCTGAGCGTGCACTAATTTGACGCAAATTGTTATCCCGGACGTGGAAGCAATAGGAGGAGCTTAAGGCCAAGGAAATATCTGCTTAGAAAGAGCTATTCAATGCTTTGCGGTAGCAACGTGGTTGACTTTTTGCACCTTTGACTACTAGCTTCTTCTTCTTCTTCTTCTTCTTCTTCTTCTTCTTCTTCTTCAAGGATTGAAATGTTTCAGCCTCCGGCACCCGCAGTCGAGTCCTGATGTACTTTTTTTTTTTCTATGTGTGCAGTATGTGTGTGTGTGTGTTTTTTTTTTCAACTAGTCATATCGCGTAGAGACAAGATTATAATGTAAGAAAATGACTTTCGAAAAATTCAAACTCCTATAGATTTCCGCTTGTGGTAGGTCAGGAAAACGAGCGTGAGGAATAATATGTTCTGTATAGCTGTAAACTGACCACACTCGAATAGCGCCCGCACCATCTATGCATATATACGTACTGGATGAACGAACGAACGAACGATGATCTATAGCTGACGGACATATGTGTCCCTATACGCAATGTGGTTTTCGTCCCGTTTTATTAAGCTTGATGGTATACTATCGGACTAGCTGATCGCTTATCGTAAAACTACAAAGTTTTTTTTCTTTTGTTTTTCTTTATCCTTTTCTCCTTACTTATTTCCTTACTTTTCTATACCGTATGAGAAAATTATAGTGGAATATATTGAGCGGTGGTCTCTCGTTGTACAAACAAGTACCTATGTATACGGATGCAATTAGTTGCCTTCAATCTTGCCGATATTACATGTATATATATATACGTATGAAATATAGAAGAGGTCGTAAAAGTAATATTCCTCAAGTATGATTAATAAAGTTGTTTAATAAAAAAATTGGATATGAATTATATCCCATCATTTGATATTATAACTTACGATTGGAAAAGGGAGATCCTGCCGCCTTGAGCCATCGTCAAACGTTCTATGGTGTTCGTCTATATACGTTATCGAATGTTTTTCAAACACAACTTAACAAGTCCGATTTTTTTTTTCTTTTGTTTTTTTTTTTTTGTCACTTTTAAACGCACTTGGGCTCGACTCAGATCTACACACTGATCTTTGTTTAATTCATTGAAAAAAAAAAAAATTATTTTTTTTTCAACGAAATATTAATGTATTCTTATTACGTGATAATACGATTGTTATCAACTATTCTTTATGGATGGAAATCTCTATGATCTCGTTGAGGATGCTAGCCGAGAGAGGTACAACGGTGTAGTGACACGGTCTACGAGATTCTCTCACTTTTGTAATATCCCGGGTAAAAAGTGAATTTACCAAGGTGGGGAATCGCCACTCTGGCCAATCCACTACCTTCATTCGCAAACTATCGTCCTATCAAAACCACCACATTCTAGAGCAATGCTGCATCTTTCAATGATTCGAATTATAACGTCAATTTGATAAATGAATGCCTTCGCAAAATTTTGCCCAAAAATTTTCATCAAAACGTTTCATCAATCGTAGCTACAGTGTCATAAGTGAAAATCACTTTATCCTTTCACCCTTTCCGAATACCCCATCCGGCTAACGAGCCACGCAGTGGTTCTGAACGATTACTATAATTACAGTGGGCAATTTATTTCAGGAGCTTCTACTCACGTGGTTAACAAGGTCAAGAAATATGACCTCTGTTTACTCCAGTAACCGCATCCCGGTTCCACGCATCGATGAACTCGGTGTTAATTGCATAACAAATTGATTACCTTGTGTAGTTAAATTTATGCATTATATAGCTGAATGTAGTATAGAAAATGAATCGAGCTGGTTTCAGATTATCATAAAATATCAATTGATATGTAACAAAATTATTGAGATATATCTCATTCTAATAAGTTGAATAAAAAAATAAACAAAAAATAGAATCTGATTAGAATATCTGACTTGGCTACCATTAGTTAAAAAAAAAAGAAAAACCATCAGTTCATGTTATCTGCTACTTGTACATAACTATATTATACACAAAACCGTTTCGTTCGTACGAACATCAGCGGTAGGCGAATCAGTGCGAGAAATTGCTCCTAGTATTATGTATACAACACTATATAGTCTAAGAGCCGTTAAAAGTATCCAACTTGAGTAGATCTTGATTATTTACTCATTATTACACATGATCCATGATACCTGATCCTCATATCTTTATTTTATTTTTTCAAATTTTTTTTTCATTTCTGATCTGATGTGATCTGAGGAGGTATTTCGACGCGCTTATTCACCAGCTAGAAAAAGCATTGCATGCGGTTTGCGCATCATATGCTTATACCTATATATATATATATATACCTACAGCTGATTTTCATGAGAAACTTTTTTGCATCTAGTACCGCGAATCATTTCTTCTTTACGATTTTCACCGGGCTGAAGTGCAAAAAAAAAAAAAAAACTAGGAGATGATGGGTACTGATATGTATAGGTATAGCCCTTTGCAATCTATTTCTTTTTTTCTTTCTTCCAGATATATTTGCCACGGCTACTTTATGCCATTATACATAGTAACAGCATGATTAATCTATGTTCGTGAAATGATCAGAACAATAGCTATTATTTATTGGATTACGAAGGGAACCCGATGCAACTTCGTGTTTACTTGTTACTCAGCTCATCTTGATCGGTCGGTTGGTCGGTCGTAGTAGTAAAGCAGTATATTCTTTATTGCCTGGGAATTGAACCCGGAACTGCAATGATCATATTCTCCCTTGTTGAAATATCCATAGTTTAAGATTGTCCATAAACGGGTGTCACTTTCCACGTGAATGATTGACTCTTTTTCTTTTTTCCCCTTTATACTCATACTATATTGATCATTTGTTTACCAATCATTTCACATCATTGTGAAAATTAGGGTAGGTATATAAGATTCTCCTGATTTTATGACCGCACCACCGCATTGCGGAACACCGCGTTGCGGCCGGGTTATCATTTACGGTACCTCGAAAAACGTGCAGATGTGCGATTTTTTAAAATGTGGTTTTATTCTCTCACTTAGCTCTGTATTATTCCGTTACGCGAAACTGGTTACACGTTAGTGTACATACCTATATGTATTTATATAAATATATATATATATACCCTACGTAGCTAGGGGAAAAAGGTAAATGTGGATCTATTAAACGCGTACGTGTTATACCTAGCCACTCTTTTCTATTATCGTTCTTTTCTTATTTCAATCCTTTTTTTCTTTCGCAAGGTCAAGTAGATACGCATCACCTTTATATAGTAGTACTAGTAACACGTAGATATACTAAATACGTCTAACGACAAGTATAACTTTATACAAACACCATTTCGCTAACGAGATTCACGTGTGAAGAATTTCTAATCCATATTATACACCTAATTGATATTAAATATTATCAAATTAATAAAAAGAAAAAAAAAGAAATATTTTATACAAATTTTATTCTCACATCTTTTCATTTGAAATTATCAGTTACGATAATCGATGTATTGATGATACCGTTAGTACCTTGCACACACATTCCTTCGTAAATCGTAACTGCTAACTGGGTAACGTTACTTAGAAACTATGAAAAATTAGAATCTAGTTAATTTAGAATTTTTTTTAATTTTTTTTATTTTTTTTATCGATCAAATTTTGGTTCTTTAATCGTTTAACTGTTCATCCGAGATACGAATACAGGTAGAACACCTGTATATTCAGTCATGTAAACACTTTGACACTTTAAAAAAAAAAACTACGAGGAAATTAGGAGCCCCATTGTCATATTGCCGCATGCGAACTTTAACCATTATGGTAAATTTAAAACTTCAGAACGCGAAACGGTGTAGTATTATCTCATTTCGTTCTATACAGTTAGCTAATTATGTCTACACCAGTTAGTTTGTAGCGACAGACACCTAATTGCTATACTATATAACCCAGGGAGCCGTTTTAGCCTACTCCTTAAATCCTTCGTAATGAGTAACCAATCTTGTTTCTTATAGTGGCCTGGTTTCTTAGAGTTCCTGGTTCACAGACTTTTATGAATAATAAGGTAGAAGGTGTGAGGTATATAAGTAAGAGTTACTTCAATCCTTAGGTTTTTTGGATTTTTGATTATACATGTTTGTATTCATTCATGATGAAGAAACGGAAAAGAACAAAAAAGAAAAAACAACAACGAAGGTGAATCTCTTTTACACCCTATCGTTATACGCACTGGGTAAGCCTTCGCCTCGAGGTTCTTCGCGATCTTCATGCATATTCAAACTTAACCGAAGGTCAGTTTCCACCTTTTGAAATTGCGTGTAAGGTCGAGTACAGTTTTGCAACGAATAAATTATCAATTTCCTCGGGAAATGGCCTACCTCAAGGCTACACCGCACTAACATATACGATGATACCTTACAATTAAAGTTATGGCTAGCTTGTTGTGAATCATCAGACAATTTGAATTACCGCAACGTAACTATCATCGATTTTAGAGTAATAAAAATCTCGTATGTTATTCTAAGTACATTTTATATATCATAAACTACCCTTGCGAACAAAAAGAAAAATAACATTTAACCAACCCTCAGGTAACACACAAAAAAAACACTCAATTTAAATTCAGGACAAACACTCATCTGGAGAATTGACAGTTATTAACTCTCTGAACTTTTAATTAACACTTTGCTCTCAAGTTTCATATGTTAACTCTCATGTTCATAGTATTGACTGTCAAGTTTCATGTGTTAAGTCTCAAGTATTGTGTTAACTCTGGAGCTTTTGTCTATTAATTCTCAAGTTTCGAGTGTTAACTCTCAAGTTTTACGTGTCAAGCCTCAAGTTTTGCGTTATGTCGGAACCTTTCAGGCTCAACCCTTGAGTTTTGTATGTTAACTCTGAACTTTTGTCTGACAACGTTCAAATATTGAGTGTTACCTCTCAAGTTTCATGTGTTAATCTTCAAGTATTGCGTTAACTCTGGAGCTTTCAGCTTCAACCATCAAGTTTTGAGTGTTGACTCTCAAGTTTTACGTTTTAAGCCTCAAGTCGGAACCTTTCAGGCTCAACCCTTGAGTTTTGTATGTTAACTCTAAACTTTTGTCTGACAACGTTCAAGTATTGAGTGTTACCTCTCAAGTTTCATGTGCTTATCTTCAAGTATTGCGTTAACTCTGGAGCTTTCAGCTTCAACCATCAAGTTTTGAGTGTTGACTCTCAAGTTTTACGTGTTAAGCCTCAAGTCGGAATCTTTCAGGCTCAACTCTTGAGTTTTGTATGTTAACTCTGAACTTTTGTCTGACAACGTTCAAGTATCGAGTGTTACCTCTCAAGTTTCATGTGTTAATCTCCAAGTATTGCGTTAACTCTGAAGCTTTCAGCTTCAACCCTCAAATTTTGAGTGTTGACTCTCAAGTGTTTTACGTGTTAAGCCTCAAGTTTGGCGTTGAGTCGGAACCTTTCAGGCTCAACCCTCGACCCTTGAGTCTTGTATGTTAATTCTGAACTTTTGTCTGAACTTTCAGTTCCTTCGATCGTGAGCATTTGAGAATACACACCTAAATTTTTAATGCCATGCGATCAACTTATGGTTTTACTCAGGAACCCTGAAACGGTTTAAGTGTAGCCACTCAAAAGTTTAGTGTTTATCTCAAAACCGAGTGTACGATCCCTTTACAAATCTAAATCTTGAAAAAAAAAAAAATATGAAAATACGAACGGAAGGTTGTGCCTGTATTTGTAGTGAACGTGACTTTGCAGTCCACCACATCCGTTTCCCAAGAAATAACGTCACGCTACAAGTTTTCTAACTCAAATCTATTTTCAATTTTTATAAAACAATAAAAATAAAGAAAAAAGAAAAAAAAATAAAATAATATTCGTCTTCATTTAAAACCAGCTGCGACACGGTCGCCTTGTCATTTGCTTTACCGAACCGACAGTAGAAATTCTTTAAAGCGGATCTGGTCTGTGTCTGTGTATAGCAAGAGCGTTGTTTGCACAAAGGACATTAACGCCGAGGTCATCTTACTGAGGATCGTTCATTGATCTGATCGAACTTCCCCCCGGCCAGGGTCATAGCGTCGTTTAAGACGCCTCTTTGACGGATTGCGCGGGTCGCGCAGCGAAGTAGTTATTCCCGTCTTTGGTCGGCCGTCGTCTCACGCTCCAGCACTTTGTGGTCAATGCTAGGTAGTCGCTACTGTCTGCAACAATAGCAAGTAGACAAAGAATAAAACGAAAAAATTATTTAAAAAAATGATAAAAATGATAAAAATCAACAAAAAAAAATCAAAAAAGAAATTCTGAACTGCACTTTAACAATAAACACCATTCGACGGATTTCATGATTTCATAACCACGCGAGTTTCGATTTTTCATTCGTCTTACTTCACGGATAACTTCACCTTTCACTTCAATCCAGATGTCAAAAATGTTATTTTTATAAATTTTTTCTGTACCTAATCTTAATTAAACAGTCATCAACACGAAAATACGTATCGGAAAATGAAAAAAAATCATACAGCCGTGGTCAGTGAGCCGAAGAATGTCATCGTACAAAACTCCTAGTCGAAATTGTCCAGCGTACGTTGGTCGGTTTTGCTAAACGAGTTTTATTTTATTTTTTATTCAAAAAAAAGGGGTTCATAACGATATTTTATCGCGTAGTTGCTGTCCGGAAAAGTGTGGTTCCCACGTGAAACCGGTCCAATTACCGAATGGCCAACAACCGATAAATTTGTCAAAATTAAGAGAGCCTGAAAATATTCAGGGACCGCGTAGATTCAACGAAAGATATTGGAGGGATAGACAATTCCAAAGATTTCATTTCCCTGACGGTGCTTTGAATAAAAATCGTAACAAAAGCTGGAGCGGAGGACCTGGGGATGCTGTAAAATCGGGTTAATCTCAGCCGCGCAGTTTATATTCAATAGAAAATGATAATAAAATAAATTTATTCAATTTCAGACATGGCTTTAGAGTTCGGATCTATTCGCGAGATAGCCGAGTCGGGTATGGCGTTATTGAAGAACCAGTGGACCGCGTCATGTGCGGAGGTTGGAGCCGCCGTGAAATACTTGAGGCATTTATGGATGACTACAAGTGATGACGAGATAAAATTTTCCCCTAAACTAATCCCTCTTCAATAATAATGATAATGATTGAACAAAAAAAAAAACAAAAAAAGAAAAGGAATCTAGGACGTCAACAGCTCCAATTAACATGCGCATTTTATTTCTCTTGATACAGATGGGAATTACTCACAAAAAATTCTGGTAGTCAACCGCATGATTTGCTTCTACTTGATTCTCCTCGGAATTTATATTGCCGAGTCTGTCTTCTGGGTTAATCAACAACTCCTAGAAGGTCTTTGCGTTGTTGTTTTCAATCCAAAACGGTTAGTTTGTTCAAAAAATTTTATGAAAAATTGAGAATGATTCGAAACACTGAAACTCAACGTTCGTTAATCTACAGTAACGTGGATATGCTGATGGGTCTCGGTGCTGTTACGGTTTTCATATTTTTACTATATCTAACCGGTGCACCAGCAGCTTCTCCAGGGCCTTGCAAAATCCCGGAGTAAAAGTTCTCCAAGATTTGTATAGGTAAATTATATTTTCTGATAATGAGGTAATGAAAGGTGTCTATATATATATATATATATATATATATAGGTAGTAGATAAAGATTAGTGACGCAAGAATGAACAAATTCTATTGCAAAAATAATTGTGTAAAGAGAAGGTGGTAACGGTCTTAGGACCGCTATCCATCGCATCTTAATTACATGCATCTTCCGTCAACGAAATGATGTGGCAAAAATATATCCCATCACCAGAACGTTTGTCCTACAGAGTCTAACTGGGCCATACTTATTTCTGAAACGTCAACCACAACAAAAATAAGTCGATTTTTTCTCTCCTTAAGTCATACCTATAAGTTAATACGAGTTCTGTTCATATCTTTAAGGGGAAATGAAACACAATTTTTGCACCTGGAATTTTACAAACCTAATTTCTCAGCGAAAACACATCCGGTTATTGCGAGATTGATATCAGTGATGGAGAAGAAGTGAACGATTGTGTGATTTCAAAAAAAAAGCGAAAATGTTACGGGTGTTTTTATATTCATCAAGTAAAACGTCAGCATTAACGATTATCCGTTACAGAACACTCTTGATAAAGAATAAATCTGTAAATTTTATTTTCGCTTTTTGTAAATCAAAGAACGTCATGCCCTTCGTTCACTTGTTCTTCATCACTGATATCAATTTCGCAATAATCGGATGTGTTTTCGCTGAGAAACTAGCTTTGGAAAATCCCAAGTGCAAAAATCGTATTTCAAGACCATCAACCTATTGACTGTTACTCATTCCTGTATGGTACTTGTTTTTCTTTTTTGTTTCTATCATTTTTAGATGTAGACAAAAAGGCAAAATTTAACATAGTTTAATATCAAATTGACTATTTCCTGACAAGCAAACTATAATTAGTTTATATAAAGAAGTCTATGCTATATTAAAGCATGTAAATAGGATAAAATTTGATACGTCATCAGTAAAAGGAATTATCTCCTCTCTTATACTTCGAGGTGTTCCCTAGATTTTGTAACTAGTAAGTGAACGTGTTATATTTTCGTTATGAAATTAAGGTTGAATAGTAGTGCGGTGTTCCCTCGTTAATAGGTACAACAATTACTATTACGTCAGCTGTTGTAGGACCACCCTGTTACTGATAATGATGATTCCTTATAAAGAATAATCAGCCATATCTAAGAACCGAGAAGTTGCGCGGTTATTACGCGTTGCACCTTCGCATTATTCCTCGGTTAAGAAAGTATCAGAAACACATACTCGAAAATTATCGTCTCTACATAGATAATAGTACAAAAAAAAAAAAAAAATCCCTAGATTTATTACCTCGCTCCTATCTCTAACTCTCTTTTCTTTAATTACTCACTGCTTGTAAATTCTACCTATTATCGTTACGTGTTTGAAAAATAATTGCTATTTCTATGCTATGCTTTATGTATGGTCCTAAGTGAGAATCGGCAACCGTATTCATTCAAAGAAATTGTACAAAACGAAGCAATTTGATGTTAGATTTTTGTTTTTATTGTTAACTCTTTTTTAACGCCATTCTTATATATATATGGAGATTGAGATTTTAGAAACAGACTATATATATATATCTACTATCATCTACTTGTAAAACACTGTTATACATAGATATATTCAACAATGGAGTGCTCTAGCGGGGCCCGTTGCTTCCCACGAACCATCACGTTGGACACGCCTGCCTTTCAGAAGTACAATAAGTAACAGAGAGACAACTCCCGCTTCCATTACCGCTTACCGTATTCGCTTTATTAAGGCGTTATACGCGGTCAGACCATGCAGATATAAATATAATACCTAGATGCAAACAAACTGATGATATCACTGCAGTTTATAAACCACCATGATAATTGACCGGTACAATATGACATTGCACCAATAGTTCAATTACAAACAACTGTTCTTCAAGGTTGTGGGAAGTATTAAGTATTAAGATCTACTTTTAATGGCAAAAATCAGTCACTGAATGCAAAAAAAAATGGGGTCATGGATCAAACGAATACTATAGAGTTAATTAGTTCCTCTCGGTATATTACAACCGGAAAATGACATATCATGTATGAAATAAGGATTTCATACACAACAAGACTCTTATTATCATGTAGAAAAATCTTTGATACAAAGTGGTCAACAAGTACCTTTGTCCTCAGACTTCAACCGTTTCCTTCGATTGTCAGACACTTTTTTATTTTTTTTACTTATTTCTAGAACAGATTAAACAGATGTTTTCCTCTCGCGTTTAACATATAATAACAGCCAATCGATTAATCATAAAACGTCGTAAGTTCAAAAATATTTCGCCCAGTTTTATAATCTTCTATTGCTAAGTCATACCTAGGGTGGCAAATTTCTGTTGCAATTTCGTATATATGCGAAAAATTTCATTGTTTATGATCTTAGTGCTGACTAAGAGACGCGTGCATCGCGTGAGTATGAGGAGTTTTAGACAACGGTATGTACGAATAATCCAAGTTCGTTTCTAACCGGGAGACAAGTTTTTTTTAGTTTAGGTGTTTTTTTTTTTTTTTTTGCCTGCTAAACCGTAGATACGTCTAGCTATAGTTATATACCCATTTCTATAGGTCGGAGAAAATCGCGTACACGCAATCACGCAACTTCGGAACGAGGAAGACGAGGAAGTGTAAAGGAATGATGGAGGAGTTCTCTACGGCATATTGGATAACAGCTCGGTAGAATAAGGATATATAAGAAGAAAATATGTAAGAACAGTGGGAACTGTTGTACCGTAGTTCACACGCTACGCGCCATCGGCAATCTAGCGGTCCTATAGCGGTATAGATATATGTACAACAGATATTTATGCATGAAACAAGTAGGTACATAAACCATTAGGTATTATACGCGAAAAAGTATAATGAAACGAAGGAATGGATATCATGACTTGTTCGAAAATTTATCTATTTTTTTGGTATATAAGTTAAAATGGATTCTTTTCGTTTTATATATATAAAGACTTGCAGATTATCGTTAGAAAATTGTCAATTTCTTTTCTATTATATGGTATGTATAATAGCTAAGAGAGAGACCAGGTGGTGATGGTTCCTGGTCCACCGCACACACAGCGGATCAAATTAAGCGAATCTTAAAAATGTATCGGTGACTTTGATATAACGGTTGAAGGTAGTGGTTTGTAGTATAGTGCAGCAGATGGTACTCCGAAACTTTGTTATATACCTATAGCTATGCAGCGAAGTTACTCCACGGGCGTGGGATTCGCCAGGAGTAGTAGACAAGAAAAAGAAGAAAGAAGAAGAAGAAGAAAAAAAAAAGAACACCAGGATGAAAATGAGAAAATAAAATGAGTAGAACCTAGTGCTGGTGCAGATAGGCAAAAGCAAGAGGAGATGAAGAAGGAGGTAGTAGCTACGACCGAATGTAAATGATTCGCGTCACGGTGCGCGACTTCGTCGCTCGAGTATCTCACTGCTCACGGTGCTTCTGGATTTTCAGTTATTAACCCGCTAGCTTAATGTTCATTTAATGGATTTCTTTGAAAAAAAAAAAAATTTCATCAAATTATATCTTTAATACCATACCGTCAATCGAAAATTATCTAAATCGAAATTACTGAAAACTGCACTACAGGAGTCTTGAAAACATAGACTCGAAACGTGTTCTAGGACAAAACTGCACGGTCATAAAAAACGAACGTGTTAGTTAATAACCTGACGTAATTCGTATGGTGCGAAAATGTCCAAGTGACAGTTTATTACGATGGCCTAGGATTTACATTGATCACTTTCACGACTAACGACTTACGGAAGTACAGGAGACAGAAGCCTCTTCCATTCGTACCTATGCAGTACATTAACTCGGTATACTGTAACAACATATGTGCATATCGCGTAGTGCAATAACCAGACTGGATTGCAGTTATATTGCAAGATGTTGGACGAATGATTATAGAATATACTGTATAGATTTATATAGATCAGTTTTGAATACCTATATATACCCTACTTCCGAGCTATTTAAACAATTTATTATAATCTTTTAACGGCTCTTTACCCCCAGTATATATCCATTAAACTTAACGGAATTAGAATCGTTTTAAAACAATGTTAATAATGAAGAATGATGCAGAGGAATTTGTTGAGATCTTCTACAAGACCATACTGCATAATAACCCGGTCTTTTGTTTTTTTTTTTCTCTACTACTACTATTTCTGATTTACGATGCGGATGCTTGGACCAAGTCAAGCAGATAAGTACCTAACAACTCAAATTATCAATTTTGCAAAGTTTAAGTACTTCATTAACGTCATCCCCTCGATGAGATGAGGAGCTGAAAGCTGTACGCGTTTAAAACTGCGTTAATATACTCTGAGTATAATCTTAGAAATTATAAAGTTTGAAAAATGTTAAAGAATTTCTAAGCGTGAGATGATGTTACAACCATATCCTGGTATCGACTATATTATACAGAGAGTTTTCGATCGTCCTTCGAAGAACCTGACCCGGGGGGGTATGCCTTGTCTTAATAGAGACGTTTGGCGAAGCCAATTTATTTTATTGCCGTTGCATCGCGGCTGTCTGTTAATGGAATATCCAAGAGCCGAAACGATCATTGAACCAGTGCAAAATGACTAGTGGTTTAGGATCTGGTGTCTTGAATCGTCAAATATTAGACAGGAAGTCATTACAATCATTTATATTCTATATTTCAGTGAACCCAGACGTCGGGATACGAAATTAAAATAAATAAATAAATAAATAAATAAACCAAAAAAAATAACAGCTGCCATTGAATAAAATAAAATAAAAATAAATACCAATATCTTTAATAAATGAATACAATAAATAATTTCGATGTGAGATCGTATACGACTATTATTACATAGCCTTCCTTCATCTCGTCTCCTTCAACGGTGTATGTAAATATATACCGTGAAATCACGATCATTCGCTTCTATGTCCGTTAAATTATTAGTTTGTAAAAAAAAAATAAAGTTCTAACCACGCTACGTAATGATTCTGGATTTGTACTCATCTCGCAAGTTGAACTATCATGTAGTAATTCCATATTCCTAGATCAGTATATAATCTAAGAGTTTGGTAATAGACGAGAGGATGTAGATCGATTATTACGACTATACTGCTCAATTCCCTTTTGCGACAACGGACACGGGCTAAGACGATGGACAATTGAGAATCCGCCCATTGTCAGGAACGGTAACGACGTTTGAGAGGCTAATCGCTAAGCTAAAAGATCAGAGGAACAGATAACGCACTGACCGTTCGACGGGGGGGAAGTCGGGCATGTGGGTGAAGGCTGGAATGGAAGGCTCTCCAGGATGTGTCGAAAGTGAAACTCAAGGCCCTTCTTCCTCTGTCCAGTAGGTGTCTATACCCAGGGCTGGGTAATACTTTAAATTGTTCCATTACACCAATTCGTATTCAAGACGAAAAATCCAGATTAGCATTTTAGATTTTTGGCACCGTTTCAAAGAGTGTGAAATCGCAATACAATCATCTTTTCTTTAATCCTATACCCGAAAATACTTCGATCAATATTATATTCAATGTGAATTTATCGAATATCACAAAGAAGACGTTTAAGGGTGGAACACAATGTTCGCTGAACAGTCTATCGAACGATTTATTCATTTTTCTTATTTATAAACAAAAGTATTATGGCCATTGAGATGCTCCCCAAAATGTTCCTCTTTCGAGTATAGAGAAACTTGTTCATTTCAGTCCTCCGGTAGGTTTCGGTATAAATATGACCAGCACAAGGCAGCCTGAACAAAAAACAAAAAAAAAAAAACACAACAATAAAATACACGATGATATTCTGAGTGATAAATCGCTATATCAATTATATTACCTAAAAGAAATCCAGCTATTGCCATGAACGGTGCAAGACAACCATGCATTAGTAACACGGAGAATAGTAGATTTCCTGTCAGTGATCCGGTCCGTCCAATCATCATGATCAAACTGACGGACATTGTTCTGCAAAAATAAGATACAAATTTTTGATTGTTCATGCGATTTATAATCGAGTTTAGATTTTTAACATACCTTAACGAGGTGGGAAAGAGATCTACGGTTATTGCTATCAACGAGTTTACCGATATGTTTGCTAGAGCCACGAATAAACAGGATAGAAATAATGTGAGGATTGTGTTTGCGGACCAGTTAAGAGCCGCTACACATACTAGAGATATTCCGTAGCACAAGACTGGAAGAAAAACAAGATTTAGCATTCAATGTGATGATCGTGTTGAAAAAATGTTGAGAATTTTGCTATCGATACTCACATAAAATGTTCTTCTTTCCTAGTATATTGATGAGGGCACTCATCAGCAGGAAACCCAATACTGAAACTATGCATATAATAATGATGTTTATGTAGACGGATTTGTCGACTAGCATCTGAAACAGTTTTGTTCTATTTATCGACAAGATCTATGAAGCAAATGTCTGAGCGGAATAGATTACAATTATCGGTTAATTAATACTCACATTTTCGCAATCTCGTGTCTCAGAACTTGTCGTTGCGTTCTTAGCTTGCGTCATAGCGATATCAAGTATTTGGCAAAAGGTTGGCGATTCTAAATCATCGCCAAATCCAGAACGATTGAAATTTTCTAAAATTGTAAACAGCTGAGGTAGCCAGAGGCGGATTGTGTTCAGTCTAAAAAAAAAACACACATTTATTCAATATTTTAGACCAGTAGGTCGCGACACGCGGAACCTTTCGGATGTATTTAAAAATAGTCAATACTTACGCTAACATTCCTCCGAATTGTATAGTGACTACGAGTAGTAGACGGCGTAAATGTGGCATGAAAAAAAGGGGTTTCATCTGTTTTAGACCCTCGCATATTCCCTTGAAAATGCTTGTGCAGTTTGGTCTCTTTTCTTCAGAATCTGTGCTTGCTATGGAAGGCATGTTCTTCTCTGACCCATAAACTTTCGTCTCATCCTCGAGGGATACGACCTGTTCTTGATAAAATTATTCAAAACTAGAAAGATTTGACATACTATTTTGAACATATAATGATCGTTAAACGTTTTACAAACCGGATATTGATCGGATGATTTCCCCGTGTTCATTGTATACATTTTTCGAAATATTTTAATCGCCTCGTCGTTCCGGCCTTGTGACATAAGGAACTTTGGACTTTCGGGAAAAAATATTATAGCTATGAAACCGACCAGGGTTGGTAGGCCGCATAAAGACAAATAAAGACGCCATGAATTGTATACGAATAGACCATCGAATAACGAGATCTTCCATGTCAGGGGAACTATACTCCATGCGAGAACTAAGAAATAGAAAGAAAGAAAGAAAGAAGAAAAAAAAACAAAGGAAAAACGTCAATGATTAATAAATTTGTTTTAGCATAAGAGAAAACAAAAAATAAATAAAACACAAAATACATGACCATTTCAAGATTCGACACAGAGAAATGAGTGCGAATTTCGGTTATCTTAAAACCTGCTGCTGCACGTGTTGAATTAATCAACGACTTATCTCTGACTAATAAAGAAAATAAAAATAAATAAAAAAAAAAAAACTGGGAATAATCATTCGCGTCTTTTGTATTACATAACAAGCACATTGCAGTCACAAGCACGAGTGTATACGCGTGACAAGACTGTAAATTATTCCGTGATGAAATATTATATATATATGTATATAGCCATATATTATTATTATTAACATAAAAAATAATTAATAAAGTTTATTATTTTATGTACTAATTATACCTGGCACAGCGATATTTCCAATAGTTGAAAAAAGTCCCAAGAAAAGCATAACTCTCCCTCGATGTTTACCGCCTTGAAATTCCGCACAATAACACATCATTATAGCGTAAGGCCCGTTCATGCTGTAATAACGAAAAGGAAAGTAAGAATTACGTACTTTGATCGCAGAGCATGAGACATTATTTTCATTATCAGTTTTTGTTTTTTTTTTTTCTTTTTGTATAGTAGGGATAAACATACATGCAACCGCTTGTGAACTTGAAGAATAAAAGAACCCAAAAATTCTGTGAAGTTCCACTCAATATGTTGCATATCGAATCAGCAAGAAATCCAAAGATTAATAACTTCCTTCTTCCGTAAACATCGGAGACAAAACCCCATAGCATTGCAGTACTGATTGTGCCTGGTTTAGAATTATCATTGGAAGTTGAAACATGTTAATTACTATATTTACAATATTTGGTCCAAAAATTCGCGTGAATTTTGGTGTTTTTTAAACCGATTCGTAAGAATTACGAAATTCTCCATTTCCTGGATACCAAATTTTGCCTTCATCTTAAATAATCTAGGGCTTGTATATTAGACCGAGATTTTTAGCGATTAAAAATTAAGTCGTAGGTCAACTCGGCAAACGTTAACCGAGGACAAATTATTTGGTTTACAGCTGTTAACAGATATAATGATATACATATATGTGTGTGTGTATGCACATATTTATAAACGAATTTCGCAAAGGTGAAACGGAATGTTTCGAAAAGTAAATACAGTTGCTTAACCGTCTGAGAATTATCAGTATCGAATTACGAATGCATTTACCGATAAATGTCAAGATATTCGAATTCAGTTAAGTCCGATCAGCTGAATAAACAATTACATTTGAAACGTAAAAGGGGTATAAATATAAAAAAAAATTAAAAAAAAAAAAAATTGCAATTTATGTTTAACGAGCAATCAATTACCAGCGTATACGATGGCGTTCAATACTCCTTTGTGAAACAGTGATAAACCAAGGTCACATTCTGCGGATGGTAAGATCATCGATACGTTAGCTACGTCGACGATACCTGCCCAGCAAGGTAGAAATAGGCCCAATAATAGTAGGTGATTGAATTTTCCATATCCGGTTGCTGTTACAGCAGTTTCAAAATCTGCATCTTGAATTCCCCCGCATTGAACTGTTAAGTAAATAAACAGTGTAACACATTACTTAGAGAAAATTCAAAAATAAAAAATAAAAATAACGATATAATGGCATAACATGACAACAGGACAGTGTACTGTTTATTTTCAAAACATTTTTACGGATTAACAGTCCAACTCGTTCGTCCATGACCTCAATTAATTAGATAATTAATTGCTCACGATTAGGCCGCTGCTAGGTCTCATCTCAATTACATATTTTTTACATTTATTTCTTTTTTTCCCCCCACATCCGAACGATATTAAACTCGTACTAATTTCTCAAAATTTTTCACACGAATAAAATATGCTCGGTTTTCAGCATCATCAATTATTATTGTTTACACTATTAGTTTTTTTTTTTATTTTTACTTATAATTGCCATTTAGTAACATATATGAGATATCGCGCAGATGTGTTAATGCTTTTTTTAATGTGTTAAATAGTGAGTTAGACGACAGCTAAGTATATCTATAGTCTATTCGTTCTATCAGAACGTGTTTTATTTCTTTTTATTTCCTTATTTTTTCTGTTTTTTTTTTCGCAATAAGTTCTCGTTATTGAGTAACGAGAATTATCGCACATAATAACGTATATATATATATATAAATATCTAATTAGGTATCCATTAATTATATTAATTGATAAAAAGAATCATACAAGTCTCAGTTATATATATTTCAATTCATAATGATTGAAGATTTTTTTTATTTTTTTTTTAATTTTTTTCTTCAAGTTATTTGCAATGCAAATTTGATTAAAATTCGTGCTACGTGAGAATAATCTGTTTTTTTTTTCTTCTTTCATTAGATATATACTTAAAATGTGTCCAATATATTATAAATTATTGATAAAATACGAATAAGAAAACAATTCGATTTGTAAATCAAGTATTTTTTCACAAGAATCGAATCGTCTAATTTCTTCATTCATAATATAATATGTTTCGTTCGAAACACAGGACAACATCATACCCCCTCAAGACTGCAGTACACTGTCACGGTGTCATAGATGAATATATAGTATTTCGTGAACTAGCGAAACTCTTATGCTTAAAGATCTTTTGACATAAAACGATTCAAATTGAAACTTAAAGATTCAACTGACTCATCAGCCATTCTCGTCGATATAATATACTAAAACTAAACGGTTGAAAATATTAATAATTGATTATACTTACAATCGGTTTCCTCGTCACTGTCAAGGTTGTCACCAAATCGTTCAAGCGCCACAGGAGCACTGTACTTCTGACCTTTGATGTTCATCTTGATAAATAAAACTGTTGAATGTTTAACGGTTTCATCGACATAATATATATATTTTTTATGTACCTACATATGTATACACGTATATATGTATATACCTAATACGTTACACGAAAATAACATATACTTATATAGATAATTCTGAATTATAAGCGCTAAACCTGTTGCAAATATTTGCGAAAAATTCAACACCAATGTGAATTTCCCCGTTTTAAAAGTGAACGGCCTTCCCAGGTTCTTGGCAAAACATCATCATCGCAGACACCCATCATACACGCGACTATACCTATATCTTCATCTAAATCTAATGTATGAACGCTGCCTTCTCAATAGTGTGGAAAAATACGTTCCAATGTGTTCATTTAGTTTTTCACAAAACTTAACCGACTTAAACAGTGTTCAACAATAGGAAAAAAAAAAAAGAAAGTCTTGTTCCGTCTGTTTTTTTTTTTATTTTGTTTGACAAAGTTTTTTTTTTTTTTTTTACTCTTGAACAGCTGCAAATGCTGCAAATTTTGTAAACCTGTACTATATTCTTTATTTCTGAATAAATATCATCGCGTATATATCGGTGGAAAAATTACAATATTTTCAAACTGTATTTTGTCAAATTTCGTTGGAATTAAAAATTAAAAACAAAAAACGGATTGAAAAAATTTTCTCTTACGTATGAATGATGAAGTTTTTTTTTTTTTGCTGATAATCGATTATGTATCTTATGACAAGTATTTAATAAACAAACTATCAATTTTTCTTTCATAAACTTAAGCGGTTTATCGTATCTACATACACACACGCGTATCGAATGATTAGGATGCGTCCGTACTTACCCTAGGCTCTGGTGCCACTAATTTCTTTGAAACCCATGACCTGGAGAACTCGGAGTAGAGATGGAAGGAAAATCAAGGATGAAAGTGAGTACAGACGATGCAGGTAATGCAACAAATATTTACACACATCACGCCTAACTACGTATATGTATTATAAAAATAAAATAATAAAATAAATAAATAAATAGAGAAAAAAATTAAAAATAAAATAGAAATACAAAAAAAAAAAAAAACTAACTGTTCCAACTGTTCAAACGGTCGACTGCCAGTAGACGCGTGGATACATTTGGCAAACAGTTCTTCAATACGTCAAACTCTTTTAAAAATAACAAGTTGCTATAATAAGATTTTTTTTTTTTTTTCGTGTATTTATTTGTATTATATATTTTATTTATTTATTAATTATCTGAAAACAAGATTTCTCCACTTAGACTACTGCTTCACCAAGGACTTATGTATAGTGTTTTATATATTATACACACGCTATACATGTCCTCATAATCTTATACTATACAGTTTTGGATAAACCACTATAATAAAAGTTGACAAAATCTTTTGGGAAACTGTTCTCTCTTCTTAATCACGTCTCAATATAGTCGATATGCCGCATCTGTTTACTCCCAGTAAGCCCGGCAGCCTCCCTTCCTTTCACAGTTTTATCATAACAGGTATTTAAATTAAAAATTAACCCAACTATAAAGTTCGCATGGGGGCCCCCCTGCTAAGCTGCATTCCTATCCGATGAATAGTTAGCCAAAGTAAAATTGTCATTTAGCGATTTTACTTACCGACCGAGTTCGGCGTTAGGGTTGAGTACTCGACTCTCGTATCCGTCTCTCTTAGTTTCCGCGTAATCTATGACTGTACAAGGCGTGGCGACTGCTTGGTCACTAATACCGTTAACATAAACAATTCGATATTTAGATTGTTTAATGAGTTTATTAATCGACTAATCCCAGCCTAGATAGTTTTTCGCCGTATAAAATAGAGGAAACAGTTTTTCACGATGGATAAACAGTATCATAAGGCCTCGAGTGAGTATTAATCAAAAAATGAACAAAAACCAACCTAAACAAATTGGTTCGCCATTATAGAACATCTTCTAAATTAAATTTACAACTTCGTTAATTAAATCGTTTTCATTCAACTTATTTCTTTTTTTTTTTTTTCTTACTGTTTTTCGTTTTACAGACGCTGTAGTGTTCGGTGGTATCGTTACCTACATCGGTGGACTTTTGCTGTTGATGGCATTCACAAGGTAAACTTAACCCTACTTTTATTAAACGAAACAAAAACACACACACCCCTGTTTTGTATCTACGATTTTCACATTTTGTAACGAAATGAATAAATTGAATATAATGATTTTATGTAATTTTAATCATTTGCTTCTCATTTGAACATCTGTAACGTGTCTTTGTTTTTTTTTCATACATTAACATAAATTTTCTGAATACACAGATCGCCTTTTCTCTCAAATCAACTTTTCTGACACTGTGTACATGATTGCATAAAAACTATCATACTTACGGGGCTCAGGTTCGGAATATTCGTTCAGTACACATTTTCACACGGTGTGAACTACGGATTTCAAAATTGCTAAAGTAATTTCGACGATTAATAATAAAATGATGAAAAATTCAATAAATTTGTTTGAAAGAAAAAAAAAAAAAAGATGCTAATGCAACTTTCATAGTTCACAAGATAGACAATCAATCATGGGCTTGTCTATGAAAGCTATGAAACTTAATGACTGAATCGATTTCATTTGATGGATAAATAATCAATGAAAAAGTTAATTGGAAGCCAAGTTTATGCCGGTTTTCAAAAATGAAGAGCTAGCCGTATACAAGTCCCTAAATTCTTTTCATTTTCAGCCCATATTGGATCGAGTCTTATCAAGAGACATTCAGCAGTTTCAAACACATGGGATTGTGGGAATACTGTTTCAGCGAATATCAACATCCCTACCATCAGTTTTACAAGCTTTTTGACGGCTGCCATCACATATTTTCACATTACTTTTATGTGATTAGAGAATGGCTTTTACCACCTTGGTTAATGGCCGTTCAAGGATTTGTCACGATTTCTTTGTTGATCTCGTTTTTTAGCCAGGCTGTAATCGTTATAATTTTGGTCAGATGGCCCCTGCGATTTGTGTTGCAATTCGAATGGTTCCTTTCCGGTCTCGCATGCATTTCCAACATTTTTGCTGGTCAGTATTAATCAGGATTCGCATACTTTTCATATATCAGATGAAAGAAGAGTAGGGAATCCTTTGATTAAAACAGAAAAAATAAATGAATAACAAAATTTTCCTTCAATTACAGGAGCATCGTTATTCATGGCAGTTTCTATTTTCGGAGGTCAATGCTGGCGCAGAGATTGGTTGATGTATCCAAACTTTAATCATTTGTCATGGTCTTACGGAATGGCAGTGACTTCATTGATCCTTCATGCCCTTGGGGCATTCTTTTTCTACTTGGATGCAAGAATGGGTTACAAACTTCGTGCAGAATCACGTAATCTCGTTATGCAAATGTATACCAATCCCCAAAGCCAACATGGACCCCCGCGCATCGGTTTTATCTGAGCTATTTATATTTACAATTTATTAGTATTTTAAGTAAGACTGCCTCTTTCCGTCCATTTTATACAATTTTATAATTATCAATATTATTATTATTATTATTATTATTAATAATATAACTAACGATACCTGCTATTTGTAAATAAGTATCACAGATCTTTATATATCGATAATATTTTTATCACAGTTTATTCGAGAAAGTAAGAAAGTAAAAAAAAAAAGAACGAACAAATATAATAGAGCCTCATTTCATTCAATGCCGAAGTAATCCTACTGGAGTTTCGTTTTCGAATCTGATTCAATAGTTTTATGAATGAAAAGAAGAAAACTAAAGTATAAATATAAATATACTTTATTGAACTATATTAAATTATTCATTTTTGCATTACAGAAATATATGACTTAATGCAAATTAAAATTTTTAAAAATATTAAATACATATAACTTATGTAACTCAAATTTTATATCATTATTAATATTATAAGTATAATTTTCATCATTGTAAAATTAATACATAAATAAATTGATAATATTTTCAAGATATCATTTATTATTCATTCATTTGATAATATCAAAATTTTAATTAACTTATTAATATATCATAACAAAAAGATTAATAATTTTAATTCCTAATTTCTAAATATAAAAATATTTATTCCTAACGGACGGACGTCGACGACAAAAGTCTGATGATTAAAAACACAAAAAAAAAAAGAAGTCAATTGATAATTATAGATTCCATTTAAAATGAAGAATAATTATTATCTATTTACATAAATTAGTTAAAAGAAAAAGCCTCGTCTTCATTATTATATTAATAAAATATAAAATTACGATAAACATCAGATCATCAATTACGTTAATACTATTAATTTTTGAGAATCGATATCAATTAATTGAATCAATTTGTGCAGACGACTCGAGGACTCTGATAAAATCCAAAAAAATCATGATCTTTGGGAAGAGTTTGACCCTGTTTATGCATATTTTACATCATGTATTACTTCAAGTCCAACAGTGATATACTGAAGACAGAAAAATACGGAATCACTCAGTGCTCGCAAAGAATAAAATCTAACGTTCGACTGATCTTCGCATTTTTGGTCTCCAATAGCTCCGAAGAGATGCCTCTATCAGATGAGCATAAAACTTTTTGATATCGCAACAATTACCGGAGTGGTTTAATTTTTTAGAATTTTTTTTCTTTAGAATTTGTGAAAAAAAAATTGGGCTTTGTTACCATTATCTCAATCAAAAATTAGTTCATTAAAAAGTTCCGTGCTCATCTGATAGAAGCATCTGTTCTGAACAATTGAAGTCCAAAACTTCCAAGATCAGTGAAACGGTTGATTTTATTCTCTGCAGCAAGCGGGTGATTCTGTATTTCTCTGTCTTTAGCATATCACCGTTGGACTGAAAGTCATACATGATGTAAAATATGTATGATGAGGGTAAAACCTTCCGCAAACATCATATTTTTTTTTGATTTTATCAGAGTCCTCGAGTTCTCTGCAAAAATTCATTTCTATATCAGATTTTCAGCCCCTTGAACGCGAGAACGACAAGACATTGAATATTATTTCTTTTCTTTTTTGTTACATAAACTTGATATGTTTGATTGCTAATTAAAGAAAGAAAAAAAAGTAAAGTAAAAATATTATATTGCTTGCGATAAAAGATCCTTTATCTCTGAATATCTTTTATTTATCTAAATAGTTGTGTGCGCTCTACGCATATCATCGATAGTTCTTTGTACATTATTTTTGTGCCTTCTAGCCTCGACGAAAAATAATATAGCGGAAAAATGAATAGCAACGCATCCAACAACTGCGAGGGTGAAAGACCAGCCTATCTCATTATGCTCCCAATTTGGCATCCAATCATGTCCGTCACCTTGCGAAGCAAATATAATCACTGCTATACTACCGCAAATACCTGATAATATTAGATTAGCACCTGTTGTCCATAATAGTAATTGATATTTGTCGTGGTGGCGAGAACAACAGGTATACAATGTGGCTAACGAGCCACCTATCAAAAGCAACGTCATTGATAATGTGAAAAAAAATTGTGTAGCTACGAAAAAATGGGGTAATTTTATCTCATGAATTCTGTAATATCCTTCCTCAAAGACCCACCAACAACCGTAGAATTCAACATCGTCGAAAAATCGCTGATGGGTGTCCTGGACTCCTTGAAAACAGACCTGCCATAATCCTAGGAAATAAATATTTCGTAATATTTCATTGATAATAATTTTAGTTTTATTTATTTATTGTTTCTATTCGTCAATGAAACATTGTTCTGTTTTTTTTTGTTTGTTTTTATGACTTCGTAATTACCAATCTTAACGAATTTTGATTCCTTCAATTCTCCGTCTGTTTCAAGCCAATTGGGCGTGGTGAATGCGATTATAATTAATAAGAATGCGATCGCTGTACACAGGGTTGCACTTTTTCCTATTTTCGTTTTTCCCATTGTTTATTTATATCGTATTTATCTTATTCCCGCTGTTATTGTTGTCGTTATCAATTTTATAACGAACACAGTATTGTCTGTCTCGTATTGTTTTGTTGTTCCATGTGTGTATAATACATAACCTAGTTTTTCTAATTCTAATTTCTAGTACAGATTTTATACGACTTGATGCCGCCACGGTGTAAACTTTGATGACATCTGTAACAATTTTCTACACGATATATCGTCAAACAAGATGGCGGCGTTGAAATGAGAAACTGTCATTCAGGTGAGTTATTCGATAACAACTTATCAAATACTAATCATTTTCAATTAGCATTTATTCCAACGAATTCTATAGACAAAATACAATTGATAGTCTATATAAAATGATCATTTTCGTATCAGATAATCATCAATCATTTCATTTGCAATCCGCGCGCGCGCACGTGTGTGTGTGTGTGTGTGTGTATATTTTTTTATCGTCATTAACACACGTGGTGTACTGTGGGTTGCCTAACATAAGGCGCCATCACATGATATACATAATATGGAGAAATGATTACAGATAGAAAATATGCCACTTGTTATCCCATTTTGTATTTATTTATCAATTTTTTTTATCCGCGATATTATAATCGTTAGAGAATAACTGTTGATTACTTTTCATCAATTTTGCTGTATAATCTTTAGTCGCTTCTTGCGACTCTCGATATATTATCGACTGCGTGTATCGGGCCACCTTGAAAATCAAATGAAAAGAAAATTTGTATAGTATTATATAGGGTGAGTATTCTCCGTAGTCTAGATAGGGCGTGACTTAAATCGGCTGAGATTCCGCCTCCTTCTATATTCATACTTCTTATTTTCATTATAACAATTCTCATTAATTGTCAGCTTCGATTTATTTGGAACTTGCCGTGTTACTGATTGATCGCTTATTATCTCAAGGTAATGATTGTTTCATTCACCTGATAATAACAAGTATGAATAGGCGGAGGCGGATTCTCAGCCGATTAAAACCACGCCCTATCCATACCCGGGAGAAAACTCACCCTGTATACAGATAAGAAACATTATTTCAATCGTATTCATAAATCGTACTGTATAATGTAATTAATTGATTACACAGTACCTGATTATGAAAATTTAAATATCCCGAAATGATTCCGTATCCAATGATACCAGTAAGTCCTAAAAGAAATGCCTTTTGTATACGTAATTTCCGAACATAAGTCGGTGAATTTTTACCGTTGAACATTATTCCGTGATTTCTGATCACTGATCGCACATGTCTATGAAATATGAATATAGGACACGATATAAGCAATGAATCGTTGGGTAAAATTACGTGAAAAATTTCATTGTAAAAAATAAACTCACTATAATTACTCGAAATACTAGTAAAAATATAGTAAAATTTAATAACATAATCCCAAGGGATTAATTTGACAATATTTAACCATATATATTTAGCTGTTTTTTCTTTCTTACGCCTGAAGTTGTTTGTTGTGCGAATGAATAACGAAATTTGAAATTTTGCCGCGGGGCGTAGTCGGTTGTTTGGAAAAAAAAAAGAAGAAAAAAAAAATGCAAGCGCGCCTTATTTTTCTAGGCCATAGAGGCCGAGAAGTTAATCGTAAGCTATAGACCACCGCGTCGCATCGCGTCATCAAAAGAAACATACAAGATGGCGATGATGCTGCTTAGTCGTGAATTCTTTTGAACGCGCAGGTGCCTGAGGCAGGTGCCATTTAAAAGCCTACGCTTGTATGTAGGTAACAACGTTAACATATACCTATGCAACATTACTTTATACACAGTTATATACATACGTGAAGGAATGCACTAGTGATAATCAACAGGTGGCTCGATGTCAACAAAGTATTTGAAAAGAAGATAGAGAGAGATAGAGATATAGAAAGAGAGAGAAGTAGAAATAGAAAGAAAAATAAAGAAAGTGAGAAGTAGAGAAATATATAGAGAGAGAATTGAGTATTATACACACGCGATTCATTGAACGGCATGTACAAATCATTTTATTTATTACACACACACATACACACACTGTATTATATGAATAATACAATTACATATATCGGATTAAACTCCATTTCTATTATGTTATACGTTATATTAATTCAAGAATATAATATATACCTTTCTAAATAATACAAAATAGCGCCGTTATTATTATTATTATTATTATTTTTTTTACTTTCATTACTTATAACGGACGGTATATCCGTTATTCGATTCAATAAAATAATCACATTTAGTATCCTTAAATTCAGTTTATTATCATCAAAAAATTATACAAGAAATTTTATTCTATTTACCACACATGGGTGTGCCTTATTATACTCATAGCTATATGGTAACAAATATTATACGTAATAACATATACATATATATTATATTCGTTATGCAAACAATACTTTTAAAGACTGATCATATCTACGTATTATTTTATTAATCTTATTATCAATATCACATTATTATTATATTTTACATTGATAAATATAACTATAGTATTATTTTATATGATATAACGTATCAAAATTTATTTCAGAGGGTTTCATTGATATATTCTAAGGTGATTTATTATTTCCATTGTTGTATCAACGTACTACATACATACGTACGTCAATCTGTCAAACATAGTGAGGTTATGTTTAGTACAGTTAGACTTTTAATCAACACTCAATAAATTGATAACCGCGATTATCTTTTCTCTTTTTTTTTTTTTTTTTCCACGAATCGAACGTTTTAAAATTCGCGATCTTCGCAACGAATCTTCCCGCCCCTTTTTTTTTCAATTTTTTTTTTTACCGAAATAGTGAAAAAAAAAAAAAAAAATGTATTAAATTTTTTCAATTTTTTTCACATTTAGCATAAGATTTTTCAAAATTTTTTATACATTTTCAGAATTATCTGTAAGGAAATTAGACTATTTTTTGAAAATATCGAAAAACACTTATCCGAAAGGCTTAGGGTCGATTCCGTATTCAATGCCCATGTACACCATATTCACGTACTATTAGTCTGTTATCTTGACTAGGGAATCTATCGATAGATTCAATCTATCGCAGAGATAAGAAATATGGACATAGTACTGATACGAGATTTTTGATTTTTGCTCATTCTCTCCTTTTCCTTATAATTAGGTATCATAAATAGGGGGAAATTTGACTCTGAGAAGAAAGACGTTGATACAAGAATTTTAACATTGATGTTCACCTGACTACCTGTTCGTCGTTAAACAAGAAATACTTTGAACCTTTATCACACACGATATGGACAGGGGACAACATGGGGCTACTTTTTGCGCCGGTGGTAACAGCATGCAGGAGTATTGGGATGAATATAAAAAAATGATAGAGGAAACCAAACTACTCGATGATTATTTGGACGAGGAATACGGCCCTAGAAGCTACGACGGTGACTATGATTCAATCCATTTCTTTTTATAAAAGAATACTTTTATCATATCAACAAGGTGATAGAAAGTAAAATATAACGTTTCTCGGTCAGAGAAGACCTGATCTAAATTTAAATTCACCAAACACTGAAATGAATCACAAGTATTCATATTTTCAGTTCATTTTATCTCAAATCTACTTCATGATAACAATATTTGTCTTTTAAATCTATACAGAAGGTGAAGAGGAGGCTGAATGGCTGCGGGCAGCTGGACTAGGGGAATTAACTGAGCCATGGAAAGCCGGTAGAGAAATCCAGCCGGAAGAACTTGGGGCTGTTCTGCGCCCTCTGTCGCGTGCTCAGGCTGATGCAGTACGACGTCGTGTTAGATCTCTGAATCATACAGTTAAACAGAGATTTAATCAGAAACAGAAAGTTCGGAAGCCAGATATCAGAGACGTTTTCAAAGACGTTGAGGTCCGCTTATTACCACGTTATATAATTTTAGACAGAATAAATATGGGGAAAAGAAATCAGTTTTAACTCTCCGACTACCTGTTACCCAATCATTCTAAATTCAATTGTATTTATCAGGCTTCAAGCACCGGCACTAGATCCCGAAGCGCAACACCTGATTCGTTGGATTCAGTCCCTGGGGAAACTCTGGAGAGTGTATTGCCGCCTTCGCCGCCTAGAGTTACAGTCATCGATTCTCATCAGGGAAAGTAAGTTGGGTAGACTGATTTGCAGAGATCGTATTGTCCGAGTACTCAATTGTAGAAAAGAAAGAGCCTCAATTCATATATTTCTCTCATTTTTTTTTCAGTCTTTTTTATTATTTCATTTAATTTTCCAGTGAAAACGTTCCAAGTTTTGTTTCAATTTTTCACCGTCCATCTATCGAAGGGAAAGAAGCGGTCAGGAGACTGCCAAGTGCTCCTATAACTATTTCTAATCCTGCGCCTATCTCGACTCCGACTCCTGTTACAATACCAGAAATATTTAGAAGAGGAGGTAACTGGTCATTGAAAGGAGACGTCGCTGGGAATTCAGGTACATCTTATTCTACGATTTTCGAGGATTGTAAGATGATGAAAATACTTCATGGATCTGAAAGCTTGAAGCATTGAATAATCTTAAGAATCTCTTAGCACTTTCACTGTTTTACTTGACAATATGAATTTATAAACGTAATTAATCGTTACAGAGGGTATCGAACTAACAGCCTATCAACGGCTTGGAACTATCCATCTCTCAAGACCATCAATTCAAAGGAGAAGCGGAAGCGATCCAAGCGAAGTGGCCAATACTGCACACTTAGACGTCGAGCCTGCAGGAAAACTCTCAGCATCCAAGGATCACGCCACGCTTAGGTGTTTGAGATTTAAAACTATTTCACGGAGATTTGTGGAGCAGATTTTATTTATAGCTCTGTTCCAAAGCCAGGATATGGATAAATTTAAATTCAGAATCGATCTAGTTAGACCTTAACCGCATAGTTCTAAACATTATTGATTTCTAAAACTAGGAGAAGTTCTGGAGGTCATGCGACGGTGACTAGGAGTCATAGTAGTTTGTATGGCTTAACAAGATCTGGAGAAGAAAATTTAATCACACATCCTCTAAACCGTACAGCATCTCACGGACATCTGAGCTTCGAAGAAATGTGCCGAACTAATGAAACCAAGTCACAGGTGACTTTTTCGTACATGAATTTTGAGTTTCCAACTTTAATACTCTGATCGGGTATTCATAATTGACTGCGTAGTGATATTTAAAGAAAATCTCATTTAACTCAATCAATCCAAACTATTAGACGATAAATACTTTCAGGCATGGAGCTCGGAAGTTCTAGGTATAGACGAGGGGTATCCAAAGTATGGAGTAGAGTTATTATCTCAGCGTGAGCTTGGCAGACTCAGATCTCTCCTGTGGCTTGAGTTAACTGCTGTTTTCGACAAGTATAACGTGCCGTTGACTAAACGAAAGCCAAATAAGCGCAGAAGTAAAGGTGTGTGGGATCGAATCGAGAGGAAATAAAATTTGAATTTAATTCGGTTGAATAATTCGATGAGATGTTATCACATTTACAGCAGGAAACTTATTCGGAGTATCGTTATCCACTCTGCTACTAAGAGATAGTCAACTCACCGCTGATGAGAGCAATGTCCCATTAGTATTTCAAAAGTTGTTACACGAGCTATCCAAACGAGGGGTCAAAGAGGAAGGCATACTGCGCGTCGGAGGGCATAAGCAGAAGGTGATAAACTGATTGGAGAATAGAAAATACATATTTCTTGTTGAAAATCTGAATCCGGAAGTAACTATTGTCTTAATTTACAGGTAGAAACACTCTGCATGGAATTAGAGACTGATTTCTATTCGAAATCTAAGGAAGTCGATAAATTATTTCGTCGAACGTCTTGCCACGATCTATCAGCGGTGTTAAAAAAATTGCTCAGAGACTTGCCGCAGCCTATTCTAACTGTTGAACTCATCGACGCTTACTATCAGAGTCATGGTAAAGACTTTTTCTTTCCCATTCATTTTACTCTAGTATATGAATGATATTTATCGCTATTTCTCTTCTCATTATAGGTGTTAAAAATTCTTCTGAACTTTCGTATTCATTGAATCTTCTCGTACTTTTACTGCCGGTAGAACATCGATGCACGCTTAAGGCATTGCTAAATTTTTTTAAACTAGTCGTCGATAATCAGAGCTCGAACAAAATGTCTATTCACAATGTGGCCATGATCGTAGCTCCATCTCTATTCCCACCACGATGTATCTATCCGAGGGATCAATCCGACCTAACGGCTCAAGTTAATATGGCTGCTGTATGCTGCCAAGTCACAGAAGCCCTTTTAAATAATGTTAACAATCTTTGGTATGTTCCAAACGATCTGATCAATCAATTGCATAGGCAAACCGAAGAGGAACGATACCGTAAGTATAAAAAAAAGTATTACTAATTTCTCAGGTAAAAAAAGTTTACTTGTAATGTTATAAAGTTAAATTTATTATTTTTATGTTAAATAATTAATTCGTTTTGGTGCCTAACTAATCATTACCAATGTTTTATTTTTTGGTATTTATTGCCTAACAAATATACGTATAGGTGAATAAAATCTTATACGTAATTGGAAATTGATTAGGTATTGAATATTTTATCTTTCTGACTAAAATCGTCATTCGAGAATGAAATCTTGTAATAATTTTGAAATTTTTTACAAGCTTTCGTTCCAAGTTTCGGGAACTACTAATGAAATTAATACAACAAAGGTGCAATAGTTGGTATTAAATTTGTTTCACGTTCATTAGAGATGAATTTTATAATTTTATTTTATTTTATAGTATTTTTTTTTTCCTTTCTTCTTTTTCTTCAATGCAAGATAAAGGTTTATTATCAAAAGTGAATAAATATATTTTTATAATACGATTAACGAGGTCGCTATACTTACCTCTATTATTAATTAACTGATTAATACAAATGCGAATTTCATAGTATAAGAATATAATATGGTATTAGATCTTATATCTCTATTACATGAAATGAATTCTAGTATATACATAGTCATAGAGTTGACTATGTCTTTTAGTTTGATATTATTTTCATCGATTTTTCAATTTCATCTATGCATAAATGCAGAATAAAAAAAACATACTTCGATGAAGAAAAAAAAAAAAAAAATTGTCATCAGAGGTATTTTAATCTAATAAACTTACTTAGAGTATCATATCATTTTTCGTTTCATCGACTGATTTGAAATTCGATTGTTGGCAATTATTAGTTCTAAATTTCTTTACTCATTCTTTTGAAAATAATATAATAGAATCTAGAACCTAATCCTCATAAATATTCGTATATATATATACGAATTATATAAAAAAAAAGAAAAGAAAACCTACGTGTGCTATAAAAGTTAAGGATTATATGTTATTAATATTTATTATGTCATTATTATTATTTTTATTATTATTATTATCATTATTATTATATAACTATTTCCGTGCTCAATTTATTATTTCCTCGTAGCATATAGCGTGACTAATGCTTCATGGTTGAGACCAACGAAAAGGCGATTCTAATGCGAACAGTTCTGTGTATTCTCGTTTATTCCAAAAACTTATTAAAACAAAAAAAAAAATAAAATAAAAAAATGAAGAATGATTAATGAAATTAAAATTAAAGACGTCGAATGAATGAACAAGAATAGCATATTGTTGTTAAATGGTATAAATTCTAATTTTTGGTCTGGTTGAAAATAATTACGGAATATCATAGTATTGTTATTATTGAATAGCAAATTGAATCAAGAGAGAAAGTATACCACACCTATTATCATTTCAATATATAATATTTATACAGATCTACGCTTAGCTGTAATTTAGAAATTTATCTAATAGGCAAGTTAGAGTCTGGTTGTGTAACATATCATTTCCATGCAGGCATTTTTTAATCTGTTTTCCCTGAACAATGTCATATCGTTATTAATACGCCATATTATTATTATAAGGATCTGTATTCTGTATATGTATATGTATGAATCTATGTATATATATATATATATATATATATACTAGGGTGGTCCTTAAATATCAACTCGAGGAGTGAAGCATGGCAACTTTCAGACAAAAAATCCAAAAAAATTGTCCCTAAACATTAGATTTTTCAAAAAATTCCAATAGGTGCCTAAAGAGGTTCAAAGTTTCTCGTTTAAATAACATTGGATCTTATGATTTTTTTTCCTTTCCATTCGATTTTGGGTCAATTTTGCTCCAAAAAATTCCACTATATAGAAAAAAATCAAGGAAATTTTTTCGGTCAATCTGTCTATGATGTTAGCCCCTGAGCCTGATTTTTTTCCACAATTTTACGCGAAAATATTAGAATTTTCGATTAGCACCCTTACGATGGGATTTTTTTTTAATATTCTGAAGGTCGTTTCCGAAGTAAAATTTCACGAGAAAGGCAGGGAAATTGAAAAAACAAAGAAGAAACGAGAAAACTTCAGGACTCTTTAGGCACCTGTTAGAATTTTCGAAAAAATCTAATATTTGGGGACAATTTTTTTTTATTTTTTGTCTGAAGGTTGCCATACTTCACTCGTCAATTTTGTATTTAAGAACCACCCTAATATATACATACACACTTTCGTGAAATGTTATACTAATAAAGTGCCAAAGAAAATATACAGAGACCCCAGTGGCTTTTTACTTCTCATCAAGGTAAATTTACGGCTTAATTATAAGGAGATTAGACACGACTTGGGTCGCCTCAAAAAAAAAAAAACAGAAAAAAAAAGGAAAACGGAAAAGTTCATTGTTCAACTTGTTAATTCATAGTTTCTCAGTTTGTTGTTTTGTTTTTTTTTTCAGATCAAAAGACATCAAATCATCTGCGAAATTCATACTGAAAACGATTTCCAGGTTTCTTGGTGTGTTTAAAATTTGTTTGAACAAAATCTCTGCGAACAGGATTAATCATTCTTGTTATATTGTTGTTTCTTTGCTTGTTTGTTTGTTGTTCCGTACCACTTTTCGCGTATTAAGCATGTAGCCAGATTAATCATTATTCAGAAATTAATACCTAAAGAATTTGAAGACACGGAGAATTCATATAAATTACCGCCTGCTGTTTGCGGCAAAAATAGTTGATGATCTTGCCACCAAGATTTCGAGGGCGTCGTATATCAAATTTGCGTGCGTTCTTTTCTGGCATTTCTGCCCTCGTGAATAAACTGTCAGATTCTTCGTGCCCCTAATTTCTAGCAGTTGAGTCTAACGTTGATACAACTGGTAGGAAAAATTGAGTGGAAAGTTTGGACGTATTTTTATAGTTTAGTCCGACCGATAGTTTATCACCAGAAGCGCTGCCTGGATTGAACTTGCGCTTTTGACACTTTCTGGAGACACCTAATACATACGGTAAGTCACTAACCTCTCCTAACCCGGCTGTTGGCGTAATCGAGTTTTCGGAGAATTTATGATTTTTAGTGGAAAATGCACTCTGCGGCTAGTTCCTTACAGTATTTGCGATGAATCGACAATTGTGTGAATAAAAAACTAAATTTATCTTTACTGCAGACATTTATTTTGTAAATAGAACCCACATATAGGTAGATGACGAGAAAATTCAGTCACTTTTCAATTATTGTTACTCGTGATGCTAGAATTCTTTATGGTAATCATTGAACCATGAGGCCGTTTGAAAGTTGAATTTATTTTCAATTTCAAGTATCTGAGTAAGCTGACCATGGTAATTAAATGAAACAACATTCATGATACAAGTGATGCCAGGTATCCAGCTGGAAAAAAGGTATATTTGTAATTCAGGATCCTACATTTGTCACTCATTCCTTGAACCTGAAATTCAAACACGCCATTCTTCCAAATTGTTGCTGAACAGATCTCGAAATGAAAATATTGCAACTGATTTTAAAATGTTTACAATTTCGAAACATCGATCTAAATATAACAACTAACATTATCCCGAAGGATTGGATTATCTTGAGGGTGAAATATTTTCATGGGCTTTGGATCAGCGCGATGAAATAATTTCGGTAAACTATTTTTCCAAGCTTCGTTGAACATTAGTTCTTGAACAATTTCTATGGAAATATATTTGCACTCCGGTGAGATCTTATACAGATTAATTAATGAAGCCATAATTTCTGACAATTCAGCCGCGTAAGTGCGAAATCGTTTGTATAATCTACATTCCACAGTTCGGAGTATGATGAAACAAAAAACTTACCACTAATCGTGGCTATTTGATCATTTTTCATTTATTGATTAAGAAATTAAAATTACTAGGAATTAATGACTTGATATTCGACCGAAAGGTATAAGAATTCTTTGGATTCAGTTACCTTCAACACGGAAAAAAAATTCACGAAATTTTTATTACATAAAATTGAACTTTCTAATCAACAATTTTTACGATATACCATCGTAAATTTTATTCAATAAATATTACCAACACAGAATATAAAAAGACTTATATTATAGAGTGAATTATACAAGTCGTGTTAACGTAGGCTACAATTGAACTATCGTAATTTTCGTAGCTTAGATTGGAAAGATACAGAGGCAGCACTGGAAAGTTAAAAAATGAATACAAGAATAATAATATTTTGAAATTTAACTTCTTATCTTCCGACTTTTTATCATAGTAACATTGTATTTTTTTTTGATTGAATTTGATACAACAATCTTTCGATAAAATTACGATAATAAATTGTAAAAAATCTTTTGTGAACAGTAAATATCCGTATGAAATATTTGAAAGTTACCACTAATTAAAGTATAGTCCAGCATCACGATAATTATATCGTAAATTTTAGTAGAATTATTTTCTCCGTGAACGTTGTTATCATCCCAGGATCACAAATCAGGAAAGATTCGCGTAAGTTAAAAAGCGCTCGCTGTAGTTTACTGCCGCGTCGTACAAGTAGTCGAGTTGCTTCTGGAACAATTGAACGCATTTGGATTAGGCATGTGGTAGCCCAAGCGGGTTAGACAAAAAATGACGCTGAAATAGAAAAAATCCCGATTGTCTTTTTCCTAGGAAGCATCAGACAAAATTCGTAAGACACAAATTCTATCACGTGCCAATATTTCTAACGGCCCTTACCAGCGACTGCACAAATTCCCGTTTAGACCGGCGAACCGATCGAACGGCGGAAATGACGTTACACTCTCTTTCCACGGTCATTCGCTCCAGTAGAAAACTCAGAGCCAAGTACAGGCCGCAGCCCGTGATTCCGTCGCTGAAAACAGAAGAAAATTGGGCGATTGCAGATCGGATTTGATAACCGAGTTTGCGTAATGGAATCTGATAGTTGGAAACTATATTCCAACGTTTGAGTAGTCTGGCGTATTATACTCACTCACAAAGCACCAAGGTCTCGCCTTTCTTTCGCGGAATTTCTTCCGAAGCTCTCCAAAGTGATATCAACGTTGCGGGTGGCGGTGGTTTTTGGTTTTTGCCACATCCCCATCCTTTGCACATCAGCACGGCCACTGACTGTGATCTTGCCTCACCCTGAACCATGAACAAGACGAAGTAGGTTTTGAAAAACCGTGTTTCATATTTGATGTCGAAGAAACTAATTTGTATACGGACACATTTTCTGTCCATCTATTACTACCTGTGAGGTATCCCTGAGCAGAAGCTTTTCATATGTAAAATATTCTCTCTCGTCGAGGCTTGTTTCATCTTCCACTTGTATGTCTAGCATGGGGATGACGATCGATTCATAGGGCATGATGTCAATGCACGTCTGCGGAAAGATCAGTGAACACTATACTTTGCGAGGTATTCATCCAACGACGAGTCGTTTCACTTGTTATACTCACGGGATATTTCGGGTCAGAGCACTGCATTATTATGATCAGTTTTATGTCCCTTTCAACGATAAAGCCCCAGAAACTAGCGAGGGTCAAAGGCGGCGGCAAGCTACATGCCAGGTATTGTTCGTTCATCTTGAAGCTATCGACGCTCACCGCATTGATATGCTCGCGATGTTTATCGGCGACATCGTCATAAATGACTTCAGGTATAGCTGAAATCGCACAAATATTTGGGTACATGATCGAAAATCGTGTATCAAGGTCGTAATTCACAAAGGAATAAATTGAGTTCGCAAAGGTTTTCCAACCTGGCTCGAGGTCCAGAATCCTGGCGTTCGCTTCTTCCTGCGCGGTCGGGAGATTCCTCGTAGCTGAAGATTTCAGCGCCTCCTCCTGCCACTCGCTAGCGTTCAGCCTGTATCAGAAGAGAATGGTCGCAAAAATTGATATGCAATTTTCATACATGTCGTTTCGGGAAAATACCCAAGATGAGTTGATACCTCAAGGGGTTAATGGGATCAACGATCTCCCTGCTCACCTCTCTATGTGATAAGGCAACTGCAATCTCAGGCGTTTGAAACCCGTGGATAGAATGTCTGTGCAGGGTATCTGCGTAGACCAGAACACGATGCTTTCCGTTATGATTATGTGAGCGAGTACGTACTGCTGCAGGGTGCCCACCATGTTCGCACGACTATCCCGCATTTGTGTAATCACGGCTGTTGCGTCGATCACCTAGATGAGTCCGATTGCGGTTTTACTGATTCGTCGTTACTCACGCACTTTCCGACAATACTCACCTTCTGCGCAACTGCCTGGTGTAGGCAAATGTCACATAATATGACAGTGCCGGTCCGATCGTCACCGGCACTGCAGTGTACAAGGATCGGGCCGTCTCCAGCTCGCGTTTGTCTTAGCTTTCTCAAGTACTCTACGAGTGATTGAGGATATATCGGCACCCCGAGATTTGGCCACTCTGTGTAGTGGAGATGCGTAACCTGCGAAATAGAGGAACCGCAAGAAAATCGTGGTCAGGCGTCGTGTCTCTTTTACTGCAGTGGAGTTCTTCTGCAATACCTGTCGCGTGTTTTGCCCATGACTCAGCTCAAATATTCTTAAAGTGTATTTGGCAGACACCTGTTCGTCGATGTTTGATATGTGGAAGTTTCCCTGTACCACCATGTTTCCAACGTCCGGCCAGTACTTCTCCCATTCTGTCTGAAAGGTCGCACCATATATTGTTTTTTTTTTTTTGTTGCCGAACTCACGTTTCTCTGCAATCTTGTGTCAATCTATCTGCTGAATTGTCGCTACCTCGGCATCCTTTGTGACATTCGTCAGCATACAAATCACTCGTACTTCTTCTTGCCAGACCATTCTCCAGAAATCATTCACGGTATTCGGCTTTGGTCCCTCGGCTGCGATGTAGGCCTTATTCTTTCTATACCCCTGTAACACGTGTACGTTCAAGAAACTAATCCTCACTTCCATACAGTGATCGCAATAACGTTCGATTTTCACCTTGATGTAGCTGGCATTGATATAGTCAGAGTAAGGATCGCCGGGGATTTTCTTGAGAACAACTCGGGAATGATCGTCTTTAGGCCGTGATGAAACAGACCGAATCGCAATGCATGAGCAAGGTGAGCAATGGATACGTGTAGTGGATCATCGCGACAGTATCGAGGAAAATAAAAGTTTTCATAAAGATGTGCGTAAAGAAGTAGTGAAAGCACGGTGGAGGGACTGATTTGCTGATTTGTCACAGTATTTGTCGAGATAGTCTCGCTCTTTATCGTATGTAGGGAAAGCTAGTTTTCTTTGGTTGAAAGCGAATTAGTTAGAAATGTTTCATATTACGTATGTGACATACATGCTATCTGATATTTGCATCTATTTTTTGGCATATTCTCGGGCAGACTTCCGTACTCGTAGGATCTCGTCAGATCTTTAGGTAACAGCTGAAAAATGCATAATCTTGACATAAATTGAGCATGTGGATGGATAAGGGGGATAAATTGACTTATATATCTTTCTTCCGAAAACTGACTCGGACAATCTATTCTAATGCATTCTACATGTAATTTAGTTAGATAAATTGAGGAGTGTATGAACAGAACTCGGTATTCACAAACTGAACGTTGAGTTATTCCACATCTGATACCATAAATACCAGAATATTTAGCAAAAGGCTATCAATAGTCTGAATCTAACAACCCTTTCAACTATATTTTGCGATCGAAAATAATGGGTAAAAAAGATGTATTGTTCAGCTTTGGTATGATAATAAGAAGTATCTAGGAAGGTTATACTTCTCCTAGGATGTTTGACCCATTTTAGTCACGCTTTGCTCGTATTCTTCGTAACTATATTTTCCGACTTGATCTTCTCGTCGTTATCGATTTTCCTAAATATTGCTTTCCAGTTTTTCTAACGATTTTACGCAAACAACGAAATCGAGAGACAGGGCATAAAAGCATACACGTCTTTCGTACCAGTCCTAGAAAATAGCAATTGCTTACCATAAACTGTGAATACAACAGTCCACTAGCAGCGGCGTCCTTGACGTATCGTTCGAAGTACTCTATGCCGACAGAGCAAGAATCGTGCTCTTTCGGCAACGAGTACAGATTGTCTGACGATTCATTTTTCACGACTTCAAGTTGTGATACTGAACTTTCCTGGAGATGTAAATCCGTACAATCGTTTGTATCCCTTGCCATGGATAGCGGATTAACTGCGGTATCGGTAAATGGCCTTGGCTGTCTCAGAATTTTGATTAACGATGGCGAAATAGGTTCCACATAGCTGGGTTCCCTTGGTTCTTGTCTCTGAACCCTTTTGCGAATTCTAAAAAATCGATCAACCTTCAGAAACGTATATCACTTTCAGGACATTGAAATATCGAATCGATCGGTATAGCAACGTGCCGTGTCAAACATACGGTAAGGGTCAGGAACAGAGACATGTTTTACTGCCCCATCGAAGATTATAGCAGTCTGTTCTGTTTCGCAACGTTGCTATGTACGATTAATCGAGTATATCAAAAGTCACAAAAGAACTCTGTTTAATGGGAGTTATTCTATTACCGGAACCCGGTGAAGACTAGTACTAATAGGCAGATTGCTAGAATTGGGGGACCCACGAGCCAGCCTTTATTCGACTTCGCAGATTGATCATCGTCCATGTCCAAAGTGATCGAGGCCGACAGCGTTTCGCTCGACGTGTCAGGGGACAAGTCTGTGGCGACTAACTTGATCTCGTAAGTTTCTCCGATGTGCACAGAGCAGTTTAACGGTACATCGTGGTTATGATTGGCTCCGATTGTCAAATTTTCGGTTCTGTTCTCCTCTGGCTGAAAGAAAGCATGACCGGAGATCAATTGAACAAATGGATAAAATTTTACGTCAAGGCGATAACCTGATCCTGAATTATTCTTACCTCATACACGGCAGCTAGCCATTCTGGAATTGTCAAAGGTGTCGAAGGATCCGAGTAATAGGTGCATGTCATCCGTCCCTTAACGGAGACTTTAACCGTTGTGTTATCCGTCGCGTTAACAACTGCAGGGATTTGAATTTGAATGCTATTCCCGTACTGTTTCACCGTAAGATCTGATTTATTTCCATAAGCAATACTCGCTGGGACCGAAATCGATATATTCGACTTCTTGCTGATAATGTTCAGACCATTTACCGCGACGATTGAAACTGAGTAATCTGTTGAGGCAAGAAGATGTAATTCAACGCTGTAATCTATCTGGATTGTGTCAGCTGGATGGATCATATTCAAGTGTATGGTTTTATAAGTCTTTAGTCTTGTTCCCGTTTGATGAACTTTGATATGAAATTTCTTTATCTTCGTAAGACTGAACATCTGACGCGTCCAATTCAACATCGTTATGCCCTGGCTCTGGGGAGTCGATGTCAAATTCACTGGTTTGCTGGGTTCTGGAAATAAGAGATGCTCGTTTTAGGTACTTATTTAGTGTGAAAATATCATGTATTTGATAACAATAATTCAGTCAGTTAACTTTGTTTGTAAATTGCCAGTGTTATCGGTAAAGTGATTTCTTTTCCAGGCAACTTAATTCCTTTGTTAATCGCACAGATCTGTAAAACAGAACGTCAAGAATTTATATTCAGCCCACAGAGACAGTGCTGTTAGCATATTTTTATGTTAATCTGTTTATCATTTCACCTTCATATGGTAGACATTATTTTTCATTTCTTTTTTCGAAATTTGAAAATTGCTCAAGCACACATAGCCCTCCCTAAATTCGCACTTCAGCCGTTCTTCCGAAACCTTGAAATTTTCGCTTACAATCGTTTCTCGTCTTCCAATAATTGTTACTCGGTATGATTCAATTTCACCATAGGCCGGATTAGGCGGTATCCACGCCAGGGATATGGTATTCGTATGAATATCGGCTTCGTATACTTTTAATTTTTCCACTGGAGGTGGTGCTAAAACGATTGAACTTATGGTCATCCTCCTAATAGAGTATATCACACACGCACACTTCCGGATTGAATCTCGTGCGAATAAACCTGGAGCTTTAGTATCAATTATTATAATTATTAAAAAAAAACTTACAAGTTGCCGGTGTCCTCCACGTTAGCTCTTGGTAATGAGTAGGGTTTACTGATTCACCGTAGCCCCTTATCACGTATAAACGTACCCTGTACATTGTAAAGGGAGTCAGGTGAAGATATTCGGGAAAATTGTAAACCAAAAATCCGGTTTGGTCCCTTTTTTTGTTTTTTTCAACGAATTCGATACTTTCGAAGATTAATGCAGCATGTTTAGTCGAGCCAGTAATTGTGGTGCAATTCCGAGGCGGATTCCAACGTAGAGTAAGATTATCTTTACTAATGTAAAAGTTGCTGAACTTTGACGTGGGAATAACTACACAGATTGACACACGTTAGTCGTTAATATAAGTAAGCATTTTTTAAAAGTACTATAAGCTTAGTACTTACGCGCTTCAGACGTTTGGAACGTAATTGTTTTCGGATTTCCAGATTCGATGGTGTGTGCGATAACCCTGGCCGTGTATTCGGCGTAGGGACGTAAGCCGGAGATTCTTAACGTAGTTTTGTTACCGGGTTGTGATATCATGATCTGCTCGATATCCCCGGCTACTGAACCCTTGCAAGCTATTAGCTTACCCTAAACATGCGAAAATGACGGTTTACTTTATCGAAATAATGACAATAAAAGATCGTGGTGATAAATGCAGACGTAATACCGTGAGCGAGATACTGTAATTTCTGATCAACCCGTTCATCTCCAGAGGAGAATCCCACTGCAGCGTGGCTTCATTCTCTGTTGTCAATGTTGCTTTCAAATTTCGGACTTCGGAGGGTGCTGCGTTTAATAGGAAGGAAAATACTTGTCAATGACAACTCGAGTCACGAAGCATTTGGATTCAAGAATATTAAATACACGGTTCGTATAGCCGTCACTGTTTTTTTCACCTGACTCTAGGGTAAGAGTTTTCTTATCGAACAATACTAGGTTAGTTTCTATATCGGATATCATCACCCTATATTTCGGTCATAAAAATCAGGCGGCTATATTGCACAAATTTTTATTTCCACACATGACGCGCTGAGCTGATGTAAGCTTACCTTTTTTGCAGTCAGGTGGTAGGAGCGTATTGTGCGGACAACCTGTTGCACAAAGGCCAGTTATCTTATCGCAAGATCCGATAATGCAGGGTGTACATATTTCATCGCAATTATATCCGTGATAGCCATCGGTGCACGCTAAAAATGATATGTAACTAAAATCTTGCTTCAGAGTAAGAAAAAAAAAGATTGTTCCACCCACTTTGGTCACAATTGGTTCCTTTGTATCCTCGATTGCAAGTACATCCCATCGAGTTACAGAGCAGAGAATTTTCACCGAAACTTTCGCACGAAGATCCGCAAGACTCTATCAATTTGTCGATAAACTTTCGTGAATCTGTGGAAAAAAAATTATGTCTTCGATTGAGGATTATCGTTCTCATGACCTCAAACTATAAACTCACTGGTTGTATTGCTGATTATTTTATTTGAGGACCATGGATTGACTATAGTACTTCCGTTGTAAGATAATTTTTGACATCTAGCATCAGGCTCAATTGCGGTCGAAAATATAGTTGATTCACTGCGCTGGCCTGGAGAAAAAATATAAGTAGTTATTCATAAAGATGACGGAATCATCTTTGACGTCGAGGAGAATCGCGTTTATACTTACCAGCCGGTTTACACATACGAAAGTCAGCCACCGCCCACCGGCCCTCGCCTAGACCTTCAGTTAGAAAAGCTCGGATTTCTAGTGTGAAAGATTTTCCACGTTCTTGACCATCGATTTTGATATTCTTACTGAGTTTCATCGATCCCCAACTCAGCGTCCCGTTGTACACAGACTTCTCGTTTCCAATAATCTCCCCGATCAGAGAATTACGGTTCTTCTCATCTATCAGTTGTACCCACAGTCCACATTTCGGGCAAAGGCCAACCAGCAGCTTGACGCAAAACTCTTCCTCGGAGAAATTGAACTCTTCACTATATAGTAGCGAGCCACTTTTTTTCGTAAATAAATATTCATCTGAAAATAATCGTCCAATATGACGAATCGTTCCGTGACAAAACGCTATTCACAAATGATCTTTTACTCACAAAAGTGAAATCGAAGAAGCGACGTTTTGTCTAATCTAACCGACATATGAGATACATTAGGCCAGCTTTCAACGTGTCCAGTCAAAATGGTCCTTTCCTCATGACCGGCGTCTCCGATAAGCTCGATTATCTTCTCATCACTCGTCCAACGTAATCCAAATGTACGCCATTCGTTTGAAACAAGGATACCTTTATCTACCCGCTGTAAACGAAAGCCAAGGTTAAAATATACTAAGAAATTTTCTTCGCGTCGTTATCAATGGATTTACATTCCATTCGTTAGTTCATAGGGATTTACCACATCTATTTCCAAGCAGGACTCTAGCCCCGAAGGTTTTTTGTCCGCAGGTGCCCCATTAGGACAGTACCTGAGTACAGATTTCGTGCCCAACCATCCCGCAATAATTATCCAGAAACACGGACCTTTCGTCTGATCTTCTTTTTCGCAGAGAAGAACGTGAACGTTCTGCTTTCCTCGTACAGAAAACACTACATTGCCAGAAGACTGATTCGCCTTGCCCAAGTACTGATATTCCGAATAATCGATTATTTTATTTGAGGTGTACTCTTTGAAACCTGCAAGCCCCAATATCATTATATGTCCGTTTTTTTTTTCAAATCGCATTCAAAGTATAGGAGGGGCGATGTTGTGGCGTGAATAAATCAGCGCCCACGTCACATCCGGTCTTTGATGATTATGAAAGCTTGTGTTAAACGTGAACGATGTTTATTCACTTCTGTATATGCGCTTTAATATTGCAACAACTAACCGCTGAGACCATATACAAGATTAAAATTGATCTCTCAATCGTTTTACCTTTCCATCGAAAGTCAAATACAGGAGCCATCGGTCTTTTCGCGGATTCGACCACTTTCCAATCGCCCATATTTCCCCAACGGGCGCGTCATTCCGATGAATCCCATATTGCGCACTCGTCGACGTTATGCCGCTTCGGCTTTACAGGGTGAAAATCTAAAGCGTTGGTTCGGAATGAATCGAATCGCCAAAGTTCGTAAGGACACATAATTTATAGGCCGGTTCCATCTCAAATCGCCCAGCGAGTTCGGGACGAAAAATTCAAATGATTCGAAAAAAATATATATTATTCTCTGGTGAATTTGGGTGACCTCTTTCCATTCATCTTGATTGAAAAAAATTGTGTATCTTCATACGGAATTTACAATTTTCTTGGCGAAAACACGTTTTCACAGATTTCGTAAATACACTTTTTCTTTAAAGTGCTATAACTTCCGAACCAATCGACGGATTCAGCTCATCTTGGTCCCAAAATGTGCGTATTTGATTCGCCTTTCAGGCGATTCTAAGTTCACTTAGATCGATCCCGAATTGCTTCAGTTATCCAATATGATGTGAAATAAAGCGAACAAATTCAAGCGCAATTTTCGGCGATTGCATATATTTTGTTTTTCTCGCCGATTTTTCCCCAAATAGTATTTGAAATACTCCAACTTTACGTGCAAGTTTCATCAGCGGCCAAGCTTTTTTGATGGAGTTATGAATTTTCCAATATCACTGTTACGAGAAAGATAGATAAGAGAGGTTCGTTTGATGTGGGTGAACACAATTAGTGAGAGAGGCCTAGGATGAGTGACTTACGGGTGAATGTTTAAGAAAAGCTTACACGTTTAAATTTCCTTTTACTTAAAACTCGTGTCTTTATTTTAAACTCTACGATAGAATATACAGATGTGATGAATAGATAAATTGACCACGAGGCCGAGAAATTACAATCGATGGTTCCCACAGGGAGATTTTAGACATACTGATACATAATATAGACTTCGATTTAGTCCATAGGAATATACACATATATATTGAATAGTTCGTACGCTCGGTGCGCAATACATTGAGAGTTTGAGTCTACCCGGGTAAACACTGCACGGTTGTGTGTGTGCGTGTGATAGGCGCTGGCCGTCCAGCTGATTTGAGCTAATAATTATACTTCGCCCGAACATACCGCCCGCCTCGCTATCGTTTGACGATTGCGAAATCAGGATACGCCGCCCGCCGTGAGGGGCTCATTTTTGAGTGTTAACCGGTAGCACGCACAATTTTACTATCGGCCGTTTTAACACTGACGATTTCGTTTTCACTGTCACCACGCGAACTAATCCATCCGATCCTGGGTGGACGTCGATTACCCTCGCGAGTGGCCAGACCGATGGAGGTAAGTTTTCATCCCTGATGAGAACGATGGCTCCGATGTCGATGTTCCCGTTGAGTGATTGCCACTTCGGTAGATTTTGAAACGTCTGGAGGTATTCTGTGCTCCAGCGTTTCCAAAAATGCTCGAGCATTTGGCGTGATAGTTGCCAATGCGAGAGGCGTTGGACGGGTACGTCCGCGAGCGAGGGTTCTGGTACGGTATTTAGAGCTGTACCGATGAGAAAGTGCCCTGGAGTTAAGGCACCCGAGTCTGATGGATCGTCCGAGAGTGCACACAGTGGTCGCGAGTTGAGGGTAGCTTCCACTTGCGCGAGGAAGGTTTCAAACTGCTCGAACGTGAGTTTAGATTCGCCGATGACCCTCTTGAGGTGGAACTTCACTGATTTCACCCCGGCTTCCCACTTACCCCCGAAGTGAGGTGCTGACGGAGGGTTGAAGCGCCACTGGGTTCCATGCGACGCGAGGATATTAGCGATTTGCGCGGATTCCTTCGATGATGCCGCGAGTAAGCGACGAAGTTCAGCATCAGCTCCGACGAGATTTTTTCCGCAATCGCTTGAAATGGTCGCACAGATTCCACGTCGCGAGGTGAAGCGCTTATATGCTGCGATAAAGGCTTCCGTTGTGCAGTCTGAAACTAATTCGAGGTGAACAGCTGATGTGGAGAAGCACACAAAAACAGCGATGTAGCCTTTGTACGTTTTTGGGTTTCTCCCGCGAGAGGCTCGAATTGCGAAAGGTCCTGCGTAGTCGACCCCAGAGTGCAAGAAGGGTCTTGCCTGCGATACGCGAGACTGAGGGAGCTGGCCCATCTGCTGGACGCTAAGAGTAGCGCGTTGACGCGCACACGAGACGCAGCGATGAATGTACGAGCGTACCGGTACCCTTCCACCGATGATCCAGAATCGTTGTCGGATGGTGGCAAGGGTGAGCTGTGGTCCCCCGTGGAGAGTCGCTTGATGATAATGATCAATCACCAGCGTGGTGAATGAAGATGCTCGCGGAAGAATGAGAGGGTGCTTCTCGTCGTAAGGTAGAGATGATTGCTGCAACCGACCTCCGACTCTTAGAAGTCCGTTTCGGTCCACGAATGGAGCGAGGCGAAAGAGTGAGTAGCGCCGAGTGAGCCGCGAGCCTTGTGTGAGCAATTTCATCTCGGCTCCGAAGTAAGCGCTTTGAGTTGTTGCAACCCAAAAGATGCGAGCGCCTTCCAGTTCGGACGTCATGATCGGCCCGTGCGAGATATTTTTCTTGGGAGATTTCGCGACCGATTTAGATAAGAATATGTCCGCAGCACGTTTGCAAAGAGCGGTGATTCTCAGCAATTTCGTTAGTGATGAGTAACGATCGATGAGATCCCAGATTGGTGGCGGATCCAATACCGCGAGGTGATGAGTTGCTACCTGCTTTCTTTCTTCCAGAGGTTCGTCTCCCTTTAACGTGGGAGATGAGGACGGCCAACTAACCGAAGGCTTGGCAAGCCACGATGGACCGCGAGTCCAGAGTTGTGAGGCGTGAACTTGCTCTGGAGTTGCACCGCGAGACGCGAGATCCGCTGGATTTTCCGAACCCGATACGTGATGCCAACGAGCACGCGCGAAATCTTGTATTTCGGTGACACGATTGCGGACAAAGTCTTTCCAGCGAGAGGGGTGACTTTTTATCCACGCGAGCGCGACTGTAGAGTCCGACCACAGATGAACCGGAGATTTCGCGAGATTGAGAGTGCTTTCCACGTGGCGCACGAGTCTTACGAGGAGGAGCGCGGCACACAGTTCGAGACGCGGAATTGTCACTTTTTTGAGGGACGCGACTTTTGTTTTCGAACACATAAGCGAGACGCGCACTTCGTGAGTGTCGATGTACGTTCGCAAATATATTACCGCCGCGATAGCGTCTTGAGAAGCATCCGCGAACCCGTGAATCTCCACCGCTGGAGACTCTGAGGTAAGACCGATCCACCGAGGGATAGTGATCAGAGAGACGTCTTGTAGCTCTTGTCGGAAGGTGTTCCAGCGCGACGCGAGTGAGTCGGGGAGTGGCTGATCCCAGCCGAGGCCCATTGCCCACAGCAGTTGCATGAAAATCTTCGCTCGGATCGTGATTGGCGAGAGCCAACCAAGAGGATCGAACAGCTGAGCGGTTTCCGAGAGGATCTTTCGTTTCGTAAGGATGTGCTCATCCTCGATAGCTTGAGGCGCGAATGCGAACGAGTCGATCTCGGGTCTCCACATGAGACCGAGTGCACGAAAGAATGGACTTTGATCGAGATTCTGCTGTTTTGCGATTTCCCGATCACCTGGCGAAATGTCCACGAGAGTTTCAGGGTGGCTCGACGTCCACTTTTTGAGTTCGAAGCCGCGCGCCCTGAGCAGCTGATTGAGTTCTTTGATCTTTTCGCGGGCTTGAGGTAGATTGTCTGCCCCCGAGAGTACGTCGTCGACGTACGTGTTGTCGCTGATGACTCGATTTGCTAGGGGGTAACGTTGCCCTTCGTCTTGAATGAGCTGATGAAGGACACGTATCGCGAGATATGGAGCGCATGCGAGACCATACGTTACCGTACAGAGTTGATACTCCTCGATTGGGAGCTGTGAGTTTTCTCTCCAAAGGATCCGCTGAAGATCCCAGTCGTCTTGGTGAACCAGAATCTGTCGGTACATCTTGGCGATGTCCGATGAGAAAGCGACAGGATACTGCCGCCACCGCATGAGAACGTCGGCGAGGTCGGTCTGCACTTTTGGCCCGACGTAGAGATTGTCATTCAGAGAGATTCCTCGCTCCGTTTTCTGAGATCCGTTGAACACGACACGTAACTTCGTCGTTGAACTGCACTCGCGCGCGACACCATGGTGTGGAAGATAAAACACACGAGAGTCACTGTTTGATCCACTGGGAGCGCGACACATGTGCCCGAGGTCGAGATATTCGCGGAGGAAGTTTGAGTAAGCTTCCCTTTGTTTCGAATCACTCACGAACCGTTTCTCCATCCTTAGGAGCATTTGATGCGCGGGGGTACGCGAGTTACCGAGATCGACCGAACTGTCTTTGATTGGCAACCGAACGATATAGCGACCGGTCGCATCGCGAGAAACTGTTTCGCGAAAATGCTTCTCACAGTTTTCTTCGTCAGTTGTGAGTGCGACTGGAGTTGACACTTCTTCTTGCACCCAGAAACGCCGAACGAGATCAATCAGTTCGGTGTCCAGAGAGCATTGCAGCCCTTGAACTGCGGTATGAGGTGTGTGCGCTGCTGCTGACGAAACAGGACCCGATAATACCCATCCGAACTGGGTTTCTTGAGCGATTGGTGTGCCAGGAGCTCCCTTCCGTATTCCTTGGATGAGCACGTGGCCATAGATATCGGCGCCGAGGATGACGTCAATTTGACCAGGTTCCGCGAAGCTTGGGTCTGCGAGAGTGAGACCTTGTAGATGAGGCCAGTCTTCCACGTGAACTCGGAACGATGGCAGGAACGATGTCACGCGAGGGAGTATAAAGGCGTCCACGAGACACGAGAACTCGGTGTTCACGCGGGATTTTATCTGGAGTGTCGCGACCCCGCGGGTTACTCCGGATTGTTGAGCTCCAACTCCGATGACTGGGATTGAGGCGTGCCGCCGCGTTGATCGCAATCGCTGCGTGAGCGACTCCGAGATGAACGAGCTTTCAGAGCCTTGATCCAATAAGGCTCGAACGGTGATGTATTCTCCTGTTTCGTGGTTCGAAACGAGAACTTGTGCTGTCGCAAGGAGGACTGGTGAACACTGCGCGTTCTTCGGCTGAGCTGCATGGCTGCTGACCTGTGCTGAGGTACTCGATGTCAGCTGAGATGCTTGGCCTGCGGTAGCCTGTCCTTGCGGAGTATCGTTGCCAGATGCTGATGCAGATGTTGAAGATCTGCGATGAAGTAGAGTATGATGTCGACCTTCGCAGGTACGACATCTCTTGTCTGATCGACAGTCTTTTACTGGATGTGGACCGAGACAGTTGTAGCAAAGACTGTGAGATGTAACGAAGTCCTTTCTTCGTTCGAGCGGTTTCCCTTGAAACGATTTGCATGCCGCGATGTAATGATTTTCCTTGCAATAGGAACACGATGATTCTTTTGATTGCACCACGTGAGATTTTGTGGTGGAACCGCTAAGCTTCCCTGGTGAGGCCTGCGTCTTGTTGGATGCACTTTGACCTTGGGCTTGTTCCACAGCCTCGAGGGTGTGGATGCGTCCTAGAAGGAATGACTCGAGCTCTGAGAAGGCTGGAGGATCACGAGTCTCGCTGACGCGCTTTTCCCACTCTTCGAGGGATCCAGAGTCGAGTTTGCTTGTCGTCATGTGCACGATAATGTCATCCCACTGTTTGACAGGGCGACCGAGGGTTTCCAGAGCCCCGATGGCTTCGCAGGTATCGCTGAGCAGACGTTTGATTTCTGCCGATGATTTCTTCCCGATTCGCGGAATCGCGAAGAGTTTTCCGAGATGAGAGCTCGTGAGTAATCGCTTGTTTTCGTAGCGCGATACGAGAGTGTTCCACGCACGAGAGAAATTATCACCAGTGACAGCGATATTTCTGATTAGTTGAGAAGGCTCCCCGGTCAAGCTGGTTTTTAGATAATGGAGTTTTTCAACATCCGAGAGCTGTTCATTTTTGCGAACGATTGAGTCAAAGAGATCGTGGAAAGGTTGCCATTCAGAAAAACTACCCGAGAACGATGGCAAGGCGATAGGAGGTAGCCGTCGGAAGGTAGGCTTAGCCGCTGAGGCTAGAGATGCATCCACTTGAGGTGCGGTTGCCGGTTTGAGTGACTCCAGGAGATCGAGCATGTGTCCACGCGAGTCTAGGTATTTTTCTTCGCACTGCCCGAAGTAGTCTTTTGAAAAATACGATCGTTGCTCGATCAATGGAAGCTGCTTTTCATCGGCCGCGGATTTTTGTTTGACCATCTGGTCGTGATTCGCTTGGAACTTTGTCCAGTTTGACTCCAGAGCGTTGAGTCGTGATTGCACTTGACCGTAGGTGATCTTTGCCTCCCCGAGCTTTTGCAGATTTTCCACTGTGCGCGCGATGCGCCATAAAAGTTCATTCTGACGATCGATTAGCTCGCTGAGAGACATGATATAGCGAGATATATCAACAAACGATTCTACGGGAATCTATCTTGAGTATTTAAACTGCGAGAGAGACGGACGCGCACGACACACTTACTTGCACGCACACGACACTCGAGTTGTTGATACACACACTGACTACGAGTCTCGACAAGGTGATCCGCGACTTTGATGCGAGTTTGAAATTAACCGTTTTCAGTTATATTCCACTGAGAGAGTTCACTTTTAGCGTTTTCCGTAACGCTATCGATAAACTTTTCACAACACTACCGTGTCACTCACCCACTAATTCGTTCCCCGAGATTCGCGACGATTTCGAGATAGTTCAAATCAATTCGCGACTGATCCGGCTCGAAGGACCAAAAAATGTTACGAGAAAGATAGATAAGAGAGGTTCGTTTGATGTGGGTGAACACAATTAGTGAGAGAGGCCTAGGATGAGTGACTTACGGGTGAATGTTTAAGAAAAGCTTACACGTTTAAATTTCCTTTTACTTAAAACTCGTGTCTTTATTTTAAACTCTACGATAGAATATACAGATGTGATGAATAGATAAATTGACCACGAGGCCGAGAAATTACAATCGATGGTTCCCACAGGGAGATTTTAGACATACTGATACATAATATAGACTTCGATTTAGTCCATAGGAATATACACATATATATTGAATAGTTCGTACGCTCGGTGCGCAATACATTGAGAGTTTGAGTCTACCCGGGTAAACACTGCACGGTTGTGTGTGTGCGTGTGATAGGCGCTGGCCGTCCAGCTGATTTGAGCTAATAATTATACTTCGCCCGAACAATCACGAATTTTCTGTATTATCAAGCAGCTTATATTTTCCGCTACGAATTATTTTTCACATGGGTCGACTACGTTCTTTATCGCATCGTTTCTTGTCTGTGATACATGTAGTTATACAAGGAAATATGATATGAAAGATATGAAAAGTACGAAAAATATATATATATATTTTTCTTTTTTCCTTTGTGGCTTATCTCTGATTAAGAAGGTAGCCTGACGGAAAATATATTCAAATATACGACTCATCATATTGGATAACTGTAGCAATTCTGAATCGATCTACGTGAACTTAAAATCGCCTGAAAGGCGAATAAAATACGCACATTTTGGGACCAAGATGAGCTGAATCCGTCGATTGGTTCGGAAGTTATAGCACTTTAAAGAAAAAGTGGATTTACGAAATCTGTGAAAACGTGTTTTCGCCAAGAAAATTGTAAAACCCGTATGAAGATACACAATTTTTTTCGAGCAAAATGAATGAAAAGAGGTCACCCAAATTCACCAAAGAATAATATATATTTTTTTCGAATCGTTTGAATTTTTCGTCCCGACCTCGCTGGGCGATTTGAGATGGAACCGGCCTATAAGCAAACTCCATCTACCTCTGGGCGCGTTATTCCAAATAAATGCAGAATCGTCATCATCGGAAATACAAGTCAGTTTTTCGGTGGATCCTCTAGTGGTTGGTAAGTGTCGCAGCACAAGGAGTTCTCCGAAACTTTGCACTATTATTGATGCGAAGAAAAAAGCACAGATAAACACACAGTGAAATCCCATTCTAAACTATAAATTTTTACTCTTCAAGGATCGAGCTCCGATCTTAATGCTTGCTATTCTACCAATCCAGAACTTTGGAAATCCAGAAACTTGTGCCGTTTTATCTACTTTTTATTTTCTACGGCAAACAGAGTCAGTGAAAAATTATTATTATTTGGATGATTCCGAAGAACAAGATCCGACCAATATGCCGACGACGAGGTGAATAAGCGACTGACATTCAACTAGGAATATAAAATACCATACAACATACTGAACAGGTCATTTTCCGGCATAAAATTTGCGATAAATGATACCATGTCCTTACCCGATCTTTTTTGCAAAAACCGCGCCAGTTAGTCACCGGAGACTGCGGCCTCTGTGCTGATAGCAGGCCGTGCAAACCCGTTTTTTTCCTATGTCTTAATAAATCCAGAGCTACTCAAATAATCATTTGAAAGAACATTTTATTTTATTTGGGAAATATATTTCATCTGAGTTGGGAAAAACCGATTTTTTTTAGGTCAGTTCCATATAAGTAGATCGTTGAAATCAACTTTATTTTTATTAAATGCAATCATTGCGTTATACTACGTATTAAGAATACACATGTACCATATGGTTTATGATGTAACGCAAAGTCAAATTCCATAGAAAAAAAAATATATCTAATACACTTAGGTACGAGTGAATTTGTTCTTCTCTTTACTGATGTATGCAGTTCTTATCACCTGACAGTGAAATTCTTAAAATTCGATGATATTTATCATTGCTCTAATATGCAGCGACAATTTTTTTTTCTTTTTTACATTTCAAGAATTTTTTGTAGTTCAATTAAAGTTAATTAGAGTGACCTTAGCTGACTATTAATATTCATGAAAATCAGTACATCTTCGAGTTGTCATCGTATTACAACGTTTGGATAAAGAAAAATTTGCGTACGTCTCGAAGCACTTGATGTAATCGACTGCTGCGTCATACAAGTAGTCGAATTGCCTTTGCAAACAAAAAACAAAACGAACAAGCCTAGTTCATTCACCAAAACGTTAGAAAAAAAAAAAAATATCAATTTGAAGCGCCTTGCTAATGATTGAACGAATTCTGGTATGGATCAGCGAACAGCCCGAACAGCAGAAATTACATCGCACTCTCTCTCTTGACGTTCATTAGTTCCAGTAGAAAACTCAACGCTAGGTACAGACCGCAGGCCGTGACGCTATCGCTATAAAAAAAAAAAAAAGAAAGGTGAAAATGATTGCTGTAAGACAACTAGCGTAGTAGACGCTTGGTGCAACCCCTATGCATGCATTTCAAATAAAGCAGTTCTCATCCAACCTCGCTCAAGGACACATCCATTCACTCACCTCTCATCTACCTAACATGGCGCAGTTGTGAGACGAACAAAATACGAAGAAAATAAAACAATTTCAAGTCTAACAGAGCAGGTTCAATAAATAAGTGGCTTAAATACATAAATACGATGGCTAGTGATCACAGAGGCATAGCCCAAATGGATATGACGGGCAACATATCAGAAAACTGGAAAACATGGAGGGCACGGTTCGAAAATTACCTCGTGGCGTCCGAAATTTACAAAAAAGACGAGAAAACTCAATGTGCCCAACTACTACATTACATAGGAGAAGAAGGATTCAAAATTTTCACAATTTTCACATTCGTTGAGCAACAAAGAGACAAACTACAAATACTACTACAAAAATTCGAAACTCACTTCTTACCCAAAGAAAATTTAGCGTACGAACGTCACAAATTCTTTTCGTACCGACAACAGTCAGGCGAAACTCTGGAACAATTTATAACGGAACTAAAGAAGAGAGCCATGAAATGCAGATTAGAAGTTCTGCACGATAGTCTGTGAAAGACAATGCTGATATGCGGCGTAAGTAACATGGAAATGAGGGAAAAACTCCTACAGAATGATGACTTAACACTGGATAAAGCAATCGAACTCTGTAGCGTCATTGAAATGTCCAAGACAAGATGCGCACATATGGAGAAAAATACAACAGTTGAAGCAATCTCAAGTAAGAAAAACTACGGCAGTAGCGGACAACACGGCAGCTCGAAAGCAGGCGGTGGTTCAGCAACAAAACATAAGTATATCAACTCTTGCAGTAACTGCGGTAGGTCCCACCAAATTAACAAATGTCCAGCGTTCGGAAAAGAGTGTGGTTTCTGTAAAATAAAAAATCAATTTTCAGCCGTATGCAAAAAAAGAAACAAAGAAGTAGAATCAATTACCGATAACGACCCGGTTGACGAAACAGCTCAAGATAATGACAATAAAAAATACTTGTTCATCGACAGGGTAATTGAAACTAATTTTAGCAGACGCCCTGTCTAGAGCGTATCCACCGAGGGCTGACGTAGAAGATTGGGAGTTAGAAATGGAGACGCGGGTGAGTCAAGTAGAATGCCACGTAAATGCAACTCCAGAAAAAATCAAACGTCTAGCAATGTAATCAAAACTATAAAACGACACTTTTCACGTCACGGAATACCGTTAACCGTGATATCAGATGGTGGAACCCAGTTCACATCACAAGAATTTGAGAAATTTGCAAACGAATATGAGTTTGAACAAATCGAATCATCGCCGACGTATGCTCAATCAAATGGCATGGCGGAACGTCACATTCAAACGGCGAAACAGGTATTTAGGAAAGTTATAGAAGACAGGAAAGATCTAGATTTAGCACTACTTCACTATAGAAATACACCAGTACTAAATGGCACATCTCCAGCGGAAGCTTTAATGTCCAGGAAACCTAGAACTAACTTACCTTGTTTAAACAAAAACCTAAAACCTGAAGTATCGACTGAAATAATGAAAAAAGCAATACGCAATAACCAAATAGAACAACGAAACTATTATAACGCTAAAAAGAATAATAACCTACCAGAAATTACAGCAAATTTCCGCGTATACGTACGAACTAAACCAAAATCAACTTGGACACCGGCGATAGTAGTAGAAAAAACCAGAGATAGATCCTACAATATAAAGTTAGATAACGGCTGAGTCCTGAACAGAAACCGCAGATTCATTAAACCTGTAAGGAGACAAGCTCCAGAAAAGAAAGAGGAAATAAAAAAGAAAGGAAAAAAAGTCATAAAATATTATCTAGAAGTAGAAAATAGTGAATCTGATGAAGTAGAATCAGATACTGATCCAGAGGCAGACGAATCACAAGCTGAAAGCTCATGTAATTATATGTCAGATGTAAGTGTATCGTCTGATGAAGATATAAATCTAGATAAGCCAAACACAACTACAGCATCGGGAAGAATTGTAAAGACTCCACAAAGGTTAAACTTGTAAAGCAGATTACGAATAAGCTAGCTGTAAGATTGAAACAAATGTATTTAACCATAAAATAAAACATGTTCAACAAGGGAGATGTAATACAGCTAGCGTAGTAGACGCTTGGTGCGACACCTATGCATGCATTTCAAAAAAAGCAGTTCTTATTCAACCTCGCTCAAGCACACATTCATTCATTAACCTCTCATCTACCTAACAATTGCTAGGTCGTGTTATCTATAATCTGGGTTCCATAAAAACGGTAAATTTCACATAAAATTTTGTAAACTTGTAATTATACCGACTGACAAAGTACTAAGGTCGGGCTTTCTTTTCGTGAAATTTCTTCCGAGGTTCTCCAAAGCGAAATCAACGCTTCGGTGATCGGTGGTTCTCTATCCTCTTCACATCCCCATCCATTGCAAGTGACAACAGTCACGGGCTGCGGTTTTGCTCCTTCATGAATACGGAGAAAAAATGGAATAGAAATCGAGATTATGAATTTTGAATTTATGATATGATTCTCTGGAAAAAAAAATCTATAATAGCTACATCTATGCATGTATACCTCCGTGGTGTCGATCAGAAGAAGGTGATCTATTAAAAAATGATCTTTTTTTATGAGGATAGTCTTTCTCTCAACTTTGAGGTGGGGAATGGGAACGGGAACGAGAATAGATTCATTTGGCATGATGTCACAGAGAGTCTGCGAAACAAAGCGTTTCGTAGTGTTCCTGTAGAAAAAAAATGTGATAAACTAGCTAAACGAAGTTGAAATGAAATTTTTCATTTATTTACGGGATCTTCTTTATCAGGACGTTCTAATATCACGACAAGTTCTATATTCCTCTCATAAATCATCTCTCAGAATTTCTAATTTGTCCAACTGATCGTTGAACTGTTTTCTAAGAACCAACGGTACCACTCTCTCCAGGTTCGATGAAAATTAGAATTAGAACATCGCAAAGCTCTGAATGGTTTGTTTTTCAAACGTGTCGAGTTTCCGAATTCTCTTCGACAAAGTTAATTTATGCAATATAAAATCTCAATAAGTTCATTAAATCTCTACCAGTCTACTCTTTACTTCTACTTTTTAATGGCACACAATTACCAAAATCTGTTCATCAATTTGTTCACAAATGTGACAAATGTTTTCTAACTAAACAATTTCTCATATGAACAAATTACCTTAATAATTTAACGTCCACTTACCTCGTCGCCAATTTGTAATGTTTGGGGAGTAAGAATTATAATCTGTTTCAAATTTTCGCATTTATTGATACCGGTCAAATTATAAATACATGATAATAGTACACAAGCCAGAAGACGAATGAAAAATGTCGCATATGCTTCTTCTCATCCTATAATCTCAGTGCTGCTCCTTAGTTATAAATCACATTACATTACATTGCATTACATCACATTCGTGAATCGACAATTGTGTGAATAGAATACCAAATTTATCTTCACTCCAGACATTCATTTCGTAAATAGAACCCAAATATAGGTAGATGACGAAAAATTCATTCACTTTTCAATTGTTGTTACTCGTGATGCTAGAATTCTTTATGGTAATCATTGGACCATGAGGCCGTTTGAGAGTTGAATTTATTTTCAATTTCAAGTATCTAAGTAAGCTGACCATGGTCATTAAATGAAACAACATTCACGGAATTTTCACGATATCACTACCGTAATTTTTATTAAATAAAATTCTAGCGGTGGACTATATACTTTCTAATTAACAATTTTCACGATATACCATCGTAAATCTTATTCGATAAATAATACCACCACAAAATACGAAAAGACTTATATTATAGAGTGAATTATACAAGTCGTGTTAACGTAGTTTACAATCCCCAAAAAAGCACCTCTGGTGCAAAAACCTTTCGCCACGTACATACATTAATGTGATATACATCCCCCAAAAAGCACCTCCCAGGTAAAAAAAAAAAGAATCCCAAATCAGTAGCTACTGCCAAGTACCTACTTCTATTGGTGTAAAGAGATAAACAAAAAACATGGAAAAATGAAAATGAAGAGATAAAAAGAAAAAAATTTTGGAGGTAGTGGTACTTGGCGGGCCTTTTGTAGAAAAGTACGAGGTAACAGCATAAAGTAGTGGCCCGCCAAGTACCACGGACTCCAAAACTTTTTTTTTTTTATCTCTTCATTTTCATTTTTCCATGTTTTTTGTTTATCTCTTTACACCGATAGAAGTAGGTACTTGGCAGTAGCAACTGATTTGGGATTCTTTTTTTTTTTTACCTGGGAGGTGCTTTTTGGGGGATGTATATCACATTAATGTACTTGGCGAAAGGTTTTTGCACCAGAGGTGCTTTTTTGGGGATCTCACTGCTTCTTGTAGAATTTGATTAATTATTCTCGTTCGTAATGAATTGTATAAATTATTTCCTCACTGTAAATGTATAATATAGGTAGAGTTGAATCTCTACTACTTCTGTTTCACCCCTATGTATTAGCTCATGCGTCAACAGTACGCGATCATCTCTTATCTACATGTTAGATCATCGAAAAACAGCATTCCAAATTTTTTCAGATCCTTTTACCTTCTATTTTCGAAGTTATTGCACGAAGTATTCCATATAGTTTTCTAATTCTTGTTTTATTCTTTTTTTTTTTTCTTGCATTCTTTTACCACTTTAAAATGTTTTACAAAAAATAGGTTTTTTTGTGTGAAAAAAATCTCAGCTTTACAAAAAAAAATGTTTTTTCTTGTTAATTTGTGTGGAAAGCTCTCAAAATTGAGCTCAAAATCTAAAGAGCTGTTTTTTTTTGCCATCGCCCAAATTTTTAAACAAATTTCGATATTTTTTTCGAAAAGCTAACAAAATTTTACCTGGTGCACGTAATTTTCAAAGAGAGATCACGATAAACACACGAGAAATGAATTAATGAACAAAAATTGAAGAAAATTTTCAATTCATTTTATGCATTCAATAAATATTCTTTTTTCTCTCTTTCTTTCTAATGAATATTTTTCTATTTCTCTCACTCTCTCGTTCAAGAAATGAATAGAAGAACAGAGATGGAAGAAAATTTCAAATTTATTTCATATATTTTATGTTATAATTATGTAGAAAGTCTGAGAATTAGATTAAAAAACGATTTATCGAGATCCCATTTTGAAAATTACGTATATAATGTGAAATTTTCCCAGTTTTGCGAAAAAAAATGATGAAAATTTTTTCAAAATTTGGGCAACGGCAAATAAACAGCTTTTCAAATGTTGAGCTCAATTTTAAGAGATTACCACAACCATGAACGAGAAAAAAATATTTTTTTTGAAACGCCGAGATTTTTTTACACAAAAAACCTATTTTTGGAAAAAAATGTATAGTGGCATAAGGAAGCAATAAAAAAAAATTAATAAAACAAGAATGATGAAACTGAAACTTCGAAAATGAAAAGGAAAAGATCCGTTGGGACGCCTCTCTATGTTATTTATATACCCATACAACGCCTCGTGACGTCATCGTGGAGACGGAGACGACCAAGAAAATTCTTGATCAAACTGAGCATTTCTATAAATCGGAATATTAGATCTCAGCTCTCCGTGCACCGATTGCATAGAAGTTGGGCTTAAATAAAAGCTGTTTGAAACCATATTCTAAGATAAATATTTGAATCTCGTGTATCACCTGAGTCGGAATAAAATCAAGATAATATAATCGCCGTATAGGCCGAAGAGCTTTCATGCGGGTATAGAGACTCGGTCGAGCCTCACGCCGCGCGCTTAAAAATTCTTTTGAATGTACTTGGCGCAAGACTCTACCGAGTCTCTTGATTCACCTATCGTAATTTTCGTAGCTTAGATTGGAAAGACACAGAGGCAGCACTGGAAAGTTAAAAAATGAATACAAGAATGATAATATTTTCAAATTTAACTTCTTATTTTTCGACTTTTTACCATAGTAACATTGTATTTTTTTTAATTGAATCTGATACAACAATCTTTTGATAAAATTATGATACTAAATTGTAAAAAATTTTTTATAAACAGTAAATATCCGTATGAAATATTTGAAAGTTACCACTAATTAAAGTATAGTCCAGCATTACGATAATTATATCGTAAATTTTAGTAGAATTATTTTCTCCGTGAACGTTGTTATCATCCCAGGATCACAAATCAGGAAAGATTCGCGTAAGTTAAAAAGCGCTCGCTGTAGTTTACTGCCGCGTCGTACAAGTAGTCGAATTGCTCCTGGAACAATTGAACGCATTTGGATTAGGCGTGTGGTAGCCCAAGCGGGTTAGACAAAAAATAACGTCGAAATAGAAAAAATCCCGATTGTATTTTCCTAGAAAGCATGGACAAAATTCGTAAGACACAAATTCTATCACGTGCCAAAATTTCTAACGGCCCTTACCAGCGACTGTACAAATTCCCGTTTAGACCGGCGAACCGATCGAACGGCGGAAATTACGTTACACTCTCTGTCCACGGTCATTCGCTCCAGTAGAAAACTCAGAGCCAAGTACAAGCCGCAGCCCGTGATCCCGTCGCTGAAAACAGAAGAAAATTCGGCGATTGCAGATCGGATTTGATAACCGAGTTCGCGTTATGGAATCTGATGGTTGGAAACTATCTTCCAACGTTTGAGTAGCCCGGCGTATTATACTCACTGACAAAGCACCAAGGTCTCGCCTTTCTTTCGCGGGATTTCTTCCGCAGCTCTCCAAAGTGATATCAACGTTGCGGGTGGCGGTGGTTTTTGATTTCTGCCACATCCCCATCCCTTGCACGTCAGCACGGCCACCGACTGTGATCTTGCCTTATCCTGAACCATAAACAAGACGAAGTAGGTTTTGAAAAACCGTGTTTCATATTTGATGGCGAAGAAACTAATTTGTATACGGACACATTTTCTGTCCATCTATTACTACCTGTGAGGTATCCCTGAGCAGAAGCTTTTCATATGTAAAATATTCTCTCTCGTCGAGGCTTGTTTCATCTTCCACTTGTATGTCTAGCATGGGGATGACGATCGATTCATAGGGCATGATGTCGATGCACGTCTGCGGAAAGATCAGTGAACACTATACTTTGCGAGGTATTCATCCAACGACGAGTCGTTTCACTTGTTATACTCACGGGATATTTCGGGTCAGAGCACTGCATTATTATGATCAGTTTTATGTCCCTTTCAACGATAAAGCCCCAGAAACTAGCGAGGGTCAAAGGCGGCGGCAAGCTACATGCCAGGTATTGTTCGTTCATCTTGAAGCTATCGACGCTCACCGCATTGATATGATCGCGATTTTTATCGGCAACATTGACATAAATGACTTCAGGTATATCTGAAATTGCACAAATATTTGGGTACATAATCGGAAATCGTGTATCAAGTTCGTGATTCACAAAGGAATAAATCGAGTTCGCAAAGGTTTTCCAACCTGGCTCGAGTTCCAAAATCTTTGCGTTCGCTTCTTCCTGCGCGGTCGGGAGATTCCTCGTAGCTGAAGATTTCAGCGCCTCCTCCTGCCACTTGCTATCATTCAGCCTGTAGCAAAAAAGAATTGTTGCAAAAATCGACCCGTCATTTTCATACGTGTAATATTGGAAGAATAACGAGGATGAGTTGATAGCTCAAAGGGTCAATGAGATCAACGACCTCCGTGCTCACCTCTGTATGTCATGAGGCAATCGCATTCTCAGATCTTTTATACCTGCCAACAGAACGTCTGTGGGTATCTGCGTAGACCAGGACACGATGCTTTCCGTTATGATTATGTGAGCGAGTACGTACTGCTGCAGGGTGCCCACCATGTTCGCACGACTATCGCGCATTAGTTTAATCACGGCTGTTACATCGATCACCTAGATAAGTCCGATTCCAGTTTTAATGATTCGTCGTTAAACACGTACTTTCCAACAATACCCACCTTTTCGGTAATTGCCTGGCGTAGGCATATGTCGCATAATATGACAGTGCCGGTCCGATCGTCACCGGTACTGCAGTGTACAAGAATGGGGTCGTTTCCAACTCCCGTTTGTCCTAGTTTTTCCAGGTATTCGATGAGTGATTGACGATATGTCGGCACCCCGAGAGTTGGCCACTCTGTGTAGTGGAGATGCGTAACCTGCGAAATAGAGGAACCGCAAGAGAATCGTGGTGAGGAGTCGTGTATCTTTTACTGCAGTGGAGTTCTTCTGTAATACCTGTCGCGTGTTTTGTCCATGACTCAGCTCAAATATTCTTAAAGTATAGTTGGCAGACACCTGTTCGTCGATGTTTGATATGTGGAAGTCTCCCTGTATCACCATGGTTCCAACGTCCGGCCAGTACTTCTCACATTCTGTCTGAAAGATCGCACCATATATTGTTTTTTTTTTGTTGCCTAACTCACGTTTCTCTGCAATCTTGTGTCAATCCATTTGCTGAATTGTCGCTACCTCGGCATCCTTCGTGACATCCGTCAGCATACAAATCACTCGTACTTCTTCTTGCCAGACCATTCTCCAGAAATCATTCACGGTATTCGGCTTTGGTCCCTCGGCTGCGATGTAGGCCTTATTCTTTCTATACCCCTGTAACACGTGATCGTTCAAGAAACTAATCCTCACTTTCATACAGCGATAGCAATAACGTTTGATTTTCACCTTGATGTAGCTGGCATTGATATAGTCAGAGTAAGGATCGCCGGGGATTTTCTTGAGAACAACTCGGGAATGGTCGTCTTTAGGCGGTGATGAAACAGACAGAATCGCAATGCATGAGCAAGGTGAGCAATGGATACGTGTAGTAGATCATCGCGACAGTATCGAGGAAAATAAAAGTTTCAATAAAAATGTGCGTAAAGAAGTAGTGAAAGCACGGTGGAGGGACTGATTTGCTGATTTGTCACAGTATCTGTCGAGATAGTCTCGCTCTTTATCGTATGTAGGGAAAGTTAGTTTTCTTTGGTTAAAAGCGAATTAGTTAGAAATGTTTTATATTACGTATGTGACATACATGCTATCTGATATTTGCATCTATTTTTTGGCATATTTTCGGGCAGACTTCCGTACTCGTAGGGTCTCGTCAGATCTTTAGGTAACAGCTGAAAAATGCATAATCTTGACATAAATTGAGCATGTGGATGGATAAGGTGGATAAATTGACTCATATATCTTTCTTCCGAAAACTGACTCGGACAATCTTTTCTAATGCATTCTACATGTAATTTAGTTAGATAAATTAAGGAGCTTATGAACAGAACTCGGTATTGACAAACTAAACGTTGAGTTATTCCACATCTGATACCATGAATACCAGAATATTTAGCAAAAGGCTATCAATAGTCTGAATCTGACAACCCTTTCAACTACATTTTGTGATCGGAAATATTGGGTAAAAAAGATGTATTGTTCAGCTTTGGTATGATCGTAAGAAGTATCTAGGAACGTTGTACTTCTCTCAGGATGTTTGACCCATTTTAGTCACGCTTTGCTCGTATTCTTCTTAACTATATTTTCCGACTTGTTTCCCTCGTCGATATCGATTTTCCTAAATATTGCTTTCCAGTTTTTCTAACGATTTCACGCAAACAACGAAATCGAGAGACAGGGCATAAGAGCATACACGTCTTTCGTACGAGTCCTAGAAAATAGCAATTGCTTACCATAAACTGTGAATCCAACAGTCCACTAGCAGCGGCGTCCTTGACGTATCGTTCGAAGTACTCTATGCCGACAGGGCAAGAATTGGGCTCTTTCGGTGACGAGTACAGATTGTCTGACGATTCATTTTTCACTACTTCAAGTTGCGATACTGAACTTTCCTGGAGATGTAAATCCGTACAATCGTTTGTACCCCTTGCCATGGATAGCGGAATAACTTCGGTACAGGTGGATGGCCTTGGCTGTCTCGGAATTGTGGTTGACGATGGCGGAACAGGTTCCACATAGCTGGGTCCCCTTGGTTCTTGTCTCTGAACCTTTTTGCGAATTCTAAAAAATCGATCAACCTTCAGAAACGTATATCAGTTTCAGGACATGAAAATATCGAATCGATCGGTATAGCAACGTGCCGTGTCAAACATACGGTAAGGGTCAGGAACAGAGACATGTTTTACTGCCCCATCGAAGATTATAGCAGTCTGTCCTGTTTCGCAGCGTTGCTACGTACGATTAATCGAGTTTATCAAAAGTCACAAAAGAACTCTGTTTGATTGGAGTTATTCTATTACCGGAACCCGGTGAAGACTAGTACTAATAGGCAGATTGCTAGAATTGGGGGACCCACGAGCCAGCCTTTATTCGACTTCGCAGATTGATCATCGTCCATGTCCAAAGTGATCGAGGCCGACAGCGTTTCGCTCGACGTGTCAGGGGACAAGTCTGTGGCGACTAACTTGATCTCGTAAGTTTCTCCGATGTGCAGCGAGCAGTTTAACGGGACATCGTGGTTATAATTGGCTCCGATTGTCAAATTTTCGGTTTTGTTCTCCTCTGGCTGAAAGAAAGCATGACCAGAGATCAATTGAACAAATGGATAAAATTTTACGTCAAGGCGATAACCTAATCCTGAATTATTCTCACCTCATACACGGCAGCTAGCCATTCTGGAATTGTCAAAGGTGTCGAAGAATCCGAGTAATAGGTGCATGTCATCCGTCCCTTAACGCAGACTTTAACCGTTGTGTTATCCGTCGCGTTAACAACTGCAGGGATTTGAATTTCAATGCTTTCCCCGTACTGTTTCACCGTAAGATCTGATTTATTTCCATAAGCAATACTCCCTGGGACCGAAATCGATATATTCGACTCCTTGCTGGTGAAGTTACGCCGACCTACCGCGAAGATTGAAACGACGTAGTCCGTCGAGGCCAGAAGATGTAATTCAACGCTGTAATTTAGCTGGTTTTCCTCAGCTGAACGATTCGTAGAAAATTCATGAGTCTTATTGGTCTTTAGTTTTGAGCTCACTTGATGAACGTTGATAAAAAATTCCGTTATCTTTGTAAGACTGAACATCTGCCGGCTCCAATTCAACATCGTTATGCCCTGGCTCTGGGGAGTCGATGTCAAATTCTCTGGTTTGCTGGGTTCTGGAAATAAGAGATGCTCGTTGTAGGTACTTATTTATTGTGAAAATATCATGTATTTGATAACAATAATTCAGTCAGTCAACTTTGTTTGTAAATTGCCGGTGTTATCGGTAAAGTGATTTCTTTTCCAGGCAACTTAATTCCTTTGTTAATCGCACAGATCTGTAAAACAGAACGTCAAGAATTTATATCCAGCCCACAGAGACAGTGCTGTTAGCATATTTCAACGTTAATCTGTTTATCATTTCACCCTCATAACGTAGATATTATTTCTCCTGATATCTGCCGGAATTTGAAAATTTCTCAAGCACACATAGCCCTCCCTAAATTCGCACTGCAGCCGTTCTTCCGAAACCTTGAAATTTTCGCTTACAATCGTTTCTCCTCTTCGAGTAATTGTTACTCGGTATGATTCAATTTCACCATAGGCCGGATTAGGCGGCATCCACGCCAGGGATATGGTATTCGTACCAATATCGGCTTCGTATACTTTTAATTTTTCCACTGGAGGTGGTGCTAAAACGATTGAACTTATGGTCATCCTCATAGAGTATATCACACACGCATACTTCCGGATCGAATCTCGTACAAATAAACCTAGAGCTTTCGTATCAATTATTATAATTATTAAAAAAAAACTTACAAGTTGCCAGTGTCCTCCACGTTAGCTCTTGGTAATGAGTAGGGTTGACTGATTTACCGTAGCCCCTTATCACGTATAAACGTACCCTGTACATTGTATAGGGAGTCAGGTAGAGACGTTTGGCAATATTGAAAGTAGACCCTGCGGTTTGTTGCATTTCTTCGTATTTTTTAACGGATTCGATACTTTCGAAGATTAATGCAGCATGTTCCGTCGAGCCAGTAATTGTGGTGCAATTCCAAGGCTGATTCCAACTCAGAGTAAGATTATCTTTACTAATTGAAAAGTTGCTGAACTTTGACGTGGGAATAACTATACAGATTGACACACGTTAGTCATTGATAAAAGTAAGCATTTTTTCAAAGAACTATAAGCTTAGTACTTACGTGTTTCAGACGTTTTGAATGTAACTCTATTCGGATTTCCAGATTCGATGGTGTGTGCGATAACCCTGGCCGTGTATTCGGCGTAGGGACGTAAGCCGGAGATTTTTAACGTAGTTTTGTTACCGGGTTGTGATATCATGATCTGCTCGATATCCCCGGCTACTGAACCCTTGCAAGCTATTAGCTTACCCTGAACATGCGAAAATGATGGTTTACTTTATCGAAATAATGACAGTAAAATATCGTGGTGATAAATGCAGACGTAATACCGTGAGCGAGATACTGTAATTTCTGATCAACCCGTTCATCTCCAGAGGAGAATCCCACTGCAGCGTGGCTTTATTCTGTGTTGTCAATGTTGCTTTCAAACTTGTTGCACAAAGGCCAGTTATCTTATCGCAAGATCCGATAATGCAGGGTGTACATATTTCATCGCAATTATATCCGTGATAGCCATCGGTGCACACTAAAAATGATATGTAACTACAATCTTACTTCAGAGTTAGAGAAAAAAAAGGATTGTTTTACCCACTTTGGTCACAATTGGTTCCTTTGTATCCTCGATTGCAGGTACATCCCATCGAGTTACAGAGCAGAGAATTTTCACCGAAACTTTCGCACGAAGATCCGCAAGACTCTATCAATTTGTCGATAAACTTTCGTGAATCTGTGAAAAAAAAATTATGTCTTCGATTGAGGATTATCGTTCTTATGACCTCAAACTGTACACTCACCGGTTGTATTGCTGATTATTTTATTTGAGGACCATGGATCGACTGTAGTACTTCCGTTGTAAGATAATTTTTGACATACAGCATCACTCTCAATCGCGGCCGAAACTATAGTTGATTCTCTGTGCTGGCCTGGAGAAAAATATCGCGGCTGGTCAGTCTGTAGTTATTCATAAAGATGACGGAATCATCTTTGACGTCGAGGAGAATCGCGTTTATACTTACCAGCCGGTTTACACATACGTAAGTCAGCCACCGCCCATCGGCCCTCGCCTAGACCTTCAGTTAGAAAAGCTCGGATTTCTAGTTTGAAAGATTTTCCACGTTCTTGACCATCGATTTTGATATTCTTACTGAGTTTCATCGATCGCCAACTCAGCGTCCCGTTGTACACAGACTTCTCGTTTTCAATAATATCCCCGATCAAAGAATTACGGTTCTTCTCATCTATCAGTTGTACCCACAGTCCACATTTCGGGCAAAGGCCAACCAGCAGCTTGACGCAAAACTCTTCCTCGGAGAAATTGAACTCTTCACTATATAGTAGCGAGCCACTTTTTTTCGTAAATAAATATTCATCTGAAAATAATCGTCCAATATGACGAATCGTTCCGTGACAAAACGCTATTCACAAATGATCTTTTACTCACAAAAGTGAAATCGAAGAAGCGACGTTTTGTCTAATCTAACCGACATATGAGATACATTAGGCCAGCTTTCAACGTGTCCATTCAAAATGGTCCTTTCCTCATGACGGGCGTCTCCGATAAGCTCGATTATCTTCTCAGCACTCGTCCAACGTAATCCAAATGTACGCCATTCGTGTGATACGAGGGTACCGTTATCATCCCGCTGTAAACGAAAGCCAAGGTTAAAATATACCAAGAAATTTTCTTCGCGTCGTTATCAATCGATTTACATTACGTTCATTAGTTCATAGTCTTTACCACATCTATTTCCCAGCAGGACCCTGCCGTCGGAGTTATTTTGTCCGCAGATGCCCCATTAGGACAGTACCTGAGTACAGATTTTGCGCCCATCCATCCCGCAATAATCATCCAGAAACACCGACCTTTCGTCTGTTTTTTTTTTGTGCAGAGAAAAACGTGAACGTTCTCCTTTCCTCGTACAGAAAACACTACATTGCCAGAAGACTGATTCACCTTGCCCAAGTACTGATATTCCGAATGATCGATTATTTTATTTGAGGTGTACTCTTTGAAACCTGCAAGCCCCAATATCATTATATGTCCGTTTTTTTTTTCAAATCGCATTCAAAGTATAGGAGGGGCGATGTTGTGGCGTGAATAAATCAGCGCCCACGTCACATCCGGTCTTTGATGATGATGAAAGCTTGTGTTAAACGTGAACGATGTTTATTCACTTGTTTATATTTGCTTTAATATTGCAACAACTAACCGCTGAGACGACCATATACAAGATCAAAATTGATTTCTCAATCGTTTTACCTTCCCATCGAAAGTCAAATACAGGAGCCATCGGTCTTTTAGCGGATTCGACCACTTTCCAATCGCCCATATTTCCCCAACGGGCGCGGCATTCCGATGAATCCCATATTGCACACTCGTCGACGTTATGCCGCTTCGGCTTTACAGGGTGAAAATCTAGAGCGTTGGTTCGGAATGAATCGACTCGCCAAAGTTCGTAAGGACACATAATTTATAGGCCGGTTCCATCTCAAATCGCCCAGCGAGTTCGGGACGAAAAATTCAAATGATTCGAAAAAAATATATATTATTCTCTGGTGAATTTGGGTGACCTCTTTCCATTCATCTTGATTGAAAAAAATTGTGTATCTTCATACGGAATTTACAATTTTCTTGGCGAAAACACGTTTTCACAGATTTCGTAAATACACTTTTTCTTTAAAGTGCTATAACTTCCGAACCAATCGACGGATTCAGCTCATCTTGGTCCCAAAATGTGCGTATTTGATTCGCCTTTCAGGCGATTCTAAGTTCACTTAGATCGATCCCGAATTGCTTCAGTTATCCAATATGATGTGAAATAAAGCGAACAAATTCAAGCGCAATTTTCGGCGATTGCATATATTTTGTTTTTCTCGCCGATTTTTCCCCGAATAGTATTTGAAAACCTTTAACTTTTCGTGCAAGTTTCATCAGCGGCCAAGCTTTTTTGATGGAGTTATGAATTTTCCAATATCACGAATTTTCTGTATTATCAAGCAGCTTATATTTTCCGCTACGAATTATTTTTCACATGGGTCGACTACGTTCTTTATCGCATCGTTTCTTGTCTGTGATACATGTAGGTATACAAGGAAATATGTACGTAGGTATGAAAAGTAAGGAAAATGTATATATATATTTTTCTTTTTTCCTTTGTGGCTTATCTCTGATTAAGAAGGTAGCCTGACGGAAAATATATTCAAATATACGACTCATCATATTGGATAACTGTAGCAATTCTGAATCGATCTACGTGAACTTAGAATCGCCTGAAAGGCGAATAAAATACGCACATTTTGGGACCAAGATGAGCTGAATCCGTCGATTGGTTCGAAAGTTATAGCACTTTAAAGAAAAAGTAGATTTACGAAATCTGTGAAAACGTGTTTTCGCCACGAAAATTGTAAAATCCGTATGAAGATACACAATTTTTTTCGAGCAAAATGAATGAAAACAGGTCACCCAAATTCACCAAAGAATAATTTATATTTTTGTTCGAATCGTTTGAATTTTTCGTCCCGACCTCGCTGGGCGATTTGAGAAGGAACCGGCCTATAAGCAAACTCCATCTACCTCTGGGCGCGTTATTCCAAATAAATGCAGAATCGTCATCATCGGAAATACAAGTCAGTTTTTCGGTGGATCCTCTAGTGGTTGGTAAGTGTCGCAGCACAAGGAGTTCTCCGAAACTTTGCACTATTATTGATGCGAAGAAAAAAGCACAGATAAACACACAGTGAAATCCCATTCTAAACTATAAATTTTTACTCCTCAAGGATCGAGCTCCGATCTTAATGCTTGCTATTCTACCAATCCAGAACTTTGGAAATCGAGAAACTTGTGCCGTTTTATCTACTTTTTATTTTCTACGGCAAACAGAGTCAATGAAAAATTATTATTATTTGGATGATTCCGAAGAACAAGATCCGACCAATATGCCGACGACGAGGTGAATAAGCGACTGACATTCAACTAGGAATATAAAATACCATACAACATACTGAATACGTCATTTTCCGGCATAAAATTTGCGATAAAAGATACCATGTCCTTACCCGATCTTTTTTGCAAAAACCGCGCCAGTTAGTCACCGGAGACTGCGGCCTCTGTGCTGATAGCAGGCCGTGCAAACCCGTTTTTTTCCTATGTCTTAATAAATCCAGAGCTACTCAAATAATCATTTGAAAGAACATTTTATTTTATTTGGGAAATATATTTCATCTGAGTTGGGAAAAACCGATTTTTTTTAGGTCAGCTCCATATAAGTAGATCGTTGAAATCAACTTTATTTTTATTCAATGCAATTATTGCGTTACACTTCGTATTAAGAATACACATGTACCGTATGGTTTATGATGTATATATGAGGGATTCCATGCCGTTTCGACCTGAGTTTGACCCTTGACCTCTCGGAATTGGCCCGCGATTTTTTAAATGGTTGTTCTCGCTTTGAAAAGCACTCAGTTTTTATTTCAGATTTTTTCGACTCGATTTGAATTACCTACAATTTTTGAAAACGATTTCATTGATCAACACAATTTAAAAATCTGAAAAAATTCTGAAAAATCGTGTGTCAGATATCAAAATTTTGAAGCCCAGAGCCGAAGTGGGGAGATTTTTCCTTCTTACTGTTTTCAAGCTTTTTACGAAAAAAAACGTTACAAAAATTAGGAGCGGAAGTCATTTCACTATAGATGGTTGCTGAAACATTTTCATACGTCAAATCGGATTTTTGAAAAAATCATATGTCATATGTTAAATCAAAATCCGATGTGACGTATGAAAATGTTTCAGCAACCATCTATAGTGAAATGACTTCCGCTCCTAATTTTTGTAACGTTTTTTTTCGTAAAAAGCTTGAAAACAGTAAGAAGGAAAAATCTCCCCACTTCGGCTCTGGGCTTCAAAATTTTGATATCTGACACACGATTTTTCAGAATTTTTTCAGATTTTTAAATTGTGTTGATCAATGAAATCGTTTTCAAAATTTGTAGAAAATTCAAATCGAATCGAAAAAATCTAAAGTAAAAACTGAGTGCTTTTCGAAGTGGGAACAAGCATATACAAAATTGTGGACCAAATCCGAAAGGTCAAGGGTCAAACTCAGGTCGAAACGGCATGGAATCCCCCATATATATAATATATATTATATATATAATACACTTACGTACGAGTGAATTTGTTCTTCTCTTTAATGATGTATGCAGTTCTTATCATCTGACAGTGAAATTCTTAAAATTCGATGATATTTATTATCAGTTACAATTTTTTTTTTTTTTACATTCCAAGAATTTTCTGTAGTTTAATTAAAGTTAATTAGAGTGACCTAAGCTGACTATTAATATTCATGAAAATCAGTACATCTTCGAGTTGTCATCGTATTACAACGTTTGGATAAAGAAGAATTTGCGTACGTCTTGAAGCACTTGATGTAATCGACTGCTGCGTCATACAAGTAGTCGAATTGCCTTTGCAAACAAAGAACAAAATGAACAAGCCTAGTTCATTTACCAAAACGTGAAAAAAAAAAATACATCAATTTTAAGCGCCTTGCTAATGATTGAACCAATTCTGGTATGGATCAGCGAACAGCCCGAACAGCAGAAATTATATCGCACTCTCTCTCTCGACGGACATTCGTTCCAGTAGAAAACTCAACGCTAGGTACAGACCGCAGGCCGTGACGCCATCACTACAGGGTGATAAAAAAATATGTCATTCCATTTAAAAAAACGGAGTTGACCTTCACCCACCCTCGGTGGCTCCACTTACGGAAATACTGATACCACCAAGTTTCGTCCCCCTCTGAACCCTGAATATTTTACATGCCCTGAACAGGGCGATTAAAATGAATCACCCTGTATAAAAACAAAAAAAACAAGGTGAAAATGATTGCTAGGTCGTGTTATCTATCATCTGGGTTCCATAAAAACGGTAAATTTCACATAAAATTTTGTAAACTTGTAATTATACCGACTGACAAAGTACTAAGGTCGGGCTTTCTTTTCGTGAAATTTCTTCCGAGGTTCTCCAAAGCGAAATCAACGCTTCGGTGATCGGTGGTTCTCTATCCTCTTCACATCCCCATCCATTGCAAGTGACAACAGTCACGGGCTGCGGTTTTGCTCCTTCACGAATACGGAAAAATCAAGATTATGAATTTTGAATTTATGATATGATTTTCTGGCGAAACAAATCTATAATAGCTACATGTATGCATGTATACCTCCGTGGTGTCGATCAGAAGAAGTTGATCCATTAAAAAATGATCTTTTTTTATGAGGATAGTCTTTCTCTCAACTTTGAGGTGGGGAACGGGAACGGGAACGAGAATAGATTCATTTGGCATGATGTCACAGAAAGTCCGCGAAACAAAGCGTTTATAGTGTTCCTGTGAAGAAAAATGTGATAAACTATAGCTCAACGAAGTTGAAATGAAATTTTTCATTCATTTACGGGATCTTCTTCGTCAGGACGTTTCAATATCACGACAAGTTCTATATTTCTCTCATAAATCAGCTCTCAGAATTTCTAATTTGTCCAACTGATCGTTGAACTGTTTTCTAAGAACCAACGGTACCACTCTCTCTAGGTTTGATGAAAATTAGAATTAGAACATCGCAAAGCTCTGAATGGTTTTTTTCAAACGTGTCGAGTTTTCGAATTCTCTTCGACTAAGTTAATTTATGCAATATAGAATCTCAATAAGTTCAATTAATCTCTACCAGTCTACTCTTTACTTCTACTTTTTAATGGCACACAATTACCAAAATCTGTTCAGCAATTTGTTCACAAGTGTGACAAATGTTTTCTAACTAAACAATTTCTCATATGAACAAATTACCTTAATAATTTAACGTCCACTTACCTCGTCGCCAATTTGTAATGTTTGGGGAGTAAGAATTATAATCTGTTTCAAATTTTCGCATTTATTGATACCGGTCAAATTATAAATACATGATAACACTGGTCAACACGATTTTTGGGTCTGTCTTCTGCATATGAAATTTTGGTTTCTCCTACTTCAAGAAGAAGGGGAAAAATAATTTTTTTGATTAAAGTTTGCTTTTGAAGAAACTAGAACAATTTTTTGTATTTTTGTGAAAAATGATAGATTTATATATTTTTTTCCATAATTTTATTTTAAATTACAATTAAAGTTTTTTCTGAACACTCGAGTCTTTATTATTCAGAATTTGTGATAAACAATAGCAAATAAATATAAAATAACAAAAATTCAAGTTCAAAAACGAAAAAAAAAAATCAAACTTTGAAAGCTAAAAATGAAAATTTAAATGTTTTTCGATGTCTAGAATCAAAATTTAAGCATTAGAACAGAAACCCAAAAGAAAAAAAAAAATTTGTTGACCTGTGTAATAGTACACAAGCCAAAAGACGAATGAAAAATGTCGCATATGCTTCTTCTGATCCTATAATCTCAGTGCTGCTCATTAGTTATAAATCACATTACATTACGTTGCATTACATCACATTCGTGAATCGACAATTGTGTGAATAGAATACCAAATTTATCTTCACTCCAGACATTTATTCTGTAAATAGAACCCAAATATAGGTAGATGACGAAAAATTCATTCACTTTTCAATTGTTGTTACTCGTGATGCTAGAATTCTTTATGGTAATCATTGGACCATGAGGCCGTTTGAAAGTTGAATTTATTTTCAATTTCAAGTATCTGAGTAAGCTGACCATGGTCATTAAATGAAACAACATTCACGAAATTTTCACGATATCACTACCGTAATTTTCATTAAATAAAATTCTAATGGTAGACTATACTTTCTAATGAACAATTTTCACGATTTACCATCGTAAATTTTATTCGATAAATAATACCACCACAGAATATAAAAAGACTTATATTATAGAGTGAATTATACAAGTCGAGTTAACGTAGTTTACAAATCAACTATCGTAATTTTCGTAGCTTAGATTGGAAAGACACAGAGGCAGCACTGGAAAGTTGAAAAATGAATACAAGAATAATAATATTTTCAAATTTAACTTCTTATTTTTCGACTTTTTACCATAGCAACATTGTATTTTTTTTAATTGAATCTGATACAACAATCTTTTGATAAAATTACGATACTGAATTGTAAAAAATATTTTATAAACAGTAAATATCCGTATGAAATATTTGAAAGTTACCACTAATTAAAGTATAGTCCAGCATTACGATAATTATATCGTAAATTTTACTAAAATTTTTTTCTCCGTGAACGTTGTTACCATCTCAGGATCACAAATCAGCAAAGATTCGCGTAAGTTGAAAAGCGCTCGCTGTAGTTTACTGCCGCGTCGTACAAGTAGTCGAATTGCTCCTGGAATAATTAAACGTACTTGGATCAGGCGTGTGGTGTGAACATCAGCTTTATTGATTATCTTCAATTTGGTGCGATTGTCTCTTTATAGAAAGGAAATACAGAGTTCGTATAACATAAGTTCGATCACATGTCGATATACCTAACGTTCCTTACCAGCGACTGCACGAATCCCCATTCAGATCGGCGAACTGATTGAACAGCGGAAATGACGTTACACACTTTTTCCACAGCCATCTGCTCCAGTAGAAAACTCAATGCTAGGTACAGGCCACAGCCCGTGATCCCGTCGCTGAGAACAGAAGAAAATTGGGCGATTGCAGATCGGATTTGATTACCGAGTTCGCGTTATGGAATCTGATAGTTGGAAACTATATTCCAACGTTTGAGTAGCCCGGCGTATTATACTCACTGACAAAGCACCAAGGTCTCGCCTTTCTTTCGCGGGATTTTTTCCGAAGCTCTCCAAAGTGATATCAACGTTGCGGGTGGCGGTGGTTTTTGATTTCTGCCACATCCCCATCCCTTGCACGTCAGCACGGCCACCGACTGTGATCTTGCCTTATCCTGAACCATAACCAGACGAAGTAGGTTTTGAAAAACCGTGTTTCATATTTGATTTCGAAGAAACTGATTTGTATACGGACACATTTTCTGTCCATCTATTACTACCTGTGAGGTATCCCTGAGCAGAAGCTTTTCATATGTAAAATATTCTCTCTCGTCGAGGCTTGTTTCATCTTCCACTTGTATGTCTAGCATGGGGATGACGATCGATTCATAGGGCATGATATCAATGCACGTCTGCGGAAAGATCAGTGAACACTTATATACTTTGCGAGGTATTCATCCAACGACGAGTCGTTTCACTTGTTATACTCACGGGATATTTCGGGTCAGAGCACTGCATTATTATGATCAGTTTTATGTCCCTTTCAACGATAAAGCCCCAGAAACTAGCGAGGGTCAAAGGCGGCGGCAAGCTACATGCCAGGTATTGTTCGTTCATCTTGAAGCTATCGACGCTCACCGCATTGATATGATCGCGATGTTTATCGGCGACATCGTCATAAATGACTTCAGGTATATCTGAAACCGCACAAATATTTGGGTACATAATGGGAAATCGTGTATCAAGTTCGTCATTCACAAAGGAATAAACCAAGTTCGCAAAGGTTTTCCAACCTGGCTCGAGGTCCAGAATTTTAGCGTTCGCTTCTTCCTGCGCGGTCGGGAGATTCCTCGTAGCTGAAGATTTCAGCGCCTCCTCCTGCCACTTGCTATCATTCAACCTGTAGCCGTAAAAAATTGTCGCAAAAATTGACCTGTCATTTTCATACGTGTAATATTGGAAGAATAACCAGGATGAGTTGATAACTCAAAGGGTCAATGAGATCAACGACCTCCGTGCTCACCTCTGTATGTCATGAGGCAATCGCATTCTCAGATCTTTTATACCTGCCAACAGAACGTCTGTGGGTATCTGCGTAGACCAGGACACGATGCTTTCTGTTATGATTATGTGAGCGAGTACGTACTGCTGCAGGGTGCCCACCATGTTCGCACGACTATCGCGCATTCGTTTAATCACGGCTGTTACGTCGGTCACCTAGATAAGTCCGATTCCAGTTTTAATGATTCGTCGTTAATCACGCACTTCCCAACAATACCCACCTTTCTGGTAATTGCCTGGCGTAGGCAAATGTCGCATAATATGACAGTGCCAGTCCGATCGTCACCGGTACTGCAGTGTACAAGGATCGGGCCGTCTTTAGCTCGCATTTGTCTTAGCTTTTTCAAGTACTCTACGAGACATTGAGGATATATCGGCACCCCGAGAGTTGGCCACTCTGTGTAGTGGAGATGCGTAACCTGCGACATAGAGAAACCGCAAGAGAATCGTGGTTAGGACTCGTGTCTCTTTTACTGCAGTGGAGTTATTCTACAATACCTGTCGCGTGTTTTGCCCATGACTCAGCTCAAATATTCTTAAAGTGTAGTTGGCAGACACCTGTTCGTCGATGTTTGATATGTGGAAGTTTCCCTTTACCACCATGGTTCCAACGTCCGGCCAGTACTTCTCACATTCTGTCTGAAAGATCGCACCATATATTGTTTTTTTTTTTGTTGCCTAACTCACGCTTCTCTGCAATCTTGTGTCAATCCATCCGCCTCATTGTCGCTACCTCGGCATCCTTTGTGACATTCGTCAGCATACAAATCACCCGTACTTTTTCTTGCCAGACCATTCTCCAGAAATCATTCACGGTATTCGGCTTTGGTCCCTCGGCTGCGATGTAGGCCTTATTCTTTCTATACCCCTGTAACACGTGATCGTTCAAGAAACTAATCCTCACTTCCATACAGTGATAGCGATAACGTTTGATTTTCACCTTGATGTAGCTGGCATTGATATAGTCAGAGTAAGGATCGCCGGGGATTTTTTCGAGAACAACTCGGGAATGATCGTCTTTAGGCCGTGATGAAACAGACAAAATCGCAATGCATGAGCAAGGTGAGCAATAGATACGTGTAGTAGATCATCCCGACAGTATCGAGGAAAATAAAAGTTTCAATAAAGATGTGCGTAAAGAAGTAGTGAAAGCACGGTGGAGGGACTGATTTGCTGATTTGTCACAGTATCTGTCGAGATAGTCTCGCTCTTTATCGTATGTAGGGAAAGTTAGTTTTCTTTGGTTAAAAGCGAATTAGTTAGAAATGTTTTATATTAGGTATGTGACATACATGCTATCTGATATTTGCATCTATTTTTTGGCATATTTTCGGGCAGACTTCCGTACTCGTAGGGTCTCGTCAGATCTTTAGGTAACAGCTGAAAAATGCATAATTTTGACATAAATTGAGCATGTGGATGGATAAGGTGGATAAATTGACTCATATATCTTTCTTCCGAAAACTGACTCGGACAGTCTATTCTAATGCATTCTACATGTCATTTAGTTAGATAAATTGAGGAGTGTATGAACAGAACTCGGTATTCACAAACTGAACGTTGAGTTATTCCACATCTGATACCATAAATACCAGAATATTTAGCAAAAGGCTATCAATAGTCTGCATCTGACAACCCTTCCAACTACATTTTGTGATCGGAAATATTGAGTAAAAAAGATGTATTGTTCAGCTTTGGTATGATCATAAGAAGTATCTAGGAACGTTATACTTCTCTTAGGATGTTTGACCCATTTTAGTCACGCTTTGCTCGTATTCTTCGTAACTATATTTTCCGACTTGTTCCCCTCGTCGTTATCGATTTTCCTAAATATTGCTTACCAGTTTTTCTAACGATTTTACGCAAACAACGAAATCGAGAGACAGGGCATAAGAGCATACACGTCTTTCTTACCAGTCCTAGGAAATAGCAATTGCTTACCATAAACTGCGAATCCAACAGTCCACTAGCAGCCGCGTCCTTGACGTACTCTTCGAAGTTCTCTATGACGACAGAGCAAGAATCGGGCTCGTTCGGCAACGAGTACAGATCGTATTCATTTTCCACTGTTTCAAGTTGCGATATTAAACTTTCTCGTGAATTGAGATCCATCGTATCATGTCTACTCTTTTCTGCTGGAGATGGTGGAATGATTTCCAAATAGATGGGTGAGCTCGGCCGTTTCGAAATTGTTGTTGTCGATAATGAATCAGGGTCCACGTAGATGGGTTCCTCCAGTCGTCCCCATACTCTCTCACGATTACTGGAAAATCCATCAACCTCTCCAGTAACGTATACCAGCTTTATCAACTCTGTTACATTCGGGATATTCTCTTACCGGTATCCGATGAGGAGTAGTACTACACAGATTGCTAGGATTGGGGGACTCACGAGCCAGCTTTGATTCGATCGCAAGTCAACCTGAAAGTGATCATCGTCGATCTTCAGAGTAATCGAGGCCGACATTGGATCGCTCGACGAATCTGTTACGACTAACTTGATCTCGTAAATTTTCCTAATGTACAAAAAGCAGTGAAATGGAACAGTGTGATTATAATTGGCTCCGATCGTCAAGTTTTTGGTCTTGTTCTCTTCTGGCTAAAAGAAAGCATAGGGAAAGCAGAGGTGAAGATTAAGGCAGGGTTTACGTATGGGTATAATTCCATCTGAGGCGATCACCTTATCCCGAATGATTCCCACCTCATAAACGTCAGCAACCCATTCCGTCAATTCTATCGACGGCGAAGCTGTCGTTGAATCGATTTTCGAACACGTAGCTAACCCCTTCACAGTGACATTGACCCTGGTGTCACGGGTCGCGTTCACGACTGCAGGAACTTCAACATTAATCAAAGTTCCTTTTCGCGTCACCTGCAGTTTTCCATGACTCGCAAAAGCTACGCTTTCTGGGACCGTAATCTGAATTACGGACTCTTTACTTGTTACGTTACGTTTATTTACCGCCACAATGGAAACGTTGTAGACCGTTGACGGAAATAGGAATAATTTAGCGCTATAATGTGTCTGGTATGGTTGATCGGCTCGCACTACCATCATTGGAATTTCGTTCATTCGACTCGTGTTCAGTTGGGTGCTCACTTGATGAACTTTGATATGAAATTTCGTTATTTTTGTCAAAGAAATTGTATGTCGTGACCAATTTAACATCATTATACCGTGGCTCTGGGGAATCGATGTTAAATTCTTCGGTTCGCTGGGTTCTGCAAATATGAAATACGCTCGTGTCAGGTACTTTTTATTTTCCTGTAAATAATATCATATATTTTTTACGATAATAATTTAGTCATCAAACCTTGTTCGTAAATCTCCGATGTTATATGAACAATGGTTACGTTTCCGGGCTCTTTAATTCCTCTGTTAATTGCCCAAATCTGGAAAATAAAACGCCAAGAGATGATCTCCAACTCAAAGAGACACCGAGCTTATTGTAACGGTAATCTAATTATCATTTCACCTCAATATCGTAGGTATTATTTTTTGTGATACGTTCCGGAAATTTCAAATTTTTCAAACACACATAGTCCTTCCTCAATTCGCACTCCAATCCTTTTTCCGAAACGTTGAAATTTTTATTTGAAATCACCTTTTCTCCTTGAGTAATTTTCACTTGGTACGATTCAATTTCACCATAAGCTGGATTAGGCGGTATCCACTCTAGGTATATGGTATTCGTATCAATATCGGTTTCGTATAATTTCAATTCTTTCACTTGAGGTGGTGCTGAAACGATCGAACTTATGGTCAGTTCAATAGAATAAATCACACGTGATGTCGGATTGATTTTCGTGCGAATAAACCTCAAGCTTCAGTGTCAATTACAGTACTACCTCGATATAAGCGCCCTCGTTACAAACGAATTTCCCCTTCGTTCCGCTTGAGCGAGCTTTATAGCTTTCCCCACTATACCTGTGTATGTAAGGTACTCCCAGTGGTGATGCTCACTGACCCACTGACACATTTGCGATTTTCCAGTAGTGGGGGAACGCTTCGGTGACGAATTTCTTGGAATCCCATTCCCCTAACCGCCCTAACATTCGCTTATAAAGAGGTAGTACTGTATTATAATTATTTGAATACCTTCATGACTTTTATATAGACGATTCGTATAGCAAACTATACGAGAATTTATCGGACGAGGCGAACCAAATTTGAATCACATCTTTCTAACTGAGGAAGGATTCTTTCTATGCGAAGAACATGCAATCCCCAGAAAGACCGAAAAAAAACGGAAGTGCATCATAATTATTTTTTTCAAGTACAAATGCGAAGGTCCCGGTTCAAACCCGGGCTGAAGGAATTTTTACTTGAAAAAAATAATTATGATGCACTTCCGTTTTTTTCGGTCTTTCTGGGGATTGCATGTTCTTCGCATAGAAAGAATCCTTCCTCAGTTAGAAAGATGTGATTCAAATTTGGTTCGCCTCGTCCGATAAATTCTCGTATAGTTTGAATTATTAGGATGCGAACGCTAGAGTCATTACTCAATGAAAAAAAGATTCGTATAGCAGTTCAATGTTTCTCTCACCTGATTCTAGGGTGCGAATTTTCTGATCGAACCATACTTTGTAGGTTGTTATATCGGATATCATCACCCTATATTCGGTATAGGGCGTTAATTTATCGTACAAAGCTGGAAGATTCTCATACGAGAGTACCCCTTCCATTCGGATGTGTGCTGCGCGAAATATACGTACACGATAATGTGGGTACTTTTTATATACACATACCTGAAAAAGCATTCGAGTATGGAATAAATGTTTTATAATAGCATTTGGAGGTACGACGTATATCAAACGAGAATTACCCCCTTTGTTTTCGAAGAGATGTTCAATTCGTTCTTCCCTTGTGTAATCATGAAGTCTTTCAGCACTAAAAATAGAAAAATTCAGAGCTATTGCTGTATTTCACGAGCCAATCCGTTTTTATAATAATTTTGATTATTATTATTATTATTTTTATTTTCCATTTGTTCAACTCACTGAAGCAAGTTGTAGTAAAATTTGTTTTCGGGCTAGTCACTGATATGGTATCATCTGCAAATTTTACTGACACGATTGTATGTACCGTGTATATCGTGTCCAGGCTCAGATTTGACAAATATGATTCATAATAAAAAGGTCTGCCTGGGTCTCCCAGGTTCGCTGTGAAATTCATACAGGTTTCGAATGACTTCTGAAATGATTAAACGATACCTTTATATCGTATGCAATCATTTAACGATATATAATTAGCTGATATCAATCAAAAATCTGATATAAATGACGAGAAATTTATTCATTCGGGCTACAGTTGACTCGTTTTTTGAATTTTCTTTCGTTCACTACTCACTACTCGAATGACGACATCAACGCTGAACCTTATGTCTGCTTCAAACTCGATATTTTGATATACTATAGCCGTCGTATTAGTGATGTCCATGACTATGGGTTTTTTTATTTCTGAAAGAACAATGAAGTGCTTACGGTCACGTAAAGATAGAAAAAAAAATCTCTCTCTAACCGAGTAAGCTATGGGAATTGTAACAACAGTTTTGAGCACTCGATAAGAAATGAACAGCTAATGAAATTATTCAACCGATCATCGATTCAATAAAATAAAACTATTATCTTGCGGAAAACAGGCGACTAAATCGCGCAAATTTTCTTCCACACATGAAGCTGTGAGCTGATATATAAGTTTACCTTTTCTGCAGTCAGGTGGTAGGAGCGTATTGCGCGGACAACCTGTTGCACAAAGGCCAGTTATCTTATCGCAAAATCCAATAATGCAGGGTGTACATTTTTCATCGCAATTATATCCGTGATAGCCATCGGTGCACGCTAAAAAAGATATGTAACTAAAATCTTGTTTCAGAGTTAGAAAAAAGGATTGGTTTTACTCACTTTTGTCGCAATTGCTTCCTCTGTATCCTCGATCGCAAGTACATCCCATCGAGTTACAGAGAAAAGAATTTTTACCGAAATTTTTGCACGGATATCCACAAGACGCTATCAATTTGTCGTTGAACTTTCCTGACTCTGGAAAGAGAAGCATTTATTAAAAATGGTTTTATTGGGGATGGTCGTTTTCATGACTTTATACTACACACACTCACCAATCCTATCACCATTTATATTATTTAAGGACCATGGATCGACTACAGTACTTCCGTCGTAAGATAATTTTTGACATTTAACATCAGACTGGTTCGAGGGCAAAAGTATAGTTGATTTTCTTCGCTGGCCTGAAAACAAAAATACATCGCCGCCCGCACCGCTGGTCAGTTCGTTTCTTTTTCATAAGAATGACTAAATCATCTTTGATGTCGAGGCAAATCGCGTTCATAGGTACTTACCAGTCGGCTTACACATACGAAAGTTATCGATCGCCCACCAGCCATTGTCTTTACTCTCAGTCAAAATAGCTCGGATTTTTAATTTCGAAGAATTCCCAAATTTATGACCATCGTTTTCGAAATTTTTGCTCAGTTTCACCGACCGCCAAATCATCGTTTGTTGATCCACGGACTTTTCGTTTCCGGTAATATTCCCGATCTCAAAATTACTGTTATTTCTATCCACCAGGCTTACCACCAGTTTACATTCTGGGCAGAGGCCAACCAACAATTCGATACAAAAATCTTCCTCGGAGTGATCGAACTCTTCTGTATACAATACCGAGCCACTTTTTTCCGTCAGTAAATATTCATCTAAAATAAATCGTACAATATACGATAAATCGCTACGTTTCGTAACATAGTATTCACAAATACTACAGAAAAAACAAATGATCTTTCACTCACAAAAGTGGAATCGAACACGTGTTGTGTTGTCTATTTTAACTGATATATGAGATAAGTTAGAACAGCGTTTGCTGTGTCCTTTAAAAATGAGCCTTTTCTCATAACCGATAAATCTAACAACTCGGATTTCATAACTCGTCCAAATTAATCCGAATGTATGCCATTCGTTTGCATTGAGGATACTTTCATCTTTGTGCTGCAAACAAACCAAAACTCAAATTATACCAATGGACTGTCTTTGCGGTGGTAGCAACAGATTTTTTATTACGTTCATTAGTTCATAGTAGTCTTTACTGGACCTCATTCTGCACTATTTCTGAGCACTCGATACCCGATGCAGAATCGGCGTCTGGACGTCCCCCTTTATCACAGTACTTGATTATAATTTTTACTCTTCCCGATGCCCCGATAGTTATCCAAAAACAATGACCCTTTATCAGATCTGCGTTTTCGCAGAGATGAAAGTGAGCGTCGTTCCCCCCTCGGACAGAAAACACTACACTGCGAGGAGACTGATTCCCCTTGCCTAAGTCCTGATATTTCGACTTATTGATATCCTGATCGGAGCTGTATTCCTGGAAACCTACGGGCACAATATAATTATCTGTCCGATTTGTTCGATCACATCTGAAGACTAATTATTTTACCTTCCCATCGGAAGTCAAATACGGGGCCCATAGGATTGTTGGCGGATTTGACCACTTTCCATCCGCTGATGTCTTTCCAATGGGCGCGACATCTTATTGTATTCCAAACTGCACACTCGGTTACATTATTTGGCTTTGGTTTTTTCGGTTGAACATCTAAAGGCAATTGATCAGAATAAGTCGAATCGCCACCTAATTTCCAGGATTGAATATGACCCAGTTTACTTACGTTTGGCAAATTCCTTTTTAATTCCATTCCCTCTATTCCAAATCAATGCAGAATCATCATTTTCGGAAACACAAGTCAGTTCTTCGATCTCACCTCTATGACGTCGCATCACAAGAAGTTCTCCAAAATTCTGCACTACCATTGATGCCACGAAAAACACAATTGCGATAAAACATATTGAGGAAAGGCTCATTTCTACACTTCGAACTTTTATATTAGGACCCGATTCTATTCATACCGTGAAACTTTCGAGTATATGATTGGCAAATTAATTGCAAATTGACTTTCAAAATTTTTGCACACTTCGTTGTCGAATTACATAATACCGTTAACGAAGTCAAGAACCGACTGATGTTTGCTATTGATCAGACACTCAGCGGATAAATGTGACACACAGAATTTTGCGTGATTCATAATCAGCTACAGTGACCGCATCCTTAACAAAACCAACATCCGGCGAAAATTTATGTCCTTAGGCTCAAATAAAATACGGCAAAAGAATTCATGGAATGAGTATTCTGGGTAAAAGAAAAAACGCAGAACATTGAACCCAATTTGTGGGTTTAATGAGAAAAAAAACAAAAATGCATTCAATCAACTTAGGGAAAAGTTTTTAATGGATAAGATGCTCTAAAATCAATCGCTAGATCGAGGAAGCAGACCATAGCATGTGTAACAAGATATGAGAAATGAGATTCCATTATGAGGAAATTGAGGATATTTTATAGCGAGTTCTTGTGTCGAGAACTGAAGATCTCAGTTCAGTAAACCCAGCACACCGGTAGTCCGAGGTTTTCCTTCTTTACAGCAAATAAACGCAGTCACAGGCTGCGGTTAGCTGACTTTTTCCCTAAACCAGAAATAAAATCAAGCAAGTCTCGTTATACAGAATTTCTGATACAATATATTTTTGTATTACATTTTTCGTTAAATCCATTCGCCACGTATGTATGTATTTTTGTTTAAGACGAGTTTGTCCATCGTGAAACTTCGAGTATTTTAAAAAGCTTTTTAACAATGAGCAAAATCTTGTTAACAATTGGGCAGAATAAGAATCTCAAATTTTTAGATAGTGAAAGAAATGCTCTTGATTAAAAGTTATAATCATTCTCTATAGAACCTAATAAACAGAATTGAGGTCAATCAAATTAACTAAAAGCTGGCAAAACCATTATGTCATAGTATGACGAACTTGGACAAGCAAAATTAATATTGAGAACTCGGACATACTTCGAACACATCGCGGACAGACTTTAAACAAATAGATTGGTTTACTTACAATTGTTTCAAATAAGAGGAAATTTAAGTTAGAATTTAAAAAATTGTGAAAGAACAGTATATTGAGAAGACTAGGACTCGGGAGAGTTTATTTGGTACATCGGTCTCGCCGGATAACTGAAGGATTTAAAAGAAAAAAAAAAAAAATACAGATCTTCTATTCCAGTCGAGATATTTTCCTTCAGCAAGAGTTCTATTGCAATTATGAGTTAAAACGACTCTAGGTAATATTTCACGATCACGCAAACTTAATTCATAGAATTGTGCCACAATGCAAATAAATAAACTCAATGAACGTATTTATTTTTGACAAGCAATTAAAAGTTGTACATAACTTTAAGTACATGCCTAATTATCATAAGTTATTCGAGTCATATGCGATATTGTATATTACGCTGGAAATTTTATTTCGAATATGCAGAAATATTAATTGTAGTACGCTTCGTTTTCTCTTATCTTCTCTTCTCTGCGATAGTTAATTACTAGCCTCGCAATGATTGTCAGAAGAATTTCAATTCGTCGACTCTATTTTGGCAAACAGTTCGCCTATCATACATTCAATTCAACACATCTAATATATAAATAATATAATATATAGGTATATAAATATAAATCAGCTGGCCGATGCTAGAAGAAGCCTGAGGGGTGAATGGTGCACCTTATTACACGCAACCCGTAAATCATTTTATCAATATGCTCTTTCTAGTTCCATAGTTTCTCACCCGCTGCGCTCTCAGCGTGAACTGACCTACGACAACGGCGTCCTTGCCCCTCTCGCCCCACTCTTCGCTCAAGACCGCTGAAGGCCGTCGAGGATGGGGTGCAGAAGCAAGCCGGTCTAACCGGTTTCAGTGGCCTTCGTGGCGCCAACGAGTGAACAGTGGTATGATGTAGGGAGATGTTCCTGCAGAAACTTCCGCGGCGAATTAACCAACATATGGGACGATGCTTGCAAGTGGTACGCTGCGTTGTTACGCATTCGAGGAGACGTGAGTTTGAAATATTCCGATCACCATTTTACCTTAACCATAAATAATTATGAATTTTCGATGCCTGTTCGTAACAAGAAAAATCTTGCTGATTCGTTTCATACAGAAAATAGTGAATTGTTTATTTTCAAGTATATTCTATCCATGACAGCGAATAACTGTGAAAATCGGAATTTCTTACGAACATAACCTCTCAGACCTGTTTTAAATAAGAATATAGTAGGGAAGGGAGTTTCATTTGATAACCTCACAATAATGATTATTCTATCGTATTAACAATCATATAATTTCAACTTCCTCGCATTCTAGTATCGTTTCCCCTTAGAGCATATTTTCCCACTCCAAGGGTAAACTAATTTGTTGTCTTATTTTCCGGGAGAATACTCGCTCTTCAATTTATTCTTCTATTCCATTCTTCGAATAAAAGAGAGATCCGAATAAACATCGCAGACACCTGAGGTGCATGGATCCTGCGTGCCACTTGGTCGGAGATAGACGCCACCCAAAACTGCCCAGCTAATTCTGGATTATTAGTCAACCAACGCCATAGTAAGCTTCATATTATATCTACCAAAGATCCTGTGTAACTACAAATGTATATCGACTCAACAACCAATGCTGAAACGCATTCATCTAGCAATATTCAGACAGTATCTATCTCTAGATGCGACAATGTTTGTTCTAATCTCAATTATATTCTCACGTTTCCGAATTGCAGAGGGGAAATCAGATCTGGATAGCTCACGAGCACAGTTATCAGTACCACAGGCATTTTGAACTGTTTGGAAACAGCATGCCAGCAAGGACCAAGCTGACCTCCCATTTAAGCTAGCATGGTCAGAGGCAAGGAGGATATTGGCGTCAAGGTAATTAATCTATATTATTGATCAACTTCCAGTCAGCACAGGCTGCATTGCATTAAGCAACTCAGGTTATATGAATCAAATTGCCATTTATCTGTTACACATCTCAAATGAAACACCTTTTCAAATTCATGTAGCTTCTCCGCCAAGTCAATCTGATGGTGATGGTGATCTTTAGCTGGCTAAAGATGCCTCTGACTTACCTCTGTCATCACTGTACACCAGATTCTTTCATGGCGATTCACAAAGTTAATTTATCCAATGAACCCTATGTTTATCTAGTTTTCATCTTCACAGGCGTTGTTCATCGAGGAAAACAAGTTCTGGCCCAACTTCAACAGAACCTTGTCAAAATTCATCAGGATGGGCGATTCACACCAGGAAGTGGAGCATTCCAAGCACCAGGGGAATGACCGCAAGACAACTCTGCACCGCGGAGTACTAATAAAGTACCATAAGCATATAGTTTTAGGCTTTGTCGTATCAAGTTCGTAATTATAGTACCTTTCGAATCAGGTTTGGTAAAATCTCGCATCTAGTCTAAGAATCAATTCCGTTTGCAACGTTGTACAGAAAACAAGCTGAGCTGGTTGCCACTAATTTTCAGTCAGCATACTTTGTAACCCATGTAATAATAAGATTGTTTATGCAATAAACATGTATTATTATAGTAAATTGGCGCATTCTTGAATAAATATCTCTTGAAATTGTAAATAATCGATCGTTGAATCATTTTCCCCTGTCCTTTCCTTGCCTATAAGTAGAAAATCATGAAAATCGCATGGTTTCATAAAGCCCCGAATATTTTTGCAATAGATATTCATCCGCCTTACCATATGCAACTCGCATGCCATTCGTGTACACGACAGGGTCCATGTTAATTTTTGTTGCCTATTTGGTGTTTTCCGATTGCCTATATTCAGGCGTATTGAATTGAGGGAAAAAAGCCGGAATTCTTGGAATTCAGCTCGAAAAAAAGGTATGAAAAACACTCTGAAACAACTCTAAAAAAACGGCAAAAAAAATCCATTCAAATAACTTCTGGCAGTTGATACCCTATTTTAGCAGACGGATTTCTGGCAGTTGATACCTTATTTAAGGAGTCGGATTTCTGGCAGTTGATACCTCATTCAGGTACCAACTGCCAAAAATGCGTTGTTCTGATTTTTTTTTTTTTTCCTCAGTTATGCGGAACCAATCCGATGTACCAACTTAACTCTCCCAAAAAAAAACTACACTCATAGGAACACTAGAACACAAACTTTTTAGGTATTTTAGCACTTGAATTTTGCTCTTATCTGAGCGACATTGCAGATTAACCATTCATTTTGTTTTAGTGGTCGTCTAATTATAATAAAAGTATGATCGCGACGTCAACTAGCGGCAACTCGCTCGGTGACTGAAGATTTAAGTCGGATGGCGCGTCAAAGGACCCGAAGCGGCGTGAGGTCTTCCGAGGATCGACGGGTGTAATTGTATGCTGGGTTGCCACTGCTTCAGGCGGAAATTCTGGTATTTAATATCATACCGACGCGGAGACATTGATTAAGATTGAATGCATCGATGCTTTGATGTTGCTACTAATTTAATTTAACCTGGTCAGCATTTTATGCGAGCTGAAATCTTAAAACAGCATTACTGTACCATACTCGTGACTTGAGATGCATGAGAAAAAAAATACTTGTCATAGGCAATCTCAAGTTAGAAGTCATACGAATGGAATGCGGGTTGCATGCTGTAAGGCGCATCAATTTTTGCGAGAAAATGTCGAAGAATCGAACAAGCGGATAAATCGGGGAACAAGTATTCTCCCGGAAAACATTGGTGAAATCAGATCAACACGACAGATTGGTTCACCCTTGAAGTCGTAAAATATGATCGTAGAGCAGATGATACTAGAAAAGGTCTCCGATTAGAGGCTCCTCAGCCAACCAACGGTCTCCGCTGAGTTAGCGGAGTTAGCGGAGAGTTACAAAATCGCAACCCTGATAACAAAACGCCTGATTCCTCGGTAACTGCGGCGGTCATTTTGAACCCGCCGTGATAGCTATTACGCTGGTTGAAAATTTCATACGATAGCAACAGTAGAAACAAAACAATTTGACGGGCCGTTAAATATTACAGCGGTTAAACGTTTAACGGACGTTGATGAATCCGGGCATGAATCTCATAACATCATGAATTGATTGACTGGGATACGAATAATCAGCTGATTTAAATTTCTTGCCTGCACAATAGGTTACAACGGTAACGTAGATGTTCTGCGAGTTGCCTATACCGAGGCGCAACTGATTACGTTACCTGATATCGTAATTATATTATACCATCGTTTCAGAGTTTGAAATATATCAAATTATCGATTCCAAATATAATTGAATAATCTAGTTGTTCCATATCCTATTATAGTTCTTTTGAATCTAGATTGCCACAAATGTGTACGAAATGAAAATCATAATAGTAAAAATATGAATAAAAAATATTGATTGAAAATGCATGATTTCGTTACATTTTTTTTTCCTACCACACTGTTAAACCTGAATTCATCATTAAACATAACACGTTGCATAGATCTTTATTAGGTTTGCACAAAAGTCTGAAGTAAGATCTTTGATCATTTTATGTAATGGGTTCTAATCGGCCTGAATCAAAATGGACGATACTATAAGTATGTGGTTTGATTGAAAAATCAAGTGACGAAAAATTATACAAGATATTTTAGAGACATAATTACGATTCATGAAAAAAAAAAAAAAAATCCCTGAATATTAGGTTATCTTAACAAATAATCGTTGAGGTCGAGGATGGCCGTGGCAGGATATGGTGCTCACCTGAAAATGAGTGTACCTAACTCCGGTCTTCTGCTTTACGCGCACGGGTCGTTCCGCTGTTCGAAAAACTTACTACCTAGATGCTACACGCTGCAACGCTGGAGAACGACTGAGAGCCCTGCTTCCCCCTCCCTACTATTTTCTCCATTCCGAGTATCTCGATTTATTACGAACTTTTTTTCTTCCTATTGCAGTATACCTCTGAAAAATCTGAAATTCGGCACACTCCTTACCTGCAGTATTAGGTATTCCATAAAAATTCGACAGATCTTCAACGATATAATTTTCGAAACTTACGGTGTACTAGAAAAAAAAAAATTAAAAAATAATGTCTTATCTCCAAATTGCGACGAGTAAAATTTTGCCATTAAAAACTCTGGTAATTTTTTTTACGGATTTGCAGATTATTCGAAACGATAATGCGATAGGAAGTAAGAATAAATAATAACAAAATACTAAAAATGGTGTGTTATTTAAATGATAAAGTTCGAAGGCTTTCGGACGGTACTTAGAATTGAGATAGGAACCTGAAGTTTTGACTAAATTTTTTTGAGACGTTCTTGGTCCATAGGAGCATTGCAATTCGAATATGACCGAATTAAGAACGACCCTAATAGCTATATATATATAATCAATTCTCAAAGAAATATCAGCGATGAATAAATTGGTCGTTTGATCTTTGTGAAAACTAATTAGATTCGAAGCGTATCCAGAGTAGAATCCGCGTCGCATTAAAAAGCGAGAATTTTTTTTCTTCCTCCTTCCCTCCGTTTCTCCCTTTCTGTCTCTCTCTCTCTCTCTCTCTATCTTTCTCTGTCTGACGAATCTCCTCACGATGTCAAGTGAGGCTTTTTGACTCAAGCTGGCTTTGCTTTCAGAATGGTAGTGGATAAAAATTCTCCTTGTTATTTTTCAACACCGCGTACAGTATTAATTATTATTAGCGTTAGTATTCCGCTAATTGCGACTTGAGTGGGTTACATATACATACCTACATACGTGTAGTACCAACAACTCACTTTAGGCTTTAGGGTTGCAGTATCGCGGCGAGTACAGAGCCGAACGAGTACCAAGCTTCCCTCTGCCACAATTATTTCGGCATACTCTTAACAATACGTAAAATTATTCGGTCAAAGCGATAGAATAATAATAATAATAATAATGATAATAAAAAAATGAATGAATGAATTTAGTTTAGAGTCATTTTATGCCCAGACAATTTATTCGCTATTTAATTTCATGCATATGATTATAATAACGATCGATATGAAAACGCGTGATCTACTTAAACGCATATGTTTTACTTAACTACGTTTATAAACGAAGAGAGAAATTTTTCGAGAATTTATAGTAGTGCTAGTAGCTATATATGAGATGTAAAGAAAATTTCTATGCTGCGTTATATGCGTGAGAAAGTCGGCCTGAATATCGCATATTTAACTAATGTGAATGATATCACGAGGAATCCAAGAGATAGTAATATGCAAAATTAATATCGCTCGTAGGCTCGCGAAGACTGGAGACGATTCGTTTTTATTATTTAATATAAACCGTCTGCGTTTCTATATATGAAGAATTTTTTTTTTTTATTTTTTCTTTTTTTCTCAAGATGGGAGTTTGTTGTAAATTATTTGTAGGTATACGTCTTTATGCTATATAATATACATTATACATAATATAATAATTGCAGTAAGTATAAAGATCGATAATAATTAAATAATGAAGAGAATTACGATGGATAAAAAATGATTATATTTCGAGATTAAAAAAATCGTGAGATAAGTAGATGTGATAATAAATGTATGAGATGCTGCATATATGCTACTAACGCAAGCAAGTAGGTATAAAGTAGGTTTACATACAAATTTTAATAATTTCAGTGCCAATTTTGAAAAGTACTTCAATTACTTACGTCCAGTAAAATTGGGTCAGTGTTTCGTGGTGCGTGTCGTGATGATAACAATCTCGAATGTGGGTATAGATAATCCCGCATCATCATGGGGAAGGACTAAGGACCGCGATGACCGAGGACCAAGGACCGAGGGACGAGGATCAAATACCGAAAACCGACCATGAATTATTGAATTTGAGCGTGTGCTCGCGACGCAGAAACCCTTGTCCCTTGATCTCCGCCCTATATACTATGTGTTAAAAATAGAAAAAAATAAAATAAAAAACAAAAACCGTAAGAGTAAGAATAATCGTCAGGTTTAGATGAAATGAAAATATATCTACTATAGGCAGGTGCCAGAGTCTTTGAGATGAAGATTAAAAGAAGAAGAAGAACATGTCCGTCTTGTGATAAATTCAAAAAAAAAAAAAAAATCGTAATTTATGTATAATAAACAAAAAAATTAAAAATTTTTATGTGAAATAAAATCGATGAGAATTTTACTTTTTTTGAACTGCCTTATGTTAGTAAAGCTATAGCATGTGATAATTACATAGTATATGGGTGTGAGGTACAGTATTTAGGTAAAACCCTGCGCTAGGGCTAAGAGCATAATAGTCTCTGCGATAATTACGGGGTGAATATTTAATCCCTTAGTTTATAAGGTGGGTACAGAGAACTCGGTTCGCGTTTTAGGTATAGGATAGATTATTATATAAATGGTATGTATCTCTGTCAGTATACATGCCTGAGTTTCGTTATCGCTGAAAGTGAAACCCATATAGCTTTTAACTCGAGCTAATATCATAGTAGGTATATATGATATAAACTATTTAGGTATATAAGTAAATTTTTTAATTTATCCCTCACCCTCCCTTCGATTTTGTTAATTTTTTAGTATGGTAAAAAAACAAAAAAAAATATAGTAAATATTGAAATTATAATACATAAACTAATATATAATATAAAATATTTCGTTTATATACCATAGCGGAATGGTAATTAGTCATTAGTATCATCATAGCCACACGGTTTACACAATTATTTACGTCTATCGTAGGAATAATTACGAAATTAACGATTTGAAAGTTCAGCTACATATTTACATGATTTACCCATACCACGGTTCCTATTTGAATCTGGTTGAATTCCGGCTCGTTTATAGACTGAAAAATTGAAATATTGACATGGGTATAGTGTCGCGAAAATTCGAGAATTTTTACTAATTTTAAAAATCGCTTAAGGTGGTTTTTCACCCAACTCGAACCGTTCTAGAAACATTAGGCATATCTCTAACCGGGTACCAAAGACGGGATAAAGGGCTACGTAGTGCGATTCTATTGGCAATTTCGAACACGTAGATCCCAAAACATGTTAGTTTTAAACTGAAATAGAGAAATGGCGTATGAAATGAACTTTTTTTTAAGACTTTAAAACGCGTTCAGCCGAATGTTTTTAGAAAAGATCGAATGAAACACGATTTTTGCACTTGGAATTTTCCAAACCTAGTTTCTCAGCGAAAACACATCCGATTATTACGAAATTGATATCAGTGATGGAGAAGAAGTGAACGAAGGGCATGACGCTCTTTGATTTCTCAAACAAGCGGGTGTTTACATATTCATCAAGTAAAACGTCAGCAACAACGATTATCCGTTACAAAGCACTTTTGATAAAGATCTATGAATTTTATTTTCGCTTTTTGGAAATCGAAGAGCGTCATGCACTTCGTTCACTTGTTCTCCATCGCTGATATTAATTTCGTAATAATCGGATGTATTTTCGCTGAGCAACTAGGTTCGAAAAATTCCAAGTGTAATGTAGGTAAATCGTGTTTCATTTCCCCTTAACGTAATTAACGATAGTCGTTTGTAAAACTAAAGGACAAAGGTTGGATTTTTTTTACCTGTGGTTTAAGTTACTTCAGTTTTCTCATAACGGGGTTTTGCCTCGTTGGTTATGTACTTACTGGTAGGTAGGTAGATATAGGTAGGTGAGTACCAGTTCGTGTGAGTACGAAGCCAAGCAATATAAGGGTTATATACCTACCTACCTACTCTTGTTCAAACTTTGACAATGGGCTACAACTGCTCAGTTTGGACTTTAGCCAAAGTCAAATTAAACGTCACGTGGTAAAGCAGAGAGATGAAATAAAGAAAACGTAAAAAAAAAAAAAAAAAGTAAGTAAGTAAGAAAAATTTAGTCAAACGACCGAAAGAAATATTCACGCGGCTTCCCGCTCAAACACAACGTGTTTCGTAATGGTAATATAAAAAAAAACTTCATTTTTTAATAAATTATAATATTTACTCACCTCTGCGGTTATGCAATAAAAAAGATATAAAATAAAATAAAATAAAATAAAATAAAATAAAATGTGGAAAAAGTAAAAATTAAACACCTTTGTATTTATACTATATTAAAGTTGAACATATAATAGATCATTCATATATATTTGATAAAGTTTTCAAATAAAGTTTTGAAAATAAAAATCAGTACATAATTCCTTTGGTCCTCGATATGAATTTATAATAAATTGTTCTCCGGTGTGAATGAAGATCTTGAATTTTTTCAGACCCTTCCTTTCGTTAGTTTCACTCTTTTTTCCCTCTTCTTTGATTTCCGATTTTTATGTCGTTGGTCGTCCTTACCACAATCGTTTTTAGTACAAATTCTAACGTTCTTTTTACACTCGCATGTGTTGCAGTCGATTTTTGTAATTTCACCCTCTTTACAATCGTCCAAATCACGCTTCAATCTTGTTGCACAAAATGACGGTTTACAATTAGCTATTCTTCCCTCCAAACAAATACAACTTATGCATTCTTCAGCCCAGGCATCACCAACGACGCAAGGTTTGTCTATTAAAAGATAAATCAGACAAAAAGTATCTTTAGAGTTAAGAAAAAATATATAATGAAAATAAAAAAAAAAACTAAACTAGAACATATATATACACGTGTATCCATTAAAAATTTCAATTCCTTTTTATTTCTTTTCATTTCATCTTCTATACCTACACGATGAATGAAACCGCGAGTTAATTTCATGGCCGATAGCCAAAGTCTAGAATTAGTAACGGTAAAAATATTTCGTTATAACCTGCACGAGCCCAAAGTTTCCTGTAGCTGAAAAATCATCTATACCCGATTCCATAAGACTAGATGTTCAACGATTTGGAATTATTTTTTTTTTTTTTGTTTCTTTGTCTTTCCCCACGTTACAAAACATCAATATGCGGAAAACAGAATTTATCCAATCTGTAGAAAAAAGATTAGAAAGAAAAAAGAAAAAAAAAAAAAAAAAAAACTTCTACTCTTCGAGTAAACACTCATTTCCTTTGTGCGGTTTCTTTACCACCGACCGTTTATTTCCTGGTATAATACTGTATGTAGTATATATATATATGTATATATAATATTACACGGATGTTTATATATGCGTCTTTGAACATAAGTTTATAATAATTAATTAAAACAATACTAAATAAAAAAAATAAAAAAAATTATACGTAGTTTTGAAGCGAAATAAATCGACGTATCATAATAATAATTTTTTTTTCCACGATCTTGTAATATAGAACTTATTTTTTTTTCTCTTTCATCATCATATTCTCACCGTGATTAGGCTCGATCATCAATGCTTGAGTAATGGTCGTTGATAAAAATCCTATTAGAAATGTGATTAAAAATGTTAAATTAATAACCTCACTGTATATTATCATTGTTTGTATAATAAAATCTTTCTCACTTTATCAATATGTATATTTTCACTATTTTAATAAGTTATATAGAATTTTTTTTTTGGTTTTTTAATAGAATATCGTTTGTTTTTTTGTTTTTTCACCGCACGCGTCTTAATATATTTTCGTCGTTGTGTCTGTTCGTAATGACAGCTCTATATTGACTGAACCAATTATAACGGTTGGACGTTGCGGTTTATTCAAACCTGCCTCTCTCTCTCTCTCTCTCTCTTTTTCTCTCTCCCTCTCTCCGTTCTATGTATAATGGGTATACTATATAAACTAACTTCTATATGTGGGTTTGTGTCGCCTACTTCTCTCCTCGCGACAAACCAGAGACTTTATAAGTATCTTCAGCCTTTTGTGAATCTTGATGTTCTTGACCGGTTTGACCTATTCCCTCCCCCCGTCCCCCCCCCAATACATTTTCATCCGTATTATACACCTTGGATATAATCTTCGCACAAATCAACTTTTTCTATACTTATTGTTATTTTATTTATTTATAATATAACTTACTATATGTAACTACTCCTAGTATACCTTATATACTACTCACTATACTCACTATAGAGAAAAAATTACTATACATACCGAGTGTTTTTGGTCAGACTTAACGACGACGGCCCCCCCTCCTTTTACTACGGCAAAACCAACACAAGAGACCACCGCGTGAGTGAGATTTGCCCAGTAGCATTGGCTATATCCTACCGAACGAGTCTCAAGCACGCAATGCGCGCCTGTATTGGTTTTGTAGTAGTAAAAGAAGAGCTCCGTCAGTCAAGTGTAACCGAAAACACTCGGTATATAGAACTTGGTAGCTGACAGAAATCGTAAATATTATTTAGCGTAGGCGCGCAATCGCAGCCTTGAAAATAGTCGCGAGATAAAAAAAAATCATGTGAAATACGTAATATTTGATCTCTGGTATTTATCAAGATCGTATTTCGCTTCTTTATACTCTTGTTATACATTTATTTTTATTTTTTATTTTATTTTTCTTCTAATTTAACACATATTTGCCAATCGTTTTATTTCCGACAATTAATTATTGGATATCGGTTCGAGGAAATATTTGATATTTAAAAAGTATTTTTATTATTATGTACCAATTCGATTTAACTCTTATCAATTTTCGAGTACGTTTGTTGGGTGGTACGTGAGATATTATACTACTACCGTAAACCGACCTGCCTCTATCCTTGTCAAGAGTTGAATTTGCGATACGAATTTTAATGGCATTCATAACGCTCTTATATACCCACTAGGTTCCACTGACTAATCCACTCGTCATAGCTATCGTATCGCGCTATTCCTTAGCGAAGGTATTTTTATTCGAATAACGAGACCGTGTAGAATAATGAAAATCGATTTACAATTAATATTAGAATGAACACATAACGAGTGAATTATTATTATTATTATTATTATTGTATTTTTTATTTTATCACTATTCTAATATTATTTCGTAATTTATATCGATTTGATAAGCTAAACGGTTGAAATTACGAATTTATTGATTTACGAAAGTTTTTTCAAATATTCTATCAATTATTAAAGACATTATGAAATCATCGATTTTATTGATTAGATAAAATTGGAATGAAATGGTTTTCGTATTCATATCCTAGGGAAGAAATAGACTGAAATTCGAAGATTACCAAAATTTTGGAAATTCAATTTTCTGAACTTGAACGTTTTCGTAAATTCGAAATCGTATCAAACGAATCCGGAACTTCGACCCAGCAAAAAGTTTTTAGTTCTTATTCAAATTGTTTAACGATTAATAAAGAAATTAGAATAAATCATCATATTTATATATCCGGGAGGATGAGGTCAATGCTGTAGGGTTGATTTTTCGGCGAAAGGTTGCCTAACGCATAAAGCGAATATTACTGGAAGAGATAAGAACGTTGAGTCAGGGTTCCCCGAGGATCTTTCCTCTTCCTCCTTACTCTTATCTCTACAGGTCCTGTAATCACGAGGCTATACAGAGTTGAAGTGAGGGTGACACTAGACGTTTGAATTTTCTCGCGCGAAACACGACTGCCTACGTAACTATATACCGTGAATATTCGGTAAGACTACACGGTCCCCTTCCTATGGCAAAACCAACACAAGCGCACCGCGTGTGTGAGGCTAGTTTAGGACGGAATGAGGTGCCAGTAGCATTGCATCCCCTCCCGAACGAGCCTCACGCACACGGTGGGCACCTGTGTTGGTTTTGCCGTAGGAAGGGGATCGTGTAGTCTCACCGAATATTCTCGGTATAGGCCTATGTATTATCTATAGTGCAACACATAGCCGAACTCTATTATTATTATTTTTTTTTCTTCTTCTTACGCTCAACCCTGCGTTATAAATTTACCTAGGTAGATCTTTGCGTCAAAATGGTTTTAGGGTTTTAAGACTACACCGAGCTTGGGGACGGTTCATAATTTTCTTCACCTACTCCGCAGGTAGGTAAAGGGAAATGGTACCGAGCCCACAACGGATATCAAAACCTGCAGGTACATACACACATATATACATAGAATATACTACAGAGAGTAACCGGGGCGATGAGGAGTAAGGGGACGCGCAATTTCCCCTTAATATCCTTTTCGTACGGATTGTAGCCCACCCCCATCCCCCATCCCCCATCATCCTCCCCTATACCCCCTCATCTTTCTCTTTCTCGTTTTTCGCGTTATACCTATACCTTTCCACTACGACGAAATTCCAAGACTCAAAGATTTTCACTCAAGAATTATATCCCCTCTTTGCTATGAAAGCTACATTTTTCTTCACCTTTCAGGAATTTTTCTCTCTGTTTTTTTTTTTCTCTACTTTCTCTCTCTCTCTCTCTTTATTTCGGTCGGTTAAACTGCCGAAAAAAAAGATACCAATTTGCTCTTTTCTTTTCTTTTCTTTTTTTTTTTTATTCCTTAAAACTATATTATGCATATTTCGCGAGTAGCTTATATACAATATATCGCGAATATTTTATATCCAATGATTTGGGGGAAGAAACAAACGAAAAAAAAATTAATAATAGCAAGTCACTATTTTAACAGTTTTTTTCTTAATTTTTTTATTTTATTCGACAATAGACGGATTTGTGAAAGTGCTTATATGTCAAGCCTCGTTTTGTTGTACAAAGCGGACTTGAGTTAGACGAACTTCAAAGGTCTTACCAAGTACCGTCCGAAATCTATTTTTTTATTTCTTTAAATCCGATGCGAATTTCTTTAAGATAAGTATAAAAAAAAAAGTCTTCTTTTGTTTTTGAAAGTTTCCCAATTGACAAAAGAGAGTGATAAGAATTTTCTCCTCTATTTTGAAAATTCATAGAAATCGCTCCTCTATCTTTCTATTTCTTTCTAATTTGGAAATAATACATAAATAAAAATAAAAAAACTCGTTGAAATTTAAAAATCAGCTCAATTTTACATTTCGAGTTTAGGGGTTCATCGCCTATCGCGCATGTCTTTTACGCGAGCGCGTGGTCACTCGCGTTGCGCGCGTCTTGGGCGGGAGACAATTTATCCGTACTTTGGTAGCGCTCGATCTGAACAGTATGTAGTTTGAACGTCGCACGCGGTTCACAGAGACTCGTCGGATAAAATTAAAGAATAAAAAAATAAAAAATAAAAGAAATAAAAATAACAAAAAAATAAACAAGAAAATTATAGAAAAAAAAAAAAAAAAAGGTAATGCGTCTCGATTCAGTGTTTTCACCATACGTTAAGTTTAAATCATTAATCGTACTCATTGAATCGGTTGTGAAAAAAAATAAAGAATCATTATCGCCGAAACGACAATCTGCAGTGGTTATATTTTGTAATGAAATTTCTAAATATATTAGGTGAAAATAAATTTTTTTTTTTTTTTTCTATTTTTTCCAACTTCAATTTCAATCTAAAGATAAACCCGTAACTGTATTAGACCGCAGGTATGTATATGTACTTACCAGCTGTTAAATAGGTACTTGACGACCGTTATAAAAACACCCCAAGCGGTCCAAGAAGTCGGTGCTGTAATGAATCTCAATTATTAATATCTCAAGCTAAATTACAGCTCGTAAATAAAAATAAGAAAAAAAAAAAAACAACAACAAATTGACCTTTACAATACTATAGACTTTGAAAAGAGACGCTTTCAATATTAATACGAAATTCGTTAGCTTTATGAAAAAAAAATGATCATACCTGTGTAGTACCAAGTCGACGGCTGAGCCGAACAGCATCGTATCTCAGAAGTTGGTTCAACAACATCGTATCACAGAATTTGGTTCAACAACATCGTATCTCAGAATTTGGTTCAACAGCATCGTATCACAGAATTTGTTTCAACAACATCGTATCTCAGAATTTGGTTCAACAACATCGTATCTCAGAATTTGGTTCAACAACATCGTATCACAGCATTTGGTTCAACAACATCGTATTTCAGAATTTGTTTTAGAAAAATCCGCTCGTTTCTTACGATAGATACGATCTTTTCGACCCAAATTTCGAGTTATGATGTTTTTGAAACAAATTCTGAGATACGATGTTGTTCTGCTCAGCCGTCGAATTGACATTCTGTAAATTATCTCCTCAATATCAAATTCTCATTCATATTTCGGGATTCGAATGAAACCCGAAATTTGCCCGTTAGTAGTGAATTTTTCAAATGAAAATAAACTATATATAAAATTATATCATCTGTTTAGATTAATGCATCCGGTAATTGCCATATAGTACTACGCAACAATTATCTCAATTAGGAGATATATTATATACACACATACCGAGAATATTCTGTGAGAGTAAACGATCCCCTTCCTACGGCAAAACCGACACCGGCGTGGACTGCGTGCGTGAGGCTCGTTCGGGAGGGGATGCAATGCTACGAGCACCTCATTCCCTCCCGAACAAGCCTCACGCACGCGGTGATCACCTGTGTTGGTTTTACCGTAGGAAGGGGATCGTTTACTCTCACAGAATATTCTCGGTATATATATACCTATAAAGTATATAAATATAAAAAGAAATATATATACATGGTGTAACTAGCAAATTTGCTAATTGAATGAATGCACGAAGCTGAATCGGTTCCACATACATATCTATTAAATATCCAGAATCATAAACGTAACATCGCCAAGCGATTTACATACAGGTACCTAAAAAAAAATGTTAATCTTGGACAAAACTAGCCAGGTATTATTGATATCGTAAAACTGGCTATCAGCCAAACCATACGATCACACAGTCTATAAACGAAAATCTATACATAATCCTGCTGTATCAGATTTTTATAGAACGTTGTTAAAGTTTTTTTTTTTTTCTCGATTTTCTTGATTTTTGATTTTTGATTTTTCGTCTTCATATCGAAATCTGTAAAAACCTTGAATAAGCCATATATATATATATATAGCCTATTATAGTGATACATGAAAATCCTCTTCCATACTACGTAAACCACTTGAATTTATCAGTCGATGCGAGTAGATAAAAGGGTTTTAAAATGATTTTTTTTTTTTTTTTTAGTATATTTTCTATCAATATATTATCACGTGTATCCGTTCATCTCTACTTGCGTGGGACCCCACCGCTCACGTATAATAAGATAGGTAAACGAATAAGTAGGCTACGCTAACAACAACCAGGTACTGTATAGTAAAGGGATGAGAGTGCCGAGTCAGCCTATGCCAAACGAGGTAGATAAGACTCAGAACGAACCCATCACGCACTCACTCACTTGCTTACTTTATAAATGTACATACATACAGTGTAAAGGATATGTGTTAGATGATAACACGTGGGGTGTAGCTGTATAAAATAGAACACCTAACATCACCATACGTACACCCATAAACATATATATATTACATTATAAGCCGAAGTTTATCTCATCCCTTAAACGTCAAATCTTTACAACCATTTTAACATATATATTAGGGTGCTTTTTTTGAAACGACTATTTTGTTTTTTCAACTTCCCATTGAAAATCCTTTAGTAGACGTCGAATAAGGAATCCTGTCCAATTTTTAGCTCTTAATTACAATTCTAAGAACTCGCGCTTTTCTTTTTAAGTTCTCCCATGCTATTAGCATGTAAACATTACGAATTTTTCTTTCGCCGCGCACAACTCAGCCGCATTTCAATGGATTGTTCTCATCCAAGACTCATTTGACAGAGAATTTAATGTTCTTCAAAAGTGCCAATGATAGTTTGATGGATTTGAAAATATTGAACTTGACATTTTGGTAGAATTTTATATTTCAAAAAATCAAAGTCCTTATATTTTTTGAAATACTGGTTTGAGAGATTTTATTCATAGGACTTTTTTGTAGAGAAATAAATTTCCTACAAAATTGTCAAAAAGTTTTTTTCTCCAAGTCCAACTGTTTATTCGCCCACAGTGAGAAAGAAGAATTATGCATAAAATCCACTTTGAAGGCTCACACAGGTGCAGCGGTTGAAACCACAGCCAAACTACCTGGGGCACTTTTGAAGAACACTAAATTCTCTGTAAAATGAGTCTTAGATGAGAACAATCCATCGAAATGCGGCTAAGTTGTGCGCGGCGAAAGAAAAATTCGTAATGTTTACATGCTTTTAGCATAGGAAAACTTAAAAAGAAAAGTGCGAGTACTTAGAATTGGAATTAAGAGCTAAAAATTGGACAGGATTCCTTTTTCGACGTCTACTACAAGATTTTCAATGGGGAGTTGAAAAAAAAAAAATATTCGTTTCAAAAAAAGCACCCTAATATATATACAAGAGGATTTCAATGCCACTAGATATAAAAAAAAAGTATATATTTCTCATAAAATTATAACAAATATTCATTACTATTATATAATTTATGTGAAGAAAGAGAATTTCAACGAAACCCATTGGATTTATCCCATTTTTTCTAATTTCCAGCTACGGGATAATCAACCGTTCGAGTTTACCACTTGAAAAGTTACACAGATGATACTCGAATGATATAACTGTGGAAAAACTGAATTTTCTAAAGTATTATAGAGGTGGATAATCCTCGAGCTAGTTACGGATACTATACATATAGGGTTATATTCTTCGGTTGCAACTCGGAAATTACAATTTCTATACTGCAGGTCATGATCATATAGGTATATGATACATGTATGGATACATGTGCTAGGTATATATATGCTTTGAATTTTTAATCCACCCGAACGCACTTGAACACTGGAATTTTTTTTCCCTGCCCGGTTTACCTATGCCTGGTAAAACACCATCACCGGTATAACGGTTTTAGACATATAGATAGCTGAAACGACGCGACGTATTATTACAAACGTGTGAGAACAAAGAATTTACTCTTTTTCAATACGACTCTAATAATTGTAATAATATTGACTAAGAATCATAGCGGAGAATATATTATATTATATACTATATCCAAAAAAAGATGATAGGAATATTACCGAATTTAGGGACCACCCTAGCGTACATGCACCCAAAAGGTGCTTTCATACCATAATCTCCGTGTAAATTTTCCCACAAAATAGAAGCTGGGTCACAAACGTGGATGTAATTTGCTTAATCTTACTCTACTCCTTTGGGATATCTTAGGGTATGCATTCATACTTCTTGATGGTCCTGCTGTCATCCTGTTATACATTAATCAGGACGAGTTAATTCACATACATATGTACACTAGGGTATGCAAGAAAAAACTTTTTTCTTCTTTCTTTAATCGCCCACATCAAAAATCAAAGTGGTTTTTATGAAATAAGAAGCCTCGATGAAGGAGGGCACTGAGAAAAAATGCAAAGTGGTGTCTCACTCGACCAGAATTCATACTGATGAGGCACCTTTTAAACTTGATTATCAGCATCCCCCTTTCGGCAATTGAAATATTACATGACATTCAGCTGTCTCAGCATGTGATATAATGAGTAGAAAATGAACAAAAATTGTTAGAAATTAATCTAAGAAAATGTTATACTTTTTTTTTTTTTTTTCAATTTTGTTCTCGAAACATAATTTTTTATCAGTCTATTCCCTATACCATCTTGTGATTTTATTCAACATACTGTGAGATTTCACCTCGCGAAAGGGGGTTTCGGTCAATTGAGTCTAGCAGGTGCCTCAATCACTATGACTTCTGATCGACTACGACACCACTTCGCATTTTTTCTCAGTGCCCTCCTTCATCGAGGCTTCTTATTTCATAAAACCACATTGATTTTTGATGTGGGAGATTAAAAAAAAAAGTTTTTTTTAGCACACCCTAATGTATACCTATATTTACTGCACAGATAGATTGGTATATTTTGTAATCACTATGATACGATGTGAAGAAATATATATTCCATTGGTTCAGTTATTTTTCTTAATTTTTTAGAAATACCATAATTTTGTAATATTTTCGGAAAATTTGAAGATTTTTAAATGATTACGGATTATTTCTGAGGATATAGGAGTAATCAGGGGTGAAAATATCGAGTGATTGGAATATTTTTTGAAATTGATTCGTGACATGAATAAGAAGTATGAAATACTTGTAACATAATCCTTAGATTATAGTTTTCGCAGTTTATCTTAACCCAAAAAGTAAATATCCGGTATTCTTCCTATTACGCGGATATATGGATCGTGGGATATTACCCGTGTAGAAATTCAACCATGGTACTGATCGGGTTCTGGCTAGTTTGCCAGATTACAAATGGGGCCCAGATCTGGCTGAAGTTGTGGCGCCACGCTATGGTCCCGGCCAGATGTTCATGTTTTAGATACAGCGCCCGATCAGAATCCGATCAGGCTACCTACCATGGCACCCTACTTGCGCCACAATTTCTGCCAGGACCGTGCCCGAGCTGGCACTTTTCTGCAAATCTGGGTGTTTGGGATATATGCAAATTAAAATAGTCCATTTTCAGAAATTGAGTTTTCGTTATTTATTGCTTAACAATATCAATATTGTCAGTATCAATAATTAAATATATAAATATCATAAATTAACAAGTATTACAAATCTTTTTAGTTCTAAAATCCTATTCCCCTAACCGCCCTAACAGTCGCTTATAGAGAGGTAGTACTGTACACGGAAATTGATGGTTAGAAACAATATATAAGGGCGGTAAAGAGGCATTCCATATTTCAGCCCAAACGAAGTTATACTCGCTTTATAAGATCGGGCAGTGACACCACGATGCCACTCCAGATCCTGGGCAGTAGTGCAAGAATTTGGCAGCCGCAACCATATAATACGAGAATGAGCCATATAAATTGTGTTTGCTTAAATATATCCAATTCAGTAACTGAAAAGTCGTATCCGATCCTAAAACTATCGTTTACGAACATTTTTCCATTGATAAAATTGCATATATCAATCATAATCCAGCATTTTGCAGAATTGTGGCAAGCCATGAATATGCCCGATGTGGCGCATTTCAGTTAATCGAGTATTTTGCCAAATTGTGGCAAGCCATGAATTTGCCCGATGTGGCCCATTCCAGGTAATCGAGTATTTTGCCAAATTGTGGCAAGCCATGAATATGCCCGATGTGGCCCATTCCAGGTAATCGCGTATTTTGCCGAATTGTGGCTGGCCATGAATATGCCCGGTGGGGCCCATTCCAGTACTATGGCATGCCTTGGCAAATTTCTACACGGGTATAGAATGGATAGTCGAGAAAAATATATGGGGCGAAAGAGAATTATTATTAAGCTTTATATAAGAATGTTGAAGAATTGAATTGTTCGGTTTTATAATGTCAGAGAGAAAAGAACAAAAAAATTAAAAAATAAAAATAAAAAAATGGGAAGAGAACAATGAATACTTTCTCTCGCCATTATTTATACTCAAGGATCAGATCTTCGATATAAATTATTTCATTCAATGTTTATAGCCCAATGCTATTTCCCCAACTGAAATCCGAACTGTTCAAGTAGGTAGACGATCTGCTAACGTTTTACCAACAATACTAGATCCTTACCTTTCAGGATCTCGCTTTCATTGAAATTATTTAAGTTCTATACATCGATTAACGACTCGGGGCATCAGAAATAAAAATTTATTCAAAATATAGTACATCCGGGCAGTACTTTTCTCTAATTGTAAGCTCTTTTATGTATGGGGCATTCTATACAGAATTGACCCTCGACCTATCGGATTCGGTTCACGATTTTTTATCTTATTGTCTAAACTCTAAAAATGACTCGTACTATTTTTTTTTTGTCATATCTTTGAAAAATTGTCTGATTTGGTGATTATTTTTGCAAAATAAACACAACCTTGGCCATAATTATAAAATCTGAAAAATCTTGTATCAAATGTCAAAAAATCATAAAAATTTCAGACCTTTTTTTGAGAATTGGAGCGATAAGTTAAAAAAAAAAAAAATCGTGAATCGAATCCGAGGGGTCGAGGGTCAGAGGCCTAGGTAAATTTGGTATGAAATGCCTCATATATCACATCGATGTATGAATAAAGGGATTAAAAATATTGAATCACACAGAATATGATTTTCTCAATTCGTTTTTCATCCCTCAGGTACAGATATATATTTCCCCACAGAGACCACTCGCGAATAAGTATTATATTCGCTTTAAAAACCCATATATATATACCCTCTTTCGGTTAAGCCACGAATTTACGGAAATTGGCAGCTGGAAGTATGAATAATATTATTTTCCAAGCGGTCAAAGAGAGAGAGAGAGAGAGAAAAGAAAAAAAAAAAGTAATGTCAAAAAATTTCAGCCCTCTTTTAATTAAACATGCTTTAAGATGTCGATAAATATTTTCCAATTTCTTGTATAGGTAGATCATAAAGGGGAAAAAAAAAACCAATTTCACTAATTTCTCAGGGTAATTAATTAAATCGATTTAATTATGCGGTTGGATTTATTCGTCGAAGATAAAAGAGCAGCAGCAGAAAGTATAATATTATATAATAAAGCTATAAGATTAGCTAAAATAGAAAAATAATTTTGCTAAAAAAAGTGAGTGAAAAATAAGTTTTTTTTTTTTTAAACCGACGTCGTATTGAATAAATCAAAAATGAAACCACGGCCAAATCGTTCGACGTAATAATAAAAATAAAAATTAAATAAAATAAAAATCCGAAAATATGACGGCGATTACCGCGAGTTGTGCGATTCTTTTAATCGTTGGAGTCGGGGCTGGAGATCCTTCCGCACGTCTTAAGGGCGATTTGGTAATCGGTGCCCTCTTCAGCGTGCACCATACTCCAAGAGGTGGTCAAGGAGCCCTTGTTTGTGGTCCTGTTCGCGAGACTTACGGTATACAAAGGGTAGAAACTGCGCTAATTACTCTCGACAAGATAAACAATGACAGCAGTATTTTACCTGGTAGGTAAATTTTTTTTTTTTTTTTTTTTTTAATCAACGTATTTTTCCTCCAAATTTCAAATTCCATATATATGCGATCCTCATTTCTTGTTTCTCAGGTGTGACTCTGGGTCTAGAAGCAAGAGACTCGTGTTGGTCAGCGCCGGTTGCTTTACAGCAGAGTATAGAACTCGTACGCGATGCAATTACACCTGCATTAACCCAGCCTGAATTATCCCCGAATGCAGATACTGCTCAATGTTTGGTCGCAGCTAAGGTAAAAATTTCTATTTTCTAGGGTATGATTTATCGTTTTTTTTACACTTTTTTATTTTTTTTTTAAATTACAGATTGAAACACCCGTTCTCAAAGCACCCCTCGTAGGTGTAGTTGGTCCTGGATCTAGCTCCGTCGCTCTTCAAGTACAAAATTTACTACAACTGTTCTCGATACCTCAGGTGAGATTATCACCTATAGACATGAATCTGTAATTTTATTTATTAAATAAAAAAAAAATAAAAAAACGATTCAAAATTTCTCTCTACAATTTTAATAAGAATTCAAATTTCAAGTTCAAAGTAAAAAAAAAAAAATATGATCATTTTCTGGGAATGGACGACATAAAAAATCGTCTCTTCTTTTAACAACGATTCTTCAAGAAGTTCATTTTTTTTTTTTTTTTTTTTTAATTTTTTTTTTTTTTCACAGGTCGGATATTCGTCAACGTCTCGAGACCTAAGTGACAAGACTAGGTACTCAACGTTCCTGCGTGTTGTACCATCGGATCATTACCAGGCTCAGCTACTAGTCGATTTAGTTCGGTACTTCAACTGGACCTACGTGTCAATCGTCAATACTGACGGTGAGTGAGCCTCGAGCATGGTAATTAATAATAATATATATATGGGTCATTCGGTTTCGCTTCAGCCACTAAAAAACAAAAATTCAAATTTTTTGAAACTCTTTTTTTCGACAATTTTAAAAATTGGTATATCTTCGGTCTTGCGAGGCATACGAGAATAAAATTTATTCAAATTTGACTGAGATATTTTGACCCACATTTTAGGAATCATCATAAAAAATAAGATAAAAAAAATCATCAAAAAATTTGAATACTCGTTAATTTTTTCGTACGATATACGTTGACGTGACGCAGAATGTACCATGTATGTATAATACCGATTTGTATATTATAGAGTAATTATTGATGAAAATATTAATCAATAAATTGAAAATTATTCAGCCAATGATGAAGTGCATATCGCGAACATAACCGAAACTCATCAATGGTTGACAATAAGCTTTTGAAGACAATACGCGATGATATACCTACAGCTATCAAAGTTTCCCGAAGAGAATATCGGTGGGTTTTGAATTAATATGTTAATTGCTTCGTTCCGGGTTAAATCTCGACCCTCAAAGGTCCAGGCTTGATGGTGCAATTCCGAATTGGCAGATCCTCTCGTATCTAATTGCGGAAGTAAGGCTGGTTCTAAACTTGAAATCCAATTTTCATAACTTAAGATTCTTCATTGAATAATAATTAATCGCTCTGGTTTATACCCTTAATTTTATTTTTTTTATTTTCAGCAAAAAGACAAATCTTATCTAGATTTGGATGTTCAAAATTTTCAAACTTCCGATCCAAAATTATTAACGTTCTATTATTAAAATAGTATGAAAAAAAAATATTCTCCCTGATTGATTTAATACTATAAGAAAAACACACGCTACTCATATCCCTTCGATGATAGTCGATGATATATCGGACGAAATTCTTAGTGAAAAAAAAAAAAAAAAAAAATTGTAAATGGGTCGATGAATCTAGCCACGGGGTAATACGTTGCTGTTATACTCGTGTCTGTATTTATTTAGCTCTGTTTTTTTTTTTTTGTTATTTTAACTGAATATATACCCATGCATTTCAACCTGGTACTCCAGTTTTAAACCTAAACCAGTAAAAGCCGCCTTTACCCTAAAAAAAATAAAAATTTTTTCTTTTATTTTCTATTGTCTTTGAGTCTTATATGCTCGGAGAATCAGCCCCATTGGCCTAATTACCTTAATAGATCGTTTCTGCGAGCTGGTGAATTCATTCATTCACGCCTATACAGTCAAGGCAGATAGAAAAAGTATAAAAGAAAGAGAAAAGGAGACAGAGGCAGAGAGTATGTATGTGTGCTTAAAGCCATTGCTAAGTAATTTAATTCATCGGAATGAAAATTATTCAATATACATATATATATACATTAAATGATATATCAATTTGATACTGAAAATATAAATTTCAATTTAGTTACCCGGGGATGTCGGATGTTTCGGAACAAATTTGTTTCAATTCCCAAACTCCTCGGCTCTAACTTTGGGCATAAATATAAGCAACGATAAAGTCACCCAATTCTAGTACATATATATATATATATATATGTGTGTGTGTGGTTGTAGGAGAACGAATTTATTTCCGGAAACGGAAATTATTATACCGCGATTATAACGCAACGTAGTAAATTTTGTTCAATTACCTGCAATAACGAATATCAACGCATATTATAGAAAATTTAATTTTCGAATTTTGTCCGATCTAGAAAAAGAAAAAAAAAACGTACGATATCCTTATTCCTTTCATTTTATTTTATTTTTTCCTTTTTTTTAATCATTATTTTTATTCTATTCACTTTCTATTTTACATCCTCAGAAAATTACGGTCAAAGTGGTATACAAGCATTTCGAGAACTAGCTGAACGAAGTGGAGTATGCGTAGCCCGTGAAGACGCCGTACTTTCGACAGCTGAAGATGCTGCTTTCGACAGTGTCCTCGCAAATCTTGATCAAGATCGAGCGGCTAATGTTGTTGTATGTTTCTGCGAGGGTATGACAATGCGCGGATTACTTGCAGCCTCTAAAAGACTGAATCTTACAGGCCGTTTCATGTTTATCGGAAGGTAAGAAATGAGAAAAGAAGTAACAAGCTGGATGCTCGTAACTTTTCACCCTTTTCCAAGGGATCAGCCAATAAAAATAGTAGATCACGTATTTTTTTTTTCCTTTTTTTTTTTTGTTTTTTTTTCTCATCGCGGTATAATTCGATCACCCAAAACCTAATTCTACGCTGATTGGATCTACGGATAGAATGTTCTATGTACCCGATTTAGAGAGATAGATCGATAAAGATAGAAAGGAAAATAAAAATGAAAAAATAAAAAATTCATACCTAAAAGTTGCGGCATTAAAGGGTTGTGCTATTATATACTGGGAGTATCCGTGGAAATGTTTTATATGGAAGTGTTGCGTTATATACAAGCGAACTTTTCAACACGTACGATATATCTTCATGAATTGAATCAGTCACGCTTTAAATTCGCGATTTATCAATTGACATAATTGGTTCGAAGGTCGGATTGAATCACTTCTGAATATAAACGTTTATTAGTTAAACGTTTTAACGGTTTTTTTTTTTCAAATCGTTATCGTTATGAACCTTGCAGAAATATTCTATAAGAAGAAGAAAAAAAAAAAAAACAATCGTTTCTGCACGGTACAAAAATCCCATATTTCCGTATATACAAAAATTATGTAATATCTGAAAAAAAAAAACAAAATTAAGAACATATAAATATAAGGTCAGTTTTTTCTATCGTCGTGCGAGCGAGTGACCTATTATTTTTTTTTAATTTCGTTTCCAAATTTAGAAAAACAAAAATAATAATAAAAAAAAACTGTAATCTGGTATTTCGATAAATGACAAACTCACACAACGTGATGGAATTTTCCGTTAAATAACGGACGCGGTACTCTGCAATAGCGTAATATGATGTCCGCAGGAAGCACAGAACGGTTGAAGGCTCGAGATTTCTATCTAGAGTCTAGACTCGATTGCGCACGGGTAACCGCAATCGTAATTACTGGTGGTACTAGCTAAAGGGATGAACGGTTTCTCTCGAAGTATTATAATCATCGTTCCGAAGCTCAGTTCACTGGTTTATAAAATTCCGCGATTCGATTCATTTTCCTATTATTTTTCTTTTTTTTTTTTTTTTCTTTACGTCAAGAATTAATTTCCATCGAATCTATGGGGTCTTGATTTCATAGTTTTCAAATTCGGCGTGATCTTGCTCAAAACCGAAGAGAATTTGTATGTATAAAAAAAAAAAATATATAAAAAAAAAAAAATTGAAAAATGTAAAAAAAAATTGGTCAATGTCCGACAGTGACGGATGGGCGGATAGAGACGATGTGGTTGAGGATCTTGAATTCGAGGCATGGGGTAGTCTCTCGATTCGTATACACTCCCCTTACGTGAGTGAGTTCGACGACCACTATTTCGCCCTAAATCCTTACAACAACTCGAGAAATCCCTGGTTTCAAGAGCTATGGCAGCACAAATTCAACTGTCTCTTACCCGGCGTCAATAACGACGAGGACTCCGAAAGGGCCGCGACAACGACCGCCTTGCCTCTTGACAAAAAGATCTGCACCGGTGAGTAAAGGGGATTTAACAAAAATATATGAATAATAATTTAGGGGCGGAAGAAAGAGAGAAAGAGAGAAAAAAAAAAAAAAAACAAACACGCAATATACACGCAGGTATATGAGGAATGAAATAAAAGGAGGGTATAGTGAAATATAGGTGGTCAAATTCTATCTAGGGAATCCGCGGTTTACGGGGGTTGGGGGTGGAAGATAAGGTAAGGTCACAGAGTTCAGAATTTCGATTGGTAGCTTGGAAAATCCAATTTCGTCGCGTCGTGGGGTTTCGCCCTTGAATTGTTCCGATCTAATTGAGGGATAAAATGATATTAGAGTGAATTGAAGAAGGGTTGATTAGCCTGCAGCGAACGATTCGGTTCGATGCTCATTAATATATTTGAATTACGTTATATAGCGAGATGATCGTTGAATGAAAATGAAAAATTGTGAACAAAAAAAAAAAAAATTAGAACTTCCTTTTTTTTTTTTTTTTTTGAATACGAATATAACATTCAGCCTGTGCTACTGCTGCTAGTACTACTGGTGGCATTATTTATCAAAGGACAATAAAACGTGCGTATATACTATCTCTGCGGGGGTGAATATACCATATAAAAATATATATATATACACATAGCGTGGATAGAAATAGAATAATAAAAATGAGGAAACGGCTGCGGCATTAGTTTGGTTTAGATATAGGATATATATATGTGTTCATTAAATCCCTCGACAAATTATTATTATATACTATGTTGAAAAATTTGAAATACTGGGTCAAGTTAATATCTGAAATTTATTTTACCGAACCTACTATATCTACACTAGTACTGAAAGTTTTATGACTAGATATAAGTTATTAAAATAACAAAAAAAAAAAATGGGAGTCGGGATTTTTTACGCAATTTATTTTTCAGTTGAGAGTATTTTTTTTTTTTTTCAATATTTAATATTTAATATCGAAAGAAATATGAGAAAAAAAATACTTTGAGGATGAAAATTTCATCAATTTTCTTCTATAAGATTGGGGGAAAAAAATATTTTGCAATACTTATACGTATAAAATACAGTTTTGATTTTGATTGATAATTGAATACGATTATACTTCTGCAAACGAGGAGTTTGCTATTGTTCTGATTTATGGGTATAGAGGTGCCATTGTTCTAGTTCTACTGTTCTATAGAAATGCGAATAACTAGGTTGAACTATAAGCTTGTATAACTGGTTAGATGAAAATGACATACTGTTCAGAACAATTTTCAAAGTATCAATATTCCATCTTCTTCACACAACTTTACCCTGAGTATTTATCGTAAGGTTGTGCAAAGGCAAAGTTTACCTATCACGAGTAGGGGGTAAGGATGTTGGTGTTCGTCACAAAAACTGATTAAACTCGATACCCACAATGATAAGGGGTTGAAAGTTCGTATAGGTATAAACATTAGGGTGGTCTTCAATTCTGTTATATTCGAATTTCAATGCTGTCGCAATTTGAATAATACACGTTTTTTATAGTAATTCGGTTTCTAATTGTTTTTATTTATTTTTTGTTATTTTTTAATTTACTAACGTAATATCACACAACACTTGTGTTATTTACAGGCAATGAAAAATTGAGCGAACGCTACAAGCAGGATCCAAAAATGAGTTTTGTTATGAAATCATTTTGGGCTATGGCACACGGGCTTCACAATATGCTTGAGGAAGTATGTGGTAAAAATTTCTCTGGTGTTTGCAAAGAGATGCATCCCTTCAACGGAACACTGTTCAAGGTACAAATTGGAAAGCTCCAAATGCCTTCAAAAGTAAAAAAAAAAGAAAGGAAAAAGAAAAAAAAAATGAATAATAATTAACGGATTTTTTTCTTTTACTTTTTGCTTTATGTTTTCATTTTGGACGCAGAACCACTTGATGAATATTACTTTCTCGTTCGGCGGAGAGGACGTCGAGTTTGATCGACGTGGGGATCCTCCAGGCAGGTCGGTGCGTATATCGTATTCCAAAATTGCCTTATCATATGATCGCATCCCCTGATTTCTACCGCACATATATACGAGTTTCATAAATTTCATAAGGGGTAGAAAGAAAAAAAAAAAGAAAAAAAAAACGCGAATATTGGACAGGAAAAGTGTGGATTTCTTTCATTCTATCAGGAATAGATGAACAAAGAATAAAGACACTTATTGTCAGAATTTGACTATAACATGTTTAATAAATTTTTCGCCATCTGGTCAGTTTTTTCTTTCATTTTTTTTCTTCTTTTTATTTCTCTTCAAACGATAAAATCAATTTTTTGATTCAAAGAGCGAAATGAATCGCATATGTGGGGGAAAAAAAAAAAGAAAAATTCCGTGAGATTTTTCAACTCGTCGTTACACGAAACACATGAAAGAGATCCCTATATGCGTGTGGTAAAAATTTCATCAATCAAAGGTACCTAATCTTTGGCTCGTTATGACCGGCGGTAACTTTACCGTAAAAGAAAGAAGAAGAAGAAGAGAAGGAAAAAGGTGAAAGCTAAAAAAAAAAAAAATGATATACAAAGAAAAAAAAAAAAAAAAATCCCGTCGCAGTATTTCAACTTTATTACTAATATGTCGCCCATCTAAAGCCGCGGGGCCCAATTCATACCCCGCGAGTAATTCATTATTTGTGAATGATGAGGAGATTAGCGAAGGGACGTCGCGACGTAGAAGACGTATGATTCATAAATTATTTTAACTTGACTATATACCTAAATAGTGAAATTTTTAATCATCTTGATGGTAATTAGATTATTAATTAATAATTGTTTGTGTGTTTTTTTTTTTTTTTGTTTCTTGTTTTGTCTCACACGCACGTTTCCGCGAATGTAATGATTTATCAAGCTTTGTTGTTTTTTTTTGTTTTTTTAAGTCAGTTAAGAATTGCGCCTACCATATTTTGTTCACAGGTACGAAATCCTCAACTTTCAAAGACTACCAAATATGACTTATTCGTACGTTCAAATTGGCGATTGGAATAATGGGACTCTAGCTTTTTCGGGGATGCCACAGTCCCGGGTTACCCAACTCGTCGAAAGCGTTTGCTCTAAGCCTTGTCGTCCTGGTTTTTATAAGGTCGGTGTAAATATTAATTAAACATTTTAGATACCCGTTTGAAAAACCCCATGGCTGAAAAATTACATCCATTTTTACGTATGAGTTCGTTTTTTTTTTTTGTTCCTTTTTTCATTTCCAGAAATTAAATTGACACGAACATCTTTTTCACGGTAATTTTTATCACCGTTTTACAGAAAATTCGTTCAATTACTGAAAGGCCGGATCGAAGTTCCAAATTTTCAAAGTTCCAAATTTCTTTTAGACGATTTTGAATTTTAAGAAACGTTCGAGTTTAGAAGATCCAAAAATTCCAAAAATCGGCAAATTTCGGTATATTTCTCGATATGTGAAGACAAAAAAATATTTTATTCTAATCGCAGCTTAATGTCACTCAATAAATCAATTTCGGCTTAATTCAATCGATAAATTTACAACGTTATAAATGATTGATAGATTTAGAAGAGAGAGAGAGAGAGAGAGAGAGAGAAATAAATAAATTAATAGAATGTAATAATATCGTGTTTAAATTTAGTTAAATTCCTTAGGGAATAGACGGACCCCCAGGTCAGGCCTGAAGTTGAAATTCTGGTACATCTCTTTAAGTTCACTTTGTTTAATTAGAGTCTTGCTACTGCAGGTCATAGGGGTAAGTGTGCAGCGCGAAATAATGCTGGAGGGTTGTTCATTGATTTTAATAGGATATATCTGGTTACGTAATTCATTTGGAATATATACATACATACATACATACATACATACATACGTCTACGTAAATAGGTGTATATATGTATGTAAACAAAATTAGCGAAGAAACATAGTTTTTTGAAAAAAAAAAAAATGAAATCACTCATATCAACGTAAATACGTACCTATGATAAAAAAAAGACTCGGAATAACAAGAAGAGTGAAATGAATTAGTTAAAAGCAGCTATTTTGGCAACAAAAATTTATCCCCAGCGTAACAATTTACTTCATTCGTTTGCGATTCTGGTTGATTGGAGGGGATTCACTGGTAGACATACAAGCTTAATTGGTATACGGGTTCCCCGCAGAGCTACACGAATCGATATAGAAATCTACGCGAGACGGTGAAATTTACGGGAATAAAAAAAAAAAAAAAAAAAAAAAAAAGAACAACCGACAGACGGAGGGTGAGAAAAGGGTCAAAACATCATTTTTATAGAGGGGTAAAAAAAAAAAAAAAAAAAAAGGATCGTCTACTTCGTCTATTTGAAAAAATGCGTTTAAATTTCATTTGAAAAAATGCAAAAACTTCGACTTGTCGGAAAAAAAAAAAAGTTTTACACTTTTTATTCAATATTGAGGTCAAATTTACCGAATTACGTCTTCTGGGATACGAAACATTCATTTCCGTGACGAGACGCGGGGGTTCCGCGGTTGTGTAATTAGTCTAATCGAGCAACGATCCCAGTCATGTACGGTTAATTTAATTACCAATCTTTTAACCGACTGTTTTTTGCTCATGGTACCTTCGTGCTTTGTCTTCACATATTCGTGATAGATAGAAATTTTTTAATTGTATTGCACCACGGGCTTAACACGATCGCTAATATTTCTATTCACAGATTATATGCGAGCCGTCACGTACCTTCAGGGGGCGATTAAAATTAATCACAACGTATACCGTTGATACCGCAAATAGATAATTAAACAATTTATAATATAAAGAGAATTTTCAGAAAATTCGAAAAAAACAAAAGAAAAACTGTATTTATACATTATACAAAAAATACTAGAGCTGGGTTTATAAAAAAAAAAAAAAAGAAAAGAAAAGAACGTACCGATGTTTCAGGAAATTATTTTTACCTCAGAATTGAGATTAAATTCTTTCCGAGTTCGTATATATAATTGAACTTTTCTGTCACACGAAAACGTGGTTTTACCTATAACGAGATTTTTTTATTCTCGAATCCGATATCCTGGCTATTTTATAGTAATGAAACGATTTTATCGGTAACACTTTTGAAGATTGCAGTCTTGTGCGGTTTTTTTTTCCTTTTTTTTTTTTTTTACGATATCGTCAATCGCTACGGAGGATTTACCGCATATATTATTCCAACGAAGCTTATATTTGAAGACTCAGGCTTCGATTAGAGTGGATCGTCTCACGCCCCATCGACAGGCCTCTTCGTATATAGCCACTCAACTTTTGTGATTGAGTAATAAAAAAAAAAAAAAGAAGAAGTTACGTTTAACAAACGTTTCATTTTTAAATCAAATTCAAGACTTTTCCTTCAAGTCGTGTATTCGAAGCATTCGCCACGAAACCAGCCCCCCCTTTTTTTTCGTCACCCTCCAAGAAATTTTCGCAAAACTTTGCCAGTTTGTTAAACCAGTTGAAGAGACTTTGACTGAATTATTTTAGATTTCGAAATTTAACAGTTTTCAAAATAATGTGTTTTCTTCGAGTAAACATACGTCAAGAAAATTTCCGGTAAGGGTCACGATAAAAAAAAAGTGCTTGGTGCATATTATACCGAGGGGGTAACCACTTTGAACTTCTATGTCCCATTATTTCGCATTTCAAAATCATTTCATATCATTTCACAACTATCTCATATCATTTCACAGGCATTTCATAAGCATTTCAAAAGAATACCACTTCATACCATTTCATTCCATTTTTAATACAAGCATTCCACACTATTTCGCGATCATTTCACAAGCATTATTTCACAAGCATTTCACACTATTTTGCGATCATTTCACAAGAATTTCATACCATTTTACAGGCATTTCACAAACATTTCACACGATTTCAGAGGCATTTCATACCATTTCACAATCATTCTAAACCATTTCAGACCGTTTCCAACTATTTCCAACCATTTCAGACCAGTTTACAATAATTTCATACCATTTCATACCATTTCACAAGCATTTCACACTATTTTGCGATCATTTCACAAGAATTTCATACCATTTCACAGGCATTTCACACGATTTCAGAGGCATTTCATACCATTTCACAATCATTCCAAACCATTTCAGACCATTTCCAACCATTTCAGACCATTTTACAATAATTTCATATCATTTCATAACTAATTGTCCCAACCATTTCACGAGTAGTTGCCCCTCCGCCATATACCTACTATGGTTATAAATTTATTGTATTTTTTTTTATTTATTTGTTTCAAAGAACTTCAAAACCGGGGGTCAAGAGAAACGATGCTGTTGGGCCTGCGTCCGGTGTGGAGATCACGAGGTCGCTGACAAGGAACAGCTTCAGTGTGACCCTTGTCCTTACGGGGAATGGCCAAACGGCAATAAGACAGGTGACAGTATAATTTAAAACGATGAAAGATTAAGCTTATCGAAAGTGGATGATAGGAGATCCACTTAGTTACCAACTTACCCCATATATCGTAACTCCATACAACTTTCAGGCTCTAAGTAATATATATATGTGTGTGTAACGTCTTTTCGAACGGAAATTGCACCGCAGATCATTACCATTGATAAATAGAAAATATACGAGAGAAATTCTGATGAGAAAAAAAGATTGAAATCTGTCACGTTTAATCGAAAACCAAAAAACCGACTAATAAATTGTTTCTTACCTATTCTATAATATTTATAGAGTGCCATGTCATTCCACCGGAATACATGTCTTGGGGTGATGCGGAGGCGATAGTAGCCATGACTTTTAGTGCCGTTGGACTTTTGGCGACATTTGCAACATGTCGTATATTCGTAAGACACAACAACACACCAGTCGTTAAAGCGAGTACTAGAGAACTGAGCTATCTCATTTTGGCAGGGATCACGCTCGCTCATGTTGCGGTATATATATATATACATTAGGGTGGTCCTTAAATACCAACTCGACGAGTGAAGCATGGCAACCTTCAGACAAAAAATCAAAAAAAAATTGTCCCTAAATATTAGATTTTTAAAAAAATTCCAATAGGTGCCTAAAGAAGTTCGAAGTTTCTCGTTTAAATAACATTGGATCTTATGATTTTTTTTTCTTCCCATTCGATTTTCGGTCAATTTTGCTCCAAAAAATTCCACTATATAGAAAAAAATCAAGGAAATTTTTTCGGTCAATCTGTCTATGATGTTAGCCCCTGAGCCTGATTTTTTTTGCACAATTTTACGCGAAAATATTAGAATTTTCGATTAGCACCCTTACGATGGGATTTTTTTTTATATTCTGAAGGTCGTTTCCGAAGTAAAATTTCACGAGGAAGGCAGGGAAATTGAAAAAACAAAGAAGAAACGGGAAAACTTCAGGACTCTTTAGGCACCTGTTAGAATTTTAGAAAAAATCTAATATTTGGGGACAATTTTTTTTTATTTTTTGTCTAAAGGTTGCCATTATACTTCACTCGTCAATTTGGTATTTAAGAACCACCCTAATATACATACATTCTATTATAGAAACTTGTTGTTTCGTAAAAAATAAGGGAAAAAATCGCGTTTAAAGTTTTCGGTATAGTATATATATTTCCATAAGTTCTTTTTTAATCTCCCTTGCAAATTAATAATCGAGTTTAACCAAGTTTTTCAGATGCTAGTGCAATGCAGGGGCGAGGGTTGAAAAGTTCAGAATTTGAATATTACCGACACACACTTTTTTTTTGGGAATAGTATTTCTCCGAAAATCTACATAATCAATTTGAAAAACTTACAATCGAAGAAGACCGAAGGTTGAAAAACAAATTCCGAAAATTATGAAATTGATTTTCGTAGAGATATTTTTATTGCTTTTTAAATAGAATATCATTTCAACCTTTTCCCATTGCAGCAGAATAAAAATATATATTTTTTTCCCTGCTTCTCGGGGCTTAAAGCTTTCCGATTTCATCCTCCATCCGACTTTTCATTCATTTTAAATTCCCCGCAAATTGAATAGCGTTAGTTAACGCTCCGGTAGTTAACGCGAATTACTAACTTCAAGTGGTCTAATCGATTAATTAAAAATCACGATTATAATAATTCTCATTATCATTATTATTAGCGATTTATTAAACAGGGTTAACATTCTTTCAGGTATTTCCAATCCTTGCTAAACCTAGCGGAATATCATGTGCTGTAAGTCGTCTAATGCCTGGTATCAGTTTCGCTATGATATATGCCAGTTTGTTGACAAAGACTAATAGAATAGCCCGGATATTGGCAGGATCTAAAAAGCGATTTCCTACTAGAAAGCCGCTCTTCATGTCTGCCACGGCCCAGGTAATAAATACAAAAAAAAACTAAAAAAATGTATAAAAAAAAAATTAAATTCAATTAAAAAAGTACTCAGTTTCGAATCGATATAATTACAGGTGGTGATAACTTGCGTACTTATACTCATTGAGGCTGGTGTAGCAACGGCTATGCTTTTAATCGATCCACCAATGCCTCAACAAGAATTTCCGGCAAGACATAGATCGGTTTTGACCTGTGCTACTTCGCCGAGGGCAGTTTTATCGCCTTTATTATTCGACGCTTTTTTAATTGTACTTTGCACACTTTACGCTGTAAAGACGCGTAACGTACCGGAAAATTTCAACGAGGCTAAATTCATCGGTTTTGCAATGTACACTACATGCGTTATCTGGGTAGCCTTTGTACCAATTTATTTTGGCAGCGAGTCTAAGGTCAGTATAAGAAATTCGTTGGATGGGGGTAAAGAAGTGAAGAAAGGAGTATGAAAACAAGAATAAGGAAAATGAAATGATAAATAAGAATAAGAAGCACAAGATTTTACATTTTTATAATATTTTTATTCCAGGTTATTACGATGTGCTTGTGCGTTACGCTCAGCGCTTCGGTAACACTGATATTCCTGTTTCTTCCAAAACTTTACATAATCGTATTAAGACCAGAACGTAATAACAGGGCGTTGTTCACCACTAGTAAATCCATAAGGTGTCATATCGGGGCTCGTGTTGCTGCTGCGATTGCTGAACCACCTTCCAAACATACGGTTTATCGATTGTCTGGTTCAGATGTCAACGATGCGAGTGAGTTTATTCATTATTGGTTATTTTTTATATATTTTTTTTTTTTTTTAATGAGTAGATTAGAGCAAAGAATTTTCCTCTAAATCTTAATCATATTAGTCCATTATGCAAATGAGTGCGCAAAATAAGCAATTCCTGAACGCAGTGAGGGTGACAATCAAGACGAGTCCGAGAATCGCCTAGCCTTACGCACGAGTTGCGTATACTATTGTTTCTAACAAGTATGGAAAGTTCGATTTTCCGTACTAATTTGTCACTCGCGAATAGCTCTGCGACTTCTCTTATATGTTGATGGATTCTAAGTGTATGTATACAAAAATTGTATTTTTAAAACGTGGTGCGCAAAATTCGACTTTTCGTGCTTATTTTCCGTGTGCAAAGTGCCCGTTTCTCGCACTAGAGCACAAAGTAATCACATTGCAGACACAAGAGACACAAAAACTCGAATTTTTAACACTGATTCAATAAATAATATGAGCAACAAATTTCACACTCGTGCTAGAATCGCCAACTTAGCGCACTAGTTGCACAATAGTACTCATTTTACAGGCGAATCTTATTTTGCGCATGGAAACTTGACTCTGCGAAAGATTGAAAAATGCGTTAAAAAATCTGACATTTTTTGCACGTAAATTAATACGAAAAAATCGAATTTTTTTTACACTTTTCGTTAGGTAAATTGATATTCCTTCTCGATTATATAATATTATAATATAAATCGGTATTCAAATCGCATATCGTTCACCTAATATAAATTCGGCTTTCAATAATTTTCGCCCGCTAATTTCTTAGCTAATTTTATTACGCGTGACTTGTTTTAACAAATTCTCTTGTAATGCTAACCCGGGAATTTGAGCTCCTGTTCAAATGGTAATTTGAGGGAATAAAAACCGAATCACGTGTTATAATTACGTCAGTAATGGATTTAGCGGTGGCATAGAAAGAGGAGAGACAGCAAAAAAAAGAAAAGAAAAATGAAATAAAATGAAGAAGTTTGCACTTTTTCTTCTTTTTTTTTTTTTTGTAAACCGTGTAAAAGTTATAATAAACATGTTAATTGAGAAGGAATATACTAATGCATTCGGATGAAATAATCCTTGATGTAGTCCTATTCTCGTATGTGGGCGGGAAAATCAAATTTAAACCTCATGAAAGATTCAGGGGACAATGTAATTCCACCTCAAACTCCTTTGAGGAAGTCTGCTCTCTCTTTTTGCAGGACATTCCTCTTTTCATGTTATTTTACATTAAGGTCTGACTAAGAGAGAAAGAAACATAGAGGGAAAGAGAGAGAAAGAGAGAGTAGTGACGAAAGTGTCTCTTTTCATTCTTTCATTAAGTCAATTTCATGTTGATTTACACCTCGTATATATACCGAGCATATTCGGTGAGACTACACGATCCTCTTACTACGGCAAACCCAACACAGGCGTTCACCGCGTGCGTGAGGCTCGTTTGGGAGGGGATGCAATGCTACTGGCATCTCATTCCGTCCTGAACGAGCCTCACGCACGCGGTGCGCGCCTGTGTTGGTTTTACCGTAGGAAAGGGGATCGTGTAGTCTCACCGAATATTCTCGGTATATACAGTGTAATTCAGGTTGAAAAAACCACATTTTGAGGATAGATTCCTTGCGATATTCCAAGACCTAATTTCCTTTGCCAAAAATTCAAGAGCCCCATAGTTTTCGAGCTACGAAAGATTTTTGTCGACCAATCACGGTGCTCGTGGATGACGCAGCCAGGGCTGGCAATGAGTGGAAATTGAACGGTGCCCCGTCCATCTAATCTATACGTTCTATGGTCTGATCGTTCAACTAATATCTTCCGTAACTCAGAAACTATTAATCTCTCGAACTTTTTTGGTGAATGGAAATTTATTCTTAGATTTACCACGGGGGTATCTACCCCCAAAAATATTTCCTGGAATTTATATATTTTAATTTGTTTTTTTTTTAATCATTTATCTTTTTGTTATTATTTCAAAAAACAAAAGACAATTGCCGAACAACAACGATACTACGGCGAACACTGAGCGTTCAAACCGGAGCGGAATTATTAGCCGGTTTTTATAACCGTAATGGTACATCGCGGGATAGTATATCACGATCTCGTGAGATATTAAACGGTGAAAAAATTTCACCAACAAGATTGAACAACGCATCGTCTAAGATATCAAAGACATCAAAGTCAATGGAGAAACTTTGTAGATCTATAGAAAAAATCTGCAACTCAAATGAAAACGTGGTTAAATCAAGTAGGGATAAAATATTCAAATCAAATGACACGATATACAAGTCTAATGAAAAAATCCAAGCTATGATAAAGGAGAAGGCCTCATCACAATCTGAAAGTCTTCAATCCTGCAAAGGCGACACTTCCCTTGTACTGGGTGGATCGCAACTTCAACTTCCAGACTGGGCTGAACTTGATCCAAGAAATTTGATCAATGATTTGCAGAAATGGTTAGTATGCCGGGACGTTGATCTGTAATTATTAGGGTGCTTTTTTTGGAACGACTATTTTTTTTTTTTTCAACTCCATATTGAAAATCTTGTAGTAGACGTCGAATAAGGAATCCTGTCCAATTTTTAGCTCTTAATTCCATTTCTAAGAACTCGCCCTCTTCTTTTCAAGTTTTCCCATGCTAAAAGCATGTAAACATTACGAATTTTTCTTTAGCCGCGTACAACTCATTGTCAGCCGCATTTCAATGGATTGTTCTCATCCAAGACTCATTTGACAGAGAATTTGATGTTCTTCAAAAGTGCCCATGATAGTTTGATTGATTTGAAAATATCGAACTTGACATTTTGTTAGAATTTTATATTTAAAAAAATCAAAGTCCTTATATCTTTTGAAATACTGGTTTGAGAGACTTTATTCATAGGACTTTTTTTTAGAGAAATACATTTCCTACAAAATTGTTAAAAAGTTTTTTTCTCCAAGTCCAACTGTTTATTCGCCCACAGTGAGAAAGAAGAATTATGCATAAAATCGACTTTGAAGGCTCACACAGATGCAGCGGTTGAAACCACAGCCAAACTACCTGAAGCACTTTTGAAGAACACTAAATTCTCTGTAAAATGAGTCTTGGATGAGAACAATCCATCGAAATGCGGCTGAGTTGTGCGCGGCGAAAGAAAAATTCGTAATATTTACATGCTTTTAGCATGGGAAAACTTAAAAAGAAAAGTGCGAGTACTTAGAATTTGAATTAAGGGCTGAAAATTGGACAGAATTCCTTTTCCGACGTCTACTACAAGATTTTCAATGGGAGTCCAAAAAAGAAAATAATCGTTTCAAAAAAAGCACCCTAGTAATTATATATTTTTTTTAATTTTTTTTTTAATTTTTACTATAGGTATTATACACGTTATTAATTTACAGCTCTAACGGACTGATGATCAATGACTGTAAACGAGAAATAACTGGGCGTAATAGTTTCCCAAAACTTGACGATGACGAAGGAATTTCAGCGGCAAGAATACGGGAAGAAGATGACGTACTTTCTGGCGATGATGAGCCAGTGGTTAAAATCACTATTACTTTGGGCCCAGAATCAACCGGGTGAATTTTAAATCGAGACTTTTGTTATTCTGATAAGACAAAAAAAAGCAAAAAAAAAAAAGAAAAAACATTATTCCCCCCCAAAAAAAAGGCGAATAAACTTATATAACTGTGAAAAATTATATGAATGTGTAGGTAATAAATAAAAGTTGACGAATGAATAGCGCGGGACCAATGATCGTGGTTCAATTTCCTAACTCGTTTTAAGTTCGAAAAAATTTGATGAAATAAAGAAGAAGAAGAAAAAAAAACAATAATAATAATAAATCAATGAGTTGTCTCGACGTTTATATTATATCGTAGTTCTAGTCAGGGAATAATAATTATGGTAGGTATTACCCTTTAGTTTAGATATATAGTATAAACTCCATTACCTACTGTTAGATTAATTTTTAAGAATCTTCCATTATACAATAAAGATAAGCCAAATATATACACAATTTGTCATTTAACATCGGAATGAATGACGTATTATATATTATATATAATATATATTCTAGTCTCTACGCTGCAGTAATTTAATACATTTACATTTAAGTATTATTATAATTTATAATTACACGTATAATTTATTATTAATTGTAAAATTACAGAGCATATATATATATTATATATATATTTAATTATTACCTAATATTGTAATATCGTGTATAATAAAAGCTGTAACGTAGCGATGGGATCAAAATGTAAGATTTTTTTTTTCTGTTTTTTTTTTTAAATCAACAAAAAAAAAAACGAAAAAAACGAAAAAAAGAAACGTCAGCGATATGAGAATATTTATCGTCGCCTAAATCTCTTATTTCATTATTTATACCCATTTCATTATCATTATCATTATTATTATCATTATTATTATTAAGAAACTAAAACCTAATATTATAAATTACCTCAAAATATCTGTAGCCACTAATAGGTATAGTGAGACAATCAAACTTGCAATAATAATGACGCGTCTATTAATGATTATTATATACTATATTATAAGACAATTTAATACAATTATGTCTGAAATTTTATTGTTGAATTAAAAATTGAGTTTTTATTTTTTATTTATTTTTATTTATTATTATTATTATTAAATAAATTGAATTTTTTCTATCATATATGCAACGTATTTAATTATTACCCGTGGGGTTTGATCATCATTGAAGTAGTACGATGTAAAGCTACAGGTGAAAAACTTTCTTTCGCAGACTTAGAAAGTTTTTGAAAGTTATGGGTGTATTAAATCCTATGAGATTTAATGAAATTTCGTTAAGTCTTGTTACGAAATACTGCGTATAGAATTTTTTTCTGAAACCCTATCGAATCTCATGAACATTTCATAAAGCTAATAAAGTCATGCAATCTGCAATCTATGAAAACCCCTGAAATTCGCGAAAATCTTATGAAATCATGCGAAATCTTTCGAGGTATTTAAAGTCATGATGAAATCTCTATCCTTGAAGTATTTCAAGTCCGGTGTAGAAAATATTCCAAAGTGACAAACGACCCCTCACATTATTGTCTAATTTTTTCATTCTATTTTTTGTACGTTTTGATTTTTTTTTTTGTCATTATTCCTCATCACCAATCGCCAGCGATTATTTATTTTTCCATTATACCATAAATGCGGACTGATATTTCATCTGCACATATATGGAATAATATTTCCCACCGCGTGTGACTAATCGGGCGGAAACACGGAATTCGATGGTATAAATTGACCCTTTGGTACCGCGATGGCAGGGCTGGTCGTTATATTTCTAGCGTACAATACTGCGACCAGTATTGGGTTGATAAAAATCGAACTTGAATTTCATTATTCTAAAAGTCGATCAGTCAGTTCCTATATTGCAGGATAACTTCAATTTTCTCGGTTTACGATTCAGGTTGAAACCTGGATTTGCCGGTGGTCAACTATTCGTGACAAATTGTTCCCTTTTGACCTCACCGAATCCACTGTTAATATCCCTGTCATTCCCCACCGTCAAATCTAGGGTCCAGCAGATATTCATGATTATTGATTTACAACGAAAGGCACTGATTGCTGCAATCAATTTCAATCGCAAATCAACGTCGAGGAGACAATAGGGAATCCAGTTTTTATATTTTTCTTATTTTTTTTTTTTTAAAGAAAAAGATGAATTTCACTTTTTCCTTATCTCTTTGCAATTTCATCGAAAAAACTGTAACGACGATACCTCAGCGACCAGAAGAAGCTACAGAAATAACGTTTTTTTTTCTAAATCATTACTCGACTTTTTCGAGACATAATCGAGAGTTATTGATTGCAAGGGAAAAAGAGAAGCGGTTGTTTCAGGGTAGAGATCGTATCGTTCGTCGAAACTTTGCCAAATTTCGAAAAAAAAAATACGTTCAAAATTAGTCGAAATTTATATATATACTTATATCTGTATCTCATCGTTTTTTTTCTCCCTCGAAATAACATCGTTTTAGAATATATCATCAAAATTTCTGGCAAATTCCACAAATTTGTAAATAATTTTTTCGAAAAGCGTACCAGATCCGTAATTGATTAGTGATAATGAGTAATCGGACGAGATGAGAAAAAACTAGAACTTTCTAATTCTAATTCCACGAGCAATTTTCTCAAAGACATATACCACTGGTTTAATACAGCCTCACCGAGTATCTGCTCGTGTTCTGCATCCTAATACGAGCTGCAGGTTTTATGACTGCGAAAGAGTAAGAGAAAGAGAGAGAGGGGTAATCTAATTCGGTTTTATTTCACGCCTTGCTACAGTCAGCAAAAGCGAACGTGATTTCATTAATTCTCATGGTGTGAATGAATCATTGTCATTGGGGTAAAATTTTTCGCCAAATGATACATCGGACATTATTTTCTTTTTTTTTTTTATACCATTCACTTAATAGCTCATAAGTATTGTAATTTAGTAAGGTGTCCAGATGGTGATGATCGCGTGCCACTATACCAGAGCACAGGTAATAATTTAGTCAGTATATTATTATCGTTGTTCCTAGCCGCCCAGCTTATCACCCTGTAAAAAAAAAAAAAAAGACCAATCAGATATATACCTTATGACTGACAGTTAGCTACAAAACTAGCAGCATTTGAGATTTAGATAAGCCGAGTATTTCGAACGTTTTTCGTGCTGGAGATAAAGAATTTCTTTCATACTTAATTAATCCACCAAACACCTCTTCACTCGATTTCTTGTTTCTCTTTATACTTCGTCGAATAGTGAATAGAAGATAGTATACATCGACAGTTCTGTTCGTTTGAAATTATAGAAATACAAAAGATAAAAAATAAAAAACGAAACACGTATCTACTGATAAAGTGATGGAATTATCCTCAGCTCTGAAACCACTTAGAGTCGTCTCTCAGATCATGGGATTGAACTTGAACGGCTGGTTGGGTCGAGGCTATACCCTAATAGTACTATTGATAATGGGATCTCTAATTTACGCAAGTTACATACACCTCATTGACGATAATGACGACATATTGACTGGTGTCGATTCTCTGATATTGTGGACTCAGCTAATTACAAACGTGATATTTTTTTCCGTTGTACTCAGCGTTTGTATCATCAAACAACGACAATTCCAATTCCCGATTAAAGATATCAGAAAAATCGACATTTCGTTTAGGTATTTAAGATCTTTTATACGTACAATCATTTTATGGGATTTCTTATATTCTTTAATTCCGTTTGTGGGTTTGAATGATTATCAAAAGTGTTTTTTGTACTTCCCTTACAGGTATTTTGGGGTGAAAATGAACGACTCGAATCTGTACAGGAAACAGTCATTACAGATTTTGGTATCGTTGATAGTATCGACGTTACTGACCGTACGTGATCTATATAAATCGATTCGGGAAGGATCTTTGGTTACTTTCTGTCACTGGTTGCATTACAGCTATGTTATAACACTGTCAATGATAACCGATTGTCTATTCGTCAATTATCTCGATATTATAAATAAAAGATTTATTAAACTGAATGAACTATTAACCGATATCGTGAATTTAAATAAATTTCCAACATTGAATTTAGCGATACTTTACGTAGCCGAAAGAAACTTTATGAGAAATAAAAATGACAACAACATTTACGGAAACGTTGAAAGACTTAGAATAATTCATCACGATCTTTGCTCGATTTCAAAAAAGGTAATCCCTAGCTTTCCTGAATCATTAAATTAAAATTCGTCGCTGATTAATTTATTATTTATTATTTGATTATAGGTGAACAAGTCTTTCGGTATTCAGCAGCTCCTTATAACCGCAATATCGTTAATAATGATAACAGGTCAACTTTACGAAGCCTATCATTTTATAATCATGAATGATAATCCGGTGGAAATTGGAGCCCAAAAAATAATGTGGATCGTATTTTACGTTGCTCGTCTTTTTCACGTTAGTCAAGCCTGCAGTCGTACCAGCTACGAGGTAGATTTTCATTGAATTTGAAAAACCGCAAGCTGATGAATTTGAGCGAATTTTTATTGTTTGTCATTTTTTGCACACAGGCAAGTTTCACATCTTCTATTATCCACGATATGCCTGTGCAGCAGTTATCGAGCGGAGTTATATCTCAGGTATTAAATAAAACAAACATCAATTTTATAGAAATTATGTGAATTAATTAATTAATTTTTTTCTTCTTTTCTTCTCTCCCGCAACAGATACAAATTTTCTCCCTTCAGCTTATAGACGAAAATCTTAACTTCAATGCTTGTGGATTTTTCGACATTGATCTTACGCTGCTTTGTTCGGTAAGTGTAAAAACTACCTTAACCTTACGCCCTGTACGTTACCCCCAATATATGTGCATAATAATAATAATTAATAGGGTGAAATTTTCTCGTAAGAATATAATAGAATCTTTACAGATAGTTGGCGTTGTGAGTACCTACTTGGTGATCCTTATACAAATGGATCGAAAAACTCAGTGCGTTGGTGAAAAAAATTAATTCATCAGATTTGTAAAATTTTGTTTTAAATACTTTACATAATATGATGGGATTTAAATTGTTTGAAAAAAAAAAAAAAAATATATATATATATTAGGGTGATTCAGAAAAAAAAAAAAAAATTATTTTTTCTTCCAAACAGGCTCAAAAGTTTCATTCAGGTCAAAAAGTATGCCTGTTAAAATTTGAGCTCTTAATATTAATATTGAGTTGCTCCTCATCGCACTTTTCGATTTTCCATAAGAATAACATAGGATAAATTATATTTGCTTCTTCTGATTTTTATAACTAGCAAATGATACGTCACACAAAGAATCTACAGACATATTTTTGTTGGGAAATGAAAAATGAAAAATAAAAAAAAATAAAAAACCAAAAATTGAAAAAATTAAAATTAAAATCAATCAAAATAAATTAAAATTTGACCTTGAATAACTTTTGAACGAATGGACTTATTAGAAAATTACTCGGAACTTTTTTGTAGAGCGTTCAATTCCCTACAAAAATGTGTCTGTAGATTCTCTGTGTGATGTGTCATTTGCTAGTTATAAAAATCAGAAGAAGCAAAAATGATCTATCCCATGTTATTCTTATGGAAAATCGAAAAGTGCGATGAGGAGCAACTCAATATTAATATTAAGAGCTCAAATTTTGACAGGCATACTTTTTGACCTGAATGAAACTTTTGAGCCTGTTTGGAAGAAAAAATAATTTTTTTTTTTTTTTCTGAATCACCCTAATATATATATATATATATTAGGGTGGTCCACTTTTGAACTTTTTTTTTTGATTTCGCGGGGCACTTCTGAATATTGTTCCAAATTATGTAGAAAAAATCTGTCTAAAACATGGATCTATTCGGAAAATATTTAGAGGTCGCTACCGGCAGCGAGGTTTTTCAAATTAGCATGGTATTTTTTCATTTTTGTTAAATTTTTTTTTTGTTTTTCAAATTTTTTTTTTTTTTTTCGCTCATAAGTCAATCATGAATGTTAGATCGAAAATGATTGTTGTTTTTTTCATTCCTCGGTAGCGACCTCTAAATATTTTCCGAATAGATCCATGTTTTAGACAGATTTTTTCTACATAATTTGGAACAATATTCAGAGGTGCCCCGCAAAATCAAAAAAAAAAGTTCAAAAGTGGACCACCCTAATATATATATATTGTCATCAAATTATTCGCGTAATTATCTTCCGTGTAATTACGTGGCTGAATAATTTCGTGTCAACGTTTAACCCCACTGTACCTGATTTCTGGCTAAAGTCCTAATTTAACCAAGATTAGTTAGAACAATTTTCCTCTGTGTATGCTTGTGACCGAGGAATTCCCACCCTGAGGGATAGAAAGGACTCTTCGACGCGTCTGGCACGGGCGTTTCTCTTCGTCTTTAGTTGGCTCTACCCCAAAATTTTGCGGAGAACGAAGAGGCGCGAGGAAACCGCGGATAACAAGACCATCCCCTAGGGTATAGGGGTGGATGGGTAAATTCGTTTTATGTTACGCAACGAGCAGGAAGTCAGGAATATACATATAAATATATATATATACATAAATATAATAACAATAATTTCTGTGCTCGTTGATTTTAATCCAGAATTTCTTTTTTTCTTTCTTTCTTCTTCTTCTTCTTCTTCCTTATTGATAAATGGTTCATATTTATTTATTTATTTATTTTTTTACAATTATGGGGTTCTTTTTATCAATTTTATCGACACTCGCCATCTGAATCATTATCAGAATAATTAAACTAATAAATATCCTCGTTTATTTATTCATTTTTTGTTTTTTTTTTATTATTACATCTGAGTCAATAATTAAATAAATAATGATAAAAAAAAAAGAAAAACTCACGGTAGTAAAAGCTCATAAATTAATATCGAAGAATCCAGCAGCTGAGAAAGACACTCTATCTTGAATTTTCAAAGAGAAATGAAATATTTCGTCCCTTTAAATTCTGCGATGTTTTTCGTATCGGTATAGCGTGTATCAAGGACCCAATCTTGTTAGCCTGTAATAAATTCGAGACTTATACATCTCTATGTAATTTTAATCAAAGTAAGTGTATTTTATTTTTTTATATATAAATAATTATACCTCCGCACACGTGAAGTAGGAGGCAAATATAATCAAAGAAATACGCGTAATGTGATACGAAGTCAAAGTATAATTCGTGTAGATACTTTCAATGACTGTCCGATCATGCCGGGCTATAGCTTCGTAATTTTGATAAAGTTGTTCGGTGATTAAAACAACGGTAAACATCATTGATAGGATTATGTGAATTCCGTATGCGTTGTTCACCTGCGTAAGACAAGAATTTTAATTAAGAAATTTTCTTATTCAGGTAAATGAGATGAATGAGAGAAAATATTGAACAACCTGATTCGCAGTTTGAACTAGATCGTAGTGAGCCCTTTTCACGGTGTGGAGTTGGTCCAAGAACCTCTCGTCTTTAATTTCGTTTAATTTATTATCGCGGTTTGACGCAACGATGCGATGAATTTCTTTTATCAATTGGTTAAGTTCTTTGAATATTCTCATCTTTTTATCATACACAAGTAGTTTACGAAAAGTAATTCGTTTATGTTTATAACAGTAAGCGCGTAAACGTAGTGAGATAAGTATACGAGTAGATGAGGAAAATGTTTGCCTTTTATAACGTCGATTAGATCGAGGAAACCAAAACTGAATGGCACAATAAATTAGAGGATAATCTCAAGAATTCCAAGTCTGGTTCGTAGGGTTTGATCATCCACGAAAAATCCGAAGGGTTCGAGAGTCGTCTCAATAATTTTAAGCCGGTATATCGGAGGGTGGAAATTTTTAGGCCGTATTTTAAAATGGTCAGAAAATCTGTAAGGACGAGCGTTGTTTCGAGTCCGAGGGTTGATTGCAACGAATTTTGAAGCAAAGAGCAGATGAGGATCTTCGAGGAGAAATTCGCAAGTCATTTTTTCTCCTTTCCCAAAAGCGAATTTTTCTTTCCTTCTTCGCATACAGACACTTCGTTTCACTCGATTTATATCTGCACAAAATTATGTGGAAAAAAGAAATTCATTTCAACAATACGGATCCTTGGTAAAAAAAACAAAAATATAATTAGACCATTGAACGCGTCACTCGCGAGTTTTACAAGTTCAAAGATGTTGTTAAATAAAGAATCTCGAAAGTGCAGAGACACAATTGTGAGGCAATTATAGAACTTCGAATAATGAAAAACCAAAAATAATAAAATAAAATAAAAAAATTTCCCTCATTATGATAAGTATGTTTCAAAGAAATTGTAATAATCTTATGAAATTCGATTGTATACCTCTGTGTATACGTTCTGGCTGTATTGGTGTATATTTCGAAGAGTTGACTCTCACTCAATCAGATTTACAGACGATGCTGATCACAGGTATATATTTCTTATTTTATTTTACTTTATTCCAAGAGAGAGAGAAATTTCGGAGAAAATGTAAACTAATGATATTTTATATTTCTCAAATTGACGAGAATAACTTTTGATGAGCACACTAATCGTGTTGCAATTAATAAAAAATAATGACGAAGGAACCTGCGCGCTATAGATTGTAAAAAAAAAAACTTTTCTAATCGCACTTGTTCGCGCGGTGAAACACGGCGAAGACTAACGAGGTTGGATCGTATAGAGGCTTTGAATTCATTTGCGTAATTGTAATTGGCATATGTATATACCTAATACATACATACATACACGGGGAAGTTTTCGCGTAACATGCGTGATGGTAGAGAAATATTTTTCACCTTTTTCTATTCCCTGGATAATTGCGTGTTGGAATTCTATATAGTATATCTATGATATTCGTTAGCAGATATATACGAGTATGTACTTCTACGTAAACAACGTGATCTCACCCACAAATCTTAATATTAAAAACGCTCGCATTTGACGTCATTTGTGGTCACCAGCATGGATCGATGTAAGATCTGTAAAACTGGAATACAGCTAACTATTGACTTAATAACTAACTGAGAATTAGTCCCATCGATCTATAATTTTTCTCACATACATTCCTTATACTGGGTTATAGCGTGAACTATGAATTCATAAAAATATTCACGCGTTTATTCGAAAAAAAAAAAAAATCGAAAAAGTTCGAATTTCTATATTTTTTACTAAACGGTATTTGAAAATCTAAAAATGTATAGAAAATCTAAATATTCATTCATGATCCTAGTCTGCGCAATAATTACATCAGTTTTGAATGGGTTCACGAAGTTGGGTTTCGTTTGAACTAAAATTGACCCCGAAATCAAGTCAACAATTAATCTCTGTAATTTTTACAGAGTTCATATCATTTCATGATGTAAGATGCGTGGTTTTCTAACATCAATATTTGTAGGTATCATTAGGTAGATGCGTGGGTACTACATTTTACCTTAGGCGGCACTATCCCCGAAAATGTGTCTAATTCTTCCATCCTGAATGTATTAGCGATTAAGTTTATAATCTACTGATTGATCTCAGTAATTAATTGGATCTATGCTACCTGGCGACGTTGATCCTGCGTAAATTATAGTTTCGCGTGTTTTTGTCTTTATTCTTATTCGGATCAATTATGCGAGCTAACCCACCCAAATCTTAATTTAGGGCAGGAATAAGGAGTCTGAAGCACTTTCACACATCAGGGACTCTGATTTATTGCCAAAGATTGAGGTAATACGAGGATGAGAAGAAAAAAAAAAGAAACATTTACAGTGACATAATGAATATTTATATCTATATAGAATCATCACATTTTTTATATTAGGATATATTTGTGCATATGGATCAGATTCACGAATAATTTATAAAAATATTTCCCTGTGATACTCATCCCTAATCTTGACATGTGACATTTGCAGAGAAATCCTTCGTCCAATACCCATTCAAGCCATTGCAAGGTTTGTGGACTCGACTTATGGAATAAATATTGAAAATCTAAGACCAGGTAGTACGAGGTAAAGTGAGCGGATGTGACGTCTTAGTATTCGGTATAACGTATTCAGAAAAAATAAAAGTAAAAATGAAAATAACTTCATTGATTCGTAAATATATTTGAAACCTAGGTTACAGCATTTCGCAAATTCGAACGATTTTTTAAATTTATTCTCGGTATAATATAATTCTTGTTTTTCTGAATTTTTTGTTTTGTCATTTTGTAACTAACAAAATGACGCCTAACTCATGTTGATTCAAATCAAATTTAAACCACTATAAATATAATTATTCTTCAACGATGAAAATAAAAGAATACCACTGAAATTAAGTGTGTGATATAAATAATAATAATTGAACAAAAAATAACAATAATAATAATAATGATAATAATATATCAATTTTCATCAAATTCGTTTTGCGCTAAGAAAATTGTAAATTTTTTTTTTTTCTTATGAATAATGGTAATAGCGTGAGATGTTTGATTCGTAATCGAAATGACTGTTTGATTGCGGGGGGAAGGGGGGATAACCCAGTATGCCAGTAAATAGAATTTTTTTTAGTTTTTGTTTTGTTACGGCAACTCCAAAGCAGTAAAGAAAGAAAAAAAGATTCAGCGTATTTGAATTCACGACAGTCCATTATTTTCTTAGCGTCTCCGTTTTACCCGCCCCAACCCTTATATTCACTAATTTAGTCGTTCCATGTTATACGAGACTGTTTTTAAAATCTAAGAAAGTCGCAGATTGATGACGACAACCTCATAATAAATCGCAAAGTTATTTCTAAAAAATTGTAATACTTTTTTATTCTGCATATTTTATTTTTTTCAATGAGGGATAAAGACGAAGGAATTTCATACGGAGATATTTTTTTATACGAAGTAACATAAAAATAAATAGGTATGTTGGAAATGTTGAGGTCGAAATAATTTCAAAATCAATAATTTTGAAACTTCCTTCAAGGGCTGAGCAGGGGATATCGAGAAAAATCATAAAACAATATTGCAATGAATTATGATCGATTTTCAAAATCCTTCTGATAATAAATACCGTACGTATAAGAAATACATCCGAACGTGTACGATAAATGCAATCAATGTGACCGCCAAGCAACGCGCCAGGGAGATACACAGGCAAATATTTAAACAACGACGTCTCTGCCAACGCTGACGGTACGCCACAGCGTGAATAGGCAGAGGAGCCGAGGAATTTAAACGCATGCGAAACTCACCAACGTCGATCTCAGGGCGCACGTCGCATCCGTTGATCCCAGTACAGCATCCGACGAACTTCAGAAAATAATCCTTTGGCTTGTCGGAACGATAATTCCCAAATCACTTCACTTCTGTATTATATGATCAATATCGTGGATTGGATTGATACCCTGAAACGTTTTCACCGTGGTATCATATACCGTGTTACGATTTTCACTGGCACTGTAATAAAGCGTTAGAAAGAATTTCTACCCGGATACTCCGGCTCCCTGCACGACTTCGAATATTAGAGACGAACATAGATTTCAATTATATAATTCTACCCTACGTCGTTACGAAATTCAATATTTCTTTTCAAATTTGACAATAAAGAACCACGAAATGCGCGATAAATAGAACAGAACTTTTTCGTTTCGAATCATTCGGAACGTGACGATTTTTCAAACATAAAATAAGAATATTATTTCCTGACCTACACGCCACTTCGGAACCATAGTCTGGAATTTTAAATATGGGATAGTCAACCGAGAGAGAATTCACACTTACCATGATATACATTCGCATAATAAGTACTGTACGATATATCTGGTTAAAAAAATAACAAACACGATTAATGCGGACAATGATGCACAGATCGTCAATTTCCGATTTCGTAGAGCCTAAGATAAAACTATGAGCATATATCGAATGAACAAAGACGAAACAATCGAAGATCGCGATTCGAAAAACTATTACATTGATTGAAACTGAAAGCATTAGACCGAACTCACGTATCATATTTTTACAAGTATTCGAATTACAATTAGCCTGGATACTTACAGACGATTATTCACTCCTTTTTATGACTTATATCCCATACGGGCAAGCAGTCGACTTCGAGACGAATTGCATCGAATTTCGAGTTCGTGTCATAGAATAAATACAAACAACATTCGTCGACCAGCCGACGACAACTAACCGGCGAACGGTGAATCGCTATAATTTTGTATCAGATGGCGCCACCTGCGGATCGAACGGAAAGTAGCAGCAGTCGGATGCTCGGCGTTACCCTCTCTCGTACGTTGGTATAAACAGTCTATTAAACAGCGTAACCCATGATCGCTGGCTATGCACCGTACGCCGGTTAGTTTCGTATCGTTAGTTGGTCGATGTGTGTCATCTGTCTTCACTCTCGTGCCGCGAATGTGATATTTCATACGATTCTTCTGTAAGTAGTGTAAGTATACGGTCTAATCATAATTCGAACCAATTCGTGTGTTTAAAGTTTAAAGTACGTATATTTCGATTCTAACATAATAATAAAAATCATGATACATGGGTGTAGTTTAATTCTTCCGATCGTTGGATCAGTTATTTGGATCGCGATCTTTGATTATTTACATTAGCATTTGCTTAATATGTTTACAGCGTTTTCGACTACACTGGTGCAGCCCCAGCCGAAAACGTAATTATATACTTTTATTCTGGGCTCTATAAAATACGAAGTTGACGATCATGATGCATCATTGTCCGTCATATTCGTATTTGTTTTTTTTTCAACCAGATATATCGTACAGTACTTCATTATGCGAATGTATATCATGGTAAGTGTGAATACTCTCTCGGTTGACTATCCCATATTCAAAATTCCAGATTATGGTTCCGAAGTGGGGTGTAGGTCAGGAAATAATATTCTTATTTTATGTTTGAAAAATCGTCACGTTCCGAATGATTCGAAACGAAAAAGTTCTGTTCTATTTATCGCGCATTTCGTGGTTCTTTATTGTCAAATTTGAAAAGAAATATATTGAATTTCGTAACGACGTAGGGTAGAATTATATAATTGAAATCTATGTTCGTCTCTAATATTCGAAGTCGTGCAGGGAGCCGGAGTCTCCGGGTAGAAATTCTTTCTAACGCTTTATTACAGTGCCAGTGAAAATCGTAACACGGTATATGATACCACGGTGAAAACGTTTCAGGGTATCAATCCAATCCACGATATTGATCATATAATACAGAAGTGAAGTGATTTGGGAATTATTGTTCCGACAAGCCAAAGGATTATTTTCTGAAGTTCTTCGGATGCTGTACCGGGATCAACGGATGCGACGTGCGCCCTAAGATCGACGTTGGTGAGTTTCGCATGCGTTTAAATTCCTCGGCTCTTCTGCCTATCCACGCTGCGGCGTATACCGTCAGCATTGGCAGAGATGTTGTTGTTTATATATCTGTCTCTGTCTTTCCCTAGCGCTTGGCGCTACGGTCACATTGACTGCATTTATCGTATCTTTGCGTGTATTTCTTGCATTATTTCTTACGAGCTCGCATTTGCGCCTGCGAGGATTTTGAAAATTATTCATCAATTATTGCAATATTGTTTTAGCTTCTCTAACCACGTGATGTAGTTCTTATTGTAATTATTTCATTATTTATTGGAAACACGACGCCGTCTTCCAAAATCTTGATACATAAAACCGCGGAACTCATCTTCCATTTTCCATTCTTACTCTGGATATAATTATCGATCTATATTTAAACAACTGCGAGAATTCTCGGGGGTGTTTCAGTATTGCGAGTGTTTAATTTCAGTTATGACTTAAGTCAGATTTATTAGTCACAGTCGCCTGTTAGTACATTCAATTTTTTGTATGCATCAGTTAAATATAATATTCCGCTATGTCTAGTATAGATGTAAGAAATATGTATGAAAATTCATATAAAATCAATGATTTGCTATTTTACCTAAAATCTATGTCTGAAAATAAGTTGAGATCCAATTTCCTTCCACGCCATCATCTCGCGATCACAAATCAACGAAAATTCGCGTACGTCTGGAAACTCTCGACGTAATTTACCGCCGCGTCGTACAAGTACTCGATTTGTTCCTGAAAACAATTAAATGCACTCGGGTTAAGAGTTCGGCTTGATTGTTACCTCGTCTGATCACTGCACGCAAGACTCGGCATTGGACCGTCGTATTGCCGCTAACTGGCCTCACCATTGACTGCACGTATTCCGGTTTAGATCGGCGAACTGCTCGAACTGCGGCAATGACATCACACTCCCTCTCGACGGTCATTCGCTCCAATAGAAAACTCAAGGCTAGGTACAGACCGCAGCCCGTGATGCTGTCGCTGAAACAGTTGGAAATTAGCGAAAAACTTTACTTCAACTTTCGAGCAGTCGGTAGCATTACTCACTGACAAAGCACCAGAGTCTGGCCTTCCTTTCGTGGAATTCTTTCCGAGGCTTTCCAGAGCGAAATCAACGCTGGGGGATCCGGTGGTTTCTGGACCATGCCACATCCCCATCCCCTGCACGTCAGCACGGTCACGGTCTGTGATCTGTCGTTTTCCTGAACCATACACGAGATCAAGTGAGTCTCAAATATGCGAATTTCAACCCGAGGCGTACGTGAATATAGTTTTATTCGCATCTGGACTTATTTGCCATGATTTCATTACCTCCGAAGTGTTGAATAGCAGGAGTTCTTCTCGAGTGAAATATTCTCCGTTGTCGAGGCTTGTTCTGTTGTTCATCTCTATGCGAAGTGTCGGGAGGACGACCGATTCATCGGGTATAATGTCATAGCATGACTGCGGAAAAGAACGTCACGTTTATGTCGACGGAGGAATTGTAAACGAGACAAGGCGAAACTTCAGTTATAGCATTCAATTCCCGACGATTGTTAGTTATACTCACAGGATTTCCCGGATCGGAGCATTGTAAAATTATTATCAGTTTTATGTTCCTTTCGGCGACGAATTCCCAGAAATCAGGAAGGGTCAACGGCGGCGGCAACCAACACGCCAGGTTTTGCTTATTTACTTTGACCCCATCGACGCTTACCGCTTGGATCTGATTTCTCTCTTTCTCGAACACGTCGTCATAAATTTTTTCAACACTGCCTGAAATCGCAAACATATTTGAGTATGTGACAAATATCTTTCATCAAGTCGTTCATCCGTGGAGAATTGCGTCAATTTTTCATGGATTTCAAATTCGGAAATTTTACCATCGGTCAAGTGTTCCGAAGTCGGTGGTCCCGGCGGAGCCGAAGATCGCAGCGCTTGTTGTTGCCACACCGTGTCTTTCAGTCTATAGCAGGAATGGATTGTGGAATCATTTAGTTCGCATGTAATTATTCGAATCAACAGTAACAGGGATTGAATTTATTCCTCACCTTTGTATGTCGGACGGTAATCGAGATCTTAGTATATTCATACGACTTGACAAAACGTCGTTGCAGGATATCTGCGACGGCCAGGATACCGAGATTTCCGTTATGATTATGTGCGCAAGTACGTATTGCTGCAGGGTGCCCACCATATTTGCGCGACTATTGCGCATTCGAGCAGCCACGGCCATTACATTAATCGTCTTGAAAAGTTCAATTTCAATTATTAGAGTTCGTCGCCACTCACGCAGTTCCCGAAAATACGAACCTTTTCCGCAACAGCCTGGCGTAGACAAATGTCGCATAATATCATAGTTCCGGTCCGATCGTCACCGGTACTACAGTGTACCAAGATAGGGCCGTTTCCGGTTGGGGTTTGTTCGAGCTTTCTCAAGTACGCGACGAGGGATTGGTGATTTTTTGGCACACCGAGACTTGGCCATCCCGTATAATGGAGGTGTGTTACCTGTGACACGATAGAAACACAAGGGAATCACAAGCGGAAATGCAATCGTTGTCACCGTCGAACGCCTTCGCCGTACCTTTCGCATTTCCCGTTCAAAATTCAGCTCGAACGTTCTGAAAGTATAGTCAGCAAACACCTGTTGGTCGATGTTCGAGATGAGAAAGTCACCGTGCTTCGTCCTGGCTCCGACGTCTGGCCAGTACTTCTCGCACTTAGTCTGAAACATTTGCGTCTTGTATTATTTTTGCTCCCTTGACTTACGTTTCTCTGCGATTTAGCATCGTTAATTCGGATAGTCGCTAACCTCGGTACCCTCTGTGACATTGGTCAGCATACAAATCGCTCTGACCTTCTGCTCCCAGACCATCCTCCAGAAATCTTTGACCGTATTCGGCGTTGGTCCCTGGGCTGCGATGTAGGCCCTTTCTTTTTTATACCCCTGCAATATGAGATACGTTTAACACACCGAACGTCACTCGTTATATTGATGTTAAAGCGTTCAATCTCCTTACCTTGATGTAGGTGGCATTAATATAGTCAGAGTAAGGATCGCCGGGAATTTTCTCAAGAATAACTCGGGTACCGTCATCTATGAATCGTTTCGGGATAAAAGAAAGTGTTATCATGAGTGAAGTACCTAAGCTTTGAACGCAGGTCATATAATATACTATCCTGCGACTGAGAATATACCTTTGAGTAGAGTATCAATGAAAATTCGTATAAAGTCGTAATGCGAGATTCCGCAAATTGCTGAAAACGCGCTGTTGATCGCGCTCGCGAAAAACTATCAGAAGAAATGAAAGTATAATAGTTACTTATGTCACGTACATGCAATGAGGTTTGAACTCCTATTCTTCGGAATGTTTTCTGGCAATTTTCCGTACTCGCATGGACTAGTCAGGCCTACCTGCAATCGCTGGAAAATCCAAAATATTAGTCGATTGAGCCACCGGATGGAGTATGAGGATAAATCGACGTACATCGAAATTTCCTTCAGAGATTACAGCGTGATTCGATGATTTCGAAAACTCGTTGGAATATTACTGAAGCCAATTGAATCGCCAATTCATTTAGCACTCATTATAGTTTTGTTCAGTTACTGCATGTGTAAACTGCATAACCGATGGCAAACGAATCTATGCATCTTTAACTTGCGCTGCTCAAAAATATCAATTCCTCACCTTGAACTGTGAATATAGTAGCTTACTAGAAGCGGCATTCTTAGCGTACTTGTCGAAGTCCTCGATGCTCACGGAGCAAGAATCTGGCTCGTTTGGCAACGTGTACAGATGATCTGACGATCGATTTTCCGTTGATTCAGGATGTAATGAAATCTTCAGAGTGTCCAGAGTTACAGAATCGTTTGTAAGTGCTGTCGTTGACGATGGTGAAATTATTTCCAAATAACTTGGTCGCCGTGGTATACTCGGCTTCAATACTTGGGTGGTCTGATTCGTCGGAGGGAGAGTAGGAACAGTAGTTGTCGTTGTTAACGATGCTGGAATAGGTTCCACGTAGCTGGGTTCCCTCAGTTGCTTCGGTAATGTTTTGCGATTTCTGAAAAATCAATCGAATTCCAGTAAGAAATTCAAGGTGCAGGTCAGATCGATCGGATATCTTTACATTAAATTAACGAAAATTGGAGAAAAAACTTCGTTAACTTTCGAATATTTGCTTACCGGTACCAAATAAATGCTACTAGCATGCAGACAGCTAGAATCACAGGGAGAACTGCTAACCAGGCTAGACTCGATTTCTCAGCGATTGGGGATGTTGTGGCTGAAATTGAGAACCCGGAGTACCAATCTGTGACGTTAAAAACAATCGTGTACGCTCCTTCAAGATCCAGTAAACAACTCGCTATATTTGATAATTAGCTTGCTTTGTCGCCAATGCTTCTCCTACCTGATTGTAGGGTGCGAACTTTACTGGTCCACACTATGACTCTACCACCGTTTTGATAGACAGTCAGCTTATATTCGGTATGAGGTTCTAGTTCCGTAGCGTTGAGAGGAAAATTCGGAAAAACGAATGAATTGTTATACGTGCCTGTACTTATCCTTCGAATTTCTGCATAATAAGGCCCTGTCAACTCACACCCCTGGGAAAATATAAAATCGAAAATAAATTTATATGGGAAACATATCAGAATGTATCGTAGCAAGTGAAAATTACCTCTAAATCTTGATGCAATATCACAGTGATACTGCTGTTCGTCGGTTCTACTCCGAAGCAACGCTCTAAAACATAGTGAAATTTACTCAGACGCTGAGCATAGACGAACTGACAAGGCGGATTGTAGGTGATCTTAGTCGAATAATATCTTCAAATCAAAGTAGTACCCTTTTGTCACTCAACTTACCCAAAAGAGTTCTGAAGGTAATTTCTCGGCTAGTTGCGTTTGTGATTTCCCCACTAATATTCGTAGATATAAATGTTTTCGCCCGATACGTTGTTCCTGGATATAGCTTTTGTATATTGATTGTGTAAGTCGACTCTACTAATGATGTTGTGGTTACGGCGGAATCTGTGGCTTCCCCACCCTGAAAATGTCAGTGGTCACGATTATCCCACAGGTAAAGTGTTTTTTTTTTTAATAAATTATTCGAGAATTGTATCCACTGATATCTGTGTCAGGTTTGAGGAGTATAATATATATCGTCGAATATTCACTGTTGAAGTACGTAGCTTGTCGATCTTTCTTTTTTTTTTTTTTATTCTAGCATTACCGTGATAACGAATAGAAAGTTGCTGATATATTCAAGTAATTCAGGCTTCACTTCCTGAATTATTCTCGCCGTAGTATCAGTGATGTCCTCGACGATCGGTCGTTCAACTTCTACAACGAAAAATATTATCTCAATTCTTGGAAAGTTGCGTTTCGTAGTATGTGTGTGGACAATGAAATTGCTCTTATAATTTAAGCGTATCACGAAAAGTGGGCGCCGAAATCAAAATCAGGGCGAGCGACATGATATATGATAGACAAAATGCAAACAAATTCGAGCAGCTTGCATTCATCCATTCAGAAGCAGCGACGTAGGCTCGAGAACTCGATTCAGAATCAAGAAGTGAGCTTAACTCACAATCACACTTGCTTGCTGTCACAATTAAACAGAGAATCATCACGTTACTCATTTATCAAGTTTACTTCAGAATACGCCTTGAAAAGTTTTTTTTTCTTTTTATTAAGATGGTTCAAACCGAGAATCAGTGATCGTTGTTCGGTGCTTATTTGTCGCGAATTGTAACCACGACGGTACCCTAAGTTCACTACTACTTATTCTGCACGTTTGATGTAGCTAGTTGATTTCAGTATACCTCTGCAGAATGGTGGAAGGTGCACGTCCTTCTGACACCCTGAGGCGCATTGTCCATCTATTCCGTCGCAGAATCCGCTCGCGCAGGATCCACATTGCTTATTACAATTGTATCCGTAGCGGCCAGGAGTGCATCCTGTAATTATTACGTTATTAAATTCGTGGTTCAGAATTCTGATTCAGCGTAGAATGTACTCACTTGTCGTACAATTTATTCCGGTATATCCGCGATCGCAAGCGCATCCGGTTGGATTACAGACGGACCATCTTTCGCCCAGACTTGTAGACCCATCGGACGTTACCGAATTGCGGACAAGCTTCAGTAATTCTGAAATCGGACGAATTATTCTGGGTATGTCTCGGAACATTTGTTCACGCAACAATTAACAAAGAGATCTGAAATAATGATTGATTGAATGCACCCGACGATGAACTGTACACTCACTGCTCGTGTCGTCGTTAATCGTGCCTGTAGGAAATGAATGAACGACAGCACCTTTGCTGTAGGATAATTTTTGACAGGTGAATTCCGGCCATGGGTCAGATACCTTCCGCCGTAAAGTCCATGCGATAGATGCTCTCGGCTCGCCTGAATAAAAATAACGTAACTGTTCCATCCGAAGCTTGTTATAAAAACATCTGCGTTACTTTTGTTGTTATGGCGAATCGCTCTAGAACTTACTGGGCGATCCGCACGTACGAAAGCTATCGACTGCCCACCGACCGTTGTCTTTATCGTCATCCAAAATAGCTCTGATTTCCAATCGTACAGACTTTGTCATGGGGCTTTCCAAATTTGTTATGAGATGAATCGGTTTCCAGAACAATGGCACGCTGTCTGCAGAATTTTTGTTTCCAGAAGTATTGCTCCCCGCTAAATGTTTTCCATTTTCATCTAACAAACTAACTTTTAATTGACAATCAGAGCACAGACCGACCAACAGCTCGACACAGAAATTTTGGCTTCGCGGAATAAATAGTTCTGTGGATATTTCTGCGTCCTTCCTCTGAGTCAGGTGATAGTCATCTGGAACCAAGCGTCCGAACTTGTAATGACGATGTGTAACACATAATAGCACACATACCTATGTTTACTGGTCAAGGGGGCCATACTCACAAAAATGGAATCGAACGCGTGACCATATTTCACTTTGGATAAATATGTGAGATACGGAATGCCATCGCTGCACTGTTCCTTGTAAAAATGCATCCACTTCAGTTTCATTGAAAAGCTTGATGGTCTGTTCCTCACGCTCCCATTCGATCCTGAACGTACGCCATTTATATCCGTCGACGACCTTAGTTTTGTGCTGTTAGTAAATTTAGGAGTTAATAACACAATCACGATGTCCTATATAATGTACCCGATTTACGTTTTTCAAGCTTTTGTCAGATAAAGCCGTCTTTCAGTGAATCTCGTATTCGTATTATAGGCTAATTTAAATATCAAAGCTCAATTGACCATCGTAGCGTCGGGTCGATGAAATTTGACGCGTTTAATTATATCGTCAATACAAACCCAGACACGTGCTATATCTGCGCAGTTTCTGTCCGCCCTTGAGTCATAGTACTTGGGTACCCCTCCATCGCAGCTCAAAATTTTAGATTGTTCGCCTTCTGAGCACCCAATTCTGATCCAAAAGCACCGACCTTTTGTCACGTTCTCCTCGTGGCATAGAAAAACGTCAAAGTCTCGCAACGCTCGGACAGAGAATACTACGGTTCCAGAATATTCTTTCATGTCTCCCAACTTCAGATATTTTAACTCACCTCCTGTCTCCGTGAAGACAATTTCCTCAAAGCCTACAAGCCCCCAATAATCGTGTATTCAGTTTGATTATTCCATATAAATTGAGGATCGAGGATACTGTATCCCTAGGTTAAGCTCGAGTCTACGTTATATCTAGTTTCTACGTATTCCAAATTATGTATTGCGACACGGCGTCCACGTATTATTCGCAGTATGAAAAATCGCTTTCATTCGAATGTAATTGCTCTGAGCGAGTGAAAGCTTTCGTTTACCTTCCCAACGATAGTCGAGAACGGGACCCGTAGGTTTCTGGCCAGAGTTGACTAACTTCCACGACAATGTCTTTTCCCAATTGGCCAGGCACTTGGTCGAATTCCAAATTGCACAATCGGTGTTCGTTTTCGGCCCTGATTTTTTGGGCAGGAAACCTAGAAGTTGTGCCCAAAATTATTCAGACTTTTCCGGTTCGAATAGATACTCAATTTGCAAGCTGATGAAGTGTGCACCATTATCATCCTATTGTATGCCAATCTATTTCATCCAATGTATAACTTGTTTAGCTGTCAATTTTCCACTCACCACCGACTAAATTGTTATTTCTTTGATACCAAACCGCGTTGGCTCCTCCATTATAATTCCAAACTAATGCAGAATCATCGTCTTCAGAATAACAAGTCAGCACTCTACTCGTACTGTACCAATCATCCAGTGGATGCCGCAGCACAATAAGCTCACCGGAACTCTGCACCACTATTGACGTTATGCAGAATACAATCGTGGTAAAACTAGTGCAAGAAAAACCCATTTTCACCCGTCGTCAATTTTCTTCTGCCCACGATTCGATTACACTATTTTCGTCAAAGGAGTATTCACATGATACTCTCAACTACTGGCCGGTTTTATTTTCTGTTGTACGATTCCTGACACGGCTACTAATTGCTTGTGTTCTTCGTACCTATATCTGATTATCAACTCAGTATCGAGCTCCGATATGACAGAATACGCAACAACGGGCTTACCCAGCGACTGTTATTTAGCAACTAACGAATTTAAAGGATGAAATGTCACAATTTCGTCTGTGCAATATTTTCTCTATGGAACAGGACTCGAGATAAGCGCTACCACATCCCGTCTCAGTTACGTCAAAGGAAAGACTACAGCTAATATTTCACAATAGTTTCCTTATCAATTCTAAAGCGAAATCCATTCCGAGAATGTTAATTTTCAGCGTATAATATTTAAGCTTCATTGTAAACGTAGAAGATTGATGAATATATTGGAATTTCACGTGACATTTATCATATATTCAATTTACTGATCCGCAACTTGCGTCTATTAAACTTTCTATTGAGAAATAAATTCACATCTTTACTCGCGGAATGTAACTTTTTTAATACCATATCTGCGTGCCATCTGTTTATCAGAAAGATTACCACAATGTTGACGGTTCTTTTTCATACACATTTAAATCTGCAGAAAACAACTATCGTTGCGAGATAAGAAAAATGTTTAAACTTGAATTTCATATTCCATGAATATTATAAAATACAATAATAATATACTCGTCGTCATTCGGGTTCCGCGATTATGATGTACGAAGGTTCGAGGCAGCGAATTTACCGGACTATAACTCACCAGTCTATATGACCTATAGTTGCAAAATCTTCCATGAAATTGGCCACTTGACGGTTGCTGAGATATTGACCCACAAGCTTGACGAAAAACGACAAAATTCTTGTTCTTCTTCGTCTTCTTCTTCGCTCAAGTTATTTCTAGACACTTTTTTGCAACACACATATGTATACATCTCACAATCCGATCACACAACAACAAGAAGTGACCCCAATGAATATACGAAACTTTCACATCTTGATTGATTAATTTATTAGTATTCTTTCCCTAACGCCGTGTGCGAAATTCGATATTGTGTACTGATTTGCGTGCGCAAAATGCCACATTTCCTAACGCATTTCGTGAGCGTGTGCAAAATAGAATTCGCATGTGCAAAATATTTGTATACATATACTATACACTTCAAATCTATCTACATATGAGCCGTTCGCTCAAAGAATAACCTGAGTCAATTTCGGTCGTTTCGAGAAAAAGCGACTTGAAAGTTCAGCATCGCACGATAATATCATAAGCGCGCACAGGTTTGATCACTTACGAAAAGGGCAAAAGTTGATGAAATGTTACGAAATTTTACATACGTGTTCCTAGGGATGTAATGGACTACGAAGAAATTGTAAAAGATATTCTTTTTGAGTGAAATGTGATTCTTTATTAAATATAATTGAATATGAGTTCGATGTTGTGAAAAAATAAGGCGAACGAAGAATAAGGTACTAAACTAAACAATGAACATATCTAAGAGTAGGTTATGCTAAATTCAAATGAGGAAATGCAGAATAGGATAATTATCACTAAAATACAATAAGTAATAGGTCGGTACATTACACTACATTCAATTTTTTGTACGTCTCTAGGTGTGAGAAATATGTAGGAAAATCTATATGGAATCAGTAATGTGCTATTTATTTCCTAAAATCTATGTTTGAAAATAAGTTAAAATCCAGTTCCCTTCCACGCGTCATCATCTCGCGATCACAAATCAACGGAAATTCGCATACGCCTGGAAACTTTCGACGTAATTCACCGCCGCGTCGTACAAATACTCGAATTGCTCCTGAAAATAATGAAATGCGCTCGGGTTAGAAGTTTGGTTCGATTGTTACCTCGTCTGATCGCTGCACGCAAAACTCATTGGACTGTCGCATTTCGAATTCATTGATTTCATTCGGAAGGAAAAAGGAAAACCATTCGAGATAGATTGAATCGCGTGCCGCCGACTGGTCTCACCATTGACTGCACGTATTCGGGTTTGGATCGACGAACTGCTCGAACTGCGGCAATGACATCACACTCCCTCTCGACGGTCATTCGCTCCAATAGAAAACTCAAGGCTAGGTACAGACCGCAGCCCGTGATGCTGTCGCTGAAACAGTTGGAAATTAGCGAAAAACTTTACTTCAACTTTCGAGCAGTCGGTAGCATTACTCACTGACAAAGCACCAGAGTCTGGCCTTCCTTTCGTGGAATTCTTTCCGAGGCTTTCCAGAGCGAAATCAACGCTGGGGGATCCGGTGGTTTCTGGACCATGCCACATCCCCATCCCCTGCACGTCAGCACGGTCACGGTCTGTGATCTGTCGTTTTCCTGAACCATACACGAGATCAAGTGAGTCTCGAATATGCGAATTTCAACCCGAAGCGTACGTGAATATAGTTTTATTTGCATCTGGACTTATTTGCCATGATTTCATTACCTCCGAAGTGTTGAATAGCAGGAGTTCGTCTCTAGTAAGATATTCTCCGTTGTCGAGGCTTGTTCTGTTCTTCATTTCTATCTGGAGTGTCGGGAGCACGATCGATTTATCGGGTATAATGTCGTAGCATGACTGCGAAAGATGACGTCACGTTTATGTCGACGAAGGAATCGTAAACGAGACAAGGCGAAACTTGAGTTATAGCATTCAATTTCCGACGATTGTTCGTTATACTCACAGGATTTCCCGGATCGGAGCATTGTAAAATTATTATCAGTTTTATGTTCCGTTTAGCGACGAATTTCCAGAAATCAGGAAGGGTCAACGGCGGCGGCAACCAACACGCCAAGTTTTGCTTATTCGCTCTGACCCCGTCGACGCTTACCGCGTGGATCTGATTTCGCTCTTCCTCGAACACATCGTCGTAAATTTCTTCGGGACTGCCTAAAACCACAAACATATCTGAGTATCTGACGAACATCTTTCATCAAGTCACCTATCCGCAAAGAATCGAGTCAATTTTTTATGGATTTCAAATTCGGAAATTTTACCATCGGTCAAGTACTCCGAAATTGGTGGTCCCGCCATAGCCGAAGCTCGTAGCGCTTGCTGTTGCCACGCGCTGTCTTGCAGTCTATATCGGGCATAAATTGTAGTATAATTTGCTTCGTATATAATCATTCGCATAAAAAGCTACAGGGCTTGAATTCCTTCCTCACCTTTGTATGTCGGACGGTAATCGAATTCTTAGTTGATTCATACGACTCGACAAAACTTCGGTGCAGGGTATCTGCGTAGGCCAGGACACTGAGCTTTCCGTTATGATTATGTGAGCGAGTACGTACTGCTGCACGGTGCCCACCATGTTCGCGCGACTATCGCGCATTCGCGAAGCCACAGCCATTACATCCATTGCCTTGAAAAGTTCAATTTCATTTATTAGAGTTCGTCGTTACTCAGGCAGTCCCCGAAAATACGAACCTTTTCCGCAACAGCTTGGCGTAGACAAGTGTCGCATAATATCACAGTTCCGGTCCGATCGTCACCGGTACTACAGTGTACCAAGATTGGGCCGTTTCCGGTTGGGGTTTGTTCGAGCTTTCTCAAGTACGCGACGAGGGATTGGTGATTTTTTGGCACACCGAGACTCGGCCATCCCGTATAATGGAGGTGTGTTACCTGTGACACGATAGAAACACAAGGGAATCACAAGCGGAAATGCAATCTTTATCACCGTCGAACGCCTTCGCCGTACCTTTCGAATTTTCCGTTCAGAATTCAGCTCGAACGTTCTGAAAGTATAGTCGGCAAACACCTGTTCGTCGATGTTCGAGATGAGAAAGTCACCGTGCTTCGTCCTGGCTCCGACGTCTGGCCAGTACTTCTCGCACTTGGTCTGAAATATTTGCGTCTTATATTATTTTTGCTCCCTTGACTTACGTTTCTCTGCGATTTAGCATCGTTCATCCGGATAGTCGCTAACCTCGGTACCCTCTGTGACATTAGTCAGCATACACATCACTCTGACTTTCTGCTCCCAGACCATCCTCCAGAAATCATTCACCGTGTTTGACGTTGGTCCCTGGGCTGCGATGTAGGCCCCTTCTTTTTTATACCCCTGCAATATGAGATACGTTTAATACACCGAACGTCATTCTTTATATTGATGATAACGCGTTCGATCTCCTTACCTTGATGTAAGTGGCATTAATATAGTCAGAGTAAGGATCGCCGGGAATTTTCTCAAGAATAACTCGGGTACCGTCATCTATGTATCGTTTCGGGATAAAAGAAAGTGTATATCATGAGTGAAGCACCTAAGCTTTAAACGCAGGTGATATAATATAATATCCTGCGACTGACAATATACCTTTGAGTAAAATATCAATGAAAATTCGTATAAAGTCGTAATGCGAGATTCCGCAAATGGCTGAAAACGCGCCGTTGATCGCGCTCGCGAAAAACTATCAGAAGAAATGAAAGTATAATAGTTACTTATGTCACGTACATGCTATGAGGTTTAAACTCCTATTCTTCGGAATGTTTTCTGGTGATTTTCCGTACTCGCATGGACTAGTCAGGCCTACCTGCAATCGCTGGAAAATCCAAAATATCAGTCGATTGAGCCACCGGATGGAGTATGGGGATAAATCGACGTATATCTAAATTTCCTTCAGAGATTACAGCGTGCTTCAGTTATTTCGAAAACTCGTTGGAATATTACTGAAGCCCATTGCATCGCCAATTCATTTAGCACTCATTATAGTTCATACGGCTTGTTCAGTCACTGGATGTGTGAACTGCATAACCGATTGCAAACGAATCTATGCATCTTCAACTTGCGTTGCTGAAGAATATAAATTTCTTACCTTGAACTGTGAATACAGTAGCTTACTAGAAGCGGCATTCTTAGCGTACTTGTCGAAGTCTTCGATGCTCACGGAGCAAGAATCTGGCTCGTTCGGCAACGCGTACAGAGGTTCTGTCGATTGATTTTCCGCTGATTTAGGATGAGATAAAATCTTTAGTCTGTCAAGAGCTATAGAATTGTTTGTAAGGGTTATCGTTGACGATGGTGGAATAATTTCCAAATAACTTGGTCGCCGTGGTATACTCGGCTTCACTACTTGGGTGGTCTGATACGTCGGAGGGAGAGTAGGAACGGTAGTCGTCGTTGTTAACGATGCTGGAATAGGTTCCACGTAGCTGTGTTCCCTCAGTTGCTTCGGTAATGTTTTGCGATTTCTGAAAAATCAATCGAATTCCAGTAAGAAATTCAAGGTGCAGGACAGATCGATCGGATATCTTTACATTAAATGAACGAAGATTGGAGAAAAAACTTCGTTAACTTTCGAATATTTGCTTACCGGTACCAAATAAATGCTACTAGCATGCAGACAGCTAGAACTACAGGGAGAACTGCTAACCAGGCTAGACTACTCGATTTCTCAGCGATTGGGGATGTTGTGGTTGAAATCGAGATGCCGGAGTACCAATCTGTGACGTTAGAAACAATCGTGTACGCTCCTTCAAGATCTAGTGAACAGATTGCTATATTTTATGATGACCTTGCTTTGTCGCCAATGCTTCTCCTACCTGATTGTGAAGTGCGAACTTTACCGGCCCACAATATGATTCCACCATCTTCTCGATAGACAGTCAGCTTATATTCGGTATGAGGTTCTAGTTCTGTAGCGTTGAGAGGAAAATTCGGAAAAACGAATGAATTGTTATACGCGCCTGTACTTATCCTTCGAATTTCTGCATAATAAGGCCCTGTCAACTCACACCCCTGGAAAAACATAAAATCGAAAATAAATCATATGGGAAACATATCAGAATGTATCGTAGCAAGTGAAAATTACCTTCAAATCTTGATGCAATATCACAATGATACTGCTGTTCGTCGGTTCTACTCCGAAGCAACGCTCTAAAACATAGTGAAATTTGCTTAGATGCTCGGCATAGACGATCTGACAAGGCGAATTGGAGGTGCTCCTAGTCGAATAATATCCTCAAATCAAAGTAGTGCTCATTTGTCACTCAACTTACGCAGGGACGTTACGAAAATAATTTCTGGACTAGGTGCTTCTGTGACTTTCCCACTAACATTCGTAGATATCAATGTATGTACTGAATACTGTCTTCCTGGATATAGCTTTTCAATATTGATTGTGAAAGTCGACTCTTCTAATAATGTTGTGTTTATGGTTAAACTTCTACCATCACCGTCCTGAAAATGTCAGAGGTCACGATTTTATCCCATGGGAAAAGTGTTTTTTTTTTATCAATTATTCGAGAATTGTAACCACTGATATCTGTGTCGGGTTTCAGGAGTATAATATATCGCCGAATATTCATTGTTGAAGTACTTAGCTTGTCGATCTTTCTTTTTTATTTATTCTAGTATTACCGTGATAATGCATCGGAATTTGCTGATATATTTAAGTGATTCAGGATTCACTTTCTGAAGTATTCTCGCCGTAGTATCAGTGATGTCCTCGACGATCGGTTCTTTAACTTCTACAACGAGAAATATTATTTCAATTCTTGGAAAGTTGCGTCTCGCAGAATGTGTGCGGACGATAAAATTGCTCTTATAATTTAGGCGTACAGCGAAAAGTGAGCACTGGAATTAAGATCAGGACGAGCGGGATGATGTATGATAAACAAAATGCAAACAAATTCGAGCAGCCTTCATTCATCTATTCAGAAGTGACGACGTAGGCTCGAGCACTCGATTCAGAATCAAGAAGTAAGCTTAACATACAATCACACGTGCTTGCCGTAACAATTGAACAGAGAATTATCGCGTTACTCATTCACCAAGTTTATTTCAGAATACGCTTTGAGAAGGTTTTCTTTTTGAAACTGGTTCAAACCGAGAATCAGTGATCCTTGCACAGTACTCATTTGTCGCGAATTGTAACCGCGACGGTACGTTGAGTTCACTACTGCATGAAGAGAATTTTATAGTAGAGAGTCCTATGTCAAAATTGACGCATAATAATCGTTACTATGCTATAGTAATGATTACTATATTCAGTAGCACTGGATACTATAGAACATAGTAAGTCTTTGGATGGTAATGGGTATTATAAACATAGGAACCATTACTATAATAATAGAAACTTTTGCTATGTTACATAATATAGATTCCCATTTTCGTTCAGTACACTTTACAATAGGTGCATTGGAAAAATTACCACGCAATAATAGTAAGGTGGCCTATATTTCATAGTAAAACGTGAAAAAGTGATGAAACGTGAGATACGACAGATATTTCAAGTGAGAAATATTTATATTCAATGTATTATTTACAAAAATATTTCATGAATTACATATATAGACTGATTCAGGTTGGACGTACCATTTCATCTTGGTGTATTCCTCGCGAAAATCTGAAACTGCGATCTGTGGATGAGTATAACGGCGTCGTCTCCTGGAGATTCCTTCGTACGGCACACGCATCCGTTCTCGACGTCCTGATTCTCGGAATCGTAGTTTCAGTCGTCCAGATCTTCCGGTTCGTAGTTTCCGTCGTCCATGTCCAGAACTACGAGGCGGAAGACCTGGACTACGAGAACTACGGATCGGAGGACCTGGACTACGAGAACCCAAAAGCTGAGGACGTGGACGAGTGAAACTACGGAGTCGAAGATCTGGACGACTGAAACTACGATTCCAAAGATCAGGACGACGAGAACGGATGCGTATGCGGTACGAAGACAACTCCAGGAGACGACGCCGTCATACTCATCCAGAAATCGCAGTCTTAGATTTTTGAGAGGAATACACACACGTGAAACTCCCTGTATTCTTTCCCAACTGTTGAATTCTATCACAGTTATTATCAATATTTATTAATTAATTTTGATTTTAATTTTACCATAAGTATATGGTAGCCGTTACCATATTCTATCGCCGCTGCTACGATATCAAGCATAGTTAAATATTTTATGTATAAATAGGAATATTTACTATGTACATAATAATCTGTTCTACAATAATGGGTGTCATCACTATATTTCATGGTAATGCTCACTACGGAGTATTGTACTTTATCCAAGCCAACATACTAAAGCGTATTAAAACGATGGATTCAAAAATCCTTGTATTATAGTTCATAGTAACCTCGATTCTAAAATTCTCTCCGTGTACTTATTCTGCACGTTTAATGCAGCTAGTTGATTTCAGTATACCTCTGCAGAATGGTAGTAGCTGCACGTCCTTCTGACACCCTGAGGTGCATTGTCCATCTGCTCCGTCGCAGAATACGCTCGCGCAGGATTCACATTGCTCATTACAATTGTATCCATAGAAGCCAGAAGTGCATCCTGTAATTATTACGTCATTGAATTCGTGGTTCAGAATTCTGATTCAGTGTAGAATATACTCACTTGTCTCACAATTTTTTCCGGTATATCCGCGATCGCAAGCGCATCCGGTTGGATTACAGATGGACCATCTTTCACCCAGACTTTTAGACGAATTAAGCACTACCGAATCGCGAACAAGCATCAGGAGTTCTGGAATCAGACAAATTATTCTGGATATGCCTCTGAACATTGGCTTACGTGTGACAATTGACAAAGAAATCTGAAATAAATGTTGATTGAATGCACTTGATGACGGATTGTACACTCACTGCTCGTGTCGTCGTCAATCGTGCTTGTGGAAAGTGAATCAACGACAGCACCTTTGCTGTAGGATAGTTTTTGACACTTAACTTTTGGCCATACGACAAATAACATATTCTCCTTACTAGTCAGTATGCTGGATTTCCTCAGGTTGCCTGAATGAAAATAACGTAGCTATTTCATTCGAAGCTTGTTATAAAAATGACTGGATTAATTTTATTGTTATAACGAATCGCTCTAGCACTTACTGGGCGATCTGCACGAACGAAAGCTATCGACTGCCCACTGACCCTCGCCTTTATCGTCATCCAAAATAGTTCCGATTTTTAATCGTACAAACTTTGGCATGGGGCTTTTCAAACGTGCGTTGAGATAAATCGGTTTCCAGGACAATGGCTCGCTGTCTGCAGAATTTTTGTTTCCAGAAGTATTGTTCCCCGCTATATGTTTGTCATTTTCATCTAACAAACTAACTTTTAATCGACAATTAGGGCACAGACCGATCAACAGCTCGACGCAGAAACTTTGGCTTCGCGGAATAAATAGTTCTGTGGATAGTTCTGTGTCCTTCCTTTGAGTCAGGTGATAGTCATCTGAAACCAAGCGTCCGAACTTGTAATGAAGATGTGTAACACATAATAGCACACAGATCTATATATTCACTGGTCAAGGGGGCTATACTTACAAAAATGAAATCGAACGCGTGATGATATTTCACTTTGGGTAAATACGTGAGATACGGAATGCCATTGCTCCACTGTTCCTTGTAAAAATGCATTAACTTCAGTTTCATTGAAAAGCCTGATTGTCCGATCCTCACTCTTCCATTCGATCCTGAACGTACGCCATTCATATTCGTTGACGACCTCAGTTTCGTGCTGTTAGTAAATGTAGGAGTTAATGAAGACAACCACGTTGTCCTATATAATGTACCCGATTAAAGTTTATCAAGCTCATGCCGGATAAAGCTGTCTTTCAGTGAATCTTGCATTCGTATCATAGGCTAATTTGAATATCAGAGCTCAATTGACCATCGTAGCGTCGAGTCGATGACATTTCGCGTGTTTAATTATATCGTCAATACAAACCCAGGCATCTGCTATATCTTTGCAGTTTCTGTCCGCTCTTGAGTCATAGGACTTGGGTACCCCTCCGTCGCAGCTCAAGATTTTAGATTGTTTGCCCTTTGAGAACCCAATTCTGATCCAAAAACACCGATTTTTTGTCACGTTCTTCTCGTGGCATAGAAAAACGTCAAAGTCTCGCATCGCTCGAACAGAGACTACTATAGTTCCAGAATATTCTTCCATGTCTCCCAACTCCCGATATTTCACCTCATGTTTTGTCTCTCTGAAGAGGATTTCCTCAAAGCCTACAAGCCCCCAATAATCGTGTATTCAGATCAATTATTTCATATCGATTGAGGATCGAGTCTACTATATTCCTAGATTAAGCTCGAGTCTACGTTATGTCTAGTTTCTGTAAATCCCAAATAATGCATTACGACACGGCGACCACGTATTATTCGCAGTGACAGAAGTACACGAAAAATCGCTTTTATTCGAATGTAATTGCTCTGAGCGAGTGAAAGCTTTCATTTACCTTCCCATCGATAGTCGAGAACGGGACCCGTAGGTTTCTTGGCAGAGTTGACTAACTCCCACGAGAATGACTCTCCCCAATCTGCCACGCACTTCGTCGACTTCCAAATTGCACACTTGGTGTTCGTCTTCGGCCCTGATTTTTTGGGCAGGAAACCTAAAAGTTGTGCCCAAAATTATTCAGACTTTTCCGGTTCGAATAGACACTCAATTTGCAAGCTGATAAAGTGTGCACGATTATCATCCTATTGTATGCCAATCTATTTCATCCAATATATAACTTGTTTAGCTGTCAATTTCCTACTCACCACCGGCAAAATTGTTTTCGTCATCAAACCAAACCTTGTCGGCCCGTTCATTATGATTCCAAACTAATGCAGAATCATCGTCTTCAGAATAACAAGTAAGCTCTTTCGTAATACCAATATCGAACCGATATTCCGGTGGATGCCACAGCACAATAAGCTCACCAGAATTCTGCACCACTATTGACGTTAAGCAGAATACAATCGTGGTAAAACTAGTGCAAGAAAAACCCATTTTCACCCGTCGTCAATTTTCTTTCGTCCACGATTCGATTACACTATTTTCGTCAAATGATTATTCACATGATACTCCTAACTTCTGGCCGGTTTTATTTTCTGTTGTACGATTCCTGAAACGGCTACTACTTGCTTGTGTTCTTCGTACCTATGTCTGATTATCAACTCAGTATCGAACTCCGATATGACAGAATTGAATACGTAACAACGGGCTCACCCAGCGACTGTTATGTAGCAACTAACGAATACAACGGATGAAATGTCCCAATTTATTCTGTGCAACACTTTCCCTACGGCACAGGACTCGAGATAAGCGCTACCACATCCCGTGTTGATCTATTTTCTGACCTATTGTGTCAAAACAAAAGACCACAGCTGATATTTCTCATAAGTTTGCTTCATAATTTCAATGTGCAATCAATTTCTAGCATGTTAATTTTACGCGTATAATATCTAAGCTTCATTGGAAACGTGAAAGATTGATGAATATCTTTGGAATTTCACCTCAGATTTATCATATATATTCATTTACTAATCCGCAACTTGCTTTTGTTAAACTTTCTCTTGAGAAATCAATTCACAATTTTTCTGCCATCTGTTTATCAGAAAGATTACCACAATGTTGACGGTTGTTTTTCATACACACTTAGATCCGAAGGAAAATAACTACCGTTGCGAGATAAGAGAAACGTTTAAACGGGAATTTCATATTCCATGAATATTATAAAATATAATAATAATATACTCGTCGCCATTCGGGTTCCGCTATCATAATGTACGAAGGTTCGCGGCAGCGAATTCACCGGAATATAACTCACCAGTCCATATGACCTATAGTTGCAAAATCTTTCATGAAATTGGCCACTTGACGGTTGCTGAGATATTGACTCACAAGCTTAATAAAAAACGACGAAATTCTTATTCTTCTTCATCTTCTTCTCCGCTCAAGTTATTTCTAGTCACTTTTTTGCAACACACATGTATGTTAGCGCGGAATTAAATTCCATGGTACCACGATCTGTGGCTGCCCTTAACAGCCTGCAAGAGCCGATCTAGACAGCTGACTGAATGTACCCTGACAACGAAGTTATTATAAAAAACCAAGTATGGAGTCTTGAGGCAGTCAAGAGCGAGAACGACAAAGGACAGTTGACCGATTCTCCTGGTGGATTAAAAAATATAGTCGCCTTGAGTGCTATTCAAACTCTGTTGCTCTTAATTATCAATAAAGTTCGGGTTGAAGTCTTATTTTCTATCATGTATACATCTCACAATCCGATCACGCAACAACAAAAAGTGACCCCAATCAATATACGAAATTCTCACATCTTGATTGATCAATTTATTAATATTCTTTCCCTAACGCCGTGTGCAAAATTCGATTTTGTGTACTGATTTGCGTGCGCAAAATTCCACATTCCCCAACGCATTTCGTAAGCGTGTGCAAGATAGGTTCACGTGTGAAAAATGTGCTTAGCGTACGCAAAATACAATTTGCATATACAAAATATTTGTATACATATGGGGGATTCCAGCTCATCTCGACCACCTTCCAGACCTGACCCCCTCGGATTCGAGTGAAACTTTTTTTTTGCTGAACTTAAGGTCCAAGTTGCAACTTCAATTTTTTCAGAATTTTTCGAGTCCCCGTCCCGGAGGCATAAATAGTGGAAATTTGCCATTTTATGAAATCCCAGAATTTTGGAACGATGATATCTTGAGATTAGAGAGTCATATCAATAAAAACAGGGTAGTCAATAGATTCGTCTTGAATTCAACTTTCTGAAAAAAAAATATTTTGGAATTTCACGATACCGTCCCGGTGGCTAGAAATTCATTTGAAAGCGAAAAATTGATGTTTCGATGATTCGGGCATTTTTTATTTTTTCAATTATTTTTTCCAAAATTCTATGAAGAATGACAAATTTTTGAGGCGCATAGCAAACATGGAGACTCCGTTCGTTTAGAAGTTATGACGTTTGCAGTTTCTAGAAGTGTGCGAAACTGCGAATTTCAAGCGACAAATACACGTCTCATCGGCTGTTTCTTTTTTTTTTCCAGTTCATGTGCTACAGTTTTCTGAAGGAGAAGTCAATTCTATGCGAATGAAACGTAAAAAAATAAAACAGCCGATGAGACAGGTATTTGTCGCTTGAAATTCGCAGTTTCGCACACTTCTAGAAACTGCAAACGTCATAACTTCTAAACGAACGGAGTCTCCATGTTTGCTATGCGCCTCAAAAATTTGTCATTCTTCATAGAATTTTGGAAAAAAAAATTGAAATTCCAAAATATTTTTTTTCAGAAAGTTGAATTCAAGACGAATCTATTGACTACCCTGTTTTTATTGATATGACTCTCTAATCTCAAGATATCATCGTTCCAAAATTCTGGGATTTCATAAAATGGCAAATTTCCACTATTTATGCCTCCGGGACGGGGACTCGAAAAATTCTGAAAAAAATTGAGGTTGCAACTTGGACCTTAAGTTCAGCAAAAAAAAAAGTTTCACTCGAATCCGAGGGGGTCAGGTCTGGAAGGTGGTCGAGATGAGCTGGAATCCCCCATATATATTAGACTGTTTCAAACAAAAAAAAGTTGTTTTTCTTTCACTTCCCATCGATGAGGCAATTGGAGGCGGACATGGTGAAGAATTTGCACCAAATTAGGTGTTAGAATGATTTTGTTTGGGCTGGCGCCAAGCATTTTCATTTTTTCCATTCATTTAACATGGGAATTTTGTTTCTTCTCCGCTTTTCTTCGACTGCACCATTCAAAAAATGTCCGAAACTACTATAATTCGGGGGACGTATGGAGGAATGTTACAAACATATATCTATGTGAAGATGTATGAAAAAAATAAAAAAACCCATATGGACCCAAAGATCTTTTACTGGTTGCCCAACATCTTCGTAAATTGTATACCAACTGCGGAAAATCAACTTGATCCACCCCAAAATTTTGAATGCTGACCGATCGTTTTAAAATATTTGACGATATAGAATTTTTGCTGGGAAAATTCTCCGGATTCTATTCATTCTGTATCTTATTTCCTTGACTTAACATAATATGGGGGATAATGGCTAATAATAATAATTATTATTATTAATTATACTAATAATAATAATAATAATAATAATAATAATAATGATAATAATAATAATAATAATAGTAATATTAATATTAAAATACGATTCGAGCGAAATTTCACGAGAATTTCAGTGCGACGTTCATATGATCTGAAATAAACGTCTTTTTGTCCATTTGGGTTTTTTTTTTCATGCATCTTCACATAGAAATATGTTTGTTACATTCCTCCACACGTTCCCCAAATTATAGTAGTTTTGGACATTTTTTGAATGGTGCAGTCGAAGAAAAGCGGAGAAGAAACAAAATTCCCATGTTGAATGAATGGAAAAAATTAAAATGCTTGGCGCCAGCCCAAAAAAAATCATTCCAATACCTGCTTTGGTGCGAATTCTTCGCTATGTCCGCCTTCAATGGCTAAATCAATGGGAAGTGAATAAACAAAATTTTGTTTTTTTTGAAACCGTCTAATATATATACTTCAAATCTATCTACATATGAGCCGTTCGCCCAAACAATAACCTGAGTCAATTTCGGTCATTTCGAGAAAAAGCGACTTGAAAGTTCAGCATCGCACGGTAATATCATAAACGCGCACAGGTTTGATCACTTACGAAAAGGGCAAAAGTTGATAAAATGTTACGAAATTTTACATACGTGTTCCTAGGGATGTAATGGACTATGAAAAAATTGTAAAAGATATTCTTTTTAAGTGAAACGTAATTCTTTATTAAATATAATTGAATATGAGTTCGATGTTGTGAAAAAATAAGGCGAACGAAGAATAAGGTACTAAACTAAACAATGAACATATCTAAGAGTAGGTTATGCTAAATTCAAATGAGGAAATACAGAATAGGATAATTATCACTTATAATACCACAAGAGCTTCAAAATTATCGGGTATTTCCCGATAGGTTCGTTGCAAACAAATGAAGGAGTCAAGTTTTTCAGGTTAAAAAATCACGAGCGCGAAGCGCGAGTGATTTTTCCTGAAAAACTTGACGACTTTATTTGTTTGCAGGGAACCTTGAGGGAAATGCCAGATAATTTTGAAGCTCGTGTGGTATTCGGGGGATTATTTTTCCGTCCCAAATGTCGGCCAATAGAATTGCACCATGAGATGAAATGAACAGTTAACAAATAAGAATTTCATAATGAATAAAACAACATTTAATTAAGATTCAGGGTAGTGCAATTAAAAATACAATTGTTGTAAACATTGGTGCATGTTTTCTTCAAGTCAGAGTTATCGGTAATGGTCCCAGAAGAGGTAGATGGCATGAGGTTTATGCTGTTGATGGCATTTTCTGCAGTAGGCTCACTCCTTCGCAGTTTCTTGACAATTAATTCGTGGTGTTCCTGGTCGAGTTGGAGATACGGCTTGATGGAGTTACTGTTGGCATGTCCAGTTATTTTGATTATCTGCTGCTCTCCCAGGCCCGATTTCGCTAGATTGGAGACGGCTGTTGCACGACTGGAGTGATTGGTGATTTTTTTGTTACCAAGGTCAAGCCCAGCTTTTTGTGCTGACTCCTTAACCCACTTTGAAATCGTGTTTTGGCCTACTGGGGAATCCTTGTACCACCTAGCGCCTGGAACTTTATTCCAGAATGGATTTTGGGTCAGGAATAGTCTGTCGCTCTTGATATTGGCATCTCTCTTCTCTCTCAATTTCTGGAACAGTCTCACTGGGCACTTGTCAGGGATTTCCCGATTCTCCACCAGCCACTTGCTGTCTGATAATTTTTTATCACCACCTTGTGTGGTCTTGCTGAAAATTGGATTGTATTCAATTCTCCCAGTTGTTTCCCCGTCATTTCGCTGTTCTGCCTTGAAGTGATGTATTGACGCCATGCTGCCCTCACCACCTCTCCAAGCCAATTCCACTGATATAATCATGAATAATTTTTTCTGGAGGCCATCAGGAGTTTCCTCGTCCCAAACAGTGGTCATTGCATCCCAATCTTTTTCCTCTAACGCTGCTGCACTTGCCCTCCGTTTTTCCGGAATAGATTGTAAAGCCTTACGCTTGGCATCACGAGCTCCTCGAGCGGTCTTGAATGCAGCATCCGAAAATGGGTTGATTTTGATGTCGAAATCGTTCAAATACTTTTCTTGAAGTAATTTGGCAGTCTGATTCCACATTGTTTTTATTGTACCTTCCTTATAGTCTTCTCCATCCATTTTCTTCATATTGTAAGCGTAATCTTTCATAATGTTTGCCAATTGCGCTTCACTCGTTTCGGCACTCAATGTGTATTCCCTCTCAGTACAAAAAGTAGTAAATTGGTTCCAAACTGTTTTTTTTGCCTTCTCCGTATTAATGGGAACATTTCCTTTGACTTTTTTATCGATGGTGGACAGAGAACAAACTCCAAATCGACTCATTTTCATGCAAAATCTCCAATTTTCACAATTGAATTCAACCTGTCAGTTTGACGTGTGGTTAATTTGACTGGATTATGTTTTGTTTTTTATATATAGCAACTACCAGAGAAAATAATCAAAAAATTATCAGTATAATACCATGTAGGTTGTACCACGTGACGTCGAATGGTGCAATTCTATTGGTCGATATTTGGGTCGGAAAAATAATCACTAAAATACAATGAGTAATAGGTCGGTACATTACACTATATTCAATTTTTTGTACGTTATACGTGTGAGAAATATGTATGAAAATCTATATGGAATCAGTAATTTGCTATTTATTACCTAAAATCTAACTCTGAAAATCAGTTGAAATCCAGTTCCCTTCCAAGTCGTCATCATCTCGCGATCACGAATCAACAGAAATTCGCATACGCCTGGAAACTTTCGACGTAATTCACCGCTGCGTCGTACAAATACTCGAATTGCTCCTGAAAATAATGAAATGCGCTCGGGTTAGAAGTTTGGTTCGATTGTTACCTCGTCTGATCGCTGCACGCAAAACTCATTGGACTGTCGCATTTCGAATTCATTGATTTCATTCGGAAGAAAAAAGGAAAACCATTCGAGATAGATTGAATCGCGTGCCGCCAACTGGTCTCACCATTGACTGCACGTATTCGGGTTTGGATCGACGAACTGCTCGAACTGCGGCAATCACATCACACTCCCTCTCGACGGTCATTCGCTCCAGTAGAAAACTCAAGGCTAGATACAGACCGCAGCCCGTGATGCTGTCGCTAAAACAGTTGGAAATTAGCGAAAAACTTTACTTTAACTTTCGAGCAGTCGGTAGCATTATACTCACTGACAAAGCACCAGAGTCTGGCCTTCCTTTCGTGGAATTCTTTCCGAGGCTTTCCAGAGCGAAATCAACGCTGGGGGATCCGGTGGTTTCTGGACCATGCCACATTCCCATCCCCTGCACGTCAGCACGGTCACGGTCTGTGATCTGTCGTTTTCCTGAACCATACACGAGATCAAGTGAGTCTCGAATATGCGAATGTCAACCCGAAGCGTACGTGAATATAGTTTTATTTGCATCTGGACTTATTTGCCATAATTTCGTTACCTGCGAAGTGTTGAATAGCAGGAGTTCGTCTCTAGTAAGATATTTTCCGTTGTCGAGGCTTGTTCTGTTCTTCATTTCTATCTGGAGTGTCGGGAGCACGATCGATTTATCGGGTATAATGTCGTAGCATGACTGCGAAAAATAACGTCACGTTTATGTCGACTGAGGAATCGTAAACAAGACTGGGCGAAACTTGAGTTATAGCATCAATTCCCCGACAAATGTGAGATATACTCACAGGATTTCCCGGATCGGAACATTGTAAAATTATTATTAGTTTTATGTTCCGTTCAGCGACGAATTCCCAGAAATCAGGAATGGTCAACGGCGGTGGCAACCAACACGCCCAGTTTTGCTTATTCGCTCTGACCCCGTCGACGCTTACCGCGTGGATCTGATTTCGCTCTTCCTCGAACACATCGTCATAAATTTCTTCAGGACTGCCTAAAACCACAAACATATCTGAGTATCTGACGAACATCTCCCATCAAGTCGTTTATCCGCACGGAATCGAGTGAATTTTTTATGGATTCCGAATTCGGAAATTTTACCATCGGTCAAGTACTCCGAAATTGGTGGTCCCGCCATAGCCGAAGCTCGTAGCGCTTGCTGTTGCCACGCGCTGTCTTTCAGTCTATATCGGGCATGAATTGTAGAATAATTTGCTTCGTATATAATCATTCGCATAAAAAGCTACAGGGATTGAATTCATTCCTCACCTTTGTATGTCGAACGGTAATCGAATTCTTAGTTGATACATACGACTCGACAAAACTTCGGTGCAGGGTATCTGCGTAGGCCAGGACACTGAGCTTTCCGTTATGATTATGTGAGCGAGTACGTACTGCTGCACGGTGCCCACCATGTTCGCGCGACTATCGCGCATTCGCGAAGCCACAGCCATTACATCCATCGCCTTGAAAAGTTCAATTTCAATTATTAGAGTTCGTCGTTACTCACGCAGTCCACGAAAATACGAACCTTTTCCGCAACAGCCTGGCGTAGACAAATGTCGCATAATATCACAGTTCCGGTCCGATCGTCACCGGTACTACAGTGTACCAAGATTGGGCCGTTTCCGATTGGGGTTTGTTCGAGCTTTCTCAAGTACGCGACGAGGGATTGGTGATTTTTTGGCACACCGAGACTCGGCCATCCCGTAAAGTGGAGGTGTGTTACCTGTGACACGATAGAAACACGAGGGAATCACAAGCGGAAATGCAATCTTTGTCACCGTCGAACGCCTTCGCCGTACCTTTCGCATTTCCCGTCCAGAATTCAGCTCGAACGTTCTGAAAGTATAGTCGGCAAACACCTGTTCGTCGATGTTCGAGATGAGAAAGTCACCGTGCTTCGTCCTGGCTCCGACGTCTGGCCAGTACTTCTCGCACTTAGTCTGAAATATTTGCGTCTTATATTATTTTTGCTCCCTTGACTTACGTTTCTCTGCGATTTAGCATCGTTCATCCGGATAGTCGCTAACCTCGGTACCCTCTGTGACATTAGTCAGCATACACATCACTCTGACTTTCTGCTCCCAGACCATCCTCCAGAAATCATTCACCGTGTTCGACGTTGGTCCCTGGGCTGCGATGTAGGCCCTTTCTTTTTTATACCCCTGCAATATGGAATACGTTTGACACACCGAACGTCACTCGTTATATTGATGATAACGCGTTCGATCTCCTTACCTCGATGTAAGTGGCATTAATATAGTCAGAGTAAGGATCGCCAGGAATTTTCTCAAGAATAACTCGGGTACCGTCATCTATAAATCGTTTTGGGACAAAAGAAAGTGTATATCATGAGTGAAGTACCTAAGCTGTAAACGCAGGTGATATAATATAATATCCTGCGACTGAGAATATACCTTTGAGTAAAGTATCAATGAAAATTCGTATAAAGTCGTAATGCGAGATTTCGCAAATGGCTGAAAACGCGCCGTTGATCGCGCTTGCGAAAAACTATCAGAAGAAATGAAAGTATAATAGTTACTTATGTCACGTACATGCTATGAGGTTTAAACTCCTATTCTTCGGAATGTTTTCTGGCGATTTTCCGTACTCGCATGGACTGGTCAGGCCTACCTGCAATCGCTGGAAAATCCAAAATATCAGTCGATTGAGCCACGGGATGGAGTATGGGAATAAATCGACGTATATCGAAATTTCCTCCAGAGATTACAGCGTGCTTTAGTTATTTCGAAAACTCGTTGGAATATTACTGAAGCCCATTGCATCGCCAATTCATTTAGCACTCATTATAGTTCATACGGCTTGTTCAGTCACTGGATGTGTGAACTGCATAACCGATTGCAAACGAATCTATGCATCTTCAACTTGCGTTGCTGAAAAATATAAATTTCTTACCTTGAACTGTGAATACAGTAGCTTACTAGAAGCGGCATTCTTAGCGTACTTGTCGAAGTCCTCGATGCTCACGGAGCACGAATCTGGCTCGTTTGGCAACGTGTACACATGATCTGACGATCGATTTTCCGTTGATTGAGGATGAAATGAAATCTTCAGAGTGTCAAGAGTTATAGAATCGTTTGTAAGTGTAGTCGTTGACGATGGTGGAATAATTTCCAAATAACTTGGTCGCCGTGGTATACTCGGCTTCACTACTTGGGTGGTCTGATACGTCGGAGGGAGAGTAGGAACGGTAGTCGTCGTTGTTAACGATGCTGGAATAGGTTCCACGTAGCTGTGTTCCCTCAGTTGCTTCGGTAATGTTTTGCGATTTCTGAAAGATCAATCGAATTCCAGTAAGAAATTCAAGGTGCAGGACAGATCGATCGGATATCTTTACATTAAATTAACGAAAATTGGAGAAAAAACTTCGTTAACTTTGGAATATTTGCTTACCGGTACCAAAGGAATACTACTAGCATGCAGACAGCTAGAACTACAGGGAGAATTGCTAACCAGGCTAGACTCGATTTCTCAGCGATTGGGGATGTTGTGGTTGAAATTGAGAACCCGGAGTACCAATCTGTGACGTTGAAAACAATCGTGTACGCTCCTTCAAGATCCAGTGAACAGATTGACGTGACGCCGTGGTTCTGCTCCGTGTATATCTTCATCGATTCCGGTGTTCCATTCCCAACCTAGAATCGAAAAGACGCTTATACTGCAACGGGGAAAACAGACGAACAGATTTCCGAACGAGGTGATGAACCTTATGTTGAATCGAGCTCACCGGGTACACTGCAGCGTCCCACTCCGTCACAGATTTTGCCTGGTTAACTGAGGGTGACGATTCCTGCGGATGGTTGGGCGTGCATGTTGACAAACCCTTCACGATTACTTTCATTGTGGTGTTCAACGTCGTGTTGACGATTTTAGGAATTATAACGTCGATCAACGTTCCGTCGAATGTTACTTCCGGTTTCTTTTCGTTTGCGAAACCGATGCTCGTCGGGACCAAAATCTTTGTTGTGATCGCCCCGCTTTTTTTATCACGTCCATTCACCGCAACCACGAGAACATTGTACTTTGTCGAGGGGTGAAGAGTCACCATTTTAGTGTAGTATTCCTGATATTTAGTGATTGTGTAGTTCAACGTCACCGGATACCCTGTGCCTAGTTTTTCTAGAAGATCCGAATGCAGAATGGCAATGGTGATTTCGAATCTAGTGATTTTCGTTTCACTGAACAACGGATGCATCCACGCAAATCTAACGTTGCCGTGACCCTCATTGGTTGCTGTTAAATTCGACGGCTTACCGGGCGCTGAAACAAGGAGAGCATTCATTTCATTCAATAAATTACCATACAGGCTTACCCGTCGCAACGTAGTTTTTTTGGTTACTTGAACCAATGAAATTTCGCTGCCGGAATGATTCGAGACAATTCTTATCTTACGCCAATTAGATACCTCTTGAAAGTTCGGTCGAATTACCTTTACTGTACACGGAGCTTGAATTCAAGTGAAAAAATGATGAGTTCCCAGCTGCTTCGACGCCCATGTTTCTCGCGTGAATCTGCAATCAAATTACTAATAACTTCTCTTGCTCGTCTCTCTTTATGCATCAGGGTAACTACAGTCTGCTTGTATTGTACCTCCACTGAGATTATGTTTGTAGCATTCGCCTGGAGAGGCAAATTTTTTATGCAAACGTAGTTCTCCCAGGGCTTACAGGCTTCTTTTCCTTCCGAAGCTGAGATACTCAACTCTTTCGACGGGCCTTCGTTCCCAAATTTCAGGTGGTATGATTCAATCTCACCGTTAGCAGGATGAGGTGGTACCCATCGTATGGAGATGCTATTCGTGTCAGGGTCGGCGTCGTAAAAATCTATACTTTTGACAGCGGATGGCGCTAGACCGAGAAAACTTGTTACGTTTAAAAGAGTATTCATACATTTTTAGATTGGTGTTCATATACAGGGTGTCACAACTAACTATGTCACCCCGACGGGTGGTGATAGGGGAGACCTTGACTAACATTTTCGATACAGAAACCCATGTTCGGAAAGTTGACGTTACCTGGATGAAAGAGATTCCAAGTCTTCGGCGAACCCCTGCAACGCTTGCTCACAGGCACGGCGAAATCTTCGAGGATTTAGAAATAATCCAAGTCTAATTCAACTATTCATTAACAACTTTATGAATCTAACACAGTGTTCTAAATATTACAGGAAATGAGTATTTCCGTCGTCAATTTCAACAAAAAACAACCAAGTATCACATGTTTCAGTCAAACGAAAAGAAAAAAAAAATAACACTAATTAACCACACGACAGTTATCAGTGTCGCAAGTCTTCAGAGTGCCCCCCATTCTGCTGGCCGCAAAATCTGCAGCGACGAAGTCTAGACTCCCCCACTCTTTTCATCATTTCCGGATTGTTATCAATAAAGACAAATGCAGCTTGGTTGTTTTTTGTTGAAATTAACGACGAGAATACTTATTTTCTGTGATATTTGAAACACTGTGTTAGATTCATTATGTTGGTAATAAATAGTTGAAATAGACTTGGATTATTTCTAAATCCTCGACGATTTCGCCGCGCCTGTGAGCAAGCGTTGCAGGGGTTCGACAAAAACTTTGAATCTCTCTCATTCAGGTAACGTCAACTTTCCGGACATGGGTTCCTCTATCGAAAACGTTAGTTAAGGTTCCCCCTATCACCACCCGTCGGGGTGACATAGTAAGTTGTAACACTCTGTATAAGACTACAGAATATTCAATTAGGTACGAGTGAATGACAGTAGTGATAAACGAAATGAATGGAACAAGGAACTAATTCGATCCAGGTTTTCTTCTCCGAGATGAGCTTAATCAATTATTTCAGTCAACTTTATACATGATGTTAATATTGCCAATAAGTCCAATTTGGTTCGAGCCCTTGTTTCATCCAACCTTTAAATCATCAATCTACACAAATGCAGCAATCGAGTCCTTACCAGAAGGTGCTGTCGTCCAATTCTTTTCCCCGTAAGGGGTATGGTTCACATCCCCGGTATTCTTTCTCAATACGTAGACACGCACGTTATACGATGTATAATGAGCCAGATGGAGCTTAGATAAATCGAAGTGATCATTTGAGGTATTTTTGACCATCGACCAATTCTCTCTCGAGTCACTGAGACGTGTCAAAACTAACTTCGTGAATTTTGTGGAACCGGTAATTTTAAGGCAATCGTTAGGCTTGTCCCATCTCAGACGTGTCTGATTGTCTGTAAGCTCCAAGTTCCTGACGGATGAGGTCGGAATATCTGTACAGATTGATACATGTTAGTTATCGATTGAATAATTAGACGCTCGTAAGCTCCTGCCACTCACCCCTCTCAGGCGTCTGGAATTCAATCGATTTCTTCATCCCTGGCTCGGTGGTATGTGCAGTCACGGATGCCGTGTATATCGCGTAGGGATTCAGGCCGCTGAAGGAGGCTGTTGTGGAATTCACTTCTGCTGTTATGTCGTCTTGTACAGGTGTCTGTTGTCCGAGATCTTCGCAAGCGAGTAGCTTGATCCTCTGAATATGGAGAAATAATATGACTCGTTTACACGATATGAGTTCGAGATTCTGGCATTATCGGACGACCATATTTATGCCCGAGTATAGTTATCATCGTGGCGAAACAAGAAATTGATAAAAACTAAGAGTAATTGAAGTAAGTGGTGCCGGGCGTAATATCTCTGTACCCGTTGTGCCGTAGGAGGGATAATGCTTCTGTGTGAACTAATTTGGACGTAATACCTTGATCGAAACAGTGTACTTGGCGATGAATCCATTTACTTGTAAGGGAACGGTCCAGTGGAGAGTAACATTGGTATCGGATATGTGTGACGTACGAATATGACGGACTTTCCCAGGTGCTGGGACAAACAGAGAAAATAGCACTGGTCAATATCTGACAAGACAGGGTTCACCTCGAGTCCTAACGCCTTTAATTTTTAACAGGTATACGATGAGCACCGAAGGTTGGACAAAATATTTCACCAGGCTTGAGTCGAGTGACGTATTTGGTGATTAGCTTGCTTTGTCGCCAATGCTTCTCCTACCTGATTGTAGGGTGCGAACTTTACTGGTCCACACTATGACTCTACCACCGTTTCGATAGACAGTCAGCTTATATTCGGTATGAGGTTCTAGTTCTGTACCGTTGAGAGGAAAATTCGAGAAATCGAATGAAGTGTTATACGCGCCTGTACCCATCTTGCGAATTTCTGCATAATAAGGCCCTGTTAACTCACACCCCTAGAAAAAAATGACATCGACAATCAATTCATATGGGAAACATATCAGAATGTATCGTAGCAAGTGAAAATTACCTTTAAATCTTGATGCAATATCACGATGATACTGCTGTTCGTTGTTTCTACTCGGAAGCAACGCTCTAAAACATAGTGAAATTTGTTTAGACGCTGAGCATAGACGAACTGACGAGGCGAATTGTAGGTGATCTTAGCCGAATAATATCCTTAAATCAAAGTAGTACTCATTCGTCACTCAACTTACGCGGGGACGTTACGAAAATAATTTCTGGACTAGGTGCTTTTGTGACTTTCCCACTAACATTCGTAGATATCAATGTATTTACGGAATACTGTCTTCCTGGATATAGCTTTTGAATATTGATTGTGAAAGTCGTCTCTTCTAATGATGTTGTGTTTATGGTGGAATTTCTACCATCACCGTCCTGAAAATGTCAGAGGTCACGATTATCCCATGGGAAAAATGGTTTTTTTTTTTTTATTTTTTTTATAGATTATTCGAGAATTGTATCCACTGATATCTGTGTCGGGTTTCAGGAGTATAATATATATCATCGAATATTCATAGTTGAAGTACTGAGCTTGTCAATCTTTCTTTTTTTTCATTTTATTCTAGTATTACCGTGATAATGCATTGAAATTCGCTGATATATTCGAGTGATTCAGGATTCACTTTCTGAAGTATTCTTGCCGTAGTATCAGTGATGTCCTCGACGATCGGTTCTTCAACTTCTACAACAAAAGATATGATCTCAATTCTTGGAAAGTTACGTTTCGCAGAATGTGTGCGGACGATAAAATTGCTCTTATAATTTAGGCGTACAGCGAAAAGTGAGCACTGGAATTAAGATCAGGATGAGCGGGATGATACATGATAAACAAAATGCAAACAAATCCGAGCAGCCTTTATTTATCTATTCAGAAGCGACGACGTAGGCTCGAGCACTCGATTCAGAATCAAGAAGTAAATTGAACATGCAATCACACGTGCTTGCCGTAACAATTGAACAGAGAATTATCGCGTTACTCATTCACCAAGTTTATTTCAGAATACGCTTTGAGAAGGTTTTCTTTTTGAAACTGGTTCAAACCGAGAATCAGTGATCCTTGCACAGTACTCATTGTCGCGAATTGTAACCGCGACGGTACGTTGAGTTCACTACTGCATGAAGAGAATTTTATAGTAGAGAGTCCTATGTCAAAATTGACGCATAATAATCGTTACTATGCTATAGTAATGATTACTATATTCAGTAGCACTGGATACTATAGGAAATAGTAAGCCTTTGGATGGTCATGGGTACTATGAACATAGGAACCATTACTATATTAATAGTAAGTTTTGCTATGTGACATGATGAAGATTCCCATTTTCGTTCAGTACACTTGACAATAGGTGCATTGGAAAAATTACCATGCAATAATCCTTACGTGGCCCATTCTTCATAGTAAAACGTGAAAAAGTGATAAAACGTAGAATACAACAGGTATTTCAAGTGAGAAATATTTATATTTAATGTATTATTTACAAAAATATTTCATGAATTACATATACAGGCTGATTCAGGTTGGACGTACCATTTCAGCTTGGTGTATTCCTCGAGAAAATCTGAAATTGCGATCTGTGGATGAGTATGACGGTGTCGTCTCCTGCAGATGTCTTCGTACGGCATACGCATCCGTTTTCGACATCCTGATCCTCGGAATCGTAGTTTCAGTCGTCCAGATCTTCGACTCCGTAGCTTCATTCGTTCAGGTCCTCAGCTACGTAGTTATCGTAGTCCAGGTCCTCCAGTCCGCAGTTTTAGTCGTCCATGTCCAGAACTATGAAGCGGAAGACCTGGACTACGAGAACTCCCAGTCGGAGGACCTGGACTACGAGAACCGGGAAGCTGAGGACCTGGACGAGTGAAACTACGGAGTCGAAGATCTGAACGACTGAAACTACGATTCCAAAGATCAGGACGACGAGAACGGATGCGTATGCGGTACGAAGACAACTCCAGTAGACGACGCCGTCATACTCATCCCGAAATCGCAGTCTTAGATTTTTGAGAGAAATACACAACCTAAAACTTTCCGTATTTTTTCCCAATTGTCGAATTCTATCACAGTGATTATCAATATTTATCAATTAATTTTTATTTCAATTTTACCATAAGTATAATATGGTAACCGTTACCATGTTCTATCGCAGCTGCTACCATATCAAGCATAGTTAAATATTTTTTGTATAAATAGGAATATTTACTATGTACATGATAATCCGTTCTACAATAATGGATGTCATCACTATATTACATGGTAATGCTCACTATGGAGTATTGTTACTTTATCCAAGCCAACATACTAAAGCGTACTAAAACGATGGATTAAAAAATCCTTGTATGATAGTTCATATAGTAACCTCTACTATAAAATTCTCTCCGTGTACTTATTCTGCACGTTTAATGCAGCTAGTTAATTTTAGTATACCTCTGCAAAATGGTGGAAGCTGCACGTCCTTCTGACACCCTGAGGCGCATTGTCCATCTGCTCCGTCGCAGAATACGCTCGCGCAGGATTCACATTGCTCATTACAATTGTATCCATAGAAGCCAGAAGTGCATCCTGTAATTATTACGTCATTGAATTCGTGGTTCAGAATTCTGATTCAGTGTAGAATATACTCACTTGTCTCACAATTTTTTCCGGTATATCCGCGATCGCAAGCGCATCCGGTTGGATTACAGATGGACCATCTTTCACCCAGACTTTTAGACGAATTAAGCATTACCGAATCGCGAACAAGCATCAGGAGTTCTGGAATCAGACAAATTATTCTGGGTATGCCTCTGAATATTGGCTTACGTGTCACAATCAACAAAGAAATCTTAAATAAATGTTGATTGAATGCACTTGATGACGAATGGTACACTCACTGCTTGTGTCGTCGTCAATCGTGCTTGTGGAAAGTGAATCAACGACAGCACCTTTGCTGTAGGATAATTTTTGACAGGTGACTTCCGGCCACTTGAGATTGAGAGAATACAAATCCTGGCTAGTAGTCAGTATGGTGGATTTCCGCAGGTTGCCTGAATGAAAATAACGTAGCTATTTCATTCGAAGCTTGTTATAAAAACGACTGGGTTACTTTTGTTGTTGTGGCGAATCGCTCTAGAACTTACTGGGCGATCCGCACGTACGAAAGCTATCGACTGCCCACCGACCGTTGTCTTTATCGTCATCCAAAATAGCTCCGATTTTCAATCGTACAGACTTTGGCATGGGGTTTTTCAAATTTGCTATGAGATAAATCGGTTTCCAGAACAATGGCTCGCTGTCTGCAGAATTTTCGTTTCCGGAAGTATTGTTCCCCGCTATATGTTTGCCATCTTCATCTAACAAACTAACTTCTAATTGACAATTAGGGCACAGACCGACCAACAGCTTGACGCAGAAATTTTGGCTTTGCGGAATAAATAGTTCTGTGGATAGTTCTGTGTCCTTCCCTTGAATCAGGTGATAGTCATCTGAAACCAAGCGTCCGAACTTGTAATGAAGATGTGTAACACATAATAGCACAACTGGTCAAGGGGGCCATACTTACAAAAATGGAATCGAACGCGTGATGGTTTTTGACTTTGGATCGATATGTGAGATACGGAATGCCATTGCTTCACTGTTAGTTGTAAAAATGCATCAACTTCAGTTTCATTGAAAAGCTTGATTGTCTGATCCTCACTCTTCCATTCGATCCTGAACGTACGCCATTCATATTCGTCGACGACCTTAGTTCCGTGCTGTTAGTAAATGTAGGAGTTAATGAAGTTAACCACGTTGTCCTGTATAATGTACCCGATTAAAGTTTATCAAGCTCTTGCCGGATGAAGCCGTCTTTCAGTGAATCTTGCATTCGTATTATAGGCTAATTTAAATATCAGAGCTCAATTCACCATCGTAGCGTCGGGTCGATGAAATTTCGCGTGTTTAATTATATCGTCAATACAAACCCAGTCATCTGCTGTATCTGTGCAGTCTAAATTCGTCGGCGAGCCAGCGAAATGACGAAATCCTCCGTTGCAGCTGGAAATTTGAGAATGTCGGCTCTCTGAGGACCCAATGTTGATGCGAAAGCACCGATCCGCTACCGGGTCCCTCTTGGTACATAGGAAAACGTCGAACTCTCGCGACGCTCGGACAGAGAATACTACGTTTCCAGAATATTCTTCCATTTCTCCCAACTTCAGATATATCAGCCCACCTCTTGTCTCTCTAAAGACGATTTCCTCAAAGCCTATAAACCCCCAATAATCGTGTATTCGGTTTAATTATTCCATATAAATTGAGGATCTAGGATACTGTATCCCTAGGTTAAGCTCGAGTCTACGTTATATCTAGTTTCTACGTATTCCAAATTATGTATTGCGACACGGCGTCCACGTATTATTCGCAGTGACAGAAGCACATGAAAAATCGCTCTTATTCGAATGTAATTGCTTCGAGCGAGTGAAAGCTTTCGTTCACCTTCCCATCGATAGTCGAGAACGGGACCGGTCGGTTTCTTGACAGAGTTGACTAACTCCCACGACAATGTCTTTTCCCAATTGGCCACGCACTTGGTCGAATTCCAAATTGCACACTCGGTCTTGGTTTTCGGCCCTGATTTCACGGGATGAAAATCTAAAAGTCATGCCCAAAATTATTCCGACTTTTCCGGTTCGAATAGACACTCAATTTGCAAGCTGATAAAGTATGCGAGATTATCATCCTATTGTATGCCAATCTATTTTACCCATATGTAACTTGTTGAGCTGTAAATTTTCTACTTACCACCGGCAAAATTGTTTTCTTCATCAAACCAGTCCGAATATACATTAAGATTCCAAACTAATGCAGAATCATCGTCTTCAGAATAACAAGTCAGCAGTCTCCGCGAATTGTACCAATCATCCAGTGGATGCCGCAGCACAATAAGCTCACCGGAACTCTGCACCACTATTGACGTTAAGCAGAATACAATCGTGGTAAAACTAGTGCAAGAAAAACCCATTTTGACCCGTCGTCAATTTTCTTTTGTCCACGATTCGATTACACTATTTTCGTCAAATGAGTATTCACATAATACTCTTAACTTCTGGCCGGTTTTATTTTCTGTTGTACGATTCCTGACACGGCTACTACTTGCTTGTGTTCTTCGTACCTTTATCTGATCATCAACTCAGTATCGAACTCCGATATGACAGAATACGTAACAACGGGCTCACCCAGCGACTGTTATTCAGCAACTAACGAATACAAAGGATGAAATGTCACAATTTCGTCTAAGCAACATTTTCCCCACGGCACAGGACTCGAAATAAGCGCGACCACATCCCGTGTTAATTTATTTTCAGACTTGTTTCGTCAAAACAAAAGACCACAGCTGATATTTCACATAAGTTTGCTCCATAATTTCAATGTGCGATCAATTTCTAGCATGTTAATTTTCCGCGTATAATATCTAAGCTTCATTGTTAACGTGGAAGATTGATGAATATCTTCGGAATTTCATGTCAGATTTATCATATATTTAATTTACTGATCCGCAACTTGCTTCCATCAAACTTCCTTCTCGAGAAGTCAATTCACAATTTTACTCGCGAAATGTAACTTTTTTAATACGATATCTGCTTGCCATCTGTTTATCAGAAAGATTACCACAATGTTGACGGTTCTTTTTCATACACATTTAGACCTGCAGAAAACAACTATCGTCGCGAGATAAGAAAAATGTTCAAACTTGAATTTCATATTCCATGAATATTATAAGTTATAATAATAATATACTCGTCGCCATTCGGGTTCCGCGATTATAATGTACCAAGGTTCGCGGCAGTGAATTCACCGGACTATAACTCACCAGTCCATATGACCTATAGTTACAAAATCTTTCATGAAATTGGCCACTTGACGGTTGCTGAGATATTGACCCACAAGCTTAATGAAAAACGACAGAATTCTTATTCTTCTTCGTCTTCTTGTCCGCTCAAGTTATTTCTAGACACTTTTTTGCAACACACATATACAGGGTGTTACAACTAACTATGTCACTCCGACGGGTGGTGATAGGGGGAACCTTAACTAACGTTTTCGCTATAGGAACCCATGTCCGGAAAGTTGACGTTACCTGGATGAGAGAGATTCAAAGTTTTCGGCGAACCCCTGCAACGCTTGCTCACAGGCGCGGCGAAATCGTCGAGGATTTAGGAATAATCTAAATCTAATTCAACTATTCATTAACAACATAATGAATCTAACACAGTGTTTGAAATATCACAGAAAATAAGTATTTCCGTCGTTAATTTCAACAAAAAACAACCAAGCTGCATTTGTCTTTATATGAAAGATAGGGGGGGGGGGGGGGGGGGTCTATACTTCGTCGCTGCAGATTTTGCGGCCAGCAGAATGGGGGGCACTCTGAAGACTTGCGACACTGATAACTGTCGTGTGGTTAATTAGTGTTATTTTTCTTTTCTTTTCGTTTGACCAAAACATGTGATAATACTTGGTTGTTATTTGTTGAAATTGACGACGGAAATACTCATTTCCTGCGATATTTTAAACACTGTGTTAGATTCATTAAGTTGTTTATAAATAGTTGAATTAGACTTGGATTATTTCTAAATCCTCGAAGATTTCGCCGTGCCTGTGAGCAAGCGTTGCAAGGGTTCGCCGAAAACTTTGAATCTCTCTCATCCAGGTAACGTCAACTTTCCGGACATGGGTTTCTATATCGAAAATGTTAGTTAAGGTCTCCCCTATCACCACCTGTCGGGGTGACATAGTTAGTTTCAGCACCCTTATATATATTTCAACATTATTATGTATGTCAAATTTTAATATAAATGTATGTACTGTTTTTATGTGAAAAGGTGTTGTTTATGACCTCGTCCCAAAAAACCCTCGTTTCGATTATCTGAACTCTTGATTATCCGAACTAGTCTCGGTCCCAATTGGTTCGGATAATCGAGGTTCTACTGTATGTAAAAAATATAGCTCTTTCACAAATGTGAATAAAATGAAGATACTTCACTGAACTGAAAAAAAAAAAAGTCATACCTAATTTAATGAACATAAATGCAACATCCGCCTGATACCATTTCGAGCACCCAAAACAAATTTCAGTTCCTTTATTTAAAAACTGCAAATTTTCAGATGAAAATATCAAATTTGAAAAAGAAATTGGGGAACGTTGAAAAAACGTATTTTTTTTATGGTTTTCGAGAATCTAGCTTGAAACAAATTCCATATTTGGAAAGATCAGACATTTTTACATGAAAAACACGTCTGATCTAATTCTTTTGTTTGCGATAGAGATGGGATAAAAATTCGAATGTGAAAGTCAATGTACTCAAAGTTGAAAGACTAATCAACGCGTCTCTCCTGAACGGTAAGGCTTAGAGGTCTAATACTTGGTGGACTTTTACATCTCCATACACACTATGAGATATCAAAATTGCAGACAAATCGAAATTTTGACCCCGGATCGTTTACAGATAATTAGTGGACCTGCCCATATACACCTCACAATCCGATCACGCAACAATAAAAAGTGACCCCAATCAATATACGAAACTCTCACATCTTGATTGATTAATTTATTAATATTCTTATTATCATTATCATGATTATTACAAAAAAAATTCTCTCCAACTTAGAAATCTGTTTCAATAAGGACTTGCTATTCGAATCCGACTCTGCTGCTTATTTTCCAACACTATTTCAATTTTTTTTCTGTTTTTTTAATCGACGCTCACGACCCTATGGCATTAGTCACGCGATATCACTATGCGAATCAACGAGGTCTGAATGTGCGACATGTAATTGCCGGTAGGTTGTGGTTTTCGGTATTATTTTCCTTGTTGACGACGAAGACTGGCGATAAGGTTTTTCTACTTCTTCCCAAAGGAATGCTATTTGTACTTGGCGGGATTATTGACATCCACAAGGTCTTTGCAGGATACTAGAAATACGACGAAATTTTTATTATCTCAATATACAAAACTGAAAGGTTCAGCTTTCATTTACAATTCTCATTCTCATTATAATTATCGATCTGTAAACAATTGCGAACATTTTTCAAGGTATTCAAGTATTGCGAGCGTTTCATTCAAATTTAATAGTTACAGTCGCCAGTTAGTACATTGTATTTTTCAGTAGTCTTATAGTTAAATATATATTCCACTATTTTTATAAATGTAAGAAATATGAATTGAAATTTATAAAGAGATATCATTCGCTATTATACAGAAATTTATACGCAGAAATAACTTGAGATCCCCTTCCTTTCCACGTTGTCATCAAGTCGCGGTTCAGAATCAGTCAAAATTCACTTACGTCTGAAGACTCTCGATGTAATTTACCGCTGCGTCATACAAGTACTCGAATTGTTCCTGAAAATGATGAAATGCCCTCGGGTCAGGAGTTTGGCTCGATTGTTACCTCGTCTCAACTTTGAAGGCAAAATTCATTCTCATATTTTCAATCCATTAATCCTCGGTTGAATTGAAAAATAAAACCATTTGAAATAGATTAGAATGCATTTCACTAACTGGCCCTACCATTGATTGCACGAATTCGGGTTCGGATCGGCGAACTACTTGAACGGCGGAAATGATATCACACTCCTTATCGTCGATCATACGCTCTAGTAAAAAACTCAGTGCCAGGTATAACCCGCAGCCCGTGATACCGTCGCTGAAAACAGAAGAGAATTAAGCGAATGGATATCGGATCAGGTAACCGAGATTATGCGTTATGAGCAAAATAGAGATATCTCGTGATAATCTGAAACTTGATACATGACTACATTCAAACGTTTGAGTAGAGTAGCCCGGCGTATTATACTCACTGACAAAGCACCAAGGTCTCGCCTTTCTTTCGCGTGATTTTTTCCGAAGCTCTCCAAAGTGAAATCAACGTTGCGGGTGGTGGTGGTTTTTGGTTTTTGCCACATCCCCATCCTTTGCACGTCAGCACGGCCACTGACTGTGATCTTGCCTCACCCTGAACCATGAACAAGACGAAGTAGGTTTTGAAAAACCGTGTTTCATATTTGCTATCGAATAAACTAATTTGTACACTGACACATTTTCTGTACATCTATTAGTACCTGTGAGGTATCCTCGAGCAGAAGCTTCTCATATGTAAAATATTCCTCTTCGTCAAGGCTTGTTTTGTTCTGCACTTTTATGTTCAGCATGGGGACGACGATCGATTCATTGGGCATGATGTCAATGCATGTCTGCGAACAAAATTAGTGAAAACCATACTTATATAGAGGTAATATAATAATTCATGCACCAATGCGTCGTTCCTCTTTGTTATACTCACGGGATATCTCGGGTCAGAGCATTGCAATATTATGATGAGTTTCATTTTCATTTCAGTTATGAATCCCCAAAAGTTAAAGAGGCTGATGGGTGGCGGTAGCCAAGATGCCAGGTATCGTTTCTTCACCTTAAAGCCATCGACGCTCACCGCGTTGATCTGATTGCCCTCGATCTCGATCAGATCGGAACGAAAGGGTACATAAGTGGCTGAAATCGTACAATTATTTGGTATCAAATCCAAAATATTGTAACAATGTCAGCGTAATCTATGAAAGAACTAGTAGAATGCGAAAGTATTTTCCAACCTGGTACAAGGTTCTGAATTCTATCACTACCCACGTTCTTCACAGCGGATGGTTTCGGCATAGACAAGGATTGTAGCGCCAGTTTCTGCCACTTGGTGTCGTCCAGTCTATATCACAAAAAAATCATCACGTATATAATGCATGATTTTCAATTCAATAGCCAGAGGACAAAAGACAAAGTAAATACTCCAAGCTAACCATAGGATTAAACTGCTCACCTTTCCATATCGAACGGTAACTGAATTCTCATTCGTTTCATACGTTCTGACAGAATTTCGGTGCAGGCAATCTGCCTGTGCCAGGGCAAGATGCTTTCCATAATAATTATGTGAGCGAGCAGATACTCCTGCAGTGTGCTCACCATGTTCGCACGATCATCACGCATTCGTGTGATCACCGCTGTTACATCGATCACCTAACGAGTCCAATTTTAATTTCAATGTTTCGGCATTACTTACGTGTTACCCAAAAGTACCAACCTTTTCCGCAGCTGCTTGGCGTAGACAGATGTCGCATAATATTATCATGCCGGTACGACCGTCGCCGGTACTGCAGTGTACAACAATAGGACTATTCCCTGCAGGCGTTTGCTTGAGCTTTTTCAAGTACGCTACGAATGATTCAGGATATGTTGGAACCCCGGTAATCGGCCAACCCGTATAGTGGAGATGCGTGATCTGTGCGAATGGAGAGAAAAAGACATGGAAATCACGGAGGAATTTGAATATTAGCAACCGTCATCCTACCTTTCGCGTGTTCCGTTTATAACTAAGTTCGAACGTTCTGAAAGTGTAGTCGGCATACACCTGGTCATCGACGTTAGAGATGTGGAAGTTACCGTAGTTCACCCTGGTCCCGATATCTGGCCAGTACTTCTCGCAATTAGTCTGAAAGATTTGCGTCTTGTATCATTTTTGCTTTTCTCGTCTAACGTTTCTATGCGATTTAGCATCGATTCATTCGAATAATCGCTAACCTCGGTACCCTCTGTGACATTAGTCAGCATACAAATCACTCTGACTCTCTGCTCCCATACCATCCTCCAGAAATCATTCACCGTGTTCGGCTGTGGTCCCTGGGCTGCGATGTAGACCCTCTCTTTTCTGTATCCCTGCATTGTGGGTACGTTTAACACACCGAATTTCACTCGTCAGTCGTCATATTAATAAAAACACGTTTGATTCCCTTACCTTGATGTAACTGGCATTGATATAGTCAGAGTAAGGATGGCCAGGAATTTTCTCAAGAACAACTCGGGTATCGTCATCTACAGATCGTTTAGAGACAAAAAAATAAGGTGTATGAAATGAGTAAAGTGGACTGTATACGCTTTAGTAAAGTTTCGCGAAATTTTTTCATAGACTCGTAATGATGGAAGCGGGACTAATTATGCAGATAATTCAGAACGCGATATTGAGAACTGCTCTCAATTATCTGAGAAAATTCATTCTATGAGGTAAAATAATCACGTAATAGTCGCTAACGTTACTCACATGCAACCAGATTTTTGTATCTATTCTTTGGCATATTTTCAGGCAGTTTTCCATAAGCGCAGGGTTTCGTAAGACCTCTTAGCAACAGCTAAAATCCAAAACATCAATCAATTTTGGGAATGGATATAGGATTGCATGCAACATGAGTGTGCTTCACGAATTTATGAATAATCAAACTGTTCGTTGAGTAAAATACATTCATGAAGTTCTTATCTGAGCTGTATAATGAATTCGCAAAACAGAACACTTCCCATTCATCAGAAGCTCTCATTGCATTCAATTTGCGAATTAGTGTTCACCTTATACTCGAGAAAGATATGGTTTACGGTTCTATGTCTTTCGCACACGTTGTTAAAAAATTCTGAATTGCTTACCATAAACTGTGAATACAGTCGTCCATTAGCAGCGGAATGCTGAACGTACTTGGCAAAGATCTCTATGCTTACAGAACAAGAATCATGCTCTTTTGGCAATTCGTACAATCTATCTTCCGCCAAATCATCCTGTGGCATTGCATCATTTGAGGAATGAAGAGACTGTTGATGGTTTGTACGCGGCGCTGTCAAGGATAGTCGATTCATATCAAACGGGCTGGTTTGCCTGAATTGGCTCTGAATTCTTTCGCGATAGCTGAAAAATAATTTCAAGTGCGAAAACGATTTTAAATTACAGAGTAATCGGATGTAAGGGAAACCCGATTCTGTGGGCCTGAAAGCGCTGGGAATAGATATCGGTTTTTCTTCTTCTTTTTAAATCACATCATCCACAAGCTAAACGAGAACTCAGTTTTCGTTCAAACATTTTATTACCTGTATAAAATGATCAGCAGTAGAACGCAGACAGCTAGAACTGGAAAAATAGCTAACCAGGCTAGATTAGGTCTGCTCAGAGCAATAAGAGTAATCGGGGACGTCGTGAGTATGACCGATGTCTTGGAGTACCAGTCTGTTGCGTTGAAAACGATCCTATAAGTTTCTCCAAAATGCAAGGAACAGTTTAACGCCACGCCGTGGTTCTGCTTTACGAAGATCTTCAAGGATTGAGATGTGTTGTTTCTTGCCTGAAGCAAAGTAGACACCATGTGACAAAGACTGATAACGAGGAAAGGAAAACAAACGAACAAATCTTCGCACGAGGCGTTAGTCACCTGCGATAAATTCAGCTCACCTGATAGATTACAGCATCCCATTCCATTTGAGATATTGTCAGATTTTCTAGGTGTGATGATTTTGGCAACTGATTTCGCGCGCATGTTAACAAACCCTTGATTATTACTTTTACCGTAGTGTATTGTGTCGCGTTAACGACTGTAGGCAATTCAACGTCGATCAAAGTTCCGTCGAATGTTACCCTGGGTTTTGTTTCATCCGCGAAACCGAGGCTCGTCGGAACCTCAACCGCTGTATAAGTGTCAAGGCTTTTCTTTTCACGCTTATTTACCGGAACCACAGAAACTTTGTAACTTGTCGAGGGCAAAAGGTATAACATTTCACTGTACTGTTTCTGCCTTTTTGTGATTGTATAATTTATTTGAATCGGATACTTAGCGTTTGCTGCTAAATCATTTACGAGAAAAGTATGCAAAAACTTGACGGTGATTTCGAATCGTGTGATTTTCGTATAACTGGATAGCGGATGCAACCACCTCACCATTATTACACCGAGACTCTCAGGGATCCATGTCAAATTCGATGGGGAGTCAGGGGCTGAAACAAACAGGGCATTCATTCTGGTCAGGATCTCAGGCGAAATTGTTTTTTCACTGTTATGTCGACTTACCACTATCGTAATCCACGGAAGGCCTTGATGTAATCGATGTCGAGTTCCCTCTTTCTGTAACGTCTCTGTTGCTAGCGTAAACCTGTAACAAAAATGCCAATAATTTATATTCGTTTATCATTTTCTTAATACACCAATGATTCGTAACAATCTCGTGGTCAATACCCTTATTGTGATATTTTCGGTTGCAGAAGCTGGCGGAAGTTCCAACAATCCGAAACAGACGTAGTTAGTCCACAAATCGCACATTCTTTTCGACACTTGGATCGTCCGGTAATCCAATATCCCAGTTTCTCCGCTGAGTTCTAAATAATATGTTTCGATCACACCATTCGCGGGATTAGGTGGCATCCATCGTACGTTAATTTTATTTGTATCAGGGTCGGCTTCGTCTACTTGAAGATTTCTCGGGGCGGATGGTGCTGAAATAAGCAAACAAGTAATCAAACTGATTAAAAGCTTATCAAAGAGTATATATCCATGTATACACGGTGATTCGGATCAACCGCCCGTCCTTGCACGGTCAGATTCCTTACGAAAAATGAAAATTAAATTTCCTTAGCGAAAACTTCGAGGCTATCATAGTTTGCCAGATAGAGCAGGTTCAAGTTAGCCTATCGTAGAGCTCGCACGTCATACAGTCAGTGCCGTGCCGGTACTTGGGTGCCCGTACTTTGTTGCTTTGGCGTTTCTACTCGTGGACAGGCTCAACGGGCCGACACTTTTTCATCGCAGGTCGACCGAACCCTTGCTTTCGATGTCCAGGTCGACCGGACCGTCGTTTTCAGTGTCCAGGTCGACCGGACCATCGTGTTCGACGTACAGGTCAACCGGACCGTCGTTCTCGACGTGCAATTCGACCGGGCTATTGTTTTCAAGGTCTAGGTCGACCGTACAATCGTTTTCGACGTGCAGGTCAACCGGACCGTCGATTTCGATGTGCAGTTCGACCGGATCGTCGTTTTCAGCGTCTAGGTCGATCGGACCACCGATTTCGACGCGCAGTTCGACCGAGCCGTTGGTTTCAGCGTCCAGGTCGACTGGACCGTCGTTTTCAGCGTCCAGGTCAACCGGACCGTCGTTTTCAGCGTTCAGGTCAACCGGACCGTCGTTTTCAGCGTTCAGGTCAACCGGACCGTCGTTTTCGACGTGCAGTTCGACCGGACCGTCGTTCTTGACGTGCAGGTCGACCGAGCCGTCGTTTTTACATGCAGGTCGACCAAGCTGTTGTTTTGAACGTCTAGGTCGACCGGACCGTTGTTTTCAGCATCCAGGTAAACTGGACCGTCGTTTTTAGCGTCCAGGTCAACCAGATCGTCGTTTTCAGCGTTCAGGCCGATCGGACCGTCGTTTTAAACATCAGCGTCATTCGGGTCGTCGTTTTCGACGTCAAGGCCGAAACGACGGTCCGGTTCACCTGAACGCTAAAAACGACGGTCCGGTTGACCTGTACGTCGAACACGACTTCCGGTTTACCTGGACGTCAAAAACGAGGGTCCGGTCGGCCTTGACGTCGAAAACGACGACCCGAATGACGCTGATGTTTAAAACGACGGTTCGATCGGCCTGAACGCTGAAAACGACGATCTGGTTTACCTGGACGCTGAAAACAACGGTCCGGTGGACCTAGACGTTCAAAACAACAGCTTGTTCGACCTGCATGTAAAAACGACGGCTCGGTCGACCTGCACGTCAAGAACGACGGTCCGGTTCACCTGAACGCTAAAAACGACGGTCCGGTTGACCTGTACGTCGAACACGACTTCCGGTTTACCTGTACGTCGAAAACGACGACCCGAATGACGCCGATGTTTAAAACGACGGTCCGATCGGCCTGAACGCTGAAAACGACGATCTGGTTGACCTGGACGCTGAAAACGACGGTCCGGTTCTCCTGGACGCTGAAAACAACGGTCCGGTCGACCTAGACGTTCAAAACAACAGCTTGGTCGACCTGCATGTAAAAACGACGGCTCGGTCGACCTGCACGTCAAGAACGACGGTCCGGTCGAACTGCACGTCGAAAACGACGGTCCGGTTGACCTGAACGCTAAAAACGACGGTCCAGTTGACCTGGACGCTGAAAACGACGGTCCAGTCGACCTGGACGCTGAAAACAGCGGCTCGGTCGAACTGCGCGTCGAAATCGGTGGTCCGATCGACCTAGACGCTGAAAACGACGATCCGGTCGAACTGCACATCGAAATCGACGGTCCGGTTGACCTGGACGTCAAAAACGATTGTACGGTCGACCTAGACCTTGAAAACAATAGCCCGGTCGAATTACACGTCGAGAACGACGGTCCGGTTGACCTGTACGTCGAACACGATGGTCCGGTCGACCTGGACATCGAAAGCAAGGGTTCGGTCGACCTGCGATGAAAAAATGTCGGCCCGTTGAGCCTGTCCACGAATAGAAACGCCGAAGCAACAAAGTACGGGCACCCAAGTACCGGCACGGCACTGACTGTATGACGTGCGAGCTCTACGATAGGCTAACTTGAACCTGCTCTATCTGGCAAACTATGATAGCCTCGAAGTTTTCGCTAAGGAAATTTAATTTTCATTTTTCGTAAGGAATCTGACTGTGCAAGGACGGGCGGTTGATCCGAATCACCGTGTATAATCCGAATTTTATTCGTTCTCTCAATTCTACTCAATGTACAAAACTAATGGGATTGAATTCTCACCAGTTGGTGATGTCCTCCAACTCTTCTCCTGGTAAAGATCATTGTTTATGCGTTTGTTGCTTTTTCTCATGACGTAAACACGCACCCTGTATCTTGTATAGGGAGTCAGTTCAATGGTGTTCAAACTGAACTCCGTGGATGTAGTATCTTTTGTTAAAGTCCAACTTCGTAACGAATAAGGAAGACTTGTAAATATTAATCTCGTGTCACCTAAGGGACCGGAAACCGTGGTACAATCTTCAGGCCTTTTGTCCCATATGAGAAGATTCTGACCATTTACAAGTTTCAAATTACTGACGACTGAGGTAGGAATATCTGTCCACATAAACATACAAGTGTCATAGTTTTTCACATGAACAAAAAAAAAAAAAAATATCTTAACGCTTGCTACTCACCTGTTTCATTCGTAGAAAATTCAAGCAGAACCTTTGGTCCTGGTTCGGAGGTGTATGCTTTTACGGATGCCTCGTAAAGCGCATAAGGATGCAAGTTGACGAGGGAAACTGTTGTTTTATTAACTTCTATTACTGCCGCATTTTCCGGAGGTGTCGATTCTCCGATTTCCTCACAACCGATTAGCCCAAGTCGCTGAAATAAAGAATAATAATACGACCAGTTTACACGTCATGAATTCGATAAGGTACTGAAATTATTGGAAAAAGTGAAGTTCCACGACAGACCCGTTTCTGCACTTATTAAAAATTCATTAATCGATACGTTGTTAATACCTGAATCGAAACACTGTATTTAGTAATGATTCCATTCGTGTGCGAGGGTTTTGTCCACTGGAGAGTAACTCTGGTATCGGATAGGTGTGACCATTTCAATTCAACTACCCTGCTAGGTGCTGTGATAAACGAAGATAATAGCATCAACTAATAACATATCATACAATACTACCTCGCTATAAGCGACTGTTAGAGCGGTTTGGGAAATAGGATTCCAAGAAATTCGTCACCAAAGTGTTCACCCCACTAATGGAAAATCGCACATGTGTCAGTGCGTCAGTGATCATCACCACTGGGAGTACCTTACGTACACAGGTAGAGTGGAGAATGCTATAAAGCTCGCACAAGCGGAACGAAAGGGAAATTCGCTTACAACGAGGACGCTTATATCGAGGTAGTACTGTATTTTTAAATCAGCTTCATTCATAATCGTGACTTTTCTTACCTGACTGGAGAGTGCTAACTATTTTGATCCAACTTTTGGATGGAAAATCAATGCTCCGATAGGCAGTCAACTCATATTTGGTGTAAGGTGCTAGATCTTCGAAGATGAAAGGGGAGGACAAAGAAATGTCTTTCATCTGATATTTATCAGTGAATAATCTCAATTCTAAGTAATCCAAGCGTTGATCACGACAACTCTAGGATAAAAATAAAGTCTGAGATAAAGTTGTGCAGAATTAATAACGAAAATTATCATGGCTATAGAGTATTACCTCTAAATCGTCGCGGAAAGTGAAACTTATACTTGTCTTTCCCGGTACAATGTTGAAGCAAGACTCTACTAAAACACAGTAAAGGTTAGGTCCGTCGTTTACACGATTAGAAAAATATATCCTTAAGTAAAATAAATCTATTTTCGTTACTTAAATTACCTAATTCAGTATTTGTCGGATAGACAGATCTCGAGTCTTCGATTCCTCGTATTGTACGAATTGGGAGAGAAACTCCATTTGACTTAGGGGTTAATGCATCGATTACGGTACTTTTGCTGTGAGATAATTTTTGGCATATAACTTTTGGCCACAATGACGGATCCAAACTTTCACGATGAATTTTTATCGTCGATTTTCTTTGGCTGCCTGAATGAAGGCAGATCTGACGTTTAGTTTGGATATTTTTATAGTTATTATCGAATTACCTGTATTGAGTAAAAAAAAATTTCATTTTCACTTACCAACTAATTTACACATTCGAAATCTATCGACTGACCACTGGCCTTTGGCTTTATCTCCATTCAGAATAGTCGTGATTTTTAATTGTACAAATTTTGGAATTGGTTTCGGCAAATTTACACTCAGATTAATCGATTGCCAAGACAACAGTCTGTCACTTGCGGATATCGTCACTCCAGAAATAGTTTTCGTAAAAATATGCCTGTTATCTTTATCGATCAAATCAATTTTTAATTTGCAATCCCGGCAGAGACCGAGGAGCAGTTTAACGCAGAAATTCTTTTCGTACAAAACAAATTGTGGTGTGGATAATTCTGCGTCCTTTTTTTCAGTCCGGAAATAATCGTCTAGAAATAAAAGCCAGAGATTATTAATCCGATGTTGTGAAATTGCGTTTTACTTACAATAGTGAAACCGGACATGTGTGGCTTCGTCACTTCTGATTAATATATGAAATACAGGATCCCATAGCTCGACCTGTCCTTCTAAAAGTGGTTTATTCTCGTTATCAATGTCTCGAAAAATTTGAATTGTCTTTTTATCACCCATCCATGTTAATCTAAACGTTCGCCATTCGTAGACATCGAGTAGATCTTCAAGTTCGTGCTGGAAATGAAGGCAGGACATTGAGTCATCAGTTATCATGATATGCGGTTAGTTAGATATACCGAGAATATTCGGTGAGACTACACGATCCCCTTTCTATGGCAAAACCAACACAAGCGCACCGCGTGCGTGAGGCTAGTTTAGGACGGAATGAGGTGCCAGTAGCATTGCATCCCCTCTCGAACGAGACTCACGCACACGGTGAGCGCCTGTGTTGGTTTTGCCGTAGGAAGGGGATCGTGTAGTCTCACCGAATATTCACGGTATATAGTTCTCATAATACCTCAGTTCTTGCTAATCGCGAGCAACTTTTAACGCTCGGAGAATAATCGTCTTGAGTTATTCCATCATCACATGACCAGATTGAAGATCGTCCGTCCTCCAATCCTTCAAGAATTATCCAGAAACAGTGACCTTTTCTTGGGTCAGAATTCGCGCATAAATATATATGAAAGTCTCGTTTTCCTCGAGCAGAAAACACTGCAATGCCAGAAGTCTCATTGACCTTGTTCACGTATCGAGGTTCTTGACTCACTATCATTTCCTCAAAGCCTATAAGCGGTGTGATTGATCAATTGCATAAATTGTATGAGATAATAAATAAATTACCGCGATTACCTTCCCATCGGTAGTCAAAGACAGGATTCATCGGCCTGATAGCAGAATTGACCACATCCCATCCGCTTTTATTTCCCCAAGGGGCAATGCATCTTATCATATCCCAGATTGCACACTCGGCAACGTTCTTGGGCGTTGGTTTTTTCGGTTCGAAATCTAAACCGTATTTTATAAGCACCAAAATTTTCGAGGATTCTTTTTTTCTTATGTAACTGGTATTCATATTTTCTAGTATGTGACTCGTAAGCTGTAATTGCTATACTTACCTTCGATGGTATTTTGTGCTATTTGATTAGCGTTTCTCTGATAATCGTAGTTCCAAATTAACGCATAATCGTCGTCGTCGTCGTCGTCGTCGTTAGATATACAAGTCAGTTTTCTCGTCGCACTTTCAGCATCCGGTGGATCACGCCGAACAATAAGTTCACCAAAACTCTGCACCGCCAATGACGTCAGGAAAAATATAATCGCGATAAAAAACGTGTAAGAAAAACCCATTTTTACTCATCACTGTTCTTACTTGAACGATCTGATTTCAATATTGCTATTTATTAACCGCGAATAATTGATCCTTCATGCGATCTATGAAACTTTGACTGCCAGATTCTCGATTTTCGTATTTTATCATTTATTTAATGTTCAATTTTACGATTAATAAATATAAAAAGAAGCTTTCAACAACGAGGTAAAGAAACGACTGCCCGGAAAACGAGGCAAGTAATATACATATCATCTCATATTATAGAGTCTAGTTCTATCATTTAATATCTGACATACTCGTTACCACATCCTAAGTTATTAACAGTCTTAACGGTAAATTACAAACAATAAAAAACCACAACTGATACGATATGAGTTCATACGTTATCATACAAGATGGAATATAATACTTGGTAATAAAATAACCCAGGTTATATCGTGTTGAAAACTTTTTTCTCGCTGATAAAGTCTCCACTTCGAAATAATGGTACCTGTAGTAAATTTATTTTTTGCTGTTCATTTTGGTTTCCCTTTTTTCCTTTTCTAGCCGAATTAAATAAATAGAATAGAATCCGGATAACAGGTTTTGCAAAAAACAAAAAATTCTCGATTTATCCGATAAAGAAAAATCTCTAATTCAGAAAACTTTACGTTCTAATGATGGGAATAAAAAATTGCCATATTTGATTGTACACGCCTTATTAGACGCAACCCGTACTGCACCGCAGTTACCGAATTCCCTGGTGATAATTTCGAGGATTATACTTTAACCGCGATTAGGTAAACGGCAGTGTATTTATTAAAATAATTCAAACACAGAATATATTTTTTAAAATCGTAATATTTTTATTTTATTACCAATTTTGATCTGGACTCTCAAAAAAAAAAAAAAAAAGTGTATTTCATATCGTCTAGCCACACTTAGGCGTGCTTTAATCCATATATTCACATCGTATTTTATAAACAATTAAAATATTTGCAATCTATACATCGATATTATCAATTTCAAATACTAAGAATTAAAAAATTAAGAAAAATAAAAAGAAAAAGAAAAATTCATTGAAGTGCAGAAAACTCTTCAAAAAGTTTCGTTTATTGAATAGAGGCTATAACTTGATCTAAAGAAGCGTCACCGATTATAGGTGCGAATAAATTATTAGCCAAATCGCAAGCACAACAAGCTCCAAGGGTTGGTAAGACTAGCATTATCCTCGCTAATCTTTGTCCAGGATTACTTCGCTGGTCTAAATATCTAACGAGATTTTCCGTGGCCGTATCTTGTGCTTTGGTCATAGTAACCTGGCTTTCATTTGTATCTGTTAATTCTGTAACGAATTTTGAATATGATATCGTTATTCGGGAGAAAAAGAAAAAGTAAAGAAGAATAACCAGTCGTTTTATTTTTTGCAAGCTCACCAGGACGACAAAGAGCGAATGTTTCCAAAGCCGATAACTCGACGTGATCCGGACGTAAGTCTAAAACCGCAGCTCTGGCCCTGGCCAAAGAATTTGTGGCAGTTTTTCCCAATCCAAAAGTTCTTCCATGAAGCAGACCGACGTCCAGTGGCCAAATTGAAGCTCTTAATGCAAAAAGCACGGGCCATCCCCTCTGTAGTATATTATTTTGCTCGGTTTTATTCAATAGTGAAAAATCTCGGTGATGTCTAGCGCATCTAATAGCGGCAAGTAGAATCTGAGCTGAAACTTCGTACTGTATAACTTCACCTGAGAAATAAGAAAAGTCATAATTGCTTACTCTCCTTTTGTTGTTTCTCTCGTTTTTCTTTTATTCTAAAATTACCATTCGCATTCGTATCTACCAACCTGGGAATATTGTTCTAGAAAATGATGTTGGATATGGTGTTATAGGGGGTAAAACAAGTCTGGAATTATTACGATTATCGTAAATAGGTTTAGGCGAAATAAGAATAGGCTGAACGTTGTTGTTCACCCCTGTGAACGCGCTTCCTGTAGATGTATTAATCGGAGGACCACGAGACGATGAAACTTTAACTCTTCGTCTGGGTCCACGTTCTTCTTGCACAGCTGCAAAAAAAAAAAAAAAAATCGAAAGAAGAAAAAAGTTGTTTCATTTCCTAATAAAAATTTAAAAAAATAAAATCCTATATTCTAAGGAAAATTTTAATCATTTGCGGATTAAAAACGAAAGAAAAAAAACGAAAATTGACTAAAAATCGAAAACGTCATGTAAGGAGGGCAGAGCAGCAGTGATATGTCATAGGTATAGACGTATGTCGTACAACTACTTCGTAGACGCATATATACCACCACCATCTCCACCACCACCCCCCGGGACACCGCCACCTGTTTCTCTTATTCAAGTGGTCAGTCTCTGAATTATTAACGGTGGTGAACTCAACTCGATATACGATATATCATCCGGGGTTAAGCACGCCAACTTGAAATATATTAAAGCTATTTCACACCGTGCGATTGACGATTCGCAATTGCGGAGTGCGCCTGAGTATATATTTCAAAAGTGTAGAAAAAAATCGATTAGGATTGTAAATAATTCCACTATTTGACTCGGAAATGATAAATCGAAAATTTTGAAAAAAAAAAAAAAGAAAGGCGATATACTTGGGCAGTTTTCGCTGGGATCAAGCAATGATACCGGAAGTTTAATTCCCATCGGTTGTATGATTTTGCGAAAAACAGGTTTTTTTTTTTTTTTTAATGTAATTTTTTCGGATTGGAAAAAAAAAGAAATATTCATTCCACGTTTATTTCCATCTACAATGTGAACGACGCTTTAAGGGTGGAAAAGAGGGTAAACTGTCACAGCCCTCGCGCAAACAAACCATATACACAGTCCTATGAAGCGAGTGATTTGATTGTCGTTACGTTTGACAACACGTTACGTACGCTCGCGAGCTGTCAGTGCTTTGTTACTCCACTTTTGTCCCCCTTCAAACCCAACCGTATATATATATATATATATATATATATATATATATAGACTAGGTGTAGGCTAGAACGCAAATGTACAGGTGATAATGATAAAAGACCGCCCAGAAACTGTCACGCCAACATTTACCTAAATATATTTATACTATGTGAATATACCGTGAATATTCGGTGAGACTACACGATCCCCTTCCTATGGCAAAACCAACACAAGCGCACCGTGTGCGTGAGGCTAGTTTAGGACGGAATGAGGTGCCAGTAGCATTGCATTCCCTCCCGAACGAGCCTCACACACACACGGTGAGCGCTTGTGTTGGTTTTGCTATAGGAAGGGGATCGTGTAGTCTCACCGAATATTCACGGTATATGAAGCATTCTTCACCAAACCAGCCACTTTTTTTGTTTGTGATTCTTTCAGAAATTTTCGTAACTTTGCCAATTTTTGGGTGAAAGTTTTTGATCATCTTTTCGGGCAAAATTTTGTGTTTCAATTTTTTTTAGTAAAAAAATCTATTTTGCAAGGACGATAAAAATTATAAAATAAATTTTATTGATAATATGATTGAAAACTACAACTTTTCATCATCTGTCATTCTTTTTTCTTTTCTTTTTTTTTCTGCGATCTATAATTTTCGAGATATGCTTAGTCGAAAAATAAAATATAGTATTTTGAAAACGGTTTGGATTTGAGAATTTGAAATAATTGTGCAAAAGTCTATTTAACTATTTCTGCAAACTGGCGAAGTCATTAAAACATGAAGTTTTTTTTTTTTTTTCTTACTGACAATCCAAATTCTTTACATCAATTACATGGGATTCTAGAGAGGTGAAAAAATACCATAAAAATTCTGATTCTACGTGCCACTTGGTTTAGGATTTATTTTTCGTAATTTTTTGTTTTTATAAAAATTGAAAGAAAAAAAAAACACACACTCACATCCAAGAATGATTTTCTCTTTCGACGCCTGTCAATTAGTTACCCTCGAAGCAAGATAACTGCCGCGTGGCGACGCGTGTTCATATTTGTATCTCGTTTCGCTATACTCATCGTTTTACCTCAATCGCTATATAATGCTATCCTTATACTACATACAGTCTATAGTTTGCTTCGCAAGTACTTAAAAAGGCTCTCAATCACTATCAATGATCAAATTTCAATAACTATCAGATTCAACCTCATTTTACATTACGTGTATTTAGGTATACGTCTAATTAGTGAAATTTATGAGAAAAAAGGAAATTTCTTGTGTGTGCCGAAAAAAAAAAAAATCAAAAAACAAATCAAACAACAGCTAAAACATTCTATATCATTAATTAACACGCAAAAACCTAATCTTTGGTTTCATTTTTTATTTTTTTATTTTTTTTTCTTCAACCTACCTGCGATATTCATGCGAACTGCGAAGCACTTTTTTAGACGACAATGAGGACACCAATTACGTCTTGCCTTGTCTACAGCGCAGCCTCCTGTTCCGGCTGAATAGAAATATTATGTTTTTAAATTTATCTACTTTTTTTTTCTTCTTCTCTTTATTAATCGACATACGTTTATGTATTATTTTTTTAATTTTTAATCTTCGTTTCGTTTCGTTATCGTGACAAACAAAATAAAATAAAAAAAAAAACTTAAAATCGAGACTATGATTCCGACGATTTAATAAGATTTATAACGTAAACGAAAAAAAGACATATTACGACAATAAATTGTTGAATAACTTGTCCGCGGTTAATGTGTCCATATGATATAAAAATTGTCCGATGTATAATTTTATTCCATGGATATATTTCATGAATATTCTATAAAATGAATTATTGATACTTGTATGAAAAAAAAAAAAACAAAAAAAAAAAAAAGAATCAGAAGGTGAAAATAATAAATATACTTCGTGTATTTATAATGAATAACACTGAATGTTGATGAATGAATTAATGTAAAAAACAAAAAAAAAAAAAAAACACAAAAAATGATTTTCTGACCTATGCACGTGTATAGTACTCCGCGACGTACAGATCTTTTGAAAAAGCAGGAACATCCATCGCAGCAATATACACCGTAATGTTTCCCGTAAGAACGATCGCCACAAACTTTACAAGCGACTGGTGCGGGAAGCGTCCGTCCTGCACAAGTTGAAAAATGAAAAAAAAAAGAATACCCAAAAAAGCAACAAAAAAATTTAAAAAAAAATTGCAGGACAGAAAAAAGTTAGAGAAACAAAAAATTAACACCAAAATCAAGCTTTGCTGTATATAATATCTTCATATTTATTATAAAACTGTATATTTTCGGAAGAAAATTTTCACCACGTATATATATAAATATAATTATATATATGTATATTTATATATTGAACTCACCCATTTCGTTGTTGTTTTTTTTTTTTGTATTTTTATTTTTGGTTTTTGAATATATAGATATATATGGCGTATATACTCGTTTAGATAAGCGAGTCGATCAGGAATCATAGATCGAATGAGGCCCCCTGATATAAGGGAAGGTGTTAAGCCCGGTCAGGCTACGGTCAGTGCGCAGGTAACCCTTCGACCTATCGGAAACGAGTTGTTTTCTAAGTGTTATACTTACCATGTTATAGAAACTTGCATTTCTTTATATTCTTACACATATATATCTGCGTATAACGTTATAATATTGATTAATCCTCGCTAATGCGATATATAGAGGTGAAAATAGGGAGATTATTATTTTCATGTATGAAAAAATCGACTTCGAAATAATATCGAGATTATGAGATATTAAATAATTTTTCTTATATCTAGAAGAAAAATAAGAAAAAAAGAAAAAGAAAATAAAATGAAATAAAAATAAAACAATCATTAGGGTGGGTCCTTAATTCGGTCATATTCAAATTTCGATTTTTCCACGGGCCACGGAATGTCTCGAAATAGTATATACGAAAAAATGTAGTCAAAAACCCATCGAAATTTTCCATCACCAATAACCCACGATTTTTATTATCTCGGTGTTATTTTTTTACTTCCAATCGCATTATATAGATACGAATAATCTGAAACACCTTAAACTTCTTACCTACAGTAGTAGGTATCCGTGAAAAAAAAAATTAACAGATTTTTTAGAAACGACAAAATTTTATTCAACAAAATTTGAAGATGAGGAAAATTTTTTTTCTTTTATTTTTGTTTGTTTTTTTTTTTCTGTGCGTTGTAGCTTCGAAAATTATATCGTTGAAAAATTTGTCGTATTTTCATGAAATACCTACTACTACAGGGTGAGAAGTGTATCAAGTTTCAGATTTATCTTTTTCGTAGCTATACTGCAATAGGAAGGAAAATAAATTATCCGCGAAATGTCTGAAATCGTGTTTTATTAAAATCTGAAAATTCGACGGCTTTGAGGCGGTAATTAGAATCGAAATAGAAACCTGGAGTCTTGGCTACATTTTTTTGTACATACTTCGAGACGACCTTCCCCATATGGGAGCATTGAAATTCGAAAATGATCACCCTAATAATCATATAGTCATGCTGGGATATTATTCCATATACCTATATATTATATATAGTATATATATACCATATTCTTCCTGTTTTATAAAAAAAAAAATTTCAACGAATATTTATTGCAATAGTTACATTATATATATATATATTTATAGCAGTATGATTTTTTTTTTTTTCTAATATATTTATTTATTTATTTATTTATTTGCTTATTATAGAAATATTATTAAAACTATATTTATATATATATATGTATAATATAATATAATATCTATATTTATATGTATGTATGTATGTATCTATGTATGCATATGTATTATGTATAGTATTGCTGAGGATATTTTTCAGGGTTACCTAGAGAAAAAGAGAGAGAGAGAGCGAGATATTCTCTACTACAATTATTATGTACACGGTAATATTTATATATATCTATCTATCTTTACACCTAACAATTAATAATTAATTATATATCCATAATTCTACCTACACAGTGGCAACAATTATTCATTTCTCATCTATGATAATGATAATGAAGGATAAAAAAAAAAAAAAACAGGATATTTAATATAGTTGTGCAAAAGCTGCTATACATACATAGAATTTCTCTCAACAATTAATTCCACGAGTTTTTATTGATTCGTTATTACTGTAGTTTTCGCTTCCTAAAATTTCAATTAACAATACAACAAGTTCTCAACTAGGTTTCCCATATTAATCCTTAAAAAAACAAATGTCTGAAAAAAAATTTACTCCTTTTTTTTTTGTGTGTTTCTCTCCCTTTTTGTCTTCTTGTCTTCATTTTTCTGTTTTTTACGACGAAGCCAATAATTTCGCGGCAGCTGTTACGTGATGTTGATGATGGTACGGCGCTTCTTGAGTTCCGTAATAACTTTGTTGTTGATGTTCACTTCCGGGAGTTCCCAACTGATGAGGGTGTTGATAATAAGATGCGTACTGTTGGCTAACACCAGTATCACAACTACGAGGCTCAGCTTTTACTGTCGCAGTAGCAGTGCTTGAAAGAAGTGAGGTGTGTCCGAGGTAGACTGGTCTTTCGGACGTTACCGTCGAGTGAGACGACGGTTTTGGATTATCGATTTGTTGCTGTTGAGATCTTTGCTGCTGTTGTTGTTGTTGTTGTTGTTGTTGACTCGGTTTTAACTCCGCTAATTTTCGTAAAAAATCAACAATAAAAATTAAAAATGAAAGAAAAAAAAAAGGATAGAGAAAACTATTTCGATTTTCTAAACTCTCACCTCCAGAGGGTGAAGATGTTGTTGAGGTTGAAGTTTCGTGGTCACCAGAAGGCCTAGCGTTTGGTTCTGGCGTTTTTTTCGGCTTTCTTTTACGCGTTTGTATACCGTCCTTTCTCATAGCTAAGGGACGATTTACACCGTGAAGTTTAAAGTAAAGGCCACATGCGTTGCAGACTGGTTCACCTTCGTTGTTTCTTCTCCATAAGGTTGTCGTCCTCGTGCCGCAATTTGTGCAGCAGAGGCCAAGCCGTCTTGTTGCGGTCTGAAATTCAGAGATCTACCCCATTGCTAAAACGCTCCTGTCTCAAAATTTTATATCAAATCTGAGAATTTTTATCATAAAGAAAATTTCTTCTTTCTTTTTTTTTTTTTTTTTTTGCAAAAACACAGTTTTACTATTAAATTGAAAATTTCTAGAAATTTAGAGAGAAATGTACAGAAAGAAAAAAGAAAAACACATCTTTTAGGTAAATAATGAATCATTCAATTCGTTTATTTTGTAAGTGATGATTTTTTTATTTTTTTTTGTTATTGCAAGATTGCGAATAGACTTACGAGGCGCTTGGAAGGTTTTATCAACGGACGATTCATTCCGTTCATTTTATGGTAAAGACCACAAGCATTGCATAGGTAATGTCCTGTCCCATCCCTCCGCCATAAGGGGGTAGATATAGCCCCGCAATTGACGCATTCTCTGCCTTCACCAAATTGAAAATCCATTGCCGTGTCTGTAAAAAATGTATAAAATTTCAAATTCATTCAACCTCAAGGTTACGCAGTTAGATTTTTCGCTAGAAAAAAACTTGGTTGAAATTTTAGCTGTGAGAAGCGATGGGGTCTATCGAGTGAAAAGAATCGTATCAATTATCTGTACAATCATCAAAATAAGTAAAGTTGGAATCAGCAAAACAGTAAAATGCCTCATATAAAATCGAGAAAAGGAGTTTGAAGTCTAGTTTTTTTCTTTTTCTTTTTTTATCTTTTCTGGTTTAATGCGAACTATGCAGTGCAGAGCAAGCGACGTTTCCATTCGTCAGAACTACTTAATCAATACCTCATAGGGTCTCTGTCCAATAGTGTAAAAGCCAGCTTACACGAATATTGATAAAAACTGATAGAAATTAGGAAAAAAAGAAATAAGAAAATGATAAAAATACTTGTTTTTTGTTTCTTCTTTTTATCCGCTGATTTCCGCAAAACTAGTCTAAATCCTAGATAGCAAAAAATAAACCTGCATATCTATTATTGGTTGAAACTAAAAACCGTTCGATTCTATGTATAAAATTGTGAAAATATTGAGAAAAAAAAACAAATTGTCAAAAAGTTGATTCATCCTGTACTTTTTTCAATCACCGCGTTACGTGTGAGTGAAGAAAAAAATGCCTCGTTTTTATGTCTGTGTGGGTAAAAAAAAATATCAGATGGAAAGAGAGATATTTTTTTTTTTACAGGAGAGAGGCGGGGGAGAGAATATTAAGAGTTCAAACTTCAAACGCATACGATCTCTGGCCGCAGCGCTAAGTGTCGGTTCGGTCGCGTTTGGCACGGGCCTTAAATATAAAGGACGATGAAGCATACATGTGTATATTATACGCATTGAATGCTCTTGACCCTAAGTTGCTGCAGCAAAAGCAACAGCAACAGCAGCAGCAGCAGCAGCATCAGCATCATCGTATAGCTTCTTTAAATCTAAACCCACGTCAAAGATGCCGCTATCACACCACTCGTCGCACATGGCTCTCCCATGACTGCCCTGCAACTTTGGTATAGAAGCTAGATTCTCCCTCCTATATACCCAAAACCTCGAGGAGAAACGCGTCTGCAAACTCTCAAGACGAAGCAATCCTGATAAGAGGATCTAGGAACTTGAGAGATATAAATTATAATAAAAAAAATAATAAAAAATAAAATAAAAGAATGAATGAATGAAAAAAACAGGGCAAAAAGATTCTTTCAAAATTGATACCGCAAAAAAAAGAAGAAAATAAAATAAGTAAATTTATAAACTCATGACCCACCGTAGGGCGATGCCCTCTGAAATCCACTTCCATCGTACGCCCTCCATGATGACATCATTGCTACATTTTGAGCGTAGAATGGTGCAGCGGCTGCTGCAGCTAGGGTTGAATGGGGGTGAGCAGAATGAGGATGACTTGTGTGAGGAACATGAGGACCGTGAGGACCATGGGGACCCATACCGGCTGTAGAAGTCCCTGAGTGACTTGTGAGAGCGTGGTGAGCCGCGTAAGACTCAACTCCGTGTTGCCATGAAGCTGTTTTCTCCCTAATTATGATAAAACACAAACAAAAAAAAAAAAAAAATAGAGTATTAGTTGAAATTAATTAATGAAATTTTTCAGGGCTTGGAAAATTTCGGAATTTTCATTCCTGCTTGGATTTAAAATTCGACTATAAACGGTAAAAATTCTTCTCCCGCACTACGAGATTTCGATTTTATGGTTATTTCTATTTTTCAAAATTCTGTAAAGAAAAATTTCAACCTTATTTAGTTTTAGTCAGTTTTACAGAAATTAATCAGAAATGAAAAACCCTAATTTCACTTTTACCGGATTTTAGAAATCCGAGTTTATCCAGTTTTAAAAATATATAAAAATTCTAAAACCATAGTAAATTTTGATAATCGCTACTATATCGCATTTCCAGTCCTACAATTCATCCGACAAAAAATAACTTTTCCAATTTTATTTCCAAGAGAACCTCACTCACCCCTCAAGCTAAAAAAACATTCCTCACTTCATTCCGTGATTATAAATTTCTTTTTTTTTTTTCCTGTTCAAAAATCAGAAACATCAAGAAATACACTAAAAAAATTTGTAAAAAAAACAAAACAAGAACAGAAAATTTCGAAACCGTTTTTCAACCCGTTTTTCAAGCTTCTATAATTTATATATAACCCGTTTTTGTTCCAATACGGAATGAAAGGGTTTTAGAAGAAAATAATTCCAACTAATTACCAAGCCGGCGATGCTGATGTAGAAAAGGAATGATACTGTGCTGCAGTTGCTGCCGACGCTAAAGTCGGTCTTGAAGATGGGACGTAGACAGGAGCTTGTAGTTGCTGAGTGTGTTGTTGCTGTTGTTGTTGTTGCTGTTGTTGTTGTTGCTGCTGTTGTTGTTGTTGTTGTTGTTGCTGTTGTTGTTGCTGCTGGGATTGTTGCTGGTAATCCGAGCCTGCGCCGTACCCGGTGCTACTACTTCCGTGAAACATTATCTATACCAACGATTGCTTTCAACGCGATGGTATACAACATCTGCTGCAACTGTAATTTTATAATAATAACAAAAAATAAAACAAAAAACAACAATTAAAACATATAATTACATATCCGCGTTACTAATGCCATAAGGTCGTATAGGTGCCAAAAATTGAATAAAAAAAACTTCCATCGTTTTGGTGGCAAAATCTTTTTCATGTCATATAACATCGTTTGGACATATCCGTAAAACAACAACAACAACAAAAATTCGGACGCTTACGACCTTATAACATATAATTACATATCCGCGTTACTAATGCCATAAGGTCGTAGGTGACAAAAATTGAATAAAAAAAACTTCCATAGTTTGGGTGGCAAAATCTTTTTCATGTCATATAACATCGTTTGGACATATCCGTAAAACAACAACAACAAAAATTCGGACGCTTACGACCTTATAACATATAATTACATATCCGCGTTACTGATGCCATAAGGTCGTAGGTGCAAAAAAATAAATAAAAAAAACTTCCATGGTTTTGGTGGCAAAATCTTTTTCATGTCATATAACATCATTTGGACATATCCGTAAAACAACAACAAAAAAAAATTCGGGTGCTTACGACCTTAAGGCATTAGTGACGCTATATAATGACGATTAGAATATTTTCGTTTTTTATTTATGAACAATATATATTCTTATCTCTATCTAGCCGATAAATTTTGCTTGTACAACGCGCTACAGTTTACTCGCGTATGTTACACACGATACTATAATAGGAAAGAAAAAAAAAAAATGAAAATGAAAATGAATAGAAATGAAACGGTGGCAGCTTTGTAAACTAGCGTTAAGTAGTATGATAATTAGATTATCTTTTACAGCTGTGCTGGCATATATGGTGTATAATCTGAAGCGACGCATTATCGTTTCATAGATAAAAAAAAAAAAGAATTAAAATAAGAATTAAAAGTTATTTGAATTCGCACGTCATGGAAGAAATACATATTCTGTGTAATTTTTGACTCGCATGGGATGTAAAACCATCGAATAATTTTCTGCCCCCTAGAGACGAAAGAGTACGAAATTATTTTGTCAAATTTATACAGTATCTGATAATCGAGTAAAGAAATTTGCGCATGTCAGATCTGCGCATTCGCTTACGCGCATGCGCAGACCTTAAACTCAATCAGAAATAATATAAAATGAAATGAAATGAGGTAAAAAAAAAAATAAAAAAAAAAAACAGACGAAGAAGGGGGAGCGAGAGAATCAGAGATAATATACGAGAGAGGGAAAGAGAGAGAAGGCCAGAGAGCGCAGTCGTGTCTCCTCCTTCGTCGATCAGAGATACCATGCGCAGCCATCGCGGCTTTGAGCTCAGCTTTAGCGGATTGTAGGCGGTACCATAAGGGACTTCGTTTAAACAGGGTAGACGATATGTGTACAGCGGGATATTATTACCGGATTATCGATACATTAGTATTTATTCACCAAAATTTCCGATCAAAAAATCAATTTCAGAATTTGAGAATTTTTCGATTTTCTCAATTCTTTACATATTTTGATGTTTTTTGTTTTTTTATTTTTTATTACGATTCAATACCAAAAAAATAAAAAAAAACATAAGATCAAGATGCGATTAAAAATTTGTTTTTCATTTCATAAAAATTCAATGAATTCCTTTTTCGTATTTTTTTTTTCTCTCTCTCTCTTTTTATCCAAAATGAGTAAATTTTCGAGAATAGATCCGTTGTTTTTGAAAATTTTCACGAATATTTTCTATATTACTGTAAAATATTATATATCTATATCTAACTTGAACGAATGATTGCAGTAAAATTATCAGAAATTTCGGTGCTTATCGTTTTTTGTTTTGTTTTTTTTTTCTTTTAACTTGACGTTAATTAACGGAGAGAAAAAAAGAAAAAAAAAAATAGTATAGCTATCTAATCTCGAGCAGGATAAAAGTTGATTTTGACGTTTGTTTTTTTTTCTACTTTCTTTCTTTCTTTCTTTCTTTCTCAGAAATTAGGTATTTATACTATTCATGAGAAATTCTGTAAAGATTTTCGTCGAATAATTAGGTATTTTTTTTATTTTTTATTATTCTTACATTTCCCGAAGAGATCGCGATCGGTCTTAGAATGAAAATAATATATCGTCGCATGTATCGGTTGAAAAACACATTTTTTGATAATTTTACTGCCTGTATAAAAGATTTGACTAAATTCGATGAATTTCATTTTCTAAAATTTTGAATTTCAAGATACACACTGTGATTGTGTATAATCGAGAAATCAATTGGTAATAAAAGAAAATATTCAGAACTCGATGAAGGTTGATAAAATAATTTCGATACTACGATCAAAGGCGAAAAAAAAAAATGTTAATCGATGACTTTGGACGGTGCATTTTATAAGTATGTGAAAATTATCTACGCGAATGATTGTGTAACATTGAATAAACCGCAGTTTGTGGTTTTTCTTTCCCGTGTCACTTCAACGACTTATTTAATCTATTATAATTGTATGAATTCCGGCCACGTGCAGCTGCTACATATCCATACTACCGGGATAAAGTAGACGATAATAATTAGCGATTATATTAATAAATAAACGATCACGTGATTATTGATCGTCTGTCTGCATCGCGTAACTTAATTCACGTACTAAAAAAAGTCAAATTCGTTATCTTTCGATCAACGAAATGTGTAATCATATTTTTCATCAAATTTTCATATTTTAGGGGCTGCGAAAATTTCTAGGGAAAATGCAATCGACGGTTTTCTAGTCGTCTTAGACTCTCATGCTAATAATAATTAAAAAAATCACTGTGCGGATTCACTCCTACGAAATACGTATGATATTCTTTTTCTATCTGATAGAATTTTTCTTTTTCTTTCTATTTATCGAATAGAAACCCAAAGTGCGACAAATTAACGATTTTATTTTCCTTAGACGTTAGTTTTGTTGTCAGAACTAAAATTCCATTTTCTGGATCTAATTTCTCCGATCTAAAGACGACGTAAATTATTTTTATTTTTTTACACCCGTAACGAATAATCCGCGATTACTCAACCTTCAAGAATCGCTAGACACACACCACCAATTACAACTATATGCAAATGATGAATGATCTCTGTATAAAAAAAAAAATAATCCATCCTCTATAAAGTACCGAATAAAATAATCAACGCAGTTCTTAATTAGGGTGGTGTTTTTTTTTTTTTTTTTTTTTTTTCGGGGGAGGGAGGGGAGGGTGTGAGAGGGCAGAGAGTAGAGATTCACTTCGCGTTTCAAGTTGGCGCCACGAAGAGTGCATTTGTTGGCGCCGGCTGTAGGCGTCGGCGTCCGCGTCCGCGTCGGCATCGGTATCGTCGGGACCGTCGGGTGGCGTCGGTCTCGAAGTAGGTACATCAGAGTGGATCTGTCACCCGCCGTTACATTGCACCCGGCTATATGGCTACGAGACTCTATACTCTAAACTATACTCTGGTCATTTCTTGTCCTTAGTACAAGGATACCCATATCTCCGTAGTATAAGGTCGCCGGACATTAGGTATATATCTATACTGCACTAATACGCAAGAATACCTATGCAGGTAGATTTCTTTTATCCCACTCCGAGGATCAGGTGGTCAAAAAACAAAAAAAAAACAACTATGTCCAAATAGGACATAGCCAACTCTATATATGGGATTGTGTAGGTGTTACAAATACTTGTAAGGATATATAGGTACGCTTACCTAAAAAAAAAAAAAAAAAATACTATATATACACTGTCAGATAAATTGACTACTCTCTCTGTATGCCTGAAAACGTATTATATGAATATCTCAGAGTATAGCTTTCAGACAATGGTTCAGACTTAGACCTCTAGGGTTTATTGATACGACAGCTAAGGCTTGATAGGAAACGCTAATGGAACGAAACGGAGATTTCATCAATCCCAAAACCGTAGTATGGTACCCCGTCGTACCTATTTACCACTTTCGAAAGCCCACGCTATATTCTGACCAATTGAACGAGAACATGGGATGAATTGAAAACGTCATTAAATCACGAAAAGTATCTAAACTCTTATAGGTGTGTATACAGCGTGTCCCAGAATTCGCGACGAGGAATTAACAGAGTAAATATTTATCAAAAACGGGATCGAAATTTCCTTAGCCGTTTTTTCCGGAAAGGCTTAGATTTCTCGTTATAATTATTTCAAATCCAACCAATGACGCGCGGCTTATAAACGGACGTTCGTCGATGTGATTACCGCTCGGTTGTATGCGCGTCTCCCAGCCTATTGTCGCCGCGAAACAAAGTGCACACAACCAAGCGGCGAGCACACCGACAAGCGCCCGTTCTTACATCGCACCTTATTGACTGAAATTGAAATAATTATAGCGACAAATCTAAGCATTTCCGGAAAAAAACGGCTCAGGAAATTTCGATCCCGTTTTTGATCAAGATTTACCCTGTGAATTCCTCGTCGCGAATTCTGGGACACCCTGTATACCCAAAATCCTGAATAACGAAACTATAGTTTCAATTTTACCTAATCGGTAAAAATAAATAAAATAAAAATAATAAAAAATTGAATGATAGTTTTATAAAATTTTGTTTAGAGTATATCGTGGGTTGATTTTATAATTCAAAGATCGCGACGAGTATAGCCGGAGATTCTCTGAGAGACGAGAAGTTCGATTAGAAGATGAGGCGCCAGGACGCCGGCGCTACGTAGAAGGGTTTTCTTGTAGTCCTCTGGTAGTCTGTCCTTTTCCGTATTAGTAGACGTCCCCCCGGGTCCCCGTCTCAGTGGAATAACCGTGCCGCGTCGTTCGGAAGGAATCTTAGCCCCGGTGACACACTCGGAGTTAAAGAATTAACCTTCTGATTTCTTCGGTAGTCGAAAATTAGTCTGATTCCGTTATTTCGAAATCTGAATTATTTGACGTCGAAAAATAAATCGAGATTATATAGAAAATCAGGAAAATCAGATCTTGACGAGTTTCAAATCAGATTATCTACTTAAATTTTCCTACTTTTCACTGCTTTCCTAATATTAACGGGATACGAACTGGGGAGGATAGCCGACCTCCCCTAGACCGGAATATACGAGGGTCGTACGCCAGCTCCTGACAGAGGCTGGGCGCCGGGGAGGTGTGACCCCGGGAATAACCCGAAACCTTGATGCAAACATCAGATAAATACCCAAGGGTTCACTAGCTCGGACAACGGCACGCGTCCAGAATCCCATGAGGAGGCTGTAGGCTCCGGATACATCTTTACATCTTTATATATTATATATATTAGGGTGCTTTTTTTGGAATGACTATTTTTTTTTTTTTTTTCAACTCCCCATTGAAAATCTTGTAGTAGACGTCGAATAAGGAATCCTGTCCAATTTTTAGCTCTTAATTACAATTCTAAGAACTTGCACTTTTCTTTTTAAGTTTTCCCATGCTAAAAGCATGTAAATATTACTACTTTTTCTTGAGCCGCGCACAACTCAGCCGCATTTCAATGGATTGTTCTCATCCAAGACTAATTTCACAGAGAATTTAATGTTCTTCAAAAGTGCCCATGATAGTTTGATTGATTTGAAAATATTGAACTTGACATTTTGTTAGAATTTTATATTTCAAAAAATCAAAGTCCTTATATCTTTTGAAATACTGGTTTGAGAGACTTTATTCATTGGACTTTTTTGTAGAGAAATAAATTTCCTACGAAATTGCCAAAAAGTTTTTTTCTCCAAGTCCAACTGTTTATTCGCCCACAGTGAGAAAGAAGAATTATGCATAAAATCGACTTTGAAGGCTCACACAGGTGCAGCGGTTGAATCCACAGCCAAACTACCTGAAGCACTTTTGAAGAACACTAAATTCTCTGTAAAATGAGTCTTGGATGAGAACAATCCATCGAAATGCGGCTAAGTTGTGCGCGGCGAAAGAAAAATTCGTAATGTTTACATGCTTTTAGCATGGGAAAACTTAAAAAGAAAAGTGCGAGTACTTAGAATTGGAATTAAGAGCTAAAAATTGGACAGGATTCCTTATTCGACGTATCAAATATTTGTCATCCCTGTTAGTTCGTTAAATGGATTTGAACTCGACATGAATGAAGATTTTCTAATGAATGGATATTAGAAAAATATAGATAATATATTTTGTTGTTATAGCGTATTAGATAAATGTATAATTTATCGTATGTATCAAAAAGCACTTAAAAAATTATCAAATTTGAATATACATTTATAGTACATTAATTATGTATGAATTATAAATAGTTTACGATAAGAAATTGACCACACAGAATTCGCGAAATTAATATCTACTCTTTTCTAAATCTCAGATATCGAACCAGGTAGCTACTCAATCTTTTCTCTTCGATGCCCGATTTGATGTAATAAAAAAAAAAATAATACCACTTTACGATCAGAATTTTGTATTTTTTTTCATTCATTTTCTTTATATATATAAATTATGGGCTTGGTTTAGAAATAGAAATAAAAAACAAAAACGAAATTTCATAACTTTTATACAATCCCAACAAATATCTGCACATGTATGTCACTACGTGATATACGGATCGAATGACACCAACTATACAAACTATTTGTACGTATAGAAAATTTTACTCTCATTTCTGTTTTTTTTTTTTTTTTGTTTTTTTTCTATAGAATATTCTATCCTTTAAGAAGAGATTCTCTCCGCAGTCGTATGTGCAGAGTGGACCATAATTTTTATCGTCTTAAAAACGACGTGATAGAAATATATCTGATTTTTATTCCATTGTTAATACAAATCGAATTGTTTGTAACATTTTGTAAATTGACGTCTGTATAATCGCAAGTGAATCATGCGATCGAAAGAAGAAAAAAATGAAAGAAAAAGAAAAAAATGAATTCTGACTAATACGAATATATGATCTATATTATTAATATTTACCGCGTGATTTGCAACGCGTAAAATATTCTCATTTATTTTTACCATATTCAAATGACTATCTTCTTTAAACATCGTGCGTCCCGCGCTTAGTTCTGGTAACTAAGCGATAAAATAGTATTACGTATCCGGTTGAGAAATTATTATTATTATTTATTTTATTTTTTCTTATTTTTTACACGATTAGATCTGCTCGCATTGTTATATATGGGGCATTCCACGCCAACTCGACCTGAGTCTGACCCTCGACCCCTTGGATTTCGTTCTTAATTTTTCATATGGTTGTTCCATCTTTCGAAAGCACACTGAATTTTTTTTAGATTTTTTCTATCAAATTTGTTCAAATAGAAAATCAATTACTTAAGGAAAAAATCACAACGAAGGACATTTTTGAAAAATCTGAAAAAATTCTCAAAAATCCTGAACTCGATTTCAAAAATTTCAGTCCGTGGATCAGAATGGGCCGCCGCTCGGTTCTACCGTCCGTTGCGATTTCCTGGAAAAAAACCAAATCAATAAATAAACGCAAAAGTCAGTGTACTGTGAGCAGTTGCTTGAACGTTCTGATACGTAACTCCGAATTTTTCAGAATTTTCTGAGATTATTTTAACTGCCCACAGTGAACTGACTTTTGCGTCAATTTTTTTTTTTTCAGAAAATCGCAAATGACAGATGAAAGCAAGCGCCGGCCCACTCTGATCCACACACCGAAATTTTTGGAATCGAGTACAGGATTTTTGAGAATTTTTTCAGATTTTTCAAAAATGTCCTTCGATGTGATTTTTTCCTTAAGTAATTGATTTTCTATTTGAACAAATTTGATAGAAAAAATCTAAAAAAAATTCAGTGTGCTTTCGAAAGATGGAACAACCATATGAAAAATTAAGAACCAAATCCAAGGGGTCGAGGGTCAGACTCAGGTCGAGTTGGCGTGGAATGCCCCATATACAGATGATTGTTAATGAATTCGGGCTGGTTTGAAGTTACGAATTTTACAATGTTCCGAAAAGACGAAATTCTGGATAGATTTTAGACGATTTTAAAATTTTTGCAAATCTTCAAAATCAGAATATTGGAATCGATAACTTCATCATGTCATTAATAATTGACACGATTTTCAAACTTCTTTTTCTTTACAAAAAGTCGATTTCAAATTTCTAAGATATTAGCCTTTCGGACCGTTAGCTTTCGCAATTTTGAAAATAACATTTCTAAAAACTGTAAATCGGTAATATTCAAATTTTTACTGTACGGGACTTTGAAAATTCGGAACTTCAAATTATTAAATCACATTTAAATCGTCTGATAAAATAATTAGAGATATTATAAACGAATAAATAATTATACGTATTGCGTAGTTTATACAAATTCTGTGTGTTTTTTTGTTTTTTTAACATGTGTATATTATAATTGTACCAGTTAATACACCGTGCTTTAGTTTATACATAAAAAAAACAAAAAACATTTAGATAGTATTCTAAGCTTATCGCAATACACATATAATGTATAGTGCCTTATCTGCATTACGCCCAAATTTATTTTACTTTTACTGCGAATATAAGCGGCAGTAGCCAGGCAACACGCGAATATAATTTACACTTTATGAATCGTATATCCACGTACATATTTAGGGTGGTCCTTAATTTGATCATTTTCTAATTTCGATGCTCCCATATGGGGGAGGTCGTCTCGAAATATGTACAAAAAAATGTAGCCAAGACTCCAGGTTTCTATTTCGATTCTAATTACCGTCTCAAAGCCTTCGAATTTTCTGATTTTCAATAAAACACGATTTCAGACATTTCGCAGATAATTTCTTTTCCTTCCTATTGCAGTATAGCTACGAAAAAGATAAATCTGAAACTTGATACACTCCTCACCCTATAGTAGCAGGTATTCCATGAAAATACGACAGATTTTTCAACGATATAATTTTCGAAGCTACAACGCACAAAAAAAAAAAAAAAAAAGAAAAGAAAAAAAAATTTCCTCATCTTCAAATTTTGTTGAATAAAATTTTGTCGTTTCTAAAAAATCTGTTAATTTTTTTTTTCACGGATACCTACTACTGTAGGTAAGAAGTTTAAGGTGTTTCAGATTATTCGTATCTATAATGCGATTGGAAGTAAAAAAAATAACACCGAGATAATAAAAATCGTGGGTTATTGGAAATGGAAAATTTCGATGGGGTTTTGACTACATTTTTTCGTATATACTATTTCAAGACGTTTAGTACCACGTGGGAGAATCGAAATTCAAATATTACCGAATTAAGGACCACCCTGATACCTACACATACCGTGTAAGCATACATACACGTATTACCATGGATACATTGAACAAGCAATAACAAAACGATCGTAGTAGGTATATGTTACGTACTTATTCAACAAACGAGAGACAAGCTTCTCACTCATTTTCATATTCTATAAGGGTAATGAGTATATCGCGATAACTCATAAGGGCCGATTATTCATTCGAAACTAATTTATTATTTAATATTCATTTATATATTATATAATTATTACTAAAATTCGTAGTGAACGATGATTTCGGTACCTTGGCCTTATATAGTGTGTTTTATACTACGAGTATTGATTCGGTTTAAGGTTGCATATTCAACCTACTATCTCACGCGATTTATCAACGGATTTCTGTATATTAAAGTGGTTCTTATTTTTTTATATTTATTTTTCTTCTTCACTTTCAATTCATTAGGAATGATGTAAAGAAAAAATAGAAAAAAGAAAGAAAAGAAAACGAACAGAAATTATTGAATGCAAAAATCAAAAATTACATTTTTTTTTTTTTTTTTTTCGTAAAAATGATAACCATCGCGCGGTTCTTGTGGACGCGGTCAATAAATTTCTATCTAGTAATAGTTTTGAGGAAAGTAGAGCTTTGTTGGTGTATATTAACAGCTATCTAAGAAGGTTCGTTAGATATTGCGTGAGAGATTAGACGTTAGGATAAGAAAAAGGAAAAATAAGAATAAGAATAAGAATAAGAATAAGGGAAAAGGTAAGAAACAAAGACTAAATATCCCAGGTATATCCAGATGTCGTTTTATCTCGTTATTGGAAAGTCGTGTTCTCCGCCTAAAACCGGAAGTCACTGAAAATCCTTGTACCCTTAATTCGAGGTACACCCTGAAAATATTTTTCTACTTGGTTTTTTTTTTGTTTTTTTTTGTTTTTTTGTTTTACAAAAAGTAGAAAAAGAATAAAATAAAAATATGTTACAAGACGCACATCCGTTCATCGAAACTACTCGATATAATTTTATACTTTTGAATTGTATGTCTAAAAATCTGAGTTTAATTCTCGTAAACTTTGGGATGCATAGTTTCGTCAGTTTACTTATTTCTGATCTAGTAGGTATAGAGACGGGTATATAAATATTAGAATCCAAGAAACGGTGTCTCACTTTTTTATTTTTATTTATATTTCTATTTTTTTTTAATTTTTTTTCCTTCTTTTTGTATATTTTTGCATTTTTATTGAACGTTTTTCAACTTCGCACGATTTGACGCCGGCTACTTATTTATTAAATACAGTGACAATCCGTTGGTTATTGGCTATATACCTACGCTACGTGATCACCCCACGCCATCCATACCGATGTAGTTACCATATGCCTACTCGATAGATCGTTATCGTAGTGTCCCTGATCGTGCTGGAATTGGCTCTGAGATCCGCGTGCGGTAATAAAAAGGGTTTTCAATTGCCTATACGTTCGATTATTATATCCACGTTACGGTATATATATATATAAATTTATTTATTTATTTATACGTATATATGTACAAACATTTATACGATCTAAGATCGCGAAATACAAATCGCGGTATAAGGTACAAGTTTCAATTTTTATCACGTGATTATTTCCGCATCATTATTCTACGTTGCAGTATTATAATATAATAAACTGGAAGAAAAAAAAATAATCCGATATTCCGCTAGTCGTTACGATTGTTCGACACAATTTGAAAAGGTGATTATATCTTTTCCAGTTTGGATACAAAAAAAAAGAAAAAAAAAAAAGGTCGTTTTTTTTTATCATGGTTTAAAAAATTTCAAAAATCGTTATAAACTTTGATAAAGTGAAGAAGGATGGGGGGAAAAAAAAAAAAAAAGGAAGAATTCCAAAATGATGTAGATGAGGTCTATTTTTTCTCCAATGTCAGAGAAATTTCTCACAGTGAAAGTTTGAAGATGTTGAATAAAAAAAAAAAAAATACAAAAAAACAAAATGCGTTATGGGTTACGAGGGGAAAAAAATCGCTGAGGTATTTTCGATCCTAATTTTCGAATTGAGAATTCCAAAAAAACCCTTTAAGAGATTACGTGACGAATTTTGAATCACCCTGTATGGGTATAGAATAGCTATATGGTCGGCAGTTAGATCGAAATTGTGAAAGGTCCTGCTGCTGCTGCTGCTGTTGCTGCTGCTGCTGCAACATCGCGGTGAGAAACTGAATTTGGAATTTTAGTAGTAATTATAATATTAAACTGGCCGCGATATGTCGTCCTGTCCCCGTGTCCTGACTTCTCCAATTCCCTTTCCTCCCCCTCCCCCTCCCACCCTGTTTCTCCACATATGCGGTATTCTGGAAGAAACTTTTCATCGGTAACAACATCCTTGTTTCAGGCTGTGTGCCGCCTAAACAGCGGTTCTCAAATTTTCAAAAACATTTGCCTCTCTTCATTTGTTTTTTTTTTTTTTGTTTTTTTTTCAACAAATTTATGTTCGCAATCTTATATAGCGGATTGAATTCTTATTATACTTTTTTGGCTTTTTCATTTATATCTTTTCTCTCACCTCGGGATAACCCCGTGAGAAAAAAAATCAAGAAAAAGAAAAAGAGAAGAAAAAAAAAACCAAAAACACATATATATATATATACATATATAGATTTATATACATATATACTTGTATGTATATATCCATAGGTGCTCAACTCGTTTGACATCATTTTATTGCTTCACCAAAATACCGTTGGTTATACATAACACCATAATAGATATACATATATGCTGGACTTCTAAGCTGCGAAGTATATATATAATATATATATATACATATAGAATTATACCTATATAGTATTAGTTTGATGAAACTGCAACACACCATAGAGAACAGGTATATATAACAGCGGTGTTGCAGTTTCGTGTGTAATAATTTATGCACTATTATTTTTTTTTTTGTTCCTCGTTCTTTTTCTAGACAAAAAGTTGTCGCGAAGAATCTTGTCGTTTCCTATTGGCGGTATGTCGACCGATATATATGTATATATATTTATATATATTATATTGGATTTCAACTGTATGTAATAAATTATTTCATTTCTTTTTTTTTTTTTATTCACTCGTTTCGTTCATTCTTTGTAAAATTATTCCGAAAAACTATACTGTTTCGTACGTATATTATATATATATACATGGATATATAGGAAATTAGCGTGGGAGTATATTGCACACATATATATATATATAGTCTCTCGCGGCTCCTTATATACATATATATATATACACCTATGCGAGTGTGTAGATTGAAATATAAGGTTTATCGACCCTGATTGAATGAATAAAGCGTATATATACGTATAGATATAAATTTTTATCCAAATAATAACTTGTCGGACTCGTTAGAATTCTATTAATACCGGTAAATCTTGGATATACGTGTACCTATACGTATATAGTAATAGGAATATATAAATAGGTTGTGTGCATCAGTGGGATTAGTTGAACAGGACAGGAAGAGCTTTATTTAAATAAATACAGTTGCTCCTGTATATATATATATATATATAAATACACACATATGTGATATCACGCGCGCGTGCATGCGAAGCTGTTGCATGCAGCACGTTTGCAAACTGAACTTGAACTGTGCAGTGCAGCACCAAGACGTATAACTGTAAATTGATACTATATATAAAGAGTTGTAAATCTTGTTACTTCGATCAGGAATAGAGGGAGAAATCGTTTGAAAATAAAACAAACAAAAAAAAAAAACAAAAAAACATTTCTTTAACATTGAATTTATGCGCTCATCGTTTTTTTACACCGTTTTATTTCCTAACTATACGTATATAGTATGTAAATCTCTTAAATTAGGAAGAAACAAAAAAAAAAAAACAAAGAAAAAAAAATTGAAGAGGTACATGTTGTACATTGATTGTGCAGTTATACATGTAGAGACAGAAAATAGAAAAAAATAAAGGGAAAAGAGAGAAATAGGCAAAGCTAGGTTGTTGAATTCGTTGTAGTTAGTGGCGATAGGGAATAATTGCGATATACTATCAACTACCCCGCATTCCAATGTTATCGCCGATGCAGATGAGCGTTACTTGGGTACCTGCATATATATATATATATATAGAGAGAGAGAGAGAGAGGTATCATATATACACTGCATTAACCAGCTACCACCTATAGTAATAGTACTTATTTTATATGGTATAGGTAGTAACAGCTGTTATTTATCATTAAAGTTCTCTCACACATGATTTTACAATTCTAGTACCAATATAAAGTAATTGATAATCAATTTCCTACCTCTATCCATACGAAAAGAATTAATGGTATGCTCGCACTGATACGTACATACTAAACTGAAATTCACAAATTGGACGATTTTAAAGAAATTCTAATCTTTTTTTTTTCTTTCAATTTTATATTTTGTACATACATACATCTTACGGAACTTCTCCTAGCCCATGAGAGGATTGAGATTTTAATATGACCGAATTAGGAACTACCCTAATATACAGGGTGACCCAGGACTCTTGCTCTTACCGGAACAGGTAGGTTCCTTATCTAATTCTGAGACGAAAGTTTCTTTACGAAAACTCTGTAAGGAGAACGGTTCTCGAGTTATGAAAAAATCGCAATTGACCAATCAGAACGTCTCTCTATGATCGTAAGTATGGAACGAACGATCTGGACCGCTAAAACTATGAAGCGATTGACTAGAGAGACTCTCTCTGATTGGTCAATTGCGATTTTTAATAACTCGAAAACCGTTGGCCCTAGAGAGTTTCCGTAAAGGAACTTTTGACTCAGAATTCGATAAGTTAACTGCCTGGTCAATGAGGTGAGAGAGTTCTGGATCACCCTGTATATAAATATGTATACTGTACAGAGAAGTGTCGATATTATTTACGATCAAATTCAAATAAATGTAGGTATTAGCTATACCCATGCAGTATCCACTCTAATACCCATATAATTTAAATACATTTGATATTATTTGTGTACAAACGAGTTTAATCCTATCTTATGCATTATAACCGCGTTGTAGTTATACCAATAAATCAACAACTCTCATTGCGACATAGGTACGTGTGCAGAACTACAGTCAGAATTCACCTTTTACGTATATCCTCAGAGCGTAAACACACAAATCACAATATCCATGGTAGCATGAAGATTAGATTTACTTGAAAAAACAAGAAAAAGAAGAAAGAAAAAAACACAAAAAACCATACCGTTCTTTTCTTTTTTTTGTAAATTTCTTACTAAATTAATAAATACACCAATTTTAAAATAATGTCAATTTTCTTCTTCTTCTTCTTCTTCCTGTGTTCAAACTCGTGTCTATGAAGAAAAAGAATAAAAAAGCGAGAAAATCGTTTTGCAATCGCTATCGTGCAAAAAAAAAAAAAAAAGGAAAAAATTAAAAATTGAAATCTTGCTCCTATATCATTCTAATTATATTATATCGCATTAGTAATTAAATTTCTCGACGAACATAAACTGATACATTTTATACAATTATTCATCCCCTTTTATATCTATATCTATATCTATCTAATTTCTGAAGTAATTGCAGCAGTATGCCGTCACGCCTAGTCGAACAGGTTACTCGGGTGTTGTTCGTATGGATGGGTACCCACGTATGTACATACTTCGATCTTTACGCACATCCGTATATATATATATTTTTAACAAATTATCTGATATAGCAAAGCTGCGTTGCGTTGCGTACGAAAAATTTTAGCCAACGGCATATCAACAGCTACCTTATACCCATACCGCTGTTTGAACTATGAAAATTTATAACTATACTTAGTTATCTGCAGTTTCTAGTAGCTGACTTAGCTTTACTAGTTTTAATTAATACGGAATATAGTATATCCCTGTATATACCTATATAATATGTATATATATATATATAAATATATATCTAATCGGCATTCCGGTATGAATTAACCGTAAACAGCTATGATAATATATATATGCATTGCATACATATGTGACGTACGTACGTAAATGACAAATCAGTAATCCCTGATACTAAACGGTCCCCATATACGTATAAAAAAAAGCTTTAATGTTGTGTAAATTCACGTAACTGATACCCCGGTTACGCCTTGAGTCCCAGTCAGATGGCGCTGAGTGTCGTACGCATGCGCGCGAGTAATATATTGATAGTATTATAGGTAACCAGTTAGCAAGTGTTTATTAATTTATAAATTGATTTATTTATTTATTATATACCGTGCGATTATGTGGAAATTACAGGTATTCGAATATTACGAGACTTGCCACGAATATCCCTAGAGTCTGACTACTATTTCCGATTGTTGTCAAATACAAATGGCGATAGAACGTAGCAGGAATAGGTTATGTTTGTTGTGAATCTAGCAGACGACAATACTAGGGATATTACTGAAAAGTTGGTAGAGTTGCTAGCGCGATTTCACCGGCCAATGGTATTCGAATAAATCAGCGCCTGCGCATTTGGAACCTATAATTTCCACATAATCGCACGGTATATATATAGTATATGAATATATACTGGATCTTATTTATTTCTGACAAAATTTCTTGACCCTTTAATTATGTATGATCCGTTCTGTCTCTCCATTGCTGCTGTATCGCTTCGACGATTGACTAAAAACAAATTTTACCGGTTCTACATCCCACGTGCTAGCATGCATGGTTAATAAAATTGGTATACGAATACGATCGATGAATTTGATCGAGGAAACCTGCGGGGACCCGATCATCGTCATCGTCATCGTCATCGTCACCGACAACGTCAACGTCAACATCGTTGGTGACACTTTCTATACAATATATACTCAGGATGATAGGAAAAAAAATTACATAGTATAAATATATATTTAATGATAGTATAATTGATCACATGTGTGGGTATATACTATATACATATATACATACATTTATATAGACGTATATATTATATACACTAATACTTGAGAACTGAGTAAAGGCGACAAGCTTTTTAGGTCCGGAGTGAAATATTCGGACCGAGATACAGAGAGAGAGAGAGAGAGAGAGAAGGTGAGAGATGGATGTATATACCTACTTCGGACCTAAAAGATGTGACTCGAGTTATTGGAATGCCGTGAAATAGGTGTATATAATCATTCTTCCGCAAAATTATAAGCAAACTAATGAAAATATATTTTTTATACCTAAGACGAGAGATTAATGTGAAGGTGAAAACAAAAAATAAAAAAAATTAATAATTATATACGAAAATTGGCAATCGGGAAATAAATACAAATTCAAATGATCGATTTTAATACGGATATTGATTTTTTTTTTGTTTTTTTTTTTTGAGGTATACTTTTTTTACTTTTCGGAAATAGGTCGCTAATATATACATGTACATATATTTCTGGATATCGTTTACATGGGAATGTTGGTATTTATATAAAACTTAATCGATCTACATAGTTAAGTGATTTACGCGGTTGAGATCGTTTTTTTTTTTTCCTACATCCAAGGCATTGAGATAATTATATGATTATTGCAATAGTACAAGTATTTCGTGAAAGTTATTGAGAACATTTATTTTTTTTTTATTTTTTTTTTTTTCATTCATATACATATACATTATACGGAGAAACTTATATTGATACCTACATCGAATCAATTTTATTTAGAATTTTAATTTATTATATTTACAATTATTTTCTAAAGTTTCAATGAAATTGTTTGAAATTGAATTAGAATCGTTATATTCGCATCGTTTCGCATTCTAAAAAAGAAAAAAAAAAAGAAATAAATAATCGTTTATATAATGATTCCGATTCCGATATATAATAGTTGAATCTTGAAAATCGTGAAATTTTTGCTATTTGGTGTATAAAAGAAGAAGAAGGCGAAGAAGAATATAAAAAAAAAAAGAGGCAGTTGTTTTTTTTTGTTCATTTTATTTCAATTCTATTTTATTTTATTTTATTTTATTGTGATAGAATCTGGAAAAGGGGATTGAGATAAATAACGAAAAAAAATAAAATAAAAAAACGTCAAAAAATTTATATACATATTATATATATATATATATATATACCTGAGTGTATATACTTATATAGCTCTTATATCGGTACGAAATACGCTGATTGCTTTTTTATTCGATATATATGTGTAATTTAGAAATCTCTCTCTTTAAATTTCGACTTTTATATATATATACAAACACAGGTATAAAACACCGGTGCTAGGTAAAACCAGTTTCACGGTTCGATCAGTGGGCCGTTTCGTTTGAGGAACGTTGACGTATAGTATTGACGCGCAACATGCACTCGGAAAGAGTCCACGGAACTGATCAAAGAGATCATCACCTCACTCTCTCATCTCATACACCATCCTTTATTATCTCAACATTATTTTATTTTATTTTTTTTCCCCCTTTCTCTCTTTCTCTTTTACTCTTTTTTCTTTTCTTTCTACAAAGTTGCCACAGAGAAATGACATCGAGGCTAATGAGCCGCGGAGGTGGAGAGCGAGGAAGGAAGAGGAAAAGGAAAAGGAAAAGGAAAAGGAAAAGGAAAAGGAGACAGGCAAGATGAACATCTCGTGTGGCTCTCCTACGCGTGGCTAAATTTTCTTTTTTTTTTTTTCTTTTCAATTAATTTTTTGATCTATTCATCATCGTTATTTTTTTTTTCCTTATTTCGATAGTTTTCTTCTTTTTTTTTTTCTTTTTTTTTTTTTCGAATTTTGAATTATTCTCGGTTGTCATTAAATTTTATTTAATAACCTTATGCAAATATCCTGATCTCTGAATATCATATTTATCGTATAAGTTACACGTGGATGAGATCTATAGGAACCAGTCCTGTCCAACTGCCTAGAAACGTAGACGTAGACGTCTTGTCATTTGCTCCTGTATATCTACTGGAGCTTTTCTGCTCGGTTGAATTTGCCGAGCGATTATAACCGCTATAACCCCCTGCTATATGTATATATATATACACACTTCATTAATGTAGATTATATTATTTATTCACGTGTATATATAAATATATATGTATATACCCTGCACCACCTATACCTATATCGCCCACATATTATTTTGTCCTAGATACATATGCGATATATACCGATCGTGGTAAAGGTATGCGATCTATTCCGGATCTCATGCGCTATAGTGCTGAACCGTAGTGATAGATTATTAATTAGTATCACAATATTATTTAAATGCGAAAATTGATACTATACTATTCAATAATCTTTATATATACAATATACATACGATTTACAAATTACCAATTGAATTACGCCTCACTAATTCACTTGCATTATAAGGTAGTCAAGCACCTATATATATTTATATATATATATATATTTATGTATATGTGTATAATACATAATAGTATAATTTATTTCTTTATCTACATATATTAGTTATATTAATAATTTATGTAAAACTATATCTATAATATATTATATATCTATTACTCATGTATGTCGATTGCTGATGAGATCTTTTTCGTTAATTGATACACATATCAGGATAAATCCTGCTACTAATGCAGAGTGCAGACTATAAAATCTCAAAATGTCTGAAAAACTTTGTTCAAAAAGTTTCAGGGATTTCTTTTTTTTTTTTTTTCTAAGTTAGAGAATTTAGAATTTCAACTACTTACTTGAAAAGAATTTTTAAATATAGGTATGATAATTGCGTCGATGTTTTCAAATTATCGTAGATTTTGAAAACTTTTTTTTTTCTTTTTTTTTTTCTTTATCGCGTGAAAAAATATAGTTTCAAACACTACTATATATATATTTATATATATGTACGCTGGTCGATTGCACGAAAGCAATTAATTAAACGTAACTTTTTTTTTTAATTTTTTTTTTCTACCCTCCCTCTTATCAAATTCTACTATACATTATATATACGTATGTGAATGAATCGAGTTGTTTTATAAATAATTTTGTAAAACGAGAAAAAAAATAAAATAACAAAATAACAAACACGAATCAAAATAATTAGATTTTGATATTGACCTAAATTATCGATAGTCAGAAAAACACTTTTTCAATGTCACAATAATTTCTGCTAAATTTTTTTACACCTGATTCAAAAAATTCCATTGAAAATAATGAAAAAAAAAAAAAAAAGAAAAAAAAACCGATTAGATTGTTAGGAAGTGGGGAGAGAGATAAAATAAAAATAAAAAACGGATATAAATATATTATATACCCCATTCGATTGAATGACCTCTATAATGACGATATAGCTGAATGAGTGTGTGTATAATATAGGTTCTAAAAATCTCATCCAATAAAATCTAAAATTAGATAATTTGGATGAGGAAAAAAGAAAAAACAAGAAAAAGAAAACTACATAAAAAAAAAAAAAAAAAACAACTCCACAGGCAGAGACCTTAATATTCTCAAGTATAGTTTTAATCTCCGTATAGGTCTGTACACGCTCTGCATCCCTGTTTTAGGTACCTACTACATATATATATATATATATATACATATATCTGGTTTCAAGGATGATTTTCCTTCGATTATATTTTTAATAATATTACAGTTCACGGTCGATAAATGTCTCATATCCATACCTGTATACGTATTAGATAATGTACGAGATTATAGGTATTAAATATAGATATTGATCTTATATATATGTGATATCGTTCAATGTAACGTTATTATATAAGCTATGCGAGTTTTAAGTATATCAGAACTGCAACCTGCAACCTAGAGACTCAAGAAGTTTCCTGCATCATACTTCTCTGAACCCCGGTATAAACTACTAGGGTAGAAAATAAAGTCTTTAAAGTGGTTGGCGACACCGGCGACACCGTCGACACCGTCGGGACGTCCATCCCAGGCGACATCGGGCGTAAACTAATTAGGCCTGAAAATCTATACCAAACCTTACCGGCTTCTGACCGCCGTCCCACACCTAGACCTGATTTTCTATAATCTTACCGTTCAAATTTCACTGAATATTTCTATCTCAACGTTTCATTATTTCGTTATTATATCTGGTTTCAAAATTATTCCTTTTACATCGATCATCGCGATTTTATCTTTATCTTTATCTTTCTCAGATCTGATCAGATCCTCGATGTTCGAGTTTACAAAAATCATTCAATCAATTTTTTGACAAATTGATTTCTCCGATCGACTAATTTTTCAATTTCGAGATCACGATCTCCTCTTTCTTTCTTTCTATCTACTCAAATTTATATATTTCTTGAAATGTTTTTTTTTTTGTCATAAACGACGTCTTTGCCTACGGGAGAATAAAAATTCAAAAAAAAACACACAAATGACGAAATCGAGGAACCAACACCCTGATATAAACTTATGCATGTATATCGTTATTTAAGTAAAGGAGAGCGACGTACTGAATACGAGGCCAAGTAGTGATACCCTATCGTTGTCAGCCAGAGTTGGTTCGCGATTAGACCGGTTATTTCCGTCGTGTGAACTTCCGTGACGAGTTGTACGGCTAGTGCTTCTAGCCGTATTGCCGCTTCTGTATATAGCTAATCGTCAAACCTTACGTATATATAATGTTTAACGTATATATATATACATAAATATCTACATATATATATATATATGTGTCTGTCTCTCTGTGAATTTTCAAAAAGCATTACGCCTACTTTTTTTTTCTTATCTTTAGTTGTCAGGTATAGATTTGCTATATGGCTAAAGGCATATATACCCTAGGTATATAAATACATTGTCCTTATATACTTTGAAAGAAATCACTATGTGGGGACTGAAAACCGAAGTGATAATAGAAAAAAAAAACAAAAAATACTAGGAATTTTTAGAAACCGTTTTTTTTTTTTTTTTTTCTTGTTTTGTTTCCTCTTTTTTTTCTTCTCTTTTACATATTATCACAATTTTCTCGAGGACACTGGTACACTTTGGGCACGTGTAAAAATTTGAAAAAAAAACAAAAAAAACAAAAAAAAAATTCTACGCATATTAATATCCGTGAATGAATGAATGAATGAATAAATTAATTAATTGTTAGATTGATTGACATGATTAATTAATTAAACAGCGAGTTATATATATATATACATCAAAAGTCTTTGAAGGAATTCACCCAAAACTCAAATGAAGCATTAATAATTGGTTTGCTAATTAACACGTATTCACAACGTATGAGAAACCGGTAGGATATAATAACGCCACAGATCTTAATCCGTGGAGAAAAATAAACGTCACAAGGTCGCGAATTGTTGGCTACCGTTTGTTTTACGTTTTTTTTTTCCTCATATATCGTTTTTCTCATACGATTTTGGATTAGAAATTTTCTTTATTTTTTTTTTTTCACATATCAACATTTCTGGAGTGAACAAAAAAGATAAAGAGAAAACGGACAGTAAAATAAGAAAAGAAAATAGAAAATAGAAGAAAGAAAATGAAAAATTGATATAAAATCGATTCGTATTTTTTTTTTTTTCCTTTCTACTTGAGTCCTTTTTTTTTTTTTTTGTACCTACACACATCAAACTTCGCCCGCATTAAAATAAAAATAAATGTTATAAGCTATTCGAAGCAGCGCATATATGCAGGGGGTGGAAGTGGGCAAATGGATGGTAGCCGGACGGCGGTAACGTACAGTAAACGATAAGCTTCTCAACGCGATATGGAAAGTGCGGCACGAGGGCGCGATAGCAATGCCCATTGTTCAAAGCGTTAGAAATACCACGTCGTCGTATAGACGACACCGAAGAGCCATAAGCCGTCCATAGCTCAAGTACTCGGGTAGATAGGTAGGTATAGGCATAGGTAAGCATCTATGCCTCGAGTTGTTCGACTTCTTGATGTTTCGTGATTTTTTCTTCTTTTTTTATATATAGGACGCGTTTATATATATAGGACGTATATAGCTATACGTTTTATTTATATATATATATATATGTAAATACCAACGAACCATACATGTTGCATTTGTATCAGCATATATCACCCACATATATCGTCGGTAGCCGAGTTGCACACGTTTTAACAAAAAAAAAAAAAACTAAAAGGTAGGTAAAAGAAAAAAAGAAAAGTTGATAACGAGTAAAGTAGGTACGTTATATACTCATAGTATTTAGACGCGATATACTCATATACATAAGCTTTATGGGTTTATGTATGCCGGTGCCATCATTACTTCTCATATACCTTCTCATATACCAACTTATTCTTATCACAAAAATGAATCATGTTTAAGTAATATATAAATATATAAATATATATAGGGCATTTCGCACCGATTCTACCCCTTCGGATTCGGTCTGTATTTTTTTGTTTTCATACCGTTGTTGATTTTCAAATACGAAATCGTTAATTAAAACGATTGATTCTATAGATAGAATTTTGTCAAGAGTCTGTGAAAGACGCGAGTTGTAAATCTAGAATTTTTGCAGTAGCTGTGGAATCGCGACAAGTCTTACCGATATCGAAACCGATTTTAAACGCGTTTGAAAAATCTGATGAAATCATTGGTCATTAAATAATTAATCATTAATTAGCTATCCTCGATATCCAACGAAACCGTATTATTCATATTAATTTAACCGGTAAGTAGGGATACGAGTACACGACTACGTCTATCCGATCTAAGATCTTTTTCTCTGCAGTGTAAAGTCATTTTTTGTTTGGGTTTGGTTTTGGTTAAACGTGCTAATTACAAGACCAATGATTATTAAGTCCCCGTCATCCTTCACTCGAGGATTTCAATCAACCAGTTTTTTCATTTTTTTTTTCTCCTCACTTGCAACCGTGTGGAGATCTAGACCGTGCCGATACCGATCAATCAATCATCGATCAGTTGATTTTTAATTCTCGTTTTACATATATGCATCTATTATCGTTAGTATATTACACCTTATGACGCCATTTTACAATAAATCAATAAAGCGATGATAATTTCGATCCAGAAATACCGAAAGGGACGATTTTTTCACTATTCTCATTGTAAGAAAAAGTAGTAATATTTCTTATCAGATGCACCCAAAGTCCTCCTTTGCGTATCGTGGTCACGGTGCGAAAAGTATGACTTTAGATGCATGTGTTTAAAAAAAAGAAACTTTCCATACGGCGTGCGCAAAGTTCGATTTTGCGTGCATAAAATTCAACTTAACGCGTGCTGTGTTAAAAAATGAAGTTCGATACACGTGCGAAAAATGATTCTCGACTCACGTGATTGTTACCCTCGCTTTGCTCGAGCGAAAGACTTCACACTCGTTCGAGAATCAACACTTTCACACTAATATCGAAAAGTACTATTTCCACACGCCGTGAGCAAAGTACGATTTTCCTCACGCTTTGCATAAAATTGAACTAAACGCGTGTTGTGTTGGAAAAAAAAAAAAACAAGTTCTTCAGCAGCCATAAAGACCGAAAGAACTTAAACCTCAAACATCACACTTCCAGAGCCAAGCATAACTACCACACTGGGTTAGCGTAACCCAGAATTTTGTTTTGAAAATATCTCAGCATCCAATGCACCGATTTGGATGCTTTTTTTTTCAATCGAAGTGTCAAACAATCAGGGAAAACAATTTCTATAGAAAAAAAGCAATGGATCTTATACTAGCTTTCAAGATATATGAATAAAACTTGGAGAAAATATTTTCAAATTTTGAAGGACTGGGTTACCGTAACCTAGTGTGATGTGTTTAAGGGTTAATAGTAAATTTACTCACATTATTATGAATCAATCGTAGTTCGACATGTCTTCGATGGTCATATGGGATTGAATATCAGCCTATTTATACGTCTTTAACACTTTAGTTTACTCCAACGATACACCACTACCACTAACACCACTACCACCACTTTTAATTATTTAAATAACTAATTGGCTATACCTACACCTACACCTACGACCTAGGATACCTCCTTAGGATTCACAGAGCGTATAATCACCGAGACAAAGAAAAAAAAGCAACTAATTATACTAGTTAACTAATGTAACGACGGTTTGTTTGTTTGTTACGCCACTTCGTGGTTTTTTTTTTAAAGTTTATTCACTTTTCTTTCTTTAAACAAACACACACACACACGCACACACAAACAGACACATTAATGAATCCTCTTATGAATGAAACGTGTCTTATATGTCTACAGTGCAGAGTTATAGAATTGTCAGATTTTTTATATACGTACTAATCCATTCCAACTCATTACTATCACAATTAATAAATAAATAATGTAAACACTGAATTTATCACACTGTAAAATGATGATAAAAAATATGATATTCTTATGTTATGTACGTATCATTAGATTAGTCGATGATGGTGTAAAAAACTTTGAAACTTTATAACTCTGATGAACTGTCACATGGAATTTAAACCGAATAAATACAACATATCCTCAAACACACTTATCAAAAGGATTCGATGCAGGATCTAATAATCTAATGATTTATCATTTAAAACTCGAACTTAACTCTTAACACCGAATGATATAGGGTCAATCGATTATTGATTATTGATTCTAACTAAACGATCTTAAGATTCGATTCGGACCTCTTTCGGAGACTGGAACGTCGTGCAGCCGTTGACTGCGGGTCTGTTACTGCCCTGGACAATCACCTCTTCAGAGGAGAGAGGGCACACCGCAGGCTCGTTTTAAAAACTACGTAGGCGTTCACGATGATATCTACTGGGTGGAGCTGAACGCCTACGTCGGGTAACGCCTACTGTTTGTGGTATTCGAAGGAAATAAAAGAAAAAAAGAAAAAAAGAAAAAAAAAAAAGTTTTATTCGTTTTTTTCAATTATTTTTTTCTCCTTTTTTTTCATTCCAAAAAAAAAAAAAAAAAAAACCAAATTTCAGAGAATACTGCATTAGATTTGCGCACAGTATTCATCTAGTTAATTTCTCGCTACTGTATAAAATATAGAAATTATTGCGGTTTGAATTTACTCGCTCTACCCCTAAACGAGAAAAAAAAATTATTGTAAAAAAAAAATCGTAAATCTAAAGGTTATTAGATAAGCCTAATTGTGGTAGGAAAAAAAAAGTTGTCAAAGGCAACGGTGATATTTTTTCTCTTTGCAGTAAACAAAATGGTGGCTACCTTTTCCGTTTTATCGTTTGACAACGAATAATGCTGGTACCGCGAAGTAGCCAAAAGCTAATTATAACAATGACGAGATAGACGGTGAATTATTTATGGTACAGTTTATTAGGGGTAGACTAGGTAAACCTAGGATCATTCTTAATTTGATCATTTTCGAAATCGCTGCTACGCTGTCAATAATTTCTACGTTTGTTTCATCTTGTTTTCATCTTTCGACTTTAGAATATTCTATAGAAATTTGGAAAAGGTTGCGACGAACGGATGCGGTTGGTATTACTGATTTGAAAGAAATGATCTTCAAAGTTTATACTAGACTGTGTTGAGGTAACAACGATTTTTTCGTTTACTCTCGGCGTGCCGAAGAAAACTTGAGAATATAGTAGTCAGATTATATGAATGGTGAAATTTGGGACCTCTAGACCGATGTTAAGGGTTGTCTTAACGGTCTTTTAGATTTTCGATCTAAATAACACGGGAAAATTTTCTTCCAAGTGTTTGCATTGTACTTCCTCGTATGGTACATCATCCACAGGGTTCATTGCTTGCAATCTGAGTTATTCAAGGTTGGATCAAACTGAGAATAATCGAAATTTCACCCTTCGATTGTATGAGGCAAAACGGTGAAGAGAATAAAATTAGAAACTCATGTCTTCAATGCAATTCAATGAAATTTACAATTCGATTTCATAATTTCGACTTTCCTCACTTCATTCTAACCTAAAAGAACTCAGATCGCGAATAATTCACCCTGTGGGTGGTGTACCATCCTAGGAGGTACGATGCAACCACTTGGACGAAAATTTTACCGTGTTATTTATATAAGAATTCAAAAAGTCCGTTAACATCGGTCTATAGAGGCCCCAAATTTCACCATTCATCTAGTCTGACTATATTCTCAAATTTTTGGGGTACGCCGAGAGAATGGACGAAAAAATCGTTGTCACCTCAAAACAGTCTGATGTATACGTGTACAGTAATGTTCATCGATGGTGTCCCAGTGGCTCACTATTTTTCGCAGCCTTTTTTTGAATCAAATTTCCCTTCTACAAATATTTTATTTGCCTATGACCAGTGGAACCTTCAGGTTATTAGGAATATGACAGATGCGAGGTGGAGCAGAGTCACGAAGTAAGCCGCTGGTCATGCAGAGGGAATAAAACATTTGTAGAAGGGAAATTTGATTTGAAAAAAGTCTAGGAAAAATAGTGAGCCACGGGAACACCATCGATGAACATTACTGTACGTAATTCCTTGGTTAAAACAAAAGAACAAAAGAACAAAAACAAAAAAAAACTACGTAAATATTGATCGAACAATTGATGAACATCATTAAACCGATTAGTATATGTGAAATAGCCGTGCAATTAATATGATATATAATAATATAAGTCAGTCCCGTTCGTATTTGGTTTATTACGATACGCTAATGGGTAAGGTATAAATAAATAAATAAATATATGGTCAGTCTATTAGCGAAACTACCATTACCGCAGAAATATGTTATAGGTATATAGGTATATACACGTGTGTATGGGGGGGCATGAATATCATTAAAGGATGTCGACCATCCCGGTACTTTGGACCAAAAAGGAAGAAGCGAAGAAGACTAAAATGAAAATTGAAACGAATGGAATGGCATGAAATGGAATGGAGTCGAATGGAATGGAATGGAAATTGTACAAGACCAAAGTGACCAGCACAGTTTTAGGGGCCTCTGCACTTAGGCTAATGGCTCAGGGTCCACCCTTCTCTTCCCCCCCCCATATTTTTTTTTTCTCACCCATCCCACCCTTGAAGTAACTTTTATTTCCTCTCCATCTCGAGAGTCCGTTGTTCGATGCAAACTACTACTACTACTACGTCATCTGCAAAAAAAAAGAAAAAAAAAAACAAAAAACCATTATACTTCTACCTTCGAAACCTCTGTAACTACTACCTACCTGGAAAAATGTGCCACGCTCTCATCGCGATTATCGACCACCTCTCTCTCTCTCTTTCTCTCTCTTACTTCTACAGTCTGTCGTTATATTCTACGTTTAAAACCACTAAAACTGTTATTTAGAGTTATACTACCGGAAACTATAATACCTCTTGCCAGGTATTGGGACAGATATCGATCGCGAAACTACCGGAAGTCCTACTTCACTTCACTTGGGGGTCGCGATAATAAATTTTCACTATTTTCTAACCGGCTAAACTACTATACGAAAAATACTATACAGTAAAATGTCACTATTTTTCACATCCAATAAATGTACCAAACTCGTTAAAAGTTTCTCATCTTTTTCTGTCTGTATGATAAATGTGCAAAAAAATAAATAAAGAAAAATAACAACAAAAATGTCCTAATTGCCGATTTTTGATACGGTACACACAGGTAGCTGTAACTCACGGTAATTCCTTTAGGCTTTGATCTATGTTGCGCACGTGCCGCTCTGAGAACAAGTTCGAATAATTATTTAACTTACCTTTATCTCACGATTTCTGTGTAGATTTTCTGTATGTATGTATGTTTATGTTATACTTATACTATGTAGTACATACATACCTGACTTGGTACGCAAACTTCATAGCGATATCGTATCTAATATAATTTGAGCGCACTTAAGCGAGCTAGTTGGTAGGTAGGTAGGTATGTTATATTATAGTTATAACACGAATGTAATACAGATACAGATACTTACATATTACATATATATGAATGTAGGTATGTAAATTCATATCTTACATCGGTAAATCTACCAATGTACATAGAAATATGTATCAGGGATAGGGGAGTTGGTTTAAAACTCTTAGTTTAACTATTGCAAATGTAATTATACACGCTTTTTGATCATTCCTTTTATTATATATTATTTCTATATACACACATGTGTGTAGATTAAACCAGATTCAAACTATAAAGGGGATATGCGATATTATATTATATATTCATATATTCGCTAACGAGAAAGGCAACAAGATAAAAGAAAAAGAATATATGCATACGATACAATTTGAAAAGTCATTAAAAGCACATATATTACATGTTTGACGATATGAATATCGCGTAATTAGAAACTATAAATGAGTCGATTTTAAATAGCCGATTTTCTATCAGAATTTTATTAGTTTTTGCAAAATTTTTCACCCATTTTTCATTTTATTCGTAGGACTTTTAGTTATACATAAATTTTTCGTCAATTTTTTATTTTTGATATATAAAATGAATGACGTTTGAAAAATAATTTGACATTTTTTTTTAACGTATTTGATAAAAATATTAGAAGCTTGTAGATTAATTCTAGCTTCTGGAAAATAACGGAGTATGTATATCCGACGGTGTAGTGTTGCTGTCGTATTTGGGGGTAGCGATTTGTTCTTTATCCTAACACGATCTTAGCAGCCAATTATCAGTGCAGGAGCGATACGATCTTAGCTTCCTTCTGTGGCTGGCTGCATGGTCCATAGGCGGCGGTTCGAAAACTGGACACGACGTTCATACTATCGAAGGGGATGGGGGAGAGAAGTAACAAAAAGAAATAAAATAAAATAAAAACACTGGGGAGATGAAAATAAAAAATAATGAAACTCGTGTAAGGGAAGATCAAACATCAAACTTCATCATGGTAGCCCAATAAATGAACCAGGTATAAACGCGCCCGGAGGGGGTCCGCGACTCAAGACGCGAGGGTTTGCTGCCGTCCCCCTTTCGAGATTCTGTCCATTAGCGTTCCTTCATTCTGGAATGGAATGCGTTGGGGTTTCTTGCTTACAATAACCATAAGGGATTCGATATACGTGCAACCTGGTTTTTGGACAGATCAATTCTTCCGCGATTGAAGGGTCGTCGGTTTCTCAAATTCGCAGCTTCTTAATACGAAACTAGAAGAGGTAATCAATCAATGGTACAAAAACTAGTTGCTGAATTGTTTCAACGTTGGGGTTTGAGGGGGCAAAAAAACAACATAGATTTCCTCCTGAAATAACCATCAGGGGGCTTACACTCGACTTGTTTTTCACCTAAGAAATTTTCCGGGGGGTTGTAATACCCCAAATTCGCAGCTCTTTAAAATGAAGCTAGAAAAATCCGATAAAGTTATTCCAAAACTTTGGTTTCTGTGTCAAATTTCGAACTTCTTTCTGACTAACTCGCAGATTTTTCGGCTCCAAATAGCTGCTGAATTGTTTCAGCATTGGGGTTTGCGGGGGGAAAATGCGACGTCGATTTCCTTCTAAAAAAATCGTAAGGGACTTGACATACGCGTAAGTTGGTTTTTTGCTCGGTTAATTTTTCCACGGGGGTTGAAATAGGGTTTCGATATCTGAAATCCGCAGCTCCTCATCACGAAACTAAAATATCTAATCGACTTGTACAAAACTTGATTTTCTCTGTCAAATTTTGAGCTTCTTTTTTAATTCCCTGTCAGTTTTTTCAGCTCCAAAATAATTTTCGAATCGTTTCAAAATAAGTTCGCCATCTTCCGCTTTCCCCTTCGGTATATTACTGCCCAAAGTACAACATGGCGAGTGAAATGAGTTCCGTGATCAAAAAAGGGGATCTAGAAATTGGGGTGTGCCGACGAGGGGTTATAGCCACCAGTCATTCGACCCTTAGAAACGAGCTTGTGGCACGCCTGCGCACTCTCTTTAATGTCTGATCATTGTGTAACCCCCTAAACGATATACGTATCCTAAAAATGACCAGAGTGGTTTTAAATTCGAAGAATTACTCTACGTTTCGTTATCTTTTTAACGTCAACCTTCTCCCCTCCTAATTTCATTCTTAAATTAAGAAATATTCGTTGCCATTTAGAAATAAGCTAGAAAATATTCAGCCTTATGCACTTTTCTGTTTGCTTAACTTCTGAGTTTATTAAGGGTCTCTCCTCGCTACCCTTAACGAGGTAGGCGTATGTATAGAAGGGCGTGTAAGTACCATCCACACGCAACATCCGTTTTGAAATTGCGAATGGTGTAATATAGTGAGTATTTATGGGCTTCTTAAGCTTGTGGTCCCATAATAATTCTTAGTATATTTTAATACCTACTGTGCGTTTTAATAATAATAATAATAATAATAATAATCTACTTCGCGAATTTTTACCTATACCTAAGTATTTCCTTTACCTCGACGACGGGCAGAATGGTTCTTTGCTTTTAATCAGCCAATAACTCTGATCCACTGTTTGATTAACGACTCGTTTTAATCAATGAATGTTCACTACCCGCTCTCGTTAGTAGATAAAACTAAAGATTTTCACCGCTAACGAGGCGCTGCACAGTTACCAATGGGGAGGCGACTCGCGTTCATTATTCGCATAAGGTTTAAGTCTGACTTGCTTCGAAATGAACGTTTCGAAATTATCGGTTGAAAGAAAAAGAAAAAGAAAAAAAAAAATAGAAAAATGTCAACAACGAAAATTCAGTCGTTTTATTTCTTTCACTTCCCTCTTATTTTCTTCGTCATTTATATATAAGTACAGAAAACAGTAACATCTGTGTGAAAAACCCCCGCAGGGTTTGGGTACCGAACATTCGGCACGCGTCTAATTTTCTCGAAGGGTGTGGCAGGGTAGAGTTTTTCGTTTCGCTAACGAGTCAGTTAAAATAAATAACTTCTCAGGGGATTTGTGAAAAGGAAGCTTATATTCTCGACGTTGATTAATTTCTAACTGTCCACACGCTCCTCTAACTCTTGGAAAAACTTAATTTTCAATACACATACTGTGCGTAAAGTTTCATTTCGCACACGCATAAATATCAAACATAACGCGAGTTTTGTTCTAAAAAACAAAGTCCGATACATTTGCGAAAGATGATTTTAGACTAGTGTGATTACTATCAACCTTGCTTCTGCATGGGCGAAAAACTTCACCCTAGTCCGTGAAAATTACTATTTCTATTTCTTATTATTATTATTTTTTTTTTGTTAGCTTTTAATTTGAACGATTCTTGTTGCTTTCCTAATTCGTGACGACAAAAGGTAGAAATCATTGTCGCGTGCGAATAGTCACCGATTTCCATAAGACTCGATAAGAGATATCGAGGTGTAACCGCGATATGATCAACTCGTTTAGATTTTAGAACCTTTTTATTATATAATGACGAGTCATGGAATTATATACCTATGTATATATTCTCTCGATAGAGAACCCATTGCCTATTTTCACGCTTTTGTTCGCGTTTTGGGTATCAGAAAGTTTTTACGTGCAGAGGGTAGGTATCCAAATTATTTCATTTGGAGGAATTTAGAAGATAGGCTATAAAATTCTTGATAACCTATTAGATTAGTATTATAATGATTATCACGCGTGCCATAGCTGTGCTGGATACCTAATTGAATCAGTTATTCCAAACACAACCCCATTTGGCGAAAAAAATAATGGAAATGAAAAAAAAAAGAAAAACGTAAAAGCCAGAAGATATTCGGGAATCGTTTGGGAATTGATATTTTGGAACTATTTTCATTTGACCAGTTCGAAAAGAGGATTTCAATATTTATAGGAAAATTGTTATTGGGGCGAATGAAATGATAGAACAAGTTTTGTCGTTGATGAAGAAATCGGTGTGCTTCAAAATCGCACAAATCTTATTCAAGTAAAAAAATCAGAGTTTCGGTTGTAGGTGTGAAACAACGAAACATGGCTCAGGTTCGTTGCATCCCGATGCGCCATTGAGTGCAATATTTCACTAGAATCAAGGTCCTGATCGGTAAGCGAGAGAGAGAGAGCGAGCGAGCGAGCGCTGTGCCGCCACTTTTCGATTTCTGTTCTTCCCTTTTCCCTTCAGCTTTTTATATTCGCTCTTTTACGCTCTGTGTCCAACGTCCAACGTGTCTTGTGTCCTGTGTCCTGCGTGGAGAGTTCCAACGTCCTGCGTCCTGCGTCCTGCGTGGAGCGTATACGCGCTCCGCCCCGCGGGTTCCAGGAAGAGAAGACTCCCAGAGTCCAAGACATCGCCGCCCCGACCCGATTAGATTAGAAGAATCAATTTGCGAGTGTCCCATCCCTTCTCTCTGTTTCCACTCCGCTCCGCAGTCCGCCAGACCGCCACTCCTATGTGATTTGTTATCCGGTTGTGGCATTATGCTCCATTCCCTCGTCTCCTCCTCACCTTCTTTTCCCTCTTTTTATCCACCTTGGGTTTTGCCTGCACGCTAGAACCTCCTCACACACTTAAGGATTGACTTCAGGCAGAGAGAAACCCTCAGCCACCAGTGGGCGATCAATTTAATACTCTTTTCGCAAATAATGTGCTAAGGTTCCCGCTCAGCAATAAGGACTGCCCCTTAATCCAAGCTTTTCAACATTGTCACCGAACGCGATAACGGACTGAATCCACGGTCAGTGTTCTTCATTCCTCATCGTCCACGTAGGAACAAAATCCAAACACATATACCTATATAGGTATTCGATTATCGCAATAACTACTCAATCGTTTGTATAAAAAATGATGGATATATATAAAGACAGATATTGGAATTAGTTTAACAACGTATTTAGACTAATATACTCATTTCCTATTACACATATAGTAAATGAATCATATTACCTACGTAGGTACTACTGCGCTATGCACTCTGGTTTATACCGGGCCCACAGCCATCTTGGAATCGTCGACCAATCGGGGCAGGGGGAACGAGGGAATGGTAACGGCGAGAGATGGAAGGGGTTCTTTCCTTTCATCTTCTCAACCTCAATAAAATATCCTCTATCGAGAATGAATTTCTAAGAACACCTAAGATTAGCTCAACCCAGCAACGAGGGATGATGATAACGCGCAGTGCAGTGCAGTGCAGTGCAGTGCTGTGCAGTGCATTGCATCGCTGTACGGTACTCAGACGCGACTCGCGTCTGTATTGCAGACGTGTATAATCCTCTATAGCGGATCTCTGATTATTTTACAGCTCCTCGCTTAGGTACACGTCGCAATTTTAAAGAAACAAAAAAAATATATATATATTGAACAATGTGTATCCACTCGTGTGGTAATTTGTCATTTGTTTTACCACTCTTGATCGAACATCAATTAGATGGTAGTAGTATACCGTTAGCGTTAAAATTACGTATTATACCTATACGGAATATACATAGATAGATTAGGTAACAGTTTCTAAGAGGGTCATCAGTCATGTTTATAATTCTATATAAGAATGACTATATCAGAGATATGAGAATATTTGGGAAATATAAATGAGGAAGACCCCGTTTCATCGTCGTTGGTATATGGTACACGAGTCTAGATTTGTAATAGAGTAGGAGTAGAAAAAGTAGGGAGAACTATGAGAGTTAGAGAGCGAAGACTCAATCCCGTAATGCACATGTAATCTCTGAGATAACTTGGGGCTAGAATAGAGTTGGGTCGGATCGTGGCACAGGGGACGCCTAGAAATAAAGAAAAGAAATTAGAGAAAGGTGTAACGGTCCGAACTGATAAGTGGGCTCCGTCGGCGCCATGCGTCCTTAGGGGGCGGCAGGGGGGGGGGGGAGGACCGTGCAACGGCTAGACTAACTAAATTTTAAATTCGTCACTGGACCGACGGAGAACAGATTTGCCGTATGTATGATCGAAACAACTAGCATTAGAAATGAATAGATAATTTTTATGGGACGTATTATTGTAAAAAAAAAAAAATTGAATAATATGACATACGGTATCTTTTATACTTTGGTAAGATATCTCAAAGTGACAGTTCAGAAGGCGAGTTGATATTGATACCAACTGGTCTGAGATTAGGATAGGTCAGTTATATGGATTGGAAAGAATCACGATCGCGGTAGAACGTGGCTAACGCGTATCCGAGCATCCATTAACCGATGATTAAGTAATCCAATTATACTTCAATCTTCTTATCCAGTTATTTACTGATATATAACCGAAAAGTCGTCCTCTCTAACATATATTGGTAAATATAATTAGCGTTGTCAATCAATATATATGGAATTTTTATATAAGGTTTTCATATAGAACGAATTTGAACCAACCGCCTAAAAAACAAAAAACAAAGATGACAAAAAAATTGGACTTTTACGATATCCAGAATGTGTAATTTTTTTTTTTTAGAATTTGATTGAAAAATATTTGATCAAGCTTAACCAATGGAGGGAGGATAAACCCTGAATATACTTAGGCCCTTGTTAGGGGGCTGGGATGGGGTTGAAACAAGCGCTACTAACATGGGCTAAAACAAATACTAAAACATGCTAAATTTAGTCGACGACTTTTGTCGCCGGTTGTAAATCGGTTTCAATTCACTACCCCGATAGTGTTAGAAAAATGTCCGATTTACAGGTTTAAAATTTTTGACAAAATTACGTTTTCGATATCCGATAAATTCTGAATGATTTTTTGGTTTTTTTTTTACTTCTTTCACTTTGAAATCCACACCTGGGTCACAAATTCTAGCGCGAAAATTGTAAATGTTTTATATTATTTTTTGGTTAAAATAAAGAAAATTTTTTGAACAAGTTGATATTTTCGGTGAACTAGGAATGTTGGCGCCTCTCGTCGTTGTCTGGAGGAACAGCATCAACTACGAGTCTGTGAATCTGTGGGAATCTAGCGAAGTGGACTTGATAACCGGGGAATGTGGTTGTCGCCTCGCCGGCGACGGCGACGGCATGCCTGTTACAGGCACCCGTCGCGAGATCCATTCGTATATATATATATATATATATTTTCATCCTGAACATCTGCATCAGACCAAAATATATCGCAATTTCATTATATTTGTTTTTTTTAACCTTCTTTCTTGCATCGGCGTCTTTTTTATTACCCTTCGCGCATCTCCGGTAATTAAAATTAAAAAACAAAAAAATTGAATTAGTTTTCTTGCAATTGAAAGAAAAGAAAAATTGCGATTCAATTTCTTCGTGATTAAATCCGAAATGAGTAAATATTTGCGAATCTTAGTTTCGCGATTGATTGATAACTGGGTGGATTTTGACTAATTTAGAAAACGAAGAATGAAGAGATCGTAAATTTTTTTGAAATGGCAAAGAAATGGAGAATTCTTTTTCACGTTTAATGATTTATGAAATTATTTTTAATAATACTTTTTTATACAAATACGGAGGCCTGGTCTATACAGTCTATAGTCCTCCGACGTTCCTGGATCACGGCTGGAGGGCGGCGCCAGGATTGTGCCCGTCGTTGGTGCCCGTCGTACAAAAAAGTCGAGGTGAAAAATAAAAAATAAAAGATCGGTCCGACGGCCGGCTAACATGGAATAGCCCTTAGCGGAGTCTCGACCGGCTTGATAGGAGTCTTACCGCTCTTTCGGCTGATGGACTTTTTCCTTCCTCGTCTTCACCTGAGAGAGTTGAACCAAACCAAACCAAACCAAACCAAACCTGAGAAAATGAAACTAAAGCTTGGAAACCACATACGGTTATTCTCAGCAAACCTTAATCCAACCCCAATCCCAATCCCAACCCCAATCCGAATCCCGATACTTCGAATTCTCATATTCTCTTCGCTCATCCCTATATAAGAGAAACTCCCTGATTGTGTAAGAACGCGTTTCTTTAATTAGGACTTCGATTTGTGGTACATTGCTGCTTTTTTATACCGCTATTATTCTGTACATGTGTGTATATACGTATTTTTAATTATATGTGTGCAGGGTGATCGAACGGTATGAGATAATTACCGATAACGTATTTATTTTCGGCTTATATATATATATATATATTCTGTGGTGATATTATAGTATATTTAAAATACTCGTATCGGTATACTTTATAGTATTTATACGTATATCACAACACCAATACATAAACGGTTTTTTTTATTATTATTTCGTCATAATAATGAAACCTGATTACCCCGCTTTACCAATTAACGTTTAACTAAATAATCGTAATACCTACATATATGCCTACCTTTATATAAATAATCTCGATCGAATCACTAATTGGTATTCTTTGTCGACATTAGGTATAGTTTTAATACCAGTAGACACTTATTTTGAGATCTTTATTTTTTTTCTTTTCTTTTCTTTTCTTTTCCTTGATCTTATTCAATTATAATCGATAAACGATTTTAATGCGAATTGAATAGTTAATTATTATTTATTCATTATAGTATTTCGATTATTTGAATAAAATAAAAATAATCAAACATTTATATTTTATTTCTTGTAGCCCGTTGAGTGAGGAAATTAATGAGACAACTCGCGAATTTTTTTACCAAACAAAAAAAATGGCAATTAATTTTTGTTTTTCGAACATCATCTCAAAGCTTAATCTTAATCCTTTTAAGTGTCACTTAGAAAAAATCTTCATTTTCATTTTCTTAATATAATGAATTATACACGCGAATTTTTGAAAATTATCAAAATCGTAAGAAAAAAAAAAAAAAACACGATCACGTTTAACATCATCTAATGAGTGCAGCGAGAAAAAAATTGTAGAAAATTAAAGAAAAAATAAGAGAAACAATATAAATGAAGATAATGCTTTACACTTTTAAATACCACCTGGGCAATTTGGCTACGACTTTTTTTTTTAACGAAATATTAACAACTTTTTGTACCAATAGAAAATTCAGAAGTTAATCCTGAAGTTTTAAACGGTACTGTATAATATATATATATATATATATATATATATAATTATTAATACAAATTGAATAATATTCATCACAAGTTTAGCTTGTTGGTGTTTGTTTTTTTTTTTTCATTTTTATTTTTATTTTTTCCTTTCTTTCATAATTATTATATATATATTCACTAATATTACGAATATGTATATATTACTCTTTGGGCTAATTAAATTTAGCTTAATTTAATTTAATTAATTGATTCATTAATTAATTAATACATTTACAAATCTTTGGGAATGTGGTACAAAAGCTATATAGGTATATACAAATTTCAATAAAGCGATTCTACGCTCACGAGAAAATTTATATACGTGGATTATAATATTCAAATAATAATAATAATAATAATCATAATAATAATAATAATAATCTAATTAAAAATACTAAACAAATTATCTAACTATAAAAGTCTATACCTTTTCAATTAATTTAAATTAATACTTTTCAACTCCAAGTACTTCTATCTATGTATTATCATAATTATAATATATATGTAAATATATTATATACCTAAATAATAATATAAATATATATATTTATATATTATTATTATTATATTATATTAGCTGCACAGTTCGCAATCCAATGATGTATACATATATAGTGTTTTACCATCGGTAGGATTAGAACGTAGACTTATCGTTTGCCAGTACAACAGTTCGCAGCCGGCACAATCAAATGTTGCCGGTAAATTGTTGGAATTAATTTCTGTCGGTATGAGCGGCTGTTGTAGAAGTTATAACAGAAGTCAGATCCGCTGCCGATCGACCAATTATCGGTTCCAGCGGAGGGACACTGCCAAGCAATTTAAAAAAAAAATAGAAAATAGAAAAAAAAAAATATTGATTTCTTCTTTATTTATATACAATGTAAAAATATTTGACAACTAATCGTATCAACGAATCGGTTGAATTGAAAAGAAAATATAAGCAGGCAAACAAATTCAACGAAATTGATAAAATATCAAATCAATCAATTTATCAAAAATTATTGAAAAAGTTTTACGTTTTTTAGGAATTTATTTATTTTTTATTAACGATTTAACGGAAAGCAGAAAACCCCCCGAAAAAAAAATGTCTAGAAGTTATACGTCGGAAAAATCATCAAAAATTAATTTTTCCTTTTTTTTTTTCTCTTTTTATGAATCGTTAATCGTCAATTAAAACTTACGAAAGTGTAGTTTGACGATTAAGTGCAGCAGCAGAGGGTAGCGCCAGGGGTGAATGTGCGTGGCTCAACTGTGCAGTTGTTAGAGCACCAACAGGTAGATAATGTTCATCACCACCGCCTGATCCGCCACCGCCACTGCCGTTCGAATACATGTTCAACTGCAGTTTCGATTCCACTGAAAAAAAATAAAAAAAAACCAAAAAATGAATAAATAAATAAAAATAAAAAAATGAAAAAAATCAGAGATGAAAAAACTGATTTACAATGATTTTATTCATACGTATAATATCGTCTTCTTACTAGATTTTTGTTTTTGTTTTTTTTACGATTTTATGAAAATCGAAAATAAAAAAAAAAAAAAAAAAACTAAACTTAAACTAAATCAAATACGTGTCTTCGCATACAGGCTTCTTCGGTTAGAAAAACTCGTCGAATGATTTTGAAAAAAGACAGAAAGGAAAAAAAAAAAAAACGAAAATCAAAAAAAAAAACTTTTCACCAAAAATTTATATCTCTTTTTTTTTTTTCTTCTTTCAAACAAAAGTCAATTTTTGTTTTTTTTTTGTTTTTCCAAAAAAATGATATAAAAATAAATAAATAAACTAAAGTAAAATAAAATCGGCTGTAATTATTTTGATGATCGATGCCCATTCTACTTTCTAGTCGACAAATTCTCTCTTATAACTCAGACCCAGGTAGGTAACGGGGGTGAAAAGTGGACTCGGACAGTACGTTATCAAACCGCGTCCAATGTACGCGATGTACATGACTCGGTACGCCCACGTAGGCGCGTACGACCGTATTTGGTCGGCCATGATGTATCGAATGGATTAAAAGCACACAGTGTGTAGGAGTTCGGTTTTTGATCCGAACCAGTGGCGTATGTATTATAGGCAGAGTATATATATATATATATTTATATACGTGTAAAATTTATTCAATCATTTCAAAATTCTGCAAGATGGATGAAAATAAATAAAAAAAAAAAATAATAATTTGATTCTTCGTACTTTTCTATTTTTTTTTTTTTTTCTATTTATTTTCTATAAAAATTTAGGGCCAGGTTTTTCCATACATGTAATAAGACGTGTTGCTCACCGAAGACTCACCGAGTAAGCTGGCCTTAAGCTCGGTCTTGTGAATACCGCTGGCTCCTGCCAGACTCCCAGGTAAATTAGTCGGATTTTTTGGCTTTCGTTTGCGGGTTTGAATACCTTCTTTTTTCATACTCAGTGGCCGATTGACCTGAAAAAAATAAATAAATTTCATAACACTGAAGTGAGAAGATATAATAATGTACATCGTATTTTTTTATAAAAAAAAAAAAAATTTCGTATTTCTTTATCTAATTTTTCAATTAGGTAATAATTTGCCTTCTGTTTCCGATGACGGTTTGTTAGATGATGAGGTGATAGTATCGCCAGTATGTCGCCGAGATATTTCATTAGTTTATTATTATTATTATTATTATTATTAACTAGAAATATAATATATATCTCTAATTACCGAAGGCTTATCACACCTGCCGATTGCAAGACAGAGATAAGGCACCGTCTACCGACGTCCAAGATTAATGTTAATTAAAAATGATGATGATCAAGCTGATTACTACCTTACTAAGATTACCTAAGATTCTAACCACTCTCGATCCTCTACCCATTTATATATAAATATATATCTCACTATTTATTATCAACCTCCACGGTTAGTTACCCAAGATTTTTTAACATACACATGTAATACAATGACACAACGAAAATCAACAGGTATTAGTTATAAATTTCGTTTCGATAGAGTTCTCGAAAGTCTCTACGTCATAAATCATGAAAAACTAAAGAGCAAATAAATAAAAAAAATAAATAAAAAAGAAGTAGAACCAGATCGAAAGTGAATCATTCTCACGGGTTTGGCTATTGGTAATAGCAAAAATGGCGCAAAAGCATTGATATCACGTTTGGTTTAGGGAGAGATTGATATCAGTAGGAGTTTGAATGGCACCTGGATTTTCTTAGCTCAAGTGGTGATCAGCGGTAAAGACTCGACCACCTAAATTCTATTATTAGTCATATTTGTGTCCCAATTTGTGTCCCCCCCCTTTTCTATATATTTTTTTTCTTCTTTCTTTCTCCTTTTGATGGAAATATAAATGGCTCTCCGAGGTGTGGTCTGTCTCTGTTTGTTCCCCTGAGACTCTTAAGCATTCTTGGAAGAAGAATCTACTCGTTTCTCAACGGTCTCGTGGTGCGTCGGCTCTTGTTTGCGCCCTTTACAGCTCTCCTATGTTTCGACTTGAAATTTATTACATCTGTTGTAGCCTTACACCCGGTGGTTTCGCCTCTTTACTTTACTTTACTTTTCTTTACTTTACTTTGCTCGCCTTTTTTTCTCATACAAAAAATATAAACGATATTTAAATCGCGTTTTTTTTTTTTCTTCACATTTTTAAATAGTCTTTTAATTAATAGTTATCGTCAGCTATCTACATTATCGTACATAAATTTCTATTGCAGACTGTTTGGAGCCAAGGGTTATCTTAATGTGGATCATAGCAATCGCGAGATACCACAGGTTGATGCTCCCAAAACAAAAAAAAAACAAAAAAAAAACCGGTATTTCCAATCGAATCATAAATGCAAACTTATAAGCGAATTGATAAACAGAAAAAAAAAGAAACGTGTGTCGAAAGTACGAGGAAATCGTACATCATATACAATACCGATATATATATATATATATACTCACGTTATGAAGTTTGTAGTAAAGTCCGCAAGCATTGCACACCGGTTCCCCGTTGTTATTGCGTCTCCACAGGGTAGTGTTGCTCGTGTGACAATTAGCACATTGAACTCCAGTTCTACGTCCGCCAGTCTAAAGAGGAAAAAAGAATGAAAATGAAAGTGAAAAAAAAAAAATCATGTGAAGAAACTTTAGGGGAATAAAATATCTGGGTATTAAGGCCACTTATAAAGAAAACTAGAGCAAACAAAACTGGTGTCACACTCTCTTATAGTGTTTGGTATTAAAGCGGTGAGCCATCAAGCCGGTCGTCCCGCGTTCCTCCGGCTTTGTTATTTGCTCGGTTTGAAAGAGATAAGGGCTTAGCTAGCTAGCTTGCTCGCTCGCTTGCCCGTCGAGTGCACAAACATTACTTAATATCGAAGTCGTGTCACACACCGAACGATCCCCCGCGTCTGTCTCCCCGCTGTACGTCCGAGCTAACGCTTCACATCGTTATCAGCACAAATATAAATGGCCTGATTCCTCAAGCAGAAAAGTTAACTTCAGGGTAGAAATGACCATGTTTCATAAATTAAAATTCAAATTCGAATTTTGTTTTATATACTCACAGGAGCTACTGGTTGTTTAGGTTTTCCGCATCTGATAGGCGGTCTGTTAACTCCATTAATTTTGCTGTAAAGTCCACATGCGTTGCACAAATAATGTCCAGTACCGTCCCTTCTCCAAAGTGGTGTCATATTAGCAGCGCAATTAACGCACTCCTTAAGTTCAGCTGTCATTATAGGACCGTCAAAATTATCGTCAGGATTACCAGGAGGAAGTGTAGTCCAAGGTGATTGAGGTCCATTCCCTGAAGTATTTCCGTTATAACCACCACTAGAGTATAATTGCATATTTGCAGCTTCATTAGCCGATATAGCAGCAACTCCACCGCCGTAACCCTGTACGAATTCAAGTGTTGATGGTGGTGTTGACCCGCCACCAGTTGGCCAATATTGTTCACCAGTTGGTTTAACGTATTGATAAGTAGCCGTACCACTACCGTAAAGAGTTACTTGTGACCCTGGTGAACCAGGTTGATCATAATGCAACGGTGGCAGTCTTCCACCGGTCAATAACGAGGACGATGTTAATGTCGGGTCGTTTTTTATGTACACACTTGGCGAGTCGACCTTCGAATGGGGTATAGAGAAAATGATAGATTAGATAACCGCGTTAAATCCCCCCGAGTAGTAGATAATAGGATATAAATTTTTTACAACTTACCTCTGCTCCTCGACCTCCGGCTTGACTAGTCGCAGGATAGCTAAGATACAGATCACCAGGTTTTGAATAACTGTAACTTGGAACAGTCTGCTGAAAGGATTCACTAGCTGAAATATACTGAGCATATTGGACCGGTTGTGCATGTGCTAAAGCCACAGTTTCCAATGTTGTGTATGTGCTTGATCCTTTTATGCTATCGGTAGCGGCTGCAGCTTCAGCCTCGTATTTTATATTCACATTTCCTTGCTCGGAGTAACCAGTGACCACAAGCTGTTGCTGTTGTTGCTGTTGCTGTTGCTGTTGCTGCTGTGTACCACGTATGTCGTCTATCGGTGCTGGAGAATAGGCTGTAGCCGGTGATGACGATTGAATTTGTACCGTGTTACCGGCCTGTGTAACCATCGGCGATTGCGCATAATCATCAGCATGTTGAACCGGCGAATTTTGGTATCTTCCTGAACGAATGTCTGCACTTTCTTGAGGACTGTATCGCTGTTGACTCTGTTGTTCACCGTGGGTAACTAGCTCATCGCGACGTACATCCTGCTCTTGATTCGCGTACACATATCTCACTTCCGTTCTCTCTGGAACTGGTGTACCGTACCTAAAAATCGTTATGATAATAAGATTTGCGATTATCTTTCTTTCTGCGGAAATTAAAGTTTTTGCTTTAAAGAAATTTCATTACCTTGGTGGTTCCTTTTTAAGGGATATATTTATCGGTGCGTCTACACTCTCTTGTGGATCAACCGGCTCCTGTCCGTTACTTGAGTAGGTAATATGGTGTTGTTCTCTTCCCACATCGTTTGGACTTGAACCACGTGAAACTCTGACAAATTGTTGCTGGTGTTGTTCTTCTTGATAACGTTGTTGCTGTTCTTGACCAGACGCTGTAGCCGCTATGTGCTGTTGCTGTTGCTGTTGCTGTTGGATAACTTGTTGCATGTTCGATGCCACTGGACTAGGAACTGGTGACTCTGATTCTCGCTCGGTTACTGTACCCTCAGTAATGTGTCCAGCTGTTGTGATTGTTCTGACGTGTCTTCTTGTCGTTATAACACTTCGGGGATTATCTACCCCGGATTGGTCATCGGGGGGCTGGGATACTTGAGGCGAGTTGTTTCCTTCCTGACGATTACCGTTCCATTCCATTTTAACTTCTTGTTGACTACTGACCAGAGGCTCCTTCATGATTTCCTAAAAACAGGAGATAAATAATGATCGTTATTTCTTTCAGAATTGATTATGGGATAAAAAGAGGGAACGAGGAGTAACAAAAAAAAAAAAACAATGACGTAGACCGTGACGACGGGTATGGCACGCGACTTGAACACAACTATATACACACATATATACATATGTATATATATATAAAACAACGTTATACGGCGCACCTTAGTCAGTCACGAGAGAAAGAAAAAAAAAATGTAAGATTGTTTGACCAAAAGCGTCACACTTCCGCTCCGCAATGTCAAGTTTCGACTTCCGCCGGTTTCGGGATCGTTTCGTTTCTTCAAACGATCTTATATGTATTGTTTAATATACTGTCGCGAGTCGATGAGGCTTTGGTAACATCGGAAGTCGCCGATCCAGACAGGAACTTATCGTATTTACTTAAACATTCGTAAAATAAAGGTAAAAAAACAAAAAAAAAGGAAAGAAATTGCTAAAGAGAATACAAAATCTATACAATTTTAACGATTTTCGATCTCTTCCCGATTCAGGAACGATATCAAATTTCAAACGAAAGATTTTATATCGAACCAGCTACTGCATCGCTTTTAAAATTATTTACAATCTCAATTAAAGAAATCAACTACCACTTGCACCAACGGGTTTAATGCTTCAGAAAGTTTGATAAATATTAATCCTTCTCTCTTTGCGATAATCTCTACGACTTGCAGAGCCATATATGATATATATATATATATATGATAGAATTTTTTTTTTTTTTTTTCTTATTTTTCGCCGATAATTAAGTCGTTAAGTATAATAGTGCGCGAAAAGTAATATAAATTTGAACAGATTGTTCAAGGCCCGGGGGGGGGGATGAAATTTTTTTTTTTTGTTCTTCGTCGTAGCCGCAGCAAATAAAGCCGAAGTCGAGTCGACGAGAGAGGCGTACGTTATATAAATACCGTAAAATATATGAGTCAGAGAGGATTTTTGTCAACCATGAAATGTGGAACCCCGTCCGTACGTCCGACCGTCCGTGTCTACCTATAACTCCGTCCGTCCTTCGTCAGACGTATATAAGTATAAGTAAACCTTGCTAAAAGTAAGTCTATAAGCCGATGCGATGACGCGGTCAAAACAAATCGACAATCGTAATTCTTCTTAGTAGATGACATATATATTATATATATATACAGTATTTTCCGATATGACAAATCTAACGACTGTATATATATATGTATATTATATACATGTACACCTAATGAGGTGTATTGTGGCTAAAAGTGTGATACAACAAAATTTTGTCACTAGAGAGAGAGAGAGAGAAAGAGAAAAGGAAAAAGCAGGGGGTTTCCATTCTCTAGAACCTTGACTAACGAGGGTATGTTATAAAAATTCATTATCATACACGTGAATAAGCAAGTAGCCTCCAATATGCCAAATACTAGAATTATGGTCATTTATACTGCAAAAAGGTAATTAATACTGCAAAAAAAAAGTGCTGTCCATATATTCACTGCTGAGATGGTAAATTCAATAGAAAATTTCTTTACGTGTAGGTGCAACGTGTGTATAATATGAATTAAAATCCGTATTATACTGTAAACGATGAATGTGTTTGAAAATTTGTTGAAAAAAAAAAAAATGCAACGCGGACTTTACGTATATATATGAAGACCCTATTGGATGCGATTATGATCGTCTTCTTGATTAAAGCGCAAGAATTAGAAGAAAAAAAAGAAGAAAATATTGTCTCAATTAGATGTTTCTTTCATTTCTTCGAATATCTACATATATATTATATCCACACGTATATCCTTCGTAATCTCTAATCTCTTCGGTAATAAACCGAGATCTTTGACCCGCGGAATAAGAAGAAAAAAAAAAAAAAAAAGAGTATAAAAAATAAATACAAAAACCTCTTGTATATCTATATAATTTATCTAGACTAATATATATATATAGAGAGAGAGAGAGAGTATATAAAAACTTTGCATAATAGTAAATATTATAATCTTGAATCTTTTATATCGGGTTAAATCCTTACCTTGATAGTAGCGTGTCGCATTTGATAGCGAATGATGCTGCCGGTGTTAATATTTTTGTCCCTTTATTTTATAATATATTCTATATTTATGCATAATATAGTTTCACTTTTTCAAAATATTTAAAAAAAAAAAAACAAACAGATATTTAAGGAGAATTTTTTTTTTCTTTTTTTTTATTCTAATATATAAATAATTGGCTATATATATATATAGAGGAGAACGTGGGTAGTGTATATATTGTAATCGCGTATACCTACCTAGAAACGCGCGAGACAAACTGCGGAGAATAACTGTGCGCTCGTGCGTGGGTGTGCAGTGATCGCGGGCGCGTGTCCGACCCCCCCTTTGATCCCCACCGCGCTTTGCCACCTGCGTCTGTAACTCTGGACTTGAAGAGCTCCAGGTAGGCATCTGCTATCTACCTCTACCTCTACCTCTACCTTTACCTCTACCTGACGTATAGAGAGTTAAAGTTATACGCGCGTTGGTTTAACGGTAGAGAGACTATAAGAGCGAGTCTAAAGAGCGCAGGACGACGGTCTGTGATTGGCCAGCCCCTCGACCCCCATTGGTCAAACGTGACCACCGCTTATACCAACACAGATTATTATTGCCATATATCGAGAGACCTCCATGTTGGCCTTTTATTAACACCGTGTTTTTTTTTTTATGCATATGCGTGTGTGTGTCTCCTTTCTCTCTCTTTTTTTCTTCGTCTTCTTTTTTTTCTATTCTTTTCTCTATAACGTCGAAAAAAACCCGTTTTTCGATATAATATAATATCGTTATAATTGACAGAATTAGGTAAGATTTTTTTTTTAATTTATTGAAATTATTTTTTATTTTTTTTTTTGTCAAATTCAAAATTTCAAATACCACGCTATATACTCTCGAAGGTCGACGATTTGGAAAGCAGAAAGAAAAAAAAAAAAAAAAACAGTCTTCAATATTATTAGTTTTTTTTTTTCTTTTTTTTTTACTTTCAGTTTCTATTTTTATCTTATCTAGATATCGAATACCTTCGCAAAGAATTAACAAGCCTATAAGTAGGTATATAGGTATATATATATATTTATATATAAGGTATATAAAATCTACAAGTGATTCTTATCGTATAAACTAAGGATAGAGGGAAAAAAAAAATTGTAAAAAAAAAAAATGAACAGAAAAATGAAGAATGTAAAAAAAAAATCAAACAAAGTATAGAAGAAATTCAATGTGCACCGTGCATCGTTATACCGCAAAGTCTTATGAACACCTATACTTATATAATTCACCTACATACATATTTATACACGTACATGGAAAGATTTAAACCTGACTGGTTACGGTTCTGCACACGTCTCAGTTAGGTGCTAGCGAAAAATAGCGAATTCTGGTGCAGCAACATACTGAGTGTAGGGGAGACCGGGGCTAAAAGTAACAGTGGTATAAGTTGTAACATCGCTTCAATCTCCTTGAGTAAGAACGATAAATGAATGATTGCAACGCGAGAATGACTGTTATACTTTAATAGTCATTCTTGCGCTGAAATAATTCATTTATCTTTCTTAACCAAGGAGATAGACGCGATTTTACAACTTATACCACTGTTACTTTTAGCCCCGGTCTCTCCTACTGTTTAGAATACGAACTATTCATGCGCGCGCAGGAATGGTTCGTGTTCTAAACAGTACTCAGTGTTGTGCTGCACCAGAATTCGCTATTTTTCACTAGCACCTGACTGACAATGAGTCGTGTGCAGAACCGTAACCAGTCGGGTTTAAATCTTTCCGTGTATGTATTCTATATAGGTATATGCCTACGATCTTTTGATTATAGACGCCGATTTTTTCATATCTCAGCCGAGTGTTTACTGATCTGAAATTGATTGACTACGCGCAAAGTTTGAAAAGATAACCGTATATACATGTACCCTATACATATGAGGGCATTACGTTTTACTTTAGCAACTGACGTAAAAGAAGAAAAGAAGAAAAGAAGAAAAGAAGAATAGAAGAAAAGTAGAAAAGTTAATCCTCACGAAATGACAACAAATTCAGAAGATTTCAGATTTTTTTCACATATTTTTACGACGTAAAATTTTTGACTTTTCTTCAACTTTTATCTAAACAGTGAAAAACGAAAATTCGCGGTTTTTTCAATACCTGCAGGGATAAAATTCATTCAGATTCAACCGAATAATTTTGATCCACATATTAGGGCGAAATCATGGGAAACTTTTTTTCTATATTTTTCAAGCGAAAGACGCTCGATATCAAATTCTGTATGGAAAGATAGAGTTTTTAGTTTTTAGTTTTTTTTTTTACCGGATTTTCAATATTATCAAGATTTGCTAAGACATAAGTATTTCTGCACGTATAAATTGACGACAATTTCGATTCCGATAAACATGGCTTTTCCTAACATTCTGGTTTGTATCCAGAATATGACAAGAAATTAGTAATTGCTGACAGCATGTGCCGTTCAAGATTGATCAAAATTTAATATCATTTGTAAAAAAAAAACAATAAATGAAAATCAGATTCAGAATCTTGTCAAAAAAATTCGAATCTCATGAAAACAGAAAAATACTAAAAACTCGCACTTTCCATACATATAATTCTAGGATATTATGTCAGCCTTCTTGATATCAAGCATATCGTTTCCTTGGAAAGAAAAGAAAAGAAAATTTTCAATGATCTTGACTTAAAATGTGGATTAAAATTGCTCAAACAAATCTAAATAAATTTTATCCTCCTGGGGTCTTAAAAAAAAACAAAAAACAACCGCAGATTATCGTTCCTCAACATTGTCGTTATACTTGAGTATGTTCTTCCAAAAACAAAAAAAAAAAGTGAAAAAAAAAAAAACGAAATCGTTTGACATATAAAATGACAAAAATTATGTAGGAGAAAGAATAGAAAATTTTTAAATGAATAATTGTCACACATCTAAAGCCATATACATACATACATATACATATATATGTATGTATATATATATATTATATAATATATAGTTATGGACCCTAGAAAAGTGCAGGGTGTCCGATGTTTGTTATTCGATAAGCCTGAAAGGTGCGCGCGACTTAGATAACAAAATGACGTGGGTAAAGTAGGTATAAAGCGCCACATATGTATATATATATATAGAGGTATATATGTATATATACATTATATACCGTATAAGGTAGCTGAATGTAGTCGCCATTTTGTATTATACTCCTAAACTTCGCGAGTCTGCAGCAAACTATTAAACCATAAATATATAAGGGATGATGAATCATAGATAATCCGACATAGACGCGTCCATACCGATTTTTTATTTGTTCCCTTTTTTTTTTTATTCTTTTCGCGTTTATTCATTTCAAATTCTGATTCACCCGTTATTACACCGCGCCAGGGTTGGTGATCCAGCAAAACTCTTCAAATACATATGACGTATAAACACTTGGAAAACCGCGTCTTATATATACGCGAAGACTTATACCTACGTGACAATCTGCACGAAGCAATCTAAGACAGTCGCATTTAGCGCGAATCCGTACATTTAATTTCTAACTCTATATGACTATGCGAATATACACACATACATACATACGTACATACATACAACGATTGATAAGGATTCAATTTTTTTACAATACTAATATGATTCATCGGAAGATTATAATCAATTTTGACGACGTTTAAACGCATCAATCGATTGAAATTTATATAATAAATAACGATTTTCTCGTTTCATATATTCGATTTATGTATTCTTATATTTTTTTTTCTTTCATACATAAAAATTAAATAGGGATAAAATTGATTCATTCTATTTCCGAATAACTGTATCGGAATTATATTCTTAATTCAAATTGCGATTGCGATTTATTATAACTGTTCCTATATATATGGACCGCGTTAAAGACTCAGCGGGGCTGTTTAAGGCTGCATCTGCAGGAGAAACCGCAGAAGATACGAGGGGGCTGATACCGAACACGATAGGGAGAGCGTTGTCAAAATAAACCACACTATCGCCATTTATCTCGTTTTCCATGATAATAAGAGATAAAACTGCATCATTACATTAGCTTGTATCAGCTAAAATGATAATTTCAGTATGCGGAGCCGCCTCCTGCCGCGTAGGGCTGTTCTTAGTTCTGTGATCGTTGGACGTACGGACCTAATACCTCAGTCTATTCAGTTATAAAAGATCGGTCTTGATCGCGAGTTGCACAAAAAAAAAAAAAAAAAAAAAAAAAAAAAAAAAAAACACCGTCTCTTCGATATTCCTGATCGGAATATAATACAAGACTTTTTTTTTCATTTACTACGTGATATAGTGCGCGAAAAGTTATCCACGGTTTGTTCACTCTCTTCAAACAATCAACGATCAACAGATTTATATAGAAAAGTTTCGACATGGCGTAGTGGATTCGCGAATACACCTCTACAACTACACCTGCACTCATAGTGGATTATACTTATTTCAGTGCCGAGGAAAACAAGAAAGAGAAAAAAAAATACACACACACACACACACACGAACACACATATATCGAAGTAATTAAACGCTTCAGAAGTGACAACGAGAATTACGTCATCGACAAACTTGGCACTAATTTCGACGCCATTTTGTCATACGATTGAAATCGCGTGAAATATTTTATCGCTCAGACAAGAAATACGACGAATTATATGATAGATATTTAAACAAAAAATTTTTTAAATTAGAATTCATTTCAAACCGGATAGAAAGGAACAAAAATCGTTAACCGATTTTCTAGAGATATTTGACGCCATGTCCACGCGAACTTTTGATCATTGCTAAGACGATGACTTGTAGGACAGAAATCTAGGGCTAAGACCGTTTTCTGCTTCGATTGAATCGGATGAGTCTAGTTTTTATATCTTTTTGTTTGAATTTAATCGTGAATTAACCGATTTTTCATTTTTCGTACGCTTTCAATCCGTTTCTTAGACTACTCTGGGCACAATCGCGGTTGCTTTTCGAATTAGCTAACGGTAAACAGTATTATCACCATTGTCTTCAGATATTATTACCATTATCTTATATGTACAGCCGGTATATGTGTTTAATGATTAATAAAATATTATCTATATAGTAACGCGGTGAGAGTAACTCGCGGTTTCTTGTCCATGGATAGTTTGACATCGTCCGCCGCGGTAAGACGTCTTCTAAATATACATAACTTCGGCCATTTTGGTACCTTGATCAAATTTTTCTTTTTATTTATCAAACTTTTTACCTCTGCGCACAAAAAGACACACATACATCCGCGATTTGATGAAATCGTTTCAAACTTACTTACGCAACTATAATATAGTTTGGAAACAACAAAAAACAAAAATCAAAATATGTATTAATTATTATTTTGAACATACTTACGGGGCGGGGAGGGGTGGTAAAATTATTCCGTTAATAAGTAGAAGAGCAGGAAAAAATATAATGAAATAAATGATAAAAAAATTCGTGAACAAAAAAATAATTTGAATCAATTTACAAAGTTACTGCCGCGGTGGCACACAGAGTGTGCAGCGCTCTTCTCTTTTGTGCAGATAGATTGTGTCTTCTATGTTACACGTATGGCCTACTAGCTCTTCACACCTTCGTACAAAGAGAGATAGATATATATATATAGAGTGAGATAGAAATAGAGAAATAGAGAGATAGAGATATACAGGAGAGAGAAAGAAAGAGAGACTTGGGTCGTGATAGTGTCGCCGCCTAGTAACCGCTTCTGAACCGCATCGGTTTGATCCGAGAGAACACTGTCAAATATTGACTGACGATTACAGGAACCCGCGTTGCGATGGCAGGTAGCCATTTTGTAACGTTATACAATTAACCTGGCTACTCACTAGCTGGCGATTTTTTTATAGAAACAAAACGGTGAAAAAAAAATTATTATAGCATATACGTGTATTTTTTTTTTTTCTTTTCTACCTATGGGAAAGTCGTATGTATTGTTTACGATTTATTATATTGCATCCAAGTATATATCGGCCAATTTTTTATAGTGTATCTATAGTCGGTGAGGCAAAAATTAGGGAGCGATTTTTTGTTTTCATCGAAAATTGTCTACTTTTCGAGAATACAACTCGCAGTTATTTATATAGTTTTTTTAAACAGCGACGTTTTTTAATTGTGTATATCGAGAAATTCAGAATTTTTTTTCACAGATTATTCTCAATTTCTATTATAAGCTTTAATGAAAAATCGTTTATAGTATGAAAATCGGCAAAAAAAAAAAAACATTACAAAGACGAATAGCTTCTTTTTTTTTTTTTTAAAACCTTTGAATGGCTTAACTCCAATTAAGACGAATAGCTTCCGGTTTCTAGATGGAAAAGATTTGAACGCCTATTGGTAGTTATTTTGATTTCTAGCTGTGACGATTTTGTTTGAATTTTGTTAAAATTTTGATTAAAAATCGTTTATACTGCGAGAATTTTGAAACCCTCGCATCACTTCCGATCTAAAAACGAAATAGATCGGAACTAGGTATTAAAAAATTCGGAACTTTGACGGTTTATTTTCGATTTTGATTAAAAGTCTGAATGAAAAATCGTTTAATGTATGAGAATCGGTGAAAAAAAAACTTTTCCAAGGTGAATCGCTTCCGGTTTCTAAACGGCAAAGATTTGAACGCCTATAGGTTGTTATTTGGATTTCTAGGTATGACGATTTTGTTTGAATTTTGTTAAAATGATGATAAAAAATCGTGTCTCATTCGAGGATCGGTATGAGAAAACGTCAAACCCTCTAATCGTATCTAATTTAGAAATCGTATAGATATAAAAAAAAAAAATTTCCAAATATTTTATAACTCTTAAAATTGTTCGTAAACCTTGAATAAACGTCGATAATAAATCGTGTACCCATTATTCAATGAAGGTTGAACTCCCACCATATCATTTGTTTCTAACTATCACGATCTAAAGATAAAGGAAGAAAGAAAAAACAAATTTAAGAAAATTAAAAAATGTCTAATTCTTACAATTTTACATAAAATCGTATATGAAATTTATGATGAAAAATTTACGTACCCTGTGAAAGATAGAAGGGTTGAAAAATATTTCCCAACTTCTGTTACTTACGGTATCATAAATGGGATTCGATTTAAACTTCTGAAATGAAATATTTCCAATTTAAAATTATTTCAACAAATTCTGACAAAATTTAGCTTCCCTATACGCTTGTACCTATAATTTACCATCGTTTTAAGCTTGTCTATAAATTTGATTAGAATTTTTCGATCAAAAAATGAAAAAAAAATAAAAAAATATATATTTCAAACTTACGTCAATGATTTTAATTTTTTGATCACACATATAAATATATACATATATATACATATATATATCTCTGTAAGTCTGTGTTTGTACTTCTGTTTACACACACATTCAGAAAATAAAATTCGTGAGTATGTAATCCGTGCCGATGTGAGTACAGAATCTCTTATCTCTACCTCGGGGGTGTTGTCATGGTTACCGAACACACACCGTGCCCTCGCGATAAGCTTGGCCTCCGACGAGAACCTCTTCACTCACAACTTACTGTCTGATTATATTTTTACACGAAAAAAATGAAAAAAAAAAATAGAAAAAAACGATAGAAAAAAATACACATATTTCCAATCGGCTTATCGTCGTCTTAATCCTCATTCTATAAAATACCTGCAAAAATAGTAGACGAAAATAAAAGTGATTTTTTTTTTTTCATAATTCATAATCATTCGGTGGTTTTATCAAGCTTTGCCTAATTAACATATAGTTTTTCATTGAATCTAGGTATAAGAAAAAAAAGGTTGTCTTTCTCACCGTTCGTTGAAATTTCGTTAATCTTTGCGAAAATATTTTTACATCGATTTAATTTTATAAACAAAAATCATGATGATGTATTTTGGTGTATAACTATTGTACTTAGACCCCCCCGCTCGGAATATATCTTATTAATTATATTCAGGTGTATATAATAGGAGATCAGCGATGTCCTTATCTCGAGAGTTAGGGATATCACATATCGTCGTCTAGCGATGATATTAATAATAATAATAATAATATTAATAATAATAATCATAATAATAGCAATAATTGTGTTACATATTATCATCACCTCTTGGTATATATACCTGATTCGCGGTTGTCGAGTGCAATAACATAGATATGTACCTATATATATATTTTTTTTATTTTTTTTTCTTATAATCGACGTGTATATGGCTAAGACTATGTGTCGTAATTAATTTGATGAAAATAAAACGAAAAAAATGACGATGGAAAGAAGAAGTAAAGAAAAGAAAAAAAAAAAAAAGGAAGATTTTTCAATTTCCTTCAATTTTATAGATTTCTAGTTTTTTTTTTTTTTTTTTTTTTCGAATGATTATTGTTTTATATATAAATAAACTTAACCGTAATAATATATCGTTATCTATTAACGATGTATATATCGGTGTTATAAGATCGTATATATATACACCATAATATATAAAAATGAAAATACCGCAACAGCAGCGTATAGGTATATATACATATCGGTACATACGTCTTATAAGTTTGAAACAAATAACTTTGATTGAAAAAACATTTATATAATAATAATAATGATAATAATGGTAATAATAATAATAATATCGCGATAACGTTATATAGTCTAGGTATATAAAAATTGGTTTACAATAAAGAGTGTATCCGTTGAATTACTGCACCTATAATATAGATATAAGTGTTATGTATAAAATGAGAATAAATATAAATGGTAAAAAAATTGTTCCAGGTATATAGATTATTCCTTATTTTTATTTTTATTTTATTTTTATTTCAAATTTTTTATTTTTATTTTTTATTAATCGTTATTATTTGAAAACAATTAATCACGACTATCGATAAAATATACAACACTCGGAAAAATAATATATTAGAAATATAAAAAAAAAAACATATTTTTAAAATTATTATGTCTTATAATTAATTCGGTGATATTCGAATCTCAATTTTTTTCATCGTCTAAAACGTTTCCAAATATATATATACGAAATAAAATAAAAATAAAAAAAACACGTTTATTACAATTTGAAGATTTGTGAGAAAAATTTTTGGTGGGTTGTATTAGTAAAGCTTCGAAAATTATATCGTTAAAAATCTGTCGAATTTTGTCAGGAAATACCTACTACTACTAAAGGCAAGGAGTTTACCAAGTTTGAAATTTTTCGAAGCTATTATACTGCAATAGGAAAAAACAAAAAATGGAATTATGTAACCGCGAAAAGTCAAAAATCGTGTTTCATGGAAAAAAAAAAAAGGGAGAATTTCAAATCTTTGGGGCAGTACTTAGAATTGAGATATGAATCTGGGGTTTCGGTTAAATATATTTTTTTCCATATATATATGAAGACGTTCCCTGACCCATGAGAGCATTTAAATTCGAAAATGATTAGATTAAGAAATACCCTAATATAATATAAGGATTTTTAGGTATGGGTGGAGAGGTATAGGACTTGTGTTAGCGAAAATGCTAAAACGAAGAAGAAAAAGAAAAAAAAACTATACTATAACTAGTTAAGAAAGAATAGGAATTTTTTTTTTTTTCATAAAACAAAAAGAAGAAAATTAAAAACTATGTATAGAGATTGTATATAATAGTATTATTCGTCTATTTATATATACATTATTGAGAGTTTTGGATAGGTGTGTGTGTGTAGGCTGCTAATCGATAAAATATCATATAAACTACACAATAATAATAAAATTAATAATAATAATAATAATATGTATAATAATTATAGCCTACTTAATCGACAGGATCTAGTATATCTCAAAGTATACATAGTGTATGTGTATAGGTACCTAAATAGAAAAAAAAAAAACTAATCTATTTAGAATTAAAACCGTACTGTACAGACATAGGTATAAAATTATATATATATATATACCTCTTTAAATATATAGCTAATGATGATAATATTATTAATATTATTAATGATATAGTGAATTTAAATTTGGCATAGAAATTTTTGCAAAAAATTATTGTCATTATTTATTGAACAGAACAAAAAAAAAAAGGCAAAACAAAAGAAAAATAATAATTAATGCGAAATCAAATTCAATTATAATTTATATATATATATATATTATTGTCTCGCGTTTATTGTCTTTTTATTCTTATCTTTTTTTTCTAATTATTTTCTAAATTTGTAACTATGATATTAAAATCGTAAGTTTTAAACTTAAATAATTATATCTAATATAATATATAATATATGTTGTATGTATAATATATATTATATTATTATATTATTATATTATTATACATAGATAGAAAATATCAAATTTTCCGACTAACTATATTATCGATCGAAATATTATAGTATCTATAGGTATTGAGCCTCATATATAGATCAACGTTGGCATAATCGATCAATGAATCAATTAAATCGCCATGTCATATATTGATTCAAATTTTTTTTCTTTTTTTCTACCAAACCGTACCAATGCGATTGTACCGAATAAATGAGTTAATAAAAAAAAAACACCTACACTCGGAGCGATCTTAGAAATTAATTGAGGACAAGAGAAAGATAGAAGAATTTTTTTTTAATTAAAAATAAAAAGAAGAAGAAGGAGAAGAGGAAGAATATAAATGAAAACAAAGTAGAATTACGTCTATATCCCTAGTTAGAAAAGGCGGAATGTTTAGCTAAATAATTATTATCGATTTACCACGCCCTTGCCTCGATACTAAATTTTTCTTTTTCTTCTTCTCTTTCATATAGCGGATATACGACCTTATTTTCTATGTATAAGGAATGATATTATTATTATATAGATATTTAGTACTGGGTGATGAAAATGCGAATAAAATTATATCAGCTGGTAAGATACTTCCTATAATAATATAATTCATATAATAAGTAACTACATAATAATAATAATAATAATAATATTATTATAATAAAATATTCAAAATTATTACCTCGAATTAGTTTAAAAAATGAAAAAAAAAAAAAAAAAACGAAGATATACACATCTTTTTCTACCTCAGCTTATCCTGTATATATATATATATATATAATATGTATATATTAGGGTGTGCCAGAATTTTTTTTTTTGTTTCAATCTCCCACATCAAAAATCAAAGTGGTTTTATGAAATAAGAAGCCTCGATGAAGGAGGGCACTGAGAAAAAATGCGAAGTTGTGTTTCACTCGACCAGAATTCATACTGATGAGGCACCTTTTAAACTTGATTATCAGCTTCCCCCTTTCGGCAATTGAAATATTACATGACATTCAGCTGTCTTAGCATGTGATATAATAAGTAGAAAATGAACAAGAATTGTTAGAAATTAATCTAAGAAAATGTTATACTTTTTTTTTTTTCAATTTTGTTCTCGAAACATAATTTTTTATCAGTCTATTCCCTATACCACCTTGTGATTTTATTTAACTTACTGTGAGATTTCACCTCGCGAAAGGGGGTTTCGGTCAATTGAGTCTGGCAGGTGCCTCAATCACTATGACTTCTAATCGACCACGACACCACTTCGCATTTTTTCTCAGTGCCCTCCTTCATCGAGGCTTCTTATTTCATAAAACCACTTTGATTTTTGATGTGGGAGATTAAAAAAAAAAAAAAACAGTTTTTTCTGGCACACCCTAGTATCTATACGACCTATTACTAATATTCTTACGTAAATAATAATGATAATAATGATAATAATAATAATATTACTAATATTAATGAAAATATGATGATATTTATATGTAACAACAAAATAACAACAATAATAATAACAACAATGATAATAGTAAGCCTTAAAACAACAATTTATAGGATCATCATTTATTTATTGAGAGAAGAATAAATGTATTATGTAAAACGTCTGATAAGTGGGTATCGACTCTTTTCTTTTATTTTGAATTTAATTTTATTCGATTTTTCAATTAAATTTTTTTTTTTTTCTAATTTCTTAGACGCCAAGGACTAAGGGAATAGACTAATAATATAATATTATTAACTAACTACACCTAGAATCTATAATAATTATATTATTGTAAAAACAGCTAGATTAAGGAATCACTTTTATTTATATATATATATATTTATATCAAGATATCAAGTATAGTGGTTAACGTAATTTCCCTTAGCTGGCAGCACCGTACATTGAAAAGTTTCTTTTTTTCGAATATACTATATAGGTCTAAACGATCGATATACACATATATTTTTTTTTTCATTCATTGATCGATATAAAAACAAAAAAAAGAAAAAGAGAAAAATGGAGGAAAGAAAAACTCATATAAAACAAAGAAAGTAAATAGAAAAAATTGTTAATATCATATAATTTTCTTTCTTTTTTAGTTTTTATTTTTTCTTCTTGTTGTTCATTTCTTACTTTTTTCTTCTCCTTATTCATATCTTAGATTCTTTTCTTAACACATGCACCCAAAGTCCTCCTTTGCGCACCGTCTACGCGCACCCAAAGCAGACTTTTGCCGCACCGGTGTGCAAAATATTTTGCACACTGGTACGCTAAAACCGGCTTGGGTGCTCGCAGACGGCATACAAACGAGGACCTTGCGTTGCATGTATCGAGAAAAATAGTGTTCGATACGCGAGCCCAAGGCAGCAATATCGCTTACTCGTGTGAAGGCACCTCACACTCGTGCGCGAATTGCTGCTTTTGCGCTCTTGTATCGAAATATACTATTTTTTACTCGTATTCTTCTTATGAAGACATAGAAACAACGGTTGGTCTTTCCAAATGTCCATTGTCCATAATAATTTTACCATTACCTGGTCCCGGCGATGCATTACCACCCAAACTAACAATATGTGGTGATGCGAGCTGGTGATGATCCGGAGAATGATTGGCTGATACCAAAACTGGTGAACGTGTTGCGCACGGTGATGACGGGCATTCAACTTTTGGCGAATGATTTTCCATCAATTGTTGTTGTTGTTGTTGCTGCTGCTGCTGCTGCTGCTGTTGCTGCTGTTGTTGTTGTTGTTGTTGTTGTTGTTGTTGCTGATGCTGTTGTTGTTGCGAAAGCATCATGTCGTAGTATGCACTACTGCTTTGGTTGTAAGGAATTATTCTACTTGCCGGCTGGGGGCTAGCTGCGTACAAAGAACTTGGATACGATGTTGTCTGATGAGCCAGTCTATGGTCACCGTAGTTGTCAGCTTTATAGAGAAAAAAATAAAATAAATGAATGGGAATAGAGTTATAACTATATATTATCTCCGGTTATGAGAGAAAAATATGATGATGATGATGATGATATGATAAGAGAGATTTGTATTACCTGGTTCTTGCTTAATCCGTTTTTCGTTGTTGTTGTTGTTGTTGTTGTTATTGTTAGCGGTTGAATTTGATATGGAAATACCACCCGCGGATGAGGGAGTGTCAGATGCCTTATTACCACCCTTAGGTTTTCGTTTTCTTGTTTGAATGCTGTCCTTTTTCATTGCTAAAGGCCTGTTAACGCTATGGAGTTTGTAGTAAAGACCGCAAGCGTTGCATACTGGTTCACCCATCTGGTTACGACGCCACAACGATGTCGTTGTCGTACTACAATTGCTGCACGAAAGTCCAATCCTTCTCGAGGCGTGCTAAGGTCGAAGAAACGTTCGGTTAATGAAATTCGATTTTCTTTTCCTTTTGTTTTGTTTTTTTTTTTTGTTCTTTTTCGTTTACTTCGTTTCGTCGTCGTTTTTTTTGTTTTTTTTGCTTCAATTTTTTAATTTTTTAATACTTTTTCTTTTTTTTCAAAGATATTCCAAGTTCTTGCACGAAACGTTTTATCGATAAACTTTCTAAAAATTGAGAATTGGAAGTTATTTTAATGTGTGATTAATTTTCCAACGGAATTAGTATCAATATAATTTTTGAAGAAAAACCGCGGATTAGATTCTAACGATTTTATTTTTAATTATAACATTTTTTTTCTTTTTTTTTAAAAAACTTTTTCGTAAACGCGGAACAAAAAAATTAATTTTATATTATAAAATAGTAACTGAAACCAACCCAGTAACTATAAACTTACACATAGAGAAAAATAGAGCAAAGAAGATATAGAATAAATACTTGCGGAATAAGATCTGACTTTTCGTTTCGTTGCAAGAACTGAAATTATCAATTTATATTCGTTTTCGTCTGTTTTTTTTTTTTTTTTTTTTTCTTCTTTTACATACATAAATATATAATTAATTATAATTTGTCTTTTATTTTTTCATTTTTCTTGGAAAATTGATTGAGGAATACCATCCGTAACGAAGTCACACGCAAGCGCAGCGCTCTGCCTGCAAACTAAATTTAACATGTTTATTAAATCTATGAACTTCTGTTCTTTGTTTTTTTTTTTTTTGTTTTTTGTTTTTTTTCAAATTTTTTTTTTTGTTTTTTCTTTTGATTATTTTAATATAAAATTAATTAACGGCGTGATTTCGTGATGGACAGCGGTTACCATGGGTATAGTGGCACCTCAAGCTATTATAGAAAACTAATACAGGCAACTACTGGTATAAGAAATAGAAAATTTGAGCTGCGGTCACTTATCTCGAATAATTATCACTGGCATTATGATAAAAACAAATGAGAAGAAGAAGAAAAATAACAAAAAATACTCTTAATTTTTTCTTTTTTCTTCTTCATTTTGGTTATTTTCCGTTTTCCGTTTTCGTTTTCGTTTTCGTTTTCTGTTTTTTTAAACTTTTTATAATTCAAGATAGCAGATACGTGAACGCAGTCTCATAGTATACGGTGGGAAATCGGGTAAAAGGAATTGAGAAAAGATTTGAGGAAGATAATTTATATAAACAGAAAGATAAATATGAATGAAGAGAGATATAGAGAGAAAGAAAAAGAGAAAAAGAGAGAAAGAGAGAGGGAGCGAGAGAGAGAGAGAGAGAGAGAGAGAGAGCGAAAAAGAGATTTTTTTTATTCATCTTTCGTCTACTTTATTCTCGATAATTACGTTTGAATAAGAGAAACGGGGGGAAAAAAGAACGTTGATCTTTTTTTTTTTTTTTTGTTTTTTTCTTATTTGTTTTTTTTTTTTTTTTCTTTGAGAGTGACACCTACCAAACGACGGTTGCCGGATTTCTCCTCGTTGCCGCGAGGGGTGCTACTATACCCATAATAGTTTTTGTAGAAATCGCCCTGGTCCGCCACTGAAACAGACAGGAGTCCAAATGTTAGGATCAGGGCTCGTCGACCCCGATAAATGTCTTTAAGGCATTTTTTTTTTCTGTTTTTTTTTTTTTTATAGTATATCAAGTACACCAGTATTTTTGTAAATTGTTATAGTATTTACTGTGAAAGTCTTTTATACTGTTTTTGTTTCTCTCGTCATTATATAGCCGCTTTCATTATTTCTATAACAATATTAGCAACACCACGGGCAGATTTCCACAAGGACTTTTCTTTTTTCCAGGTCTTAGTCTTTGTTTTTTTTTTTTTTTTTTTGTTGTTGTTTCCAACGAAAATTCAACATTTCTATAACCGCGTTCACGTTTACTTTTAATACGTAAAAAAAACATAAAAAATATATAGGGTGTCCCCGAATTCGCGACGAGGAATTCACAGGGTAAATCTTGATCAAAAACGGGATCGAAATTTCCTGAGCCGTTTTTTCCGGAAATGCTTAGATTTCTCGCTATAATTAATTCAGTTTCAGCCAATAAGGTGCGATGTATGAACGGGCGCTTGTCGGTGTGCTCGCCGTTTGGTTGTGTGCATTTTGTTTCGCGGCGACAATAGGCTGGGAGACGCGCATACAACCGAGCGGTAATCACATCGACGAACGTCCGTTTATAAGACGCGCGTCATTGGCTGGATTTGAAAGAATTATAACGAGAAATCTAAGCCTTTCCGGTAAAAACGGCTAAGGAAATTTCGATCCCGTTTTTGATAAAGATTTACTCTGTTAATTCCTCGTCGCGAATTCTGGGAGACGCTGTATATATTTGATAAAAAGAAGATAAAAAGGATTGAATCCGTGAACGCGGTGTCAAAAAAATGTCGCGAAAAAAAGAAGCAAATTTTCTTTTCTTTTTCTTTTCTTTTGTTTTTGTTTTTCTTTTTGTTTCTTCTTGTCCCTTGGCTTACCAGGCGCCGTGGTTGCTTGACCAGAGGACGGTTCATTCCGTTCATCTTGTGGTAGAGACCGCATGCGTTGCAGAGATAATGACCGGTTCCATCCCTTCGCCAAAGAGGCGTAGATATCGCACCACAGTTGACGCATTCTCTTCCTTCAGAACCGAAGTACTCGGCTTCAAAGTTGTGCAATGTCCCATCTTGGACCAGTTCTTTAGAATTTTATTATATATATATGGAATATTGTACGTATATGTACTTAATCGGTTCATAACACCATATATTCAACAATTAATCAAATAACATTTAAATATCTTATGGGGGGGTCTCAGTCTTATTAAAATACACAATTTACGAAAAAAAAAAAAAAACAACTCACGTTTTATCAATTATTAATAAACAAAATATAAAACTACAAACTGTATGGTAAAAAAAATAAAAAAATAATAATTCATTTATTATTATATCTAGGTCATGGTGTATGCTCTGAGTATATATTAGGGTATAATATACAGTCGTACCTGAATTCTGTATTCAAACCGTGTGTAAAAAAAAATAAGCATACCTACATATATGCCTTATCGAAGAGACTACGTGGTTTTTGCCTATCTTTTCGCTGGCCTCTTTTTACTCGCTCGTTCTTACTTAAGTTTTTACATATATTTAAGTATTGTATATTTTTAAATATTTCATTACACCTATATATGGGGCATTCCACGCCAACTCGACCTGAGTCTGACCCTCGACCCCTTGGATTTCGTTCTTAATTTTTCATATGGTTGTTCCATCTTTCGAAAGCACACTGAATTTTTTTTAGATTTTTTCTATCAAATTTGTTCAAATAGAAAATCAATTACTTAAGGAAAAAATCACATCGAAGGACATTTTTAAAAAATCTGAAAAAATTCTCAAAAATCCTGTACTCGATTTCAAAAATTTCGGTCCGTGGATCAGAATGGGCCGGCGCTCGGTTCTACCGTCCGTTGCGATTTCCTGGAAAAAAACCAAATCAAAAAATAAACGCAAAAGTCAGTGCACTGTGAGCAGTTGCTTGAACGTTCTGATACGTTACTCCGAATTTTTCAGAATTTTCTGAGATTATTTTAACTGCCCACAGTGAACTGACTTTTGCGTCTATTTTTTTTTTTTCAGAAAATCGCAAATGACAGATAGAAGCAAGCGCCGGCCCACTCTGATCCACACACCGAAATTTTTGGAATCGAGTACAGGATTTTTGAGAATTTTTTCAGATTTTTCAAAAATGTCCTTCGATGTGATTTTTTCCTTAAGTAATTGATTTTCTATTTGAACAAATTTGATAGAAAAAATCTAAAAAAAATTCAGTGTGCTTTCGAAAGATGGAACAACCATATGAAAAATTAAGAACCAAATCCAAGGGGTCGAGGGTCAGACTCAGGTCGAGTTGGCGTGGAATGCCCCATATATACACGTATACATATATATATGTTGAGATGGTTCTTGGTTTAATCATTTTCGAATTTCGATGCCACCATGAACCATGACGTCTCTTAATAGCGAAATGTCAGAAATCGTGTTTCATTCAAAATAAAATGAAAATTACAAATTTTGATTACATTTTTTTTTTTTTTTGGTTTGTATATATTTAGAGACGTTCCGGTCCATGGGAGCATGGGAATTCGAATATTACCATACTAGGTACCACCCTAATATAGATTTTCGATTTCAGTTCTCAGCTATAGCGTTCAAAACCATTAGATCAATTCATCAATTATTAGATCGTTTCGTAGAATTGAAAAATTCCATTCTTCAACATTTTCAATTCTTCGTTGATATTTATTCTCGCTTAATAATTGACCAGTAAAAAAAATGGTCAGGTTATCGGGTTTTTTTTGTTTTTTTTATTTTCCCTTTTTCTCAAAAAAAAAAAAAAAAAAAATACCAAAACTTGATCGAAAATTCTGTATCACTTAATAATGTCGTCTCTGCTGAATCTTTTGAAACGCCCAAATATATTTTCAAACTGAGGAAAGTTTTTCATTGGCTTTTTACACCAGGTGCATTTTAGAGTTCAGGTTTGAATATATACAACGACCGTTTTCTTCCTATATATGTATATGTATAGGGATATATGTGTAAAAGACGGGGTCCGCCATGGATTGAATAACGGGGCGGTACTCCCAGCTCTCCATCTCTCTCTCTCTCTCTCTTCTCTACGTGGGGTGAATAACTATATAGGGGAGACAGGAAACGAGCAAAAGGATGGCGGCGGACATGGTTTTATCAAAGTTTCCGCCGCTACTGATAAGTGATAAGCCTTGTACGAACGCCTCGAAACTAGGGGATATATATGTATGTATATATATATATATATATATATATATATATGGACAGTATATTACAAATGCGAACGTTTTGTCGTTGGTATAAAATCAAACAATTATTTTCCGTATATGTATTTTTCTGTTTTTCCCCCTCTTTGATTTCATAAAATGATATAATAATTAGCGAAAAAATAATATTATGAATTAAAAATGCGAAAAATTATGCAGCACCTAAATGACGAAATGCGTTATGCAAACAATTAATGAACTATCATTGACGTGGCTAAGGGGGTTTGACTGGAGGGGGATAATTTGTCTCGAGTTTCTGTAAGTCATAAGTAAGAGAGAAGAAATAAGAAAGAGAAAAAAAAAAATGAAATAAATAAAAAATCAAAGAGAGAATGACTAGTGGAAGAGTGTAAGGCGATATGATATGGTTAGATAAGGTAGAGAGGTGAGGATAATCGTATGAAGTTTCGAGTGCTAATACGTATAGCTTTATATATATATATATATATATATACTTATATACTACAGTCGTATTAAAGGTCAGAGTACTGTCGCGTTTAACTGACTACAGCAATTATCAACTCGAAGCGCCATGCCCAGTATATATATAAGTATATGGTAGGATGATAGAAACTTATGGAAGGGTAAAGCAATCGGAGATTTGTGAGCCAGAGATGATGCTGATACATGCGGTTTTTCAATGCTGCTGCATGCTGTATGCTGCATGCTGCTGCTGTTGCTGCATGGTATATTAGACTGTTGGGAATCATGTTTCCGGCGTAATGCGCCATATACGTATAAGATCCTGATGCTATTCTGCTCCTATAACTGCTAAACTACCGTGGGATGTGTTTCATTATTATTCTGGTATTTACCAGTGTCTAACATACCTACTGTAACGTTAATATAACGTACGCAAATGGAATGTGCTTTGTACTAAAAAAAAAACAGATTTTTATTAGGTTGATATACTCGGTCTGGTAATATTTGAATTTCGATACTCTCATGGGTCAGAATGTCTTTGAATATATGCAAAATAATGTAGTCAAAATCCCAGACTTTTATCTCGATTCTAAGTACTGCCATCAAATTCTTTGAACTTCTTATTTATGGGAAAAGATCGATATTTTGAAAATGATCATATTAACGGGCTGATTAGAAAATCAAATGAAAAGAATAAAAGAGAATTGAAATGAGAAATTTAAGATTTCGAGGGGTAACTTGTCCGCTGCACTTCTCTACCGTGAGTAAATTATAATGAAACAACAAAAAAAAAAAGAGAAAAAAAAAAGTAAACCACTTGACTGATCGTAAGTGTCAGGAGTCTGAGTTTTGTCGCATGGGAAAATTTTTGTCTGTTTCTTTTTTTTTTTTTCTTTCCTCCCCATTTCCAAGGCATTACACACCTTGTTTCCCATGCTTTAATATATATTATAACGGTCTAGTGTATCAAATGTATGTGTTTGTGTATGTATGTATATATGTATATCATGTATATGAAATTTTACATAAATATTTCGCTCTTTATTACATATTGTGTGTTTTTTTTTTGTTTTTTGTTTTTCTACACAAATAGCGATAAAATTAAACCAGTGATCACGATCCACGTCCAAAAAATTGATCTTTCATATTACATACGTGGATATATATATCATTTTAAATATTATCAGTTAAAATATATTTAGATAAGGAAAATTTTTCTAGCAAGATATAATTTATAAAGAATAATTGAGGATCAACACTCTCATCAAAACTTTCTTGCATAATTCGTTAAGCATATATATATATGTGTATGTGTGTGTGTGGGTGTGTGATAATTGAACCGTTGAAATAATTCGATATATAGCACATAATTACCACGTGACTGTTTAATGATCGTCCGAATATATCTTTGGAGGTCGATAAATGTCAATTAAAATTTTATATAAGGTCGCGGAGACCGCGGGGATAATATATATACATATATACTCATACGAATTATATACGCGATAAATTATCGTTTTTCTGTATAATATAATATTATATGTTATATATTTTATATAAAATAATAACATATTTTAAATATCATCATCATCATCATCATCATCATCATCATCATCATCGTCGTCGTCGTCATTATATAAATATATTTAATACATATAGTTGTGTCATTAAAATGAGAAAAATCGAATCTAATAGAAATTCGTATGAAATTCGTATCCTAAATTCTAATACAATTGGAATACAAGGGGTGATTATTATAATTAATCAAACAAAAAAAATATAGAAAGAGAGAGAGACAGAGAGAAATGAATATAAAGATGAAGATGAAGATACGATAAGTAACCGCATAATGAGAATCGTAACCTATTCACTATGGTTAATTTCTATATCTATCTCTATATATATGTATGGTAACGTATATCGCGTATACCGATTAGATATAGAGGCTTACGAGTTAGGTGGTACTCTCGTTCAGTCCTGAAGAGAAATTATATGTAGTACATATAGAAATTATCATAAGCTTATATGACTAGATACCACGATATCGGTTAGTATTTAACGTAGACATATACCCCGATTAAACCTACACGTATACTATATATAGTATAATATGTATGTACGTCGCGTTTTCCTAGGTCAGGGTTTCTATCTATATACGTATTTTTTTTTTTCTTTTTTTCTTCTTTTTTTCTTTTCTTTATATTTATATGAATGTATATCGGTCATTATTATTATTATTATTATTATTATATATATATATATAAATATGAAATAAGATAGAAACAATCAACAACAACAATAACATATATATATATATACATATATTTTGACCGAGTTGATTTATAGCGTGTAGAATAATCGTATGATAGGTAAGCAAAAAAAAAAAATCAAAAGCAAAAAAAAAAAGTGTCACTTATTAAACCCTAAATCATATCATATCTTTTTTTTTCTTTCTTTTTCTGCTTTCCTATACATTCTCTACGTTTAATAGGCTAGAAATGAAGAAGAAGAAAAAAGAAAAAACAAAACCAAGACATTCCCCAACTCTGCGAAGAAAAAAAAAAAAAAAAAAAAAAGGGGCTGAGGAAGAAAAAGGAAGAAAAAGGAAGAAAAAAAAAAAAAACACGCATTCTAGAACGTAACTCTTGAACCGTTTTTTTTTTTTTTTTTCTTCTATACTCTTAAATCGTCGGCAGTTTTTTCATAATAGGTATGTGAAAAACGAGGAGACTAATTTGAAGAAGGGTGAATGAGAATTTATTTTTATGCACACACATAAATTATCTGATTTTTTTTTTTCTTCTTCCCAATTCTGCCTATTATTATGATTCGTTAATAACGTTCGATTTTACAGAGAGAAATAGAAAATTCCATTATTTGAGGACAGAAAAAAAAAACAAAATGAAAACAAAAAAGTTGAAACGATGTCTGGGCTCGGAGGCTGTTGTTGAAATATATATATATGTTAAAACGTTTTAGAGACAGACAGACAGACATACAGACAGACATACAGACACACACGTCCCTAATGGTCCAGTGCACTCGGTATACCGCATAGGACTGACTCAAAAACGTAGCCTGGATTGACTCAAAATTTTAGCTCGTATAGGTGACGTACGACGGCGTGTAGGTATCCCAAAAATTAACCCATATATATATATATATGTATACATGTGCGGCCGCAACACGACCGCCCTTAGAATATAGCTCCACTTTGCACTTGACACTCACCACGCATATGCCGGCGCCTAGGCTTATAGAGGTAGTAGGTAGGTACAGAGGACCTTAAACTGTTACTAACACACATGGGAAATTCCTTTTCTCTTTCTCTCTCCTTCGCTCTTATTCTATCTTTATTTCTATATTTTACTCTTTATTTTTTTTTTTTTTCGTTCTATGGGGCTAAACTACGAGTTTGACTTAACCGATCAAACGGTGCCGCGTCTGGGATGCATTAGAGATCTGATGCAACGTGGCCTGGAACTGTTATAGTCTCTCTCTTCTTCTGGTTTTCTCTTAGTATATATATATAATATATATATATGTATATTATTTATGCTTGTGCCGAGTTACGTACATACATATAGAACTTTGAAAATTATTTCTTTTTTTTTTTGCTTTTCGAGCTCAGAGTAGGTACTACATAATTTTAATCGGCAATTTATATTATAGTACGATTCGAATTCGAAGCGAACGATTCTAAAAAAAAATTCTAATCAAATATAAATCACCGAAAATCGTAGGTGTAACAGATATGAGTCTTAGAAAAAAAAAAAAAAAAAAAAAGAAAGAAAAATAGAAAATCTCTGTAATGTATAAGATATACGAAAATACGGAGACAAAAAAAAAAAAAAGAATAAAAACTGCAACGGGCCTGTAAGAATGAAATCTTAAAACATGTATAGGAATTATTAAGACTCACTTGCTGATAGGCTGGCTGCTGCACTAAGCTGTTGCGGTGTGGGTGTAGTTGGAGTAGTAGATGCCTGTCTTCTCGAAGAAGTAGCGATACCACCGTACTGTGCCGACATAGGATCGCCAGATGCAGCGGTAACACTCGCATAAGCCCATGCGCCTGTTTCACCTGCACCTCCGCATGCGGATCCCGTATTTCTTTGCGGTACTGTGTATGGGGGACTGTAACGGAAACTATGGCTTGTTGGGCCAAACCGTTGCGAAAACGCTGGTAATGGATGCGATACGGATACCGACGATTTGCTGCCTCCTACGTATTCTTCCGATACTTGCAAAGGCAAGCTGCTCGATATTCCTAAAATTTGACGAAACAAGGAAGAAAAAAATTATCAAAAAGGTTTTTTAGTTTTTTGGTTTCTCGCATCGAATATTTCATTCGCTGTATCTCACCTTGCGAAGACCAAAGCGTTTGCGTCGGTGACGTTAATTCGGTAGGACTACCCGTCATGTATGGAAGAGTATAGCCGCCTCCACCACCGCCACTGTTCATAGAATCAACCCCAGTCATGCCACGGGAGTAAATTGAAGAACTGACGAAGAAAAAAGAAGAAAAAAAATCCATCGGTTAATTTAAAAAAGAATTAATCTTCTCTTTTTTTTTTTTCATTTTTTTTATATTTCTCAGAGGATACGAAAACTGAAAAATTCTTTTGCGAAAAATACACGAATCTGTATTATTTTCTCTCGTCTGTTACGGTGTGCATATATATATTTATATATATAGAAAGTCGGTTTAATACGAGACTAGGTGATGACGACGCCCCTTCTCAAGGGAATTAATATAGAATTGAGCTAAACGCCTGCTACATGGGATCTGGCATTTGATGCATATATTATATATATATGCGCGTCTAATTACAGCATATTCTTTTAATAATACAAAAATTTCAATATATAATCAGATTATATAAAGAGACTCAAAAAAAAAAATGGAAGAAAAAATGATTTTTGACAAAAATGGATGAAAATTACGTGTGCAGATATCGCGATCTACTTAAAGACCACCTATAGCAAAACCTATATACCTGCCTACATAGGAGACAGAGAGAGAGAGAGAGAGAGAAAGAAAAGAGAAAGAACCTCCCAGGTAAAATATCCAAGGCGGAAGTTACCCTGCAGGGAGGCCGGAACCACGGAGACTAGATTCCGCGTGCGGGCGCGTGCCTAAAGAAGAATTCTTTCCGTGAAGTTAAACGACATGACATGACAAGTCCATTAGCCGTGTGGTCGGGCACGGTTTCTTGTTAGTTATACTTCGCTTCATTCTGACGCAGCAACGGCAGCAGCACCACCAATAAGCAATAGCAATAGCAATAGCAACAGGCGACGACGACCTCCGTAGCGGTTTTCTTTTTTTTTTCTTTTTTTACCTAAGAACCGTACAGCGTTATACCTTATAGTCGAACCTTATATATAGGTATCTGTCTACCTGTCTCGACACAGTGACCGCTCGGTTCTATGCGCGACTAAGTGTATATATAGGTACTCGGTAAAAAAATGAAAAAAAAAAAAAAGAAAAAAAAAATCAACGAAGTCAGAAGGACATTATTTTTATTTTTGTTATTTTTCTTCAAAAAAACCTTTTTCGACTTATCAGTTATCTAGGCAAATGCAGGCTATGATCATCTGGCCCTCCGTGAAGGGAGTTTCTTTACTCTTTCTTCTTCTTTTTTTTTTTTTTTTTTAGTTTTCCATTCGTTCGAAATCAGTATATACGAGTCGAAATAGTTTCTGGGAAAAAATAAAGAAGGCAAGAAAATTTAAAGAACCAATTTCTTTTTTTTTTTTGTTTTTCTTCTTCTTCAATAGTCGACGAAGAGCGATGTTATAGATGTAAATACAAAATTTCGAATAATAAAAGAAGAAAAAAAAAAGAAATATCAAATGTAATTAAAATTAATTTCATTTAATTTGATGTAATTGTTTTTTTTTTTTGTTTTTTTGTGAAAAAATTTACGTAAATTTGAGAGCCAAAAACCGAATTCTGAGGACCAAAAATGAATACGGACCTCAAACTCCTACTATTTTTTGTTATTTTTTGCAAATCTTTTAAATCGCGAAAAATCAGCGAGTTGAAGAAAAGATGCAAGAAAAATCAAATTTAAGAAGCAAAAAAAATAAAAAAATAAAAAAAATAAGAACAAAAATGAAGAAAACATAAGTATATGGGCGTAAGTATCGTTCTGCGTTAAGCGTAAATACGCAAGTATCCTTGAGCGCGCGTGCCACACCGAAGCACGTTCTTAGTGTCCGTACGTGCTTCTCGATCATTTTAAGAGCATACGAATGTCTCAGTGCATGCGCGACCTCGAGAATCTATCTGCTATACATTATACACGAACTGATCAGAACAATAATATACACGTATGTATGTATATATATTATATAGCCGTCATTTAAAGTATCATGAATAAAGTTATTGAGAAAAAAAGAAGAAAAAAAAAAAAATGAATAAATGATGTAATTTATAGGTATATGGGCGCATCAGCTAAAACTAAAAAGAATTCCCTGCAATGCAATAATTAATCGCAGTGGTCAGCATCGACTTACGTTTTCTTTACCTTGACCTTCCTCAAAGTTTGCAAATCTTCGCTCTCTATTTTTTTTATTTTTTTTTGTTATTTCTTCATATCTTTATGACGTTGACGTCATATTCATTAAAGGTTTTATATTAATTCGATATTAACTCGTTCTCTCTCTCTCTCTCTCTCTGATCGTAAATAAAATAAATGCGAAGAGGAGAATATTTGCCAATTTTGATATTCTCACATCTAATGAAAAATAAAAAAAATAAAAGTAATAATTTTCTACGAGTTGTATAAACGAATTAGCTGTATTATAACGGAGTAAACGGTAAACCATTAAACCAAATCGCGGATATGTTGACCACATGTTGATCTACGGAATGAGTTTTCTCAATGAGACCGAACCAACCAACACGTCCTTAGTAGTACTCGTAGTATTTAGTTAAGTGGTTACTTAGTGACCGTATGTCTTGAGCACGAGGCGTATATCCTATCCTATCCTATCCTATCCTATTCTATAAACTGTCCTTTTTCTCGCGTTAGCAAAGTTACCTACCTAATATAAAAGGTATAAAAGGTATATAAGAAGCTAAAGTCACAAGGGGGGAAGTAAAAGAAAAAGTACAAAATTTCGACGTATTCCCTACTAAGTAAAAAATTTCTGCTATTAATGACGTAATAAAGAAAATTAATAATTAACTATACAATTAGTAGCGTTTTTGAAAAAAAAATAAAATAAAATAAAATAAATAAATAAATGTTAAAATAATGGAAACCATAGGAGATATGAGACGATCGTTAGCGTCTTTGAGATAATGAGTTTCTCGTTAAAATTAAGAATTCTGAAAAAAAATGAAAAATGAAAAATAGAAAACATGGATTATTTTAGCTACATATTTATATATAATTTATAATATATAATTAAGAAAGGACAGTTTGAGTAATCGTTAATATAAAATTCGCGCACCTATACGTTGCGTAATTCTTGTGATATACTATACGGAGACTAATTATTGCCACGGAAGGAACTCGACTCGTTATAATACTATGAGCTAACGCATAATAATTATTGCAATGGCAGCTCCAATAGTTGATCTCGTATTCCTTCCTAGAAGACCATACGAGGTCTCTTTCTCTTTCTCTTACTCTTATTCTTTTATATATTATTTTTCTCTCGATTCTTTATTTATCCTTTTTGCATTGCGTTGATGATGAATGGCGTCCGATCACGTGCGTATGGAAGAATATAGGACCGGATGACTCAGAAACCTCGGTACATATACATATATACATATATACATATGCGTATCGAGTTTCGGATCTTTTATATTCAGCGAATGAACATATAATATACGTATAATAATAAATAAAATTAGGTCTCATTTCGTTTACATATATAAATTAAAAAAATTAAAAAAAAAAAATTAAAAAAAATGACCAACTCTAAGTAGTCTATAAGTAGTTTAACTAAATAGTCGGAAGTGGGTAATTAAATACTTCGTAGATACGGTGCAATTAGACTCTAACGCAGATTTGATTTTACTTAATGATCTTCAAGATGAAAATAATATTTATCGAGGTTTGACGCCTGTGATGGGATCATTTTCGAATTTCAATGTACCGGAACGTCGCAAAACAAAAAACAAAAAACGCAAAAAAAAAATTTTGTTTCTTTGCTTAATTTTGTTGAATATATTTTTTTCTGTGAAACTAAGAAAGTAGTGTGTATTTTTGAAGCTTGTTTTTTTCTTTATCTCTTAGATGTATAGTTTGTTGCCCGTTTGAGAGGTTCTTCACACTAGTTTCTAAATAGCGAAATTAGCGAAATACAATATCCCTCTTTACACCGCGATAAGAAAAGTCTCGCGTGAAAAAAATAATAACTAACCAACTATATAATCAAGCTAGTGTTTCAAATCAGTTACGAACGTTTCTCATTTCCGACAAAAATTTCTTGAATACCGTATACATAAAATGGTATATATATATATTTCTCGACTAATTAGTAAGAAAATGATAACGAAAGAATGAATTAATTAATTAAATAATTAAATGATTATCAGCATCGCGTATATATATATATATATATAATAATACACAAGACGTTTGTGAAGTTTTTTTTTTTTCTTTTTATTTTATATTTTTATATATCAACGAAAAAATGATATCAAGATATTTTATTTAATTTTTTCGTATAGGTATATATATGTGTGAAAAATAATTCATTCGTAAGGTATATAATATAATTTTTCTATAAATACGTGTATTTTGGTTGTATTAAAAGAAGAAGTGTAAAACAAAAAGTAAAAAAAATGAATAAAAAAATGAAAAATAGTCACACAGCAGCATAAAACGGCAGCCTATATCAGTTGAGGAAAAAAGATAACCCGACACTCTACTACTACTACTCTTTCGATATTTGCTTATTGGAACCCATCATGTTTCAACAAAGATATGAATCGGATAGATCGCGCGGTATATAGGTATATATATATATATTTATATATATTGTGCCTGCCTGCCTGCTTGCCTGCCAACTTAGATCAGAGTAAAGAGTAGAAGGTGTGAGAAAATTGTGGGACCGAAGAGAGGATGATCCCTTTGGAAATGAATATATATATATATTATATATATATATAAACTATTTATATGACTACATATATGCGTCCGATATGAATTTATAAAATACCAATATTTGACCGGTAAACTCTCTTGTATGTATATACCTTGTTTGGTACTGATATCATAATTCAAACCGAATCTATACGTTATATTATATATATATATACCATTCGATCGGCGCCCGTACAGTTATAAATTTTTTTTTTTTTTTCCTCATCCTCAATTGCTGCTGTTATATTTATATGTATTTTATAGAATGATGTAGATGATGACTATACATTTAGGGTGTGACGGAAAAAAAACTTTTTTCTTTTCTTTTTTTAATCTCCCACATCAAAAATCAAAGTTGTTTTTATGAAATAAGAAGCCTCGATGAAGGAGGGCGCTGAGAAAAAATGCAAAGTGGTGTCTCACTCGATCAGAATTCATACTGATGAGGCACCTTTTAAACTTGATTATCAGCATCCCCCTTTCGGCAATTGAAATATTACATGACATTCAGCTGTCTTAGCATGTGATATAATAAGTAAAGAATGAACAAGAATTGTTAGAAATTAATCTAAGAAAATGTTATACTTTTTTTTTTCTTTTCAATTTTGTTCTCGAAACATAATTTTTTTATCAGTCTATTCCCTATATCACCTTGTGATTTTATTCAACTTGCTGTGAGATTTTACCTCGCGAAAGGGGGTTTCGGTCAATTGAGTATAGCAGGTGCCTCAATCACTATGACTTCTAATCGACTACGACACCACTTCGCATTTTTTCTCAGTGCCCTCCTTCATCGAGGCTTCTTATTTCATAAAACCACTTCGATTTTTGATGTGGGAGATTAAAGAAAAAAAAAAAAGAAGTTTTTTCTGGCACACCCTACTATATATGGGGCATTCCACGCCAACTCGACCTGAGTCTGACCCTCGACCCCTTGGATTTGGTTCTTAATTTTTCATATGGTTGTTCCATCTTTCGAAAGCACACTGAATTTTTTTTAGATTTTTTCTATCAAATTTGTTCAAATAGAAAATCAATTACTTAAGGAAAAAATCACATCGAAGGACATTTTTGAAAAATCTGAAAAAATTCTCAAAAATCCTGTACTCGATTCCAAAAATTTCGGTGTGTGGATCAGAGTGGGCCGGCGCTTGCTTCTATCTGTCATTTGCGATTTTCTGAAAAAAAAAAAATAGACGCAAAAGTCAGTTCACTGTGGGCAGTTAAAATAATCTCAGAAAATTCTGAAAAATTCGGAGTAACGTATCAGAACGTTCAAGCAACTGCTCACAGTGCACTGACTTTTGCGTTTATTTTTTGATTTGGTTTTTTTCCAGGAAATCGCGACGGACGGTAGAACCGAGCGCCGGCCCATTCTGATCCACGGACCGAAATTTTTGAAATCGAGTACAGGATTTTTGAGAATTTTTTCAGATTTTTTAAAAATGTCCTTCGATGTGATTTTTTCCTTAAGTAATTGATTTTCTATTTGAACAAATTTGATAGAAAAAATCTAAAAAAAATTCAGTGTGCTTTCGAAAGATGGAACAACCATATGAAAAATTAAGAACGAAATCCAAGGGGTCGAGGGTCAGACTCAGGTCGAGTTGGCGTGGAATGCCCCATATATATTATAATAAAAATAAAAAAAACCATCAAAGAAATCAAGAAGAACTAGAAGAAGTAGAAGAAAAAGAAGAAGAAGTAGATAGAAGAAGCAAAAACAAAAATCGATTATATAAATTGTGAAATAAGAAAAAAAAAATCATATAATGATCGACAAAAATTAATTATTCATTTAAACTCACTGCATTTTTTTGTTTTTTTGTGTTTTCTGTCTTTTATGGTTTTCAAGTTTAACAGCTGCTGTATTCTTTGATAAACATACGATCTCCCAGGTCTTGTTTAATTTTTTTATTATTATTTATTTATTTATTTATTAACACTGCGAAATTACATGTGCAGTTATGAAAATCGCGTATTATTGTAAATCGTCGATTATTAATAATAAAAAAAAAATAATAATGTATGTAATATATATTTATATATACGGATGTCTGTGAGTGTATGTGTGCATATATATATGAATGTACGCGTGTTGAGCTGCGCGAATGTCACTACTAATGCAATCTGGTATAACGATTCTGAACCCGTATCTGTCACCGGGCAAACAAGAACTGAGGAGGACACGCGTTCCGTACCACGTTCCACTCCTGGCATGGTCTGGGGCCTGGAGACCCTGCGAAGGTGGACTTGCACGTCTCTCCCTCCACGTTCAGAAGGCCAGAAATCCCCACCTAACTAAACACATACCAACACTCGTATCCTACACCCTCGACTCCAGACTCTAGTCGACTTTTTAGCTGATGTGAGACGGTTTAGCTTATAGCCGATACCGACGCCGACGCCTTTATGTATAATATGAATAATGAATATATATATTAGGGTGGTCCTTAAATACCAACTCGAGGAGTGAAGCATGGCAACCTTCAGACAAAAAATCAAAAAAAATTGTCCCGAAATATTAGATTTTTAAAAAAATTCCAATAGGTGCCTAAAGAGGTTCGGAGTTTTTCGTTTAAATAACATTGGATCTTATATTTTTTTTTCTCGACATTCGATTTTGGGTCAATTTTGCTCCAAAAAATTCCACTCTATAGAAAAAAATCAAGGAAATTTTTTCGGTCAATTTGTCTATGATGTTAGCCCCTGAGCCTGATTTTTTTGCACAATTTTACGCGAAAATATTAGAATTTTCGATTAGTACCCTTACGATGGCATTTTTTTTTATATTCTGATGGTCGTTTCCGAAGTAAAATTTCACGAGGAAAGGCAGGGAAATTGAAAAAACAAAGAAGAAACGGGAAAACTTCAGGACTCTTTAGGCACCTGTTAGAATTTTAGAAAAAATCTCATATTTGGGGACAATTTTTTTTTTATTTTTTGTCCGAAGGTTGCCATACTTCACTCGTCAATTTGGTATTTATGAACCACCCTAATATATATACATACATTCGATTACCTAAATATCCAAATTTTTTATTTTTTTTTATTCAACTGACTCATATGTTCATATTCATACATGTATTATGCTATTTCTCATACTGAGTTATAGCTATTGTCTAATTGGTCTTGACTTATGTTCATTTTCAATTTCGAGTGGATTAAAGAACCGACGAATGTGTAGCACTGCGAGCCAGGCTCCTTACCGATTCACAGTACAAGCGTGTAGTGCAGTAAAAGCGCAGTGCAGTGCAATGCAGTGCAGTGCATGGCATGGCAAGGCAAGGCAAGGCAAGGCAAGGCAGTTAGTCCGAAATAAAAACACTGGAGAAGATAACCGATAACGATGATCCTAAATAGAACCAGACACACGCCGAGAGAAATTTTCGTATAATTTATATAGGTATAATATGCGCGTTCGCATATGTCCATAGGTCCAGATTTGAAAATATCTTTTTATAATAATAATTTAGAAATACTTTTTTTTTCAAATTTTTTTTTTTTTTACCTTGATACAGTTTTTATATACTATGTTAGAAATTATAGAGTTTTATCTTAGAAATAATTAAACAGAACCATAGAGAGAAAAAAATTGATTTCGGTTCGATGATCGGAATATGAAAACAATCGCGTGTATAATCAGAGTTGTTTAATCGTTTAGATATCGTCGACGTTTGACCTAATACACGTATTGATCTGACTTGAAAAAAAAAAAAAAAAAAAAAAAAAATTCGCAATATTTCGTATCAATATTCTGCATCGTTGCAATAATTTCGAAAAAGAAATCGATTATATTTGACAAATTTTGATAATTTTTTCTTTTTCTTCGTTCCTTCTTTTTTTTCATTCCCTCTTTCATTCTACGCATAATAAATATTGATGTTTTATATAACAACGAGTTGGTGTTTTTGCAACATTTCCCAATATCCGTAACGAGATGTTGCAGTATAATATTAAATCTTGAAATGCGAAACGTGCTGTTCAAAAAATTTACAGGTATATGCACATGTGTGTATATATATGTATATATATATTAATAACTCGTCGCACGTAGATGGAATAAACATATTTATACGAGTACTAACATTCGTGTGTAAAAATCGCAAGTTCGCCGACCGGAGTAAAAGAGATTTTGCAACTCAACTTTATATCATGAAAATATACAAAAATAAAATAAAATAAATATTAAAACAGGAACTTTTAACGAGTTTTAAATTAGCTAAACGATACAGTAATTATAAAGTTTGATTATAACTCGAAATCGTAATATGATAATGAACGTAAAATACTCTTATATATATATATATAATATAAATCGTTTAATTTTATACTTATTTAACAAGAAGAATTTGCGATAGAATTTTTATTCGATCAAACCATCTGCGTATATGATATATTTGAATGATTCAGAACGATATGCGCTTTCCACCGGATGCACAATCCGCGATTATTATTATTATGTTTTATTTCTTTTTCTTCTTTTTCTCACTACAGTATTATAATATTTATATTTCGTCTGACAATTCCAGTTCGCACAGTAAATTAAATTGATATACATAAATCGTATATACCTATGATGATTGTACAATTAATTTGATATATCAATCTTTTCAATTTAAATTTAAATTTAAATTTAAAAAAATAAAGATTTAAATTATTTACTAAATTAATCAATTTTAAATGTCACACGAATAGTAGTTTGCGATTTAACGACTAAACCGAGAACATAATGTCGAGAATAATTAAAGTTAGATAAGTGTTTGATATCTGTAGATTAAAAAAAAAAATTCGGGTATATACATATAAGGTATATACTATATATGCATTTAAATATAAAGATTTATCCTATAATTAAATATATATATATATATTGTTTTTTCTTCATTTATTTCTGTCTCGCGTTCGTCTAGTTTTCACTGTTCTTTACAAACAAATACCTAGATTAAATCTCCTTTCCTAAAATCCCTCGTATTTTATTATTTTTTTCTCTTCTTCTTCCTTCCCTCCTCTCTAATACTATTTTCTGTATCCCATGTTAGCATAGGGCCCCTGCAAACCTCAAGAAAGGAGGCTCATTGTTAGTCTCAAGCCAGTAAGATTACGTCGGTCTAACAACTGCCCTATGCCCTGTCCTCTTCGTTCCTCCGTCTCTCGCGTGTGCATATATATACTCGTTTCTGACCATAACCGAATATAATAATATAAAGTAAATATTTTTTTCGCGTTATGACGTGTACGTATATTTTTCGCATTATTATATATTTAAACGTTTAATAAGAAAATAAAATAAAATTTTCTCAATATAATATATAAATATAAATTTTTCCTATACATGAAAAAAAAAAAAATAAATAACAGACGTACAATACTGACCTGGACAACGGTCCACCAGGTGAGTGTGGAGTCGGTGGTCCTTGATCATGATCTTGATGATGATGAGGTGTCCCACTTGATTGATGACTGTACATTGATTCCATATAAAGTTGGTCAGTTACTCTGTCGGCAGCTTCTTGAAGATTGTGATTACCCTGTACCGACGGTGGTTGCATAGCGGTTAAATGAGTAAAAGATTGTAACCTTCCTTGTTCATGACCAGGACTATATGAACCATCTTGTACACCGTGTCTATGAGGTGATGATATATCTTGATCGTCTCTAGGGCTACGACTTGATCCCGGTGAACTACCAGTCCTTACTGCAGGAGGTGATGATCCACCTCCACCTCCACCTCCACCAACACCAGAACCACCACCATTACCACTACCACCACCACCACCACCACTACTATTATTTTGATTACGTATTTGATGTTGAAGGTACGAGTCGTCGGGTAGAACGTCATCCAAGTGGTGATGATGATTTGAACCACTACCACTCATAGTAGCAATTGCAAGATGTGGGAATAACGTACTTAGAGTTAACTCTCGCGGTCCTGAACGCATCGTTGTACCGATACTGCTAACTCTAGGATCTTCTTCGTCCTCTTGATCGTGACGATGATCTTCTATTTGTTGATGATGTTGATGTTGCTGGTTGTGATGATGATGATGATGATGTTGTTGTTGTTGTTGTTGTTGTTGTTGTTGTTGCTGCTGGTGCTGATGTTGATGTTGATGTTGCTGATGTCTATGTCCAACCATCGAATGAATGTGACTATCAACGAGATGATGTTCCGTCGGAGTTAAAGTCTCAGTCCCGTACCGATGCATCGTCGAGTGCGGCATGTGACTGTGACCATGCTGGCCCTCCGCACTAGCCGAGACCTCCTCTGCTGCCGCACGGCTATCCCCACCCTCAACTATCGGAGGGGCTTCTCCCGCCCCAAGTTCGACGAAACGTTCGTTGGTACGGTGATGGTGATGGTGATGATGGTGTTGATGATTCTGGTTGTTCTGGTTGTGACGGTGTAATTCCTCACTGCCAATATCGTCGCCTTCGACCATGTAGCCCCTTTATTTAATCGAGAATATAATAATCTCAATATGTTTTAAATTGACATTAGGAATAATGATTTATGAAACATTCATTATAAAAATGAAATAAAAAAAAGACTAACTGTGAAGAAATAAATAGAAGATGATGAATAGAAAAGGGGGGACGGTAATGATCATGAAAGATGATGGCTTACCTTTCGCGAATTACGTGACGAGAACCACGATATCCAAGTTGGTAAAGGGTGTACGATCCAGAAACCGAGTTGTCGTCCTTCTCGTCAACGGAATCACCAACTTCTGGAATAGGAACTGGTTCAACCGTGTCTGGCTCGTTCAAAGCGCCATTTTCAACTTCTTGGTGTCCCGCCTCCAGCACGCCCACGCCGTCCCCACCGTCTTCAACGGGTATATATCGAAGCTGGTTAACCCGACGTCGAAGAATTAAACTGTTTATAGCTGTTGATGATGAGACCAGGATACCTGGTGTTGTTGAATTAGTCGTCAACACCTCGTTAGACGGTTCTAATTCATCGCATTTTTCAACCACCTCGTTATCGTCCGTTACACCATCTCCACCTGACGGTGATTCGGGTCCATCGCTAACCGCGTAATCCAGAATTCCTAAAATCAAGAAAATACAAACAAAAAAAAAAAACAATACACTTCGGCAAATTTCGGTACTCATCCGTCTTTTTTTTTTTCACTATTTTTCTATTCTTTTACGGTAGAAATTTAGTACTTTTCGATACTAGTGCGAAAGTGTTGATTCTCGAACTAGTGTGAAGTTTTGTGCACACAATCTCACAATCACACTCGTTCCAGTATCATCTTTCGCACGTGTATAGAATTTTGTTTTTCTCAACACAACGCGCGTTAAGTTGAATTTTATGGAAAATCGTACTTTCCGCACGCCGTGTAGAAATTATTACATTACGATACGAGTGCGGTAAAACTTTTTCTGACGAGATCAGAAGATGTTTTTTTTTGTATTGGTACAAATTTTTTTTTTTTTACTTCACAAGGTTTGAAAACTTGCATTATCACACTGCGTGAAGTTAAAAAAAATCTTTATCCCGATTTTTTTTTCACATATACTTAATGTGTTATAAAACTATACCAAAAGTTCAAAGTGACGAATGAAGATGACAGTGACATATCGTATATTTCGCACGCGATAACCTTGCCGATAATAAAATATTTTTCGGCTATCATTTTCGTCGAGAATTTATGCCGATTAAGAAATGATATTTATATTTATATATTATACATCATGCAGAGAGGCATCGACTCTTTACATCTACATGGTGCAATGAGACAATAATTTCTTGGGAGTTCCCAGCCTTTTAGTAATAATAATAATAATAATAAAAACGATATTATATATATATATATGTAGAGGGATAGGAGAAAAACCGCGATAATTTTATTTTGCGGCTATATGGTCTTGGAGACTTGGTTAATTTTTTTTTTTTTTTTTTTAACAATAGGATATTATTATTCATATGCATATTATTGCATCAGATCTATATACACACATGTTTGTTAGATCTGTATATATATTTAAATACGTATGGATGAGAACGAAGTCTTGTGCAGCTAACAGTTCGCTACCCCAAAGGCCCCAAGAGAACTGTTGCTATCCAGTATGATACAAAAATAGCCTTATCTCTTTCATGGCGTGTACAAACCGCTTGCTATACGCATACTCACAGTCCTGCACAAGTCCGTTTTAATATATATATATATGTATATAAATATGTGTGTGTGTGTGTGTGTGTTAGGGTTTGGTCCGCGTTAGCTGTCGGTCTTTTCTCGAAGATAAAAATATTATTTTTAATTGCTATAATATTCCGTAGTCCGTAGTCGCCCCCGGGGTCAACTTGCCCACTCCTTGGTTTTTTTTTTTTTTTTTAATTGTAATTTTTTTTTTTCCCCCGCCCCAAAGCTTGGCTCCACAAACCTTTAACTCACATTTTTTATATTATAGTATTAATCGTCTGAAATGAGAATAGAAAAAGAGAAGAGAAGAAAGAAAGAAAGAAAGAAAGAAAAAAAAAAAACAAAAGGAACAGAACAACAACTTTCTCCAGAAACAAAACGGTCGCTTTACTGATTATTATAAATGTTGGGTAAAAGCTGAGGGATCGTGTGTGTGTACCTCTATCTTTGATCAAAAACCGTTTAACATTGATCTGACTTTATTGACATATTATACTCTAATCAATTTGGCGTATGAGGTCAGGTTCGCGGTTTTATATTAATCTCATTGCTCATTATATTCCAGTTTTGAAATTGCGAGGATTGGAACGATACGCGTATGTGTGTGTGTGTGTGTGTGTGCTATACACGTACGTCGAATATAACATATATATTATACACAGAAATTACGTTTATTGTAAACGACTCGATCTTCTAAGAAATTAATTAATAAATGAAAAACATATTTTCATACGATCGAAACTCGAGAGTAAATGATCCATAGCTTAGATCTAAAGATTTAAAAAAAAATGGGGGGGGGAGGGGGTGGAGGGACAAAAAATAAGACGAAGAAAAAGAAAAAAGAATACCCGAACAAACATTGTCATCTTTCGTTATCTCGTTCTGTATTGCTGCAGTTCGCTATTCTCACTGCGGTTGCAAACGGTTATTGTTTTGCTGCATAACACACATATATATATATATATATATATACACACATGTATATAATGTACGGCGGAAACAGCTTCTCGGACTTGAAAATATGCGAGGAGAAACGCCCACCAGATTTTTGTCCCTGACAAGAAGAATATTTCTTGTAAGAGTTTTTAAGTTTAACGACTAAATTATATGTAAGTTGGTTTTGTCTTTTTCTTTCTTTCTGTTCTTTTTTTCTTTTTTTCTTTTTCTCGTAATTAACGCGTTGTCATTTCAAGTTTTCGAAACATAACATAATAGAGAGAAAAGAAAAGAAAAGAAGAAAAGAGAAGAGAAAATAAACGGAAATACGTTTACAAAATATGACTGAAATGTAGATTTTTGTGGAAAGCATATTGAGTAGTAGCAACGATTCTCGTCACTACTTTGCAGCTTTATCTCTCGCATAAATTTGAAATATTTAAAAACAACCCGTTTCACAGCTCGTTTTTTTTTTTTTTTCTTTTTTTATTTTTTATTTCAGATTATAATTAAAACAAGTTAATTAACGCAAATCGATTTATACATATATGTATGTATAAATGTACTATGTATGTATGTATATAGATTATCAAAAAATTCAATATAATAACGATGGCTAAAACATATGGGAAATAATAATTCAAACATAATTTTATTATTATTATACACGGTATATAAAATTATTTCAAACTCATATATATACATAGTATATATATATATATATTGACCAATCGCAATTGCGCAATCAGGTCAAAGATCAGTTTTTAAATAAGCAGAAATTAAATCTTCATATTATATACGTATATACCTATATGTAGTATAAATTTATATACATACTGATTAAAGAAACAAGAAATAATTCTTTTCTCTTCTTCTAATTACAAATTCTTCAATTTTCCATAATAAAAAAAAACAACAAAAAAATAACAAATAAATTATATATTTTAAAAATTCCGCTTTGATACTTGTATTATATACTAGATGTATATATATATATATATATATACACACCTCTCTACCAGTAGTGTTATAGTATATATGTATGCGTACATATAGTCAGAAGTCAGAGAGTTTCTAGACGAACGGAAGAGGTTTTGTTCGCACATAGTTCAAAGGTCTTTCAACGTTATCTAAACTGTACTAGTCACAAAAACGGTCTCTGTCGTCCATGACCGGATCAGAAGTAGTAATAACCTAATATATATACATACATACATACATATATACATATATACATATATAATATATATATGATCATCAGATTTCAAAGAAATTTCAATGATCTCTTTATCTCATATATTATATACATATAAGTATATATAAACGAGTCCGTTTAAATCGTTAAATATTTATAATCGTTTCCCGCTACATAACTGCTACTGCACTTAGAAGAGTAGAATAGCTTGAGTTATCGTATATACGCGAGGTAATATATAGAACGTATAGTTTCATTACCTCAGAAAGGAAAAAAAAAAAAAAAAAAAAGAAGTAAAAAAAAATTACTCATTTCAAATAATAATCGATAGTATATATATTATGATAAAATAATGAAAAACGCGTTAATAAACATATAAAAAAAAACAAGAAACAAAAAAAATGTAAATATATATATAATAATGAAAATATGAGTGAATTTATAAAGCTGAATAGAGAACAGGGACTGGCATTGTACAAATTTATTATACTGTGGCATACGATGAGGTAGGCAGGTCAGGCCACCGTGCATATATGCGTGAACACCTATATTTCTGATAAGACGGAGGCCAGGTGTGCACGAGGATTGTAGACTGGGTTATATACCTGAACAACCATTCAACGTTATAACATTTCAGAATAAACATCATAGCTGTTTGAAATGGTTGGGTAAAATTGTTACGTATAAATGAATACAGAAATGAATAGAAAAATGCAAAAAAAAAAAAAGAAGAACAATAATGATGATTAGATTCGCTTATGAATAACTTATTATTTTATATGGTACTATTTAAAATTTATATTATATACCGTGAAAATTTAAGGATGCGGAACGCCATGGATACCAACCCAAAACTCGTGAGCAGCAGTTTAGTATAACTCACTAGATGTTTCTAGTAAAATCACTAGATTTTCAGTGATCTTACTAGGAAAATCAAATAAGTTACTAAACTGCTGCCAAACGAGTTTTGGGTTGGTATCCGTGGCGTTACGCATCATCAAATTGTCACGGTATATATATAGTGAGAAAAAGAGTGTTTATAGTAAACGAACGAACGTACGTACGTACGTGTACGTTGATTACTACACTAAAACGCTATGATAGCTTTAGAGTAGAAATAGTGATAGTGCAATCTCCAAGTCCATTCATCCCGAGCGGTTTGCGATAGTATAAGTTATAATCAGTCGCTATTTGTCCCAGTGTTGTTTTAAACCCATTTAGATATTAAATCTTATAAATCTCGATCGATTATTCTTCTTCATATGGTTTAATTATATTACGAAATAATGTAACGAGATGATGATGATGATGAAACACCTTTCGAAACGTTTTTTTTTTTTTTTTTTTTTTATTTTTATGATTTTATATTTGCGTGGGAGACGACATGGCTTAAAACCTTGACGGTATTTAATGGCTCTGTTACGTTCTTGATATCGCGCTTATAAGTCGCACCGCAGGGGGGCTGGCTATCCAACGATGATAACCACGATATAGAAACGATACGCGTGATACGTTAGTGATAGGAGACGGCACGCGACCGCGATATGAGCCACAATGTGTGATATCTGCATATAATACAGAGGAGTTATCTACTCCCGGGTCTCTTCTCTCCGCACCTTATGATAATCCGCATTCCACTAGCTATTATAGATACTGTATATATATGTTTATAACCGTATCGTAGAGAAAAAACTGGAAATCAAACTGAATGAACACGCGATAAGATCATTTTACAAAATCTCACAGGTTTTACAATCAACGCAACTTGTTTTTTTTTACTTTTCTTTTATTCTCTCTTATCTTAAAAAGGAATTAAAACACTTCGTTTTAGATCTTCGATCTATGGATCCTTGGATCATTATTTCAGCTTTTTATTAGACGCGTTTATTAAATCGCTTATACCGCAGTGTATAGACGTAATAATAAGAGATGTATACTTCGCCATATTTGCATGAGGAAAGCAGCTATATGTACATATTGCGTTGTTAACTTCGTTTCGACGTTATCAGATATGAATTATTATTTTCCTATGTTTTTTTTTTTTTTTTTCCTTTTTTTTTTTTCTTTCTCAACGTATATAAATGGTCAGTTTATTACGATATATACGGAATAATTGAGCTCGAATTGATCTGCTACACCAATATGTTGAAAACTCGATTATATCTTACCACAAAATCTTCCGTTTAATTTACTTTACATATAGCGAGGTTTTGTTTATAACAAGTGTCTATAAATATGATTTATTGACGTCAAGTTTAACACACAAATTATATACATATATATTTATGTGTGTATGTTAGTATTGGTCAAGCGAGAGAAGCTCGCCGTTGCGTAGCTGAACTCTGAACGACCCATTACGAACTTTGTACCATACATCCCCCAGAAAATATACTATATATATACTATATATAATATGATATGACAAATATTCCGCTATTATAATTATAATTCAATATTTATATATATACGTATATGACTTTCTCTTTCATTTTTTTTTATTTTTTTTTATTTTTTCTATTATTTATTTTTTGTTTGAGAAAATATTCAGTGATTTTATCCGCACTGTTGTCATTATCCCATATAAAATAGGATAAAAAAAAAAAAATATCGTAAAAATTTAGCAATTGAAGAAAAAAAAAACAAAAAAACATAATAATAATAATAATAATAATCGTTCATCTTTATTTTATCACAATGAAATAAAATTCAGACCAGATTGTAAAACGATGATTCATCTCTGTTCGATATTTACGTGACTCTGTCAGTGGAACGTGGTCGGTGAATCTATACGTATACTACTTACACGTGACGATGAAAAATAATCTCAAACAAGTTGTGATCATGAATCAGTTAAGAAAATTTTCAATACCAAAGTACTATGTGTGATTATAAATATAGACGTACTATTATGGATGTTGTTTTTTTCTTTTTCTTTATTTTCTGAAATTTGCAGTAAATTTTTCAAATATTCTAAAAAAAAATAAGGTATACGATGTAACATTTGAAAAATGCACTGGAATACCAGTTTTTTTTTTTTTTTCTTTTTTTCTTTCTTTCTTTCTTTTCTCGTAATTAGACGTAACGTGGACAGGAAGTTATCGGTCTCTTATTTCGAATAGCCACTTTCGCCCGTTCTGGTTTTAGAAATCTGTTATCTCTGTAAATCTACAATTTTGGGAACTTAATGATTTTTCATTATTTGTGAAAATAGACGGTGTTTCGAAAAAATCGAAAGCTTCTTATTGCCTGCCTTTTGTTAGACAAAAAAAAATAAATAAAAACAAAACAGAAAAATGAAAAAAAAAATATTCTTTATAGCATCGATTTATCATCGGCATGGGATTATCAGAACCCACTTAGACCCACTTTTCTTTAAATTTTTCTTTTACACATATTTACCTACCTGTTTATGGGCGATTTATAAGTGCCCTAGTAAAACTAGAGCCCAGCTATTATAACAGATCGTATTTCGATCAACGGACACTTGTGTCTTTCGTATATATTTGTTTACGCCTAGTATATGCCGGCGTGGTGTTTGGGGGGGGGCGGGGGCGGGGGGGTCACTAACCCCCATTTATCTCAGTTCATCCGTCTTTTATGGTAGAGGTTCAAGTTCATTATAAACAAATATTTTCAACTTTTTTTTTTTTATGTATAATCAATCATTGATCAACTATATATTAATATATTTTACACAATTTATTGCGGATATTTTCTTTCACAGAAAAAGAAAATTCATTCAAATGTATGAATGTGTGTTTTTTTTTTTACTTCTTTTTTCTAGTTTTCAGTAACGTTTTTAGTTTCGTAAAGGGAAACAGAGTCCTTCTTATATATATATATATATATATGAGGTATTTTCAAGCCAGTGTAAACATCAAATAGAGAGTATAAAAGCCGGTACTCCGCCATGGGTTATTAGCAGGCATGCCAGGAAGAAACAATGCCCCGGGGCTCGACGAGGTGTCATAAACTTTGTCCTGGAGGTCCAGGTACCGGAAGTTGGAGGACCGTCGTCGTCGCCCCGTCCCCTCGCCCCTCCTCGTTTCCGTCTTTCGGCGACGAAAAATATTTGCCATTTCATCAGTAGAATTTTTATTTCATTTTTATTTTCTTTTTCTCATTTTTACCTCTAGTCTTTGCTATATGCGCGTTGTTTGCGTTTTCTCACCTTTTTTTCTTTCTATTCCTCTTTTGTTTTTTCTGTTGTTTTTTTTTTTTTTTCCCCCCCCAGAAAAAAATATAGAAAATAGAAAATAAATCCCAGCGGATTTTTAGTTTTTGAAAAATTATTCTCATTATTTATTTTAATTTCTTTCTTTTTTTCTTTTTTGCTTTTTGCTTTTTTCCCCAATTAATTTATATCCCAATCGTTTCAAATATCCAATAATCCTTATCTTACTTATGAATTATATTACACACCAACGTTAATTAGAAATCTGACTCTCTCTCTTTCTCTTTTTCTTTCTTTCTTTCTCTTGCTTCGACCACGTGCGATCTCTAGACATATAGATCAAAGTCTGAGATTATATAGACCAGTTTAAAAATATTTAATATTTTGACAAGAGACATAAGGTTCGCGTGTTTCCAAAACTCTCTAGCTTTTACTTCTATAAATTTTGACATTTTTTTTTTCTTGAAATTTATTTCATCTTTTTTTCTTCTATTTTTCTCTTCATTCTCCTTCTTTCATAATTTTTACCGATGTCTCCAGAGAGAGATCAGTATTTTGAGCTGTGCCGGCCGCGAAAAACGCAAACCAGACAGCAGCACACAGTAATACGATACTTTTCCGTGTCTCCGAAACTATAAGAGCATCACACAACCACAGCGGGGCGTCACATATCCGTGACAAGTGCCGAATCGTCCGGTGCGGCGGTTTTTTAAATTTTTTTTTATTTTTATTTTTTTGTTTTTTTTTCTGGTCACAGAGCTTATAATACTCGCTTACAACGTTGTGAGGATCGTTAAGAAAGATAGAAAACAAAAAAAAAAAATAGGAAAGAAAAACTTGCGAAGAACCTATATACTAGTATAAAATAAACGCGATATATGATGCATGTATTAACGAGGCAGGAACAAAAAGTCTTACAGATATATTATTTAGAATTGCCAACGTTGCCAACGCAGTTTTATTCGAAAAATTGAAAATAAAAAATTGAAAAACGTATATACGTATATAATATATATAGTAAATCATTTTTTTCGATAGTCAAATTGTCTTATCTATATTATACTATCTACCCTTAGTATTGGTATGGTATATTAATGGACATAAATCTTGATGCCAATTATAAAAGCCTCTGAAAATAAATTTACGCCGAGTTTATAAGATAGACAAGTAAGAAGAAAGAAAATAAAGAAAGAAAAGAAAAAAAATGGTAAGAAACGAAAAATCGGTGACATAAAAATTCTATGTATATAAAACCCGAAACTAATAAGGTCTCATATATGGTATATGTATTCGGTGGTATATAGATATATATACTAGCCTTTTTTTCAAAGCTTAAACTCCATTACGTAGACTGGTCGGCCTATAACCCCTGGTACCATATTCTGATTTACAGCCCCAGTCAAACTAACTCCCAAGACCCAAATCACCCCCGTTGACCTTCTTCTTCTTCTTCTTCTTCTACTTCTACTTCTTCTACTTCATCTACTACACTCCTTCATCCCTGAGATTTCTAATATTTCTATTTATTTCTATCTTAGACCGGTAAAAATTTTTCGGTTATATATATATTTCTACATACCAGAAAAATTTAACATATATACATACCCTACCTTCCATATATACTAGTTAGGTTTAATTAAGTTACGGACGATTTAAAAACGTCTAGAGTAGTTAATGCCCCACTTGGGCTCCACTAATCGGAAACTAAAAATCCACTAAAACTCAATTTTTACTAGGTTATTAGTTATCGCTATATATATATACATGGCTAACCCGCGTTGCAGTTACGAGAGAGGTCCTTAAAGATCGATGCCTTTTTTTTTTATTCTTTTTCCTTTTTTTCTACGTCTTCTTCTCTCAGATCTTAGTTATCTGAAGTGAACTATATTTATTACTATATCGTAGGTATTATATATCTTCGAAAACGAAACGAAAAAAAAACAACAAAAAAAATATGAAACGACAAAAGAAAATTTATTTATAAATATGCATTTACAAGGAAAAGAAAAAAAAAAAAAAAAGACAAAAAGACAGACATTGGCATCGAAGATAACGTTCTATTGTTAGTTGGTCTAATTAAGTCTGTATGTACATATACAGGGTGACCCAAAACTCCCGCACCACCTTGCACGGGCAGGTTCCTTATCGAATTCTGAGACGAAAGTTCCTTTACGAAAACTCTCTAGGGCCAACTGTTCTAGAGATATTAAAAATCGCAATTGACCAATCAGAGCGTCTCTCTATGACCATAACTATGGAGCGAATGATCTGGACCGCTAAAACTATGGAGCGGTTGACCTAGACGGCCGATAACTATGGAGCGAATGACCTGGACGGCTAAAACTATGGAGCGGGTGACGTGAACGGCCAAAAACTATGGAGCGCACGACCTGGAACACTGAAACTATCAAGCGGTTGACTAGAAAGACGCTCTGATTGGTCAATCGCGATTATTAATAACTCAAGAACCGTCGGTCTCAGAGAGTTTTCGTAAAGGAACTTTCGTCTCAGAATTCGATAAGGAACCTGCCTGTTCAAGGTGGTGCGGGAGTTCTGGGTCATCCTGTATATATGTATATATATACTGAGTGACCTAATGTTTCACAAGCCTGTCTTTGCTTGCCGCTTGACCACCACAAAAGAAAAAAAAGAAAGAAAAAATAAAAGGGGAAAACCAAAATGAAGATGAAAAGAAAAAACAACGAACAGACTCATATTATATGTTGTTTTACACTACATTTAGTGACTTAATTTCCGTCAAAACTGATTATTCATATTTGTTTACATGTATAAAGAAAAAAAAAGAACAATAAATGGAAAAAAAAAAAACAGAAGAAAAGGGAAAAGCCAATTTTCTACCTTCAAATTTAAGGCACGTATTGTTTGCTCTTCACAAAAGTAAAACATCTATTATTTATTTATTTATTTATTTATACGCTATTTCCCCAACAAAAAAAAAACAATAACGAAAATCTTTAAACAGCAGGCTTTAAGCTGGATGGGCAAGGACCGAGGGGTACTCGTAAGCCTTTCGAAAAGTCAAAAGTCACTCGTATATATACATATCATACTATAAACCTCGATTCAAGAAAATCTATAATAGTCGAGAAATTGTCATTAATTTGAAATCGACAATTATATATAATGAGGCATAAAAAAACAACACATTACAAAAAATTGAAATTCGTCTAAACATTAAGTTTCCTCGGTCGTTTGCTGACTATTAAAAAATTGCCCAGTCGGCAAACTAAAGAAGGACCAACATACGCATCCGCATAAGTAAAGAATGTTCTCTTTCGAGCCTAAGGCCTAAGGCCTAAGGCTAATGCTTATGCTAAGGCTAAGGCTATGAGGTGCGGGTGTTTTAATGTTTGCACTGTTATACCTATGTTGGGGTCCGGGTCACGGTGTACTTACCAGTCTATACAGTACATAGCCCTATACGTAGGTATAATAATAATAATAGTAATCAAAATAATAATAATAATAATAATAATAATACCTCAGAACTGAAATGCGCCCCCTTGAGGCTATATCGTCACGGTGACGTAATATCCTGCAAGACGCGGGCGGACATCCGGTTTTTATTTTATATACCGGACTCCCTGGTCCCAGTATGATAACAAAACTATACAATAATTATAAAAAAATAATCAGAATTATTGTAATATAAATTCGGATTCGAATTCTGTAAATTTAATAAAACTATTATAATATCATATAGAGAAAGATCTTTTTTTTTTCTTATATATATTTTAATACATATATTAGAACACACCTATACTATATACATATATATATATAGTCTAAGGCGGTAAAAAAATGATTGTCAAATATTTAGCTAGTTATTATTTGATTTTGTTGAAATAAGAAGACGATAATAGTAAAGGAAAAAGAGTGTCTTATATTATATTGAAGTATAGAATGATAAAGGGAGTGAGTAAATATTGAAGTTGGGAAAATTCCATAATATAGTTTTTATAGTTATATAGTAATAAGCTCGTTACTGCATTTATATAGTTAGCCCGCGAGAATTACATGTATATATATACATTTATATATATATATATATGTAAAATACAGTATGTGTAGGGTAACCGCGCGTTATCAATCGTTCGAGGGTATTGATTCTCGTCTCTTAAACTATTTATCGATGGAATATTCCTATATAATTTATTATTACAATTACAATTAAAATTATTATTATTATAATAATATTATCATATATATATTTTCTACTTATAAATTATAATCCATAATATAAATATGTATAATAGATTTTAAATATATCGTTTACCAACTATAATAACCGATCAAATTAAAAGAAAAGGGGAATCGAGAATAAAAATGGAAAGAAAAATAAAAGATTTAAGATAAAAGATATAAAAGAAATGAAAAGAAAAGAAAAGAAAAAGAATGAAAATTACTAGAATCGTATAATGATGCGGGAAAAATAACAATTGAACTCTTAAACGATTATCATATTTCATATCATTTATTTAACATTAATATTATAACGCGAGTAAATGTATATATATAGGTAAAGAACCTATTTTCATTTTCATTTTTTTTTCCTTTTTCTATTATAGTTACCGCATTCAGCGGTGTTACGGTTGTGTTTCATTTTTTTTAATTTTTTTTATTTTAATAGGTACATATGCGAATACATACATACATACATACATACATAGACGTAAGGTAAAATTACTTCTACTGGTTGACGAACGAACGTGAACAACAGTCGTTGTAACAGCAGCAGCAGCAGCAGCAGCAGCTATACGACCTAGTTGCATTGTTTTATGCGTCATAGCGTGAAAAATCACTAAATCAGCCGTTGTTCGTAGGACTCGGAAGAAACGTTATGCGAGATGATACGCGTTATTTTTTAAGTTAAACCCGTAGTAGTAGTAGTAGTATTACGAGAAATATAAAGAATATCGATTAATGGATTATAGAATATTTTTCAATAATAAAAGAAATAATGAACGTATGTATTTTTTTTTTTTTACAAAATTTCAATAATCAACCGATTCTCACATCTCGATCGACGATCTTTTAATATAATATTTTTAATAATTTCAATCACTATAACGGCGGGATGGAATTGAAATTAAAGTAATTAATATAACAATAAAAATACAAACGCTGTATAAGACGCGTAGTTTCTTAATTAAAATATAAATCATCAATTAATCGGCATGTTTTTCATACGTATTTCACCCCAAGTTATGACCTATTGCAATATTTCATTTCATTTTATTATTTTTATTTTTTTTCCAATTTTTCATCGTATCAAAAAGGTCAAAATAATAATGAAAAAAAAAATATGGTATAAACTATAAACGACTCTTAGGGTGAAAAAAGAAACAAAAAAAGAAAAAAAAAAACGAAATAGAAATTTGAAAAAATATTATTTACAACCTTAGGTAGATTTTTCTCTCGAAAACTAGCTAATACCTATATCTAGGTCTATATGTATGTACATACACGAGAGGTATACTACATATTATAAGCCTCACGTTTCCTCAGCTGCGTTGAAGAGATAAACCACGTGGATGGATGGATGGATGGATGGATGGATAGATGGATGGATATATGGATGTATATGGATGGGCGTATTTCTGGGCGGGTTTCGATTCCTCGGGGACGAAGAAACTAGCCGTAGGAAATATTTTTCTCTCACTGTATATAATATATATATATATATATATTTACATAGGCAGCTAATTTTTATATACTAAATTCGAACCGAGGACCGATGAAGTATTTACATGTTACATATGTATGTATGTATGTGTGTGTGTGCGAAAATTTTATCTTCACCGTATGGACTGCAGATATTTGTACGACTTTATAGTATGATTGCGGCTGTTCAACCCACAAATTTACAATGCTTCGTCAAACTGTAGTAATTAGTAGTTTCATTGTTAAACTGTCGAACATAACTAGAGAATAATTGACTTTACTTAATTTCAACGGTTTACACTAATAGTCGAAAATCCCGAGGGAATAGTTTCAGTGGTTTTTCTCTAATTTCTATACACTCCTAGAGAGTACGAGTTACTAGTAAGAATAGTGCTAATTTGCTATTTTGTTTTCTGATTCAAAAATAGTTAAAACGAAAAAAAAGAAAGCAAGAAAGGAAATAAAAAATCATCCGTTTTCGAAATAAACTAAAATAAGTAAGAAAATAAGAGGAAAAAAAAAAAAAAAAGAAAAAAGAACGATTAGGTTCTAGCTTCTGGGCAGTGCGATACGGACCCGCATACATGAGCGTCACCCGGACGCGTGACTTAGTCCTTTACTCGGTGGTTTCCGCTACGTACATACATAACGCACCGTCGTCCGGCCCAGCTACTGTATTAAAAAGGCAACGGCCTTTTTCCCTTATCAATTTGCGCAGGAGAGGGTGTAGGTGTAGATGGAGGTGGGTTCTATATATTCGCGTTCAGCTGGCCTGAACGTAAGTTTCGAACTACACAATAAGTGTAATTATATAACATAACACGTGTTTTCTTATAAACCGTAAAACTATCATTCATAAATAAGTATATAAATACGTGTATATATATATTAGGGTGGTCCTTAAATACCAACTCGACGAGTGAAGCATGGCAACCTTCAGACAAAAAATCAAAAAAAATTGTCCCGAAATATTAGATTTTTAAAAAAATTCCAATAGGTGCCTAAAGAGGTTCGAAGTTTCTTGTTTAAATAACATTGGATCTTATGATTTTTTTTTCTTCCCATTCGATTTTGGGTCAATTTTGCTCCAAAAAATTTCACTATATAGAAAAAAATCAAGGAAATTTTTTCGGTCAATCTGTCTATGATGTTAGCCCCTGAGCCTGATTTTTTTTTGCACAATTTTACGCGAAAATATTAGAATTTTCGATCAGCACCCTTACGATGGGATTTTTTTTTATATTCTGAAGGTCGTTTCCGAAGTAAAATTTCACGAGGAAAGGCAGGGAAATTGAAAAAACAAAGAAGAAACGGGAAAACTTCAGGACTCTTTAGGCACCTGTTAGAATTTTAGAAAAAATCTAATATTTGGGGACAATTTTTTTAAATTTTTTTTCTGAAGGTTTGCCATACTTCACTCGTCAATTTGGTATTTAAGAACCACCCTAATATATATATATATATTTATAATATTAATTTTATTTTATATTTACCTGCCTTAAAACTGAAAGTTAGATAGTAAACGAGAGAGAAATAAAGAGAGAGAGAGAGAGAAAGGGTGTGCGTGTAACAATACTGGGTTTATCTCAGCGGCCTTGGCTAATCTTTGCCACAAAGATTACCCTATCAACGATCGTTTACTACCATATATGCGTCGAGTATAGTGTATAATATAAAGCGTGGTATATGACGATCTCTCTTATTTTCTCGTCAACTCACATTGGAATTGGAAGTAGCTGAGTCGAGTAAAAGAGTGCATTTAGTCGAGTGTATCCATCGGAGGGTAAAAAAGAATTGGTTTTAACACGATATATAGTATATTACTATACTTTAATGAAGTTAGAAAAAAAAAATATATATTTTATGTACTATATAATATATATATTATATTAATATATTATATATGTGGGAATATAATTGAAAGTGGTCGGTATATATATATGTATATATGTTCATATATATATATATAAATATAAGAGCGATATAATTAATTGCGAGAACCGTGTGTTGGTATACCGACAAAAAAAATTCTTTTTAATCTAATCAACCCGACTAACTACCTCAGTTTTCGTACATATATATATGTATGTATGTATGGGTTATTCCACGTGAAATCGACCTGACCAAAATCCTGAAACAAACCTTTTTCAAAGTTTTTTTAAAATTTTTTCACTTCAAACCTGTAATATGTGTATTACAATACAAGTAGAGGTATTTTAAGTGGGAGTAAATTATGCAATAAAAAAAAAAAAACATATCATGTGTATATGTATACATATGCGCATAGGGTATCGAATTTTAGCACTTTAGCATATATATATATATATATATATATATATATATATATTTATTTATTATCTGCTGAGATAGCAGTGAGTGAGTTGTTGCGTTTATTCGTTCGTTCGTTAGTTCATTCGAATTTTTAATAACCTGTAGGTACTATTTTATAATCCAAATACTCCCACAACGTTTTTTTGTAATTTTAATTTTTTTTTGTTTTCTATTCTTCAAGTATTTTTGTCATTCATTATTTCAGCCGTAATAAAACCTTGTCAAAATTCATATCATCGGAGTTCAGATGAAAGAAGCCACTGCTACGTATCACAGCTAAAACCAAAAGTGTTTAAAGTAAATATTTACCAAGTGTCGTTACAGTAATTATAAAACAATTTTCCAACATTATTATACGGTCTTATTAATTTCGTTGTGTGTAGCATAAATTTCAGATAATCAGTGATAATCAGTGATTACAACTAGTGTAACGATATCTTCCTTTTTTTTTTAAATTCGTTTTTTTTAATTTTTTTCTTTTTTTTTTTTATCTAATTAAATAACGACTTTGAGATAGAAAAATGAATTAAATAATCGCTTTATACTTAATTGGCGAAAGTATATGGAGACGGTATCTAAAACCGAAGGTTTTTCTATCGCATTTATGCTTATGAGATAAGGATATTGCGAGGTTTACACACCCACCAACAATTGCGACGCAGGGTATCCCGAGATAGAAACCCGTACGTATATAAATATATGTATATATATATATATATATATTTTTATATATATGTATATGTATATATATAATTATACATGTGTGTGAAAGATATCAGAAGTCAACGTGTTGGTGCATTATCACTGCATATTTCATGAAATCAGTCCCAGCTGGTAGTGAGCTGACTCTTATAGGCTCGCAGTATACGATCAGCGTTTAAAGAAGTTTTACGTTCCCTGCTCCTAGCTCGGTGCAATACATTATTTTTTACAGAAAAAAAAAAAAAGAAAAAAAAAAGGAATATCTATTTTCGCAGTCAGAAATATATTTATAAAAAAAAAAATTAAAAAAATTAAAAAACAACGAAATGGACAGTTTATTTCGATATGAAAATATATGCAAACATGAGCTGGCTAAAGATGCGTGATTTTTGAATAGTGAAGATTTACAATCATCGATGGAAATTATACCGTTTATTCAACGTGTCGCACACATCAATATCAGATGACGGTGAGTAAATTTGAAAATTTTTCATTTACATATCTTTTTTATTTTTGACAAACGCCATCGGTGAAAAAGTACCGAAATTAATTATTTTTTATTTTTAAGTTATTCTGTATAATTCCGTGAGATCTTTGCGACAATTATTTGCAAAAAAAAAAATAGCGAAGTAGAAACAAAAAAAAGGAAAAAAAAAATTCTTTAAAACACAAAAAAAAAAATCGCACATTCTTGCGTGATAATTGTTTTTAGTCTTTTGTACGCGTAGGTACGCGAACGTAATATGCCTTCGCCCATTCCTAGAGCTTGTAGTTAAGTTGGTTACGGAAACTTTGGAACAATAGCGATGACGTGCGATGGTGCCAAGTTCTTAGCACAACGCGGTGTACGCGTGTTGTGATCCCCATGTGCTGTTAATCGTATTAGTAATTTTATAAATTAGGTAAAAAATTGTAATGATTGGAGGATAAAAAAAAGAAAAGAAAAATTGAAAAATCGTAAAGACATGTACGGATGTACGGATGGATGGTAGGTGAAGACACGAATACCGATCTCTGTAATATTCCCCTAAATTTTTACCTCCGATATTTGTTTGTTGCTTTAGTCACTTAGGCCAACATAAGAAACAAACATTTGCTCTATGATCGTGTCCCAACGTCCGACCGTGTGTCAAAGTATCCTGAACACAATCAGGCCACTCATACCCGACTCTACGTCGCCGTAGTATATCGACTCCGAAATCTTTGAGTCGTAAGATTTTGGGGTGAAAAAAAAAAGATTTTTTTTTTGTTTTTTGACATCAAAATCTGGGATTCATTTATTCCTACTGATCGTTTTACCGCGTCTTAGAAAATCGGAAAGAATCGTAAAAACGATATTTAATTAAAAAATTCATAATTTTGCTTCTCATCTGCAAGATGAAAAAGCCCATGAACGAAGGGGTATAGAAACTCTTCGTCATACACACATATGTATACATATGTGCCTTAAGAGTAGGTAGTACATACAATCGAGTAGGTAGATGTATTGTTTCGAAGAGATTTTTATTCTTCTACTTTAACTTCTTATTTTCTTTTTCCTTTTTCTTTTTTTTTTTACTTTACTTCGTTTTATGCTCTCCCCTTCCTTCAAAGAACGTGCTTTGCACTTTGCGTTCCTTACAGCTTCCGCTATGCCGGGAGTAATGATCGAGAAACAACGAGGTATATACCTATGTACCTGTTGCACCGTAAGTTGCTCGCACCCGTCTTAACTTACTTATATATACCTACTACCTGTAACCGGTGCAATATTTTCCCTATATATATTAATAATAGCTTGGGATTTGAATTAAAAAAAAAAAAAAAAATTAAAAAATAAGTAAAATCGAATCGAAAGATTTTTTTTTTTTTTCACTCTTTTTTTCTCTATTCATTTATATTTCTAAAATTATTTGAGGGAAAATTTTTGTTAAATCAGAGGCGACAAAAAAAAAAAACAAAGCGTGACCACAAGCCCAGCTACGTGATAGAGTCAGTGGTCAACGCGTTGACCATTCCACGGCTATCTGTTCCGTCTTTAGCTGTGTAATAACACAAGACGAGAATTTAGTTCGTTCGTTCGTTCGTTCGTACGTTCGTTAGTTCGTTAGTTAGTTATTTCGTCGTTTGTACGGAATTTGTCTGTAAAAAATATTTCAAGTCGTGGTCTAAAGCTCGTGTAAGTGTTTTTGAAGTCCAACTCTTATCTGCGTATCGCTTATATGTATGGTATAGGTAGAAAGACTGACGACTTTTACCTTACGTATTCTTTTTTCATTTTTTTCATTTTTTTTTTTTTTTTTCTTTACGTATTTATTTTTTGCTTTTTTCACCATCTCTTGTAAATTTCGATATCTTCAGGTAGTACTACTTATACGCAAGTCGAGAAAAAGTTGTCATGTCGTATTTTGTTAAAAAAAAAAACGGAAAAAAAAAAAATTACAGAGTCATACATAAACACGAGAAAATATCTTCTATATATATATGTATATATATATATACCCTAAAATGTTTCCTTTCCGGACTACTTCGACTTTTAAAGATAAGGTAAAACGAACTAAGTTTCCCTGAAAAACGGTGCAAATGAAAAACTGCGATTATGTCGCTAAAACGTTTCAAAGAAATTTTAGAAAGGAATGTTTTTCCTTTTTTTTCTTCTTTCTTTCTCTCTCTCTGTCTCTCAAAAAGAAAAAAAAAAACGAGGATATATAGTTTCTTTTTCAATTCGATTTTCAAACCTACAGTATTCACATATTCCATAGCCATACGGCTATAATTCATATATTTTACACACATGCGCATAATCATATGAATTTTCAAATCTAGTTTCACGATTTTTTAATAATAAATTAACAAATTTTAGAATTTAATAGCTAAACTAATTAACATACCTAAATTATTGATTATAGAGTTTGAAATTTTCAACATTAAATATTGAGGAAACAATTATTATAATAATAATAATAATAATGATGTTGTTGTTGTTATCGAAACTAGATAGAATTCGAGTTAAGTTTGTTAAATATAAATTATTATATACATATATGTATATAATAATAATAATAATAATAATAATAATAATCATTCAATATAAATAATGAATATATTTCTCATTAGTAAGAGTTGGACTTATGAACCAGCCGGGATATTTGTCTACTGATTCACATCATTCTATACGTACTGAAATTCTAAATATCATCAGTTTGCTGCATATATATGGGGCATTCCACGCCAACTCGACCTGAGTCTGACCCTCGACCCCTTGGATTTCGTTCTTAATTTTTCATATGGTTGTTCCATCTTTCGAAAGCACACTGAATTTTTTTTAGATTTTTTCTATCAAATTTGTTCAAGTAGAAAATCAATTACTTAAGGAAAAAATCACAACGAAGGACATTTTTGAAAAATCTGAAAAAATTCTCAAAAATCCTGAACTCGATTTCAAAAATTTCGGTCCGTGGATCAGAATGGGCCGGCGCTCGGTTCTACCGTCCGTTGCGATTTCCTGGAAAAAAACCAAATCAATAAATAAACGCAAAAGTCAGTGCACTGTGAGCAGTTGCTTGAACGTTCTGATACGTAACTCCGAATTCTTCAGAATTTTCTGAGATTATTTTAACTGCCCACAGTGAACTGACTTTTGCGTCTATTTTTTTTTTTTCAGAAAATCGCAAATGACAGATGAAAGCAAGCGCCGGCCCACTCTGATCCACACACCGAAATTTTTGGAATCGAGTACAGGATTTTTGAGAATTTTTTCAGATTTTTCAAAAATGTCCTTCGATGTGATTTTTTCCTTAAGTAATTGATTTTCTATTTGAACAAATTTGATAGAAAAAATCTAAAAAAAATTCAGTGTGCTTTCGAAAGATGGAACAACCATATGAAAAATTAAGAACCAAATCCAAGGGGTCGAGGGTCAGACTCAGGTCAAGTTGGCGTGGAATGCCCCATATATATATATATATATGAATTATTGTTTGCGATTTATACATCGCGTAATAGACGAACATGGTACATAATATATGTATATATATTTATATATACCAATCTTTACTAACACAAGTATAACTAGTATATATAAAATAAGCTATAATTTATGCATGTGTTATAATACGCGTTTGCGGTGTTTTTGCTCCGACCTAATTATCCACTATACCCGCCTCCTTAATAAGCTCCTACTTCATTTTGTTGTTTTACGAGTCTTAGCGTTCGTAACGTTGAACTGATAACGCGAACCGACGCGACGTAAGGAACCCGTCAGGCCACACATATTGTCAGCCCTCGATGACGCGCGTTTTCCGTTACAAACTCTTTTTCTCTTGGTTTTCCTGCTTTTTATTATTTACTTTATTTTTCCTATTTCTTTAAAATCAAGTTTCAATTCTCTCTATCAAATTAGCAACAAAAAAATCTTTAATTTTAATAATATATTCACATAATAAATATAAAAAAACCTTTTCAAGTAAATATATAATCGATATCGTATATAAATGTCAAAAAAACTGCATCGGATATCGATAGGAAAAAAAAAGAAAAATAAAACCGAACAATTCAAACTACGTGTAATCGCGGTACGCATGTACGGAATACGTCACCGAACGGTATGATAATACCAGCTGTATAGCATTATAGTAGTACGTATATAATGAGATATGTGATAAATTCTAATCTCAATGTATAAACCTGTTTGAATTGATATAGAAATTGATGTGACAATGAAAATTAGATGTAAGATGAATTTGCTAATAATAAAGATAGCGCGCTTTTATTATCATCAGAAAGATATAGTAGAAAGTAAAAAATTTCGATCGATTTATTGATCGTCATTACATTATTTTTTTTTTCTTTTTTTACAATTTTTATTCATAGATTTTGTAGGATAATGAAGAGCCGCGTTTAATGCCTTTTTTCAAATATTTTATTCTATTTTAAAATAGTCGATTTTCTCGACTCTGTTCAAGGACAATAAAAGTCGCTAACGTAAGTTCGAAACGCAACGCAAACACAAGTTAAGGAAGTGGTTGCAGTACGTCCGCCCCGCGGTTTTGTTACGACGACGCGACGCGGCAACGCCAAAGAACGTGTGATACATGTTGGACACAGTATGTACTACCTTATGTCTGCGATTTGTTAATGGTTCAATTCCCGGCACTTTTTATTATACATAAAATTATATATACTATATAAAAAAAAAAAAAAAGAAAAAAACTAAGATTTTTTAGATAACGAAGAGAAAAAAACAATTAAATTTGATAAAAATCAACGTAAGATTATCATCCAAATCTTCGAATAGTTCCAACTCGTAGTATGCGATGTATTCTACTGTGTGCGGACAGAGCCGAAGGATTTCACAAGGATGTAGATTGAAAATAACTCATATTTCTATGAACATTTTCTTTCTTCCTTTCGTTTTTTTTTTTTTTTTCAAACGTAAGAAAAAAAAATAAAAATAGAAAATAAAAAATACCCGTATAAATATATATACACGCGTGTATATTAGTATAAAGCTAATTAAGTTGAAACTGTTGCATATGGCTACATCGTGTACTAAGAAATACCAACTTTGAACGACAATTGTGACCACAACCAACGAAACATCGACTTCCGTTTATATTTACTTACTCTAATGACCTCCGCGTGCATGATTATATATATATATATATATATAAATATAATATTGTATATACTAGGTAAAAATTTCTTGTACATAATATAGTCAAAGTTTTATTTATTCATTCATCATTTTTCGAACTGTATTTTTTTAATTTTATTTCTTTATTATTGTTTGTTGTTGCATAAATGATAAATATTCGATTACCTACTAGGTAAGAAAAAAAAAAAAAAACCACCCCTTGAACGATTAGATCTGGTACATATACATACGTTGCGAGTACCTATAACGAAGCGTATATATCCATTGTAGGCATAGAAGTGTCGTAGAGAAAGTTAATGTCCCGTGTGATTGAACTTCGCAAGGTATACCGAGATCAGAACTCATTTACTCTCTGATGCTAGTTGTTCGACCATTTTTCTTTCTTTATTTCCTTCTATACATTCCTTTTTTTTAAATCAATTTTCCTCACTTTTAATTAGATCGTGATTAGTAAAAAATTTGAGAAAATATCCATTCCTCGTAATCAAACCTTATCGTGTTTACTGAAAATTTTCTTTACCAATAGAAATTATAGGCGAAAATTATACATACCTATGTATATTATGGTAACAGTTTTTAAATATACTAGAAACAACTGATATACGTATAAATGGGTATACATAGAACGTATATGTAAAACATACATATAATATAATAATATACATATATATAAAGATATATGTGAGTGCACGTTATCGGTGCAGGAAAACTTTATCACTCTGATACCCAGCATCGTATATACATCCCCCGCAATCGTTCTAGGGGCCCCAGTATGGCACGAGCCTTCGTCTAGTTAAGTGAGAATCTCTCACCATTGACGATACCATTTTTAAAAATTTTTTTTCGACCTTTTTGAATGGAGCATTTATGGAGCAAAGCTCGTGCTGCTTGACGAGGTAATTATTAACAATTTTTTATTTTTGTTTTTTTTTCCGTTTTTATACTCACCATATTGACCCGTCTGTTGAAACTGGACGGTTTCTTGCTTCGCCATGTTACCTATCGATAACAGGGCACAGAAGTTTCGTACACCCCCTCCTGGTCACCCTGGTACCCACGCACTAAGATTGAGAAGGTGGTCAAATTATCAGACCCTTTTAATCGGATCCCCACACGTTTTTCTACGGTTCTATTACGGAGGATATAAATATGTATATATATATATATATTTTTTTTATTGTTTTCTATTTTACATATAATAAATAAGAATGAATATTCAACTCGCGATTCGCGATCCGCGACTCAGAGCAGCGCTTAAGCTATAGAGTCGTCGTGGACGATGCGGTCAAACGGCAGGCAAAGCGCGTGCTGCGGTGCGGGGCGATGGGACGCGCGGCCGACGGCTGGTGGGAGACGCGGGTCGCTTGACCAAGGGGAAAAATTTACTCTTATCGGCCCAAGACCCCCTCCAGGTCGCCCTGGTCAACCCTGGACTGCTTACTCTTCGTCAATCGTAGATCTAGGCAGCCTCTTCGGGTCCTCGAACAAATTGAACAGAACTTTTCATCTCTTTGGTAGCGATTTTTTTTTTTTTCAAATCGCATTACATTTTTCTCCGCTTCGAAATCGAAAGAAATAAAATTCACGACTAAACGTGATCACCGATTCGATTAAATCCTATATAGAAGATTACTTCACCTGCGAGAAATGCTTTTATAGATGGCGAAGCGCGTCCATCTGTCGGCGAAGAGGTGAGCTAATTAAGGAGTTTTCGTTGTTTTTTTTTTTTGTTGTTTTTAATGGGGAAAAATTATAAACCAGGTAGTAATCATTCGAGATGATTATTGCGAACAGGCGCATGTCACAATCATCATGATCATCATAATGTCAGATTTTTTATAATCTTGATGAATAACGATAACATCGAGCTGCTGCGCAATAACTGCGCAAATTCGATCACGTGTAGAAAATGATGATGATGATGAATAAGAGGAGTAAGAGAGGAATAGAGATTCTTAGTTAGGTAATAATAATGATTATTATCAGAACTCATATAGCTGATCATAATCTTTATCTATACGTTTTATAAAGGAAAAATGTTTATAAAATAGTTTTATTAAATAAAAACTTGGTGACTATATCTGATCCGTGATGCGACTGCGGTATACTACCTACGAGAACGTTATGTTTGTAAGATCATAACGCTTACGACTTATCCCCAGACGTGTTCAGTGTCGAGTTTCAGAGACGACTTAAACATTATTTTATTCGACCAGTGGCAGGCTAAAGTTTCATTCATTAAATTCATCATCATCATTATCATTATCATTATCATTATTATTATTATTAAACTAAAGTTGGTCGAACAATTTCGGCTGTGGAGTCTTCACGCTGTATAGTTTGAAATGAGAATTCTGATTTCCGCGTTTCTCGGAATAATAAAATAGAGAAAAATATAATAAAGGGTTGAGATAGAGATGACGAATCATCATACTAACATACGACTTGCTTTAATCAAAAGCTCATCATTCTATCATCTCGGTATTTATCGCAATCGCTTATTTGTGTTAAAGAACATCGGATTCAGCACTCTAGAATCTCAAATCAGCAGAAACGCGTTCCTTATATACATAAGTTTGAACAAAATAATTTTTAGATCATTAAAAAAATGTTGAATTTTGAACATAAAATTACCAAAATTCTTACTAAAATGTAAAAAAAAAACAAAAAATCAATAGTTTGACGTTGGTAATAACATTATCAGAATTATAAAGGCCCCAATGATTTCCTAGCGTAGCCTAGGGCCCCGCAGTTTCTAACGACTGGACTGTGTGCGATGTTAAATTATCCGTACAGCTACGGCGCCGTTTTATATGCAACCTGTTCACCACTTAGTAAAACTTTTAATATTAAATCAGGCGTCTTAGATGAATCATTTATTTTTTCTTCTATTCTTTTCTTCTAGTCATTCTTATTCTCGTCTTTGTTTAGACTAAAATTTAATGATTAAATGCGTCATTTTTACTGTATTCGAATGAATCGTTATCACATCCATTTGTCACCTTGTTTGTTTTATTTTGTTTTTTTATTACCTAAAAGCACTTAAAATAGTGATTCAGTATTTATTTTTAAACTACTGAGTACATTTTTACCTCAAAAACTGCAAAACTACAAGTCAGGGAGTAGCAGCTCAGGTCTAATTCTTAGAATGATACCGTATATCTATATAGAGTGAGTTTTCTCCGACCTGAGAAACTCAGACTCGAACTTTTACCATCGAAACAATAATTTCATGCTTATCAATCCAACAGTTGTGGTTTCCTGTTCGACACTGCCTGTTAAAAATAGATGTTGACAGGATATGGTAGCCGTTATCTCAATTTCTCAAGACGGAAGCTGGACACGATGATATGAATCGTTTATATTCTCCTACTCGTTATTTAGTTTCCAAAAGGCAGTCGTTACTGTAACTCGTTGTTTGTCTAGTGTGTGACTTAGACATTTACAAACTGAATAGCGTATGCAAAATTTCAGAGTAAGTTTATAATCGAATAGGACGTAAGACGATAATGTGTGATTCCTACACGTGCGTCGATTTTCTTCAGAGTAACATTAAAGATTCACTTAACGCAGTATTAAGACTTTTAGCAATTTGGCAAATTAAACCGCGTGCTCTTCAATAAAGTGAGATTTTTGCCCGATGATTTTATTCAAGTATATTATCGCAGATTTGTATTCCCTGTATTAGGTAACTGAGATAAACGAAAGCACGTTACGTTAGACAAGTGAGTTCGAAATATTCTAATCGTCATCCACAATGCGACATTGCGACGAGTCGAATTCCTGCATTTTTTTCTTCTTTTTTTCTTCTTTTAAATCGTTTCCATAATATGTTCGAAAAATAAGAAAATTTTCTACGAATAACTGAGGTGGAAATCTTTTCCTACAAACGTCATCGAGCTGCAAAGCTTTGCCATAGTTTGTATCCAATTGATTTTTATGAGATGAAGGGTTTAATTATAGGAGAAGGAAAAATGGTATACAGTTATCTTCATTGCCTCATACAGTATCAAGACTCTTCAAGGTGTTCAAGCCATATCTTAAAGTCACATCCTTTTTCGAAAGATAGGCAATATAAAGGATATAATTTTATTTTAATTTAATTGAATTTCTAATTACCTTGTTGTCTGTATATTTCTAAATTGATACATACGTGTGAAGGAAAATTCAAACGAAGTAGATTATTTGCATTCGTTCGTGATTAATTATGCATTTGCGATAATCTCACTTTGCGATAATCTCGCTTTTTCAATCAAACCACATATCTATAGCATCGTAAATTTTGATTCAGACCGATTAGAACCCATTACATAAAATAATTAATGATCTTACTTCAGAGTTTTGTGCAAACCTAATAAAGTATATTCGTTCAGAGCTATGCAACGTGTTATTTTTAATGATGGATTCAGGTTCAACAGTGTGGTATGAAAAAAATGTAACGAAATCATGCATTTTCAATAAATATTTTTTATTCATATTTTTACTATTATGGTTCTAATTTCGCACACATTTGTGGCAATCTAGATTCAAAAGAACTATAATAGGGTATGGAACAAATCGATTATTCAATTATATTTGAAATTGATAATTTGATATATTTCAAACTCTGAAACGATGTTATAATATAATTACGATATCAGGTAACGCAATCAGTTGCGCCTTGGTATGGGCAACTCGTAGAACATCTACGTTGCGGTTGTAATCTATTGTGCAGGCAAGAAATAAATGAGCTGATTATTCGTATCGCAGTCAATCAATTCATGATGTTATGAGATTCAGTGACACACCTGGCGCAAAGGCGTTGACATTGGTTTAGCGTTCTTAAGAAACACACGTGACATGCGTCGTGATACAGATTTTCTATCCCAGTCAAGACATTTTCCTTCAGCAAGAGTTCTATTGTAATTATAAGTTGAACCGACTCTGGGTATCATTTCCCAATCATGTGAACTCAATTCATAGAATTGTGCCGCAATGCGAATAGAGAAACTCAATTAATTGCGTCGGACGTATTTATTTTTGACAGACAATTAAAAATTGTACATAACTTTGAGTACATGCTTAATTATCATAAGTTATTCGAGTTATATGCGGTATTGTATGTTACGCTGAAAATTTTATCTCCAATATGCAGAAATATTAATTGTAGTACGCTTCATTTTCTACTCTCTTTTCTTCTATGCGGTAGTTAATTACTAGCCTTGCAATGATTGCCAGAAGAATTTCAAGTCGTCGACTCTATTCTGGCAAACATTTCGCCTATCACACATTCAATTCAACACATCTAATATATAAATAATATAATATAAAGGTATATAAATATAAATCAGCTGGCCGATGCTAGAAGAAGCTTGATGGGTGAATGGTGCGCCTTATTACACGCAATCCGCAAATTATTTTATCAATACGCCCTTTCTAGTTCCATAGTTTCTCACCCGCTGCGCTACCGGCGTGAACTGGACAAGGCGTCGAGTGTGGGGTGCAGAAACAAATCGGTCTACCCGGGTTCAGTGGCCCTCGCGGTGTCGATGAGGAAACAACGGAGAGTCATGAAGAGAAGCTCCTGCGACAGACAGAAACTTGCACGGCAAATTCACCAACCTGCGAGAAAATGTTCGAGGAGATTGACGGTTTGAAGAGGCTGAAATCAACGAAAGCACGTGGGATATGAGTGAGTTTGAAATATTCTGATCACTATTTTACCATAACCATAAATAATTGTGAATTTCCAATCCTCGTTTGGGACAGAAAGATACTTGCCGATTCGTTTGAAACTGGGAATATTATCAGATACTTTTCGAACATGTTTTACCTGTCGCGTGTTTCAATCAACAAGCAGACTCTGATTACAATTCGAGGAATTGTTTATTTTCGAGTATATTACTGTGTGGAATTTGAAAATCTACATTTCTTACGAACATAATATACAAATATAATAATCGAGGAAGTTTCATTAATTCAATAACCTCGCAATAGTTATTATCTTATTATGATAACAATCATGTAATTTCGAGTTCCTCGTACTTTCATTTATATTACATTATACATTTTTTATGCATATTTTTTTTTACTCATATTTCGCGACTTTGAAGGTAAACTAATTTGTCGCGTTATTTTGAGTTTACAAAGTTTTTTCGGGATAATAATCGTTCCCCAATTCATTATTTCATTTGGGTTTTCGACAGCATGATCGATCGACTGCGATCTCAATGAGCATCGCAAACACTTGAGATTCATACATCCTGCATGCCACTTGGTCGCAGATGTACGCCAACCAACAGCTAGTCGTGGATTGATAGTCAACCAATACAGTGGTAAGCTTCAAATTATATCAGCCAAAGATCCCGTGTAGCTATAAATGTATATCGACAAAACAATCAACGCTGGAACGCATTCGTCTATCCAATACTCAGACAGTATCCACCTCTAGATGCGACAATGTTTGTTCTTATCGCAATTGTATTTTCATGTTCCATGAAATATCAAATGTTCTAGACAGGCTTACAAAATTTATCATAAGAAACATATTACAATCAATTCCATGAAGATCAGTAACGGTATTACCGACAATGAGTCGTAATTGAAAATTCTTTGGTTCTTAGTTAAGAATGTTAGCTTGAACCACACATTGAGTTAATTCATCCAATGTACCCTATATTTATCTAGTTTTTATCTTTACAGGCATTGTTCATCGAGAGAAATGACTTCCTGCCCATCTTCAACAAAACCTCTTCAAGATTACTCAGGACAGGATTAATACCAGGGAGCAGAGCAGTCTAATAATGATTTCAATTCACAAAAATATCTTTTAATCAGATGATTGTACAATTTCGAAAAATTGCTGTGCAGATAAAGGAACTTAAACACATAGAATTGTTTGGGGTACAGTTCTGAGAGTATACTATTTACATTAGTATGAGGTTGAATTTTTACTTTTTAAATCTTTTGGGAAAAGATTATTTTTATATTAAAATTTATCTCGTTGGTTTAATTGAATTTAGTAATTGTTTGTCACACCTTCTTCAGTATACTGAATATATTTAGCAAATCTTTGTATGTTTCATTAGACTTCTCGATTATTTATATCTCTATAAATTCAAAGAACAAGTACATGATTATTACACACCATTCGTAGAAGCAATAAGTAGTAATGGATGAACTTTTTACTGTACAGCAAGCTATACTTGACTAATTCATATGGTAATATTATAATCGTACAGGGAAAAGACTTGTAATATTACAGAATAGATGAAAATTCGTGATGATACATTATTAGCAATATGTTATTTTGCATATATTATCTTGTATTCAGCCCCTGGGTGCCGACCTGAAGGTCTCTATGTTTTTTACTTGTATGAACTCGTTGTATTTGAAATAGAAAAGTAGTAGAGATTGGGATAGCCATTACCGTATGAAATATTCTCAATATCTATGCAGGTAACAGAGTATAATACATGCATATACGATATATATTTGTCAAGTATAATTCACTCTTTTGTCAAATTGTCCATAATGAATAGAGAGTAGACTATTCGCATTAGCATCTTTGAGAGAACAACTATATTTATGGAAAAATGAATTATTCTACTATTTTCGTGGCGAAATTACGTTGTTAAAGTATTATTGTTGATGAAAACTATGGGGAAAATGATGAATCTGTTCTCTATTCGTACAGTGGCCTGGAAAATGAATATAAACAGCTCGCTGTTCTCAACGAGGCCGATATTAAAATTATCTGCTTCAAACATTGTACTTGGCACTCTGTAAAATATACCTTCGTACGTATATATATGTATTATCGTCGCAACGATTAATTTAGAGTATAATAATAGTTTTATTATAGCCCAATTATAGTTCTAGCTAATTTACAAACTGGGAAAGTGTCCAATATGTAGTTTCCAGTGATCTACGTAATATATTATACGTATTACGATCACATCTACAATTTTTCCAATCAAATATTCAGTGTTGTGAAAATTGTGATGAAATTTTTCTTAAATACTCGATACTTTCGTAATATGTAATTGGATTTTCATCTGATTACACATTACTTTGGTAATGACTTGATTCAATTACACATCACCAAAGTAATGTATAATTGAATCAAGTTCATTAGTTTTAAATAACTTTATAATTACTCTTACTCTATAATTACTTTAAGTTACTTTACTTTATAATTACTTTTACCAATTAAATCGAGTTCAATTACACATTACCAAAGTATTGGGTTATTGAATTAGTAATTTCATTAACAATGTAATCAGTGACTCGCAACACTGCAAATATCCATGTAATAATAAGATTGTTTATGCAATAAACATGTATTATTATAGTAAATTGGCGTATTTTTGAATAAATATCTCTTGAAATTGTAAATCATCGATCGTTGAATCATTTTCCCCTGTCCTTTCCTTGCCTATAAGTCGAAAATCATGAAAATCGCATGATTTCATAAAGCCCTGAACTGCTTTTGAAATAAATATTAATGCGCCTTACCATATGCAACCCGCATGCCATTCGTGTAAACGACAGGGCCCATGTTAATTTTTGTTGCCTATTTGGTGTTTTCCGATTGCCTATATTCAGGCGTATTATAGTAATTCAGAAAAAAGGTCGAAAAAAAGAAGAATTTTGCTGATAGCTGGCTTATGCAGCGCCGTAACTTAATTTAATTCATGAATCGACCAATCAGGAGGCTGCTTTAGCCAATTTAGGCTCAATTTCTCTGGCCCGTGGCTAAAGCAGCCTCCTGATTGGTCGATTCTTAAATTAAATTGAGTTACGGCGCTGCATAAGCCAGCCATCAGCAAAATTCTGGATTTCTGGCAGTTGATACATTATTTAAGGAGTCGGATTTCTGGCAGTTGATACTTTTTTAAGGAGTCGGATTTCTGGCAGTTGATACTTTTTTCGTCTGGCAGTTGATACCTCATTCAGGTATCAACTGCCAGAAATCCGACTTCTTAAAAAAGTATCAACTGCCAGAAATCCGACTCCTTAAATAATGTATCAACTGCCAGAAATCCAGAATTTCGCTGATGGCTGGCTTATGCAGCGCCGTAACTCAATTTAATTTAAGAATCGACCACTCAGGAGGCTGCTTTAGCCACGGGCCAGAGAAATTGAGCCTAAATTGGCTAAAGCAGCCTCCTGATTGGTCGATTCATGAATTAAATTAAGTTACGGCGCTGCATAAGCCAGCTATCAGCAAAATTCTTCTTTTTTTCGACCTTTTTTCTAAATTACTATAATACGCCTGAATATAGGCAAACGGAAAACACCAAATAGGCAACAAAAATTAACATGGGCCCTGTCGTTTACACGAATGGCATGCGGGTTGCATATGGTAAGGCGCATTAATATTTATTTCAAAAGCAGTTCAGGGCTTTATGAAATCATGCGATTTTCATGATTTTCGACTTATAGGCAAGGAAAGGACAGGGGAAAATGATTCAACGATCGATGATTTACAATTTCAAGAGATATTTATTCAAGAATGCGCCAATTTACTATAATAATACATGTTTATTGCATAAACAATCTTATTATTACATGGATATTTGCAGTGTTGCGAGTCACTGATTACATTGTTAATGAAATTACTAATTCAATAACCCAATACTTTGGTAATGTGTAATTGAACTCGATTTAATTGGTAAAAGTAATTATAAAGTAAAGTAATTTAAAGTAATTATAGAGTAAGAGTAATTATAAAGTTATTTAAAACTAATGAACTTGATTCAATTATACGTTACTTTGGTGATGTGTAATTGAATCAAGTCATTACCAAAGTAATGTGTAATCAGATGAAAATCCAATTACATATTACGAAAGTATCGAGTATTTAAGAAAAATTTCATCACAATTTTCACAACACTGAATATTTGATTGGAAAAATTGTAGATGTGATCGTAATACGTATGATATATTACGTATATCACTGGAAACTACATATTGGACACTTTCCCAGTTTGGAAATCAGCTAGAACTATAATTGGGCTATACTGAAACTATTATTATACTCTAAACTCATGATTGTGACGATGTAGTACGTACACATACTATAAATACAAAGGTATATCTTACAGAGTGTCAAATACAATGTTTAAAGCATGCAATTTTCAGATCGGTCTCGTTGAGAACAGCGAGCTGTTTATTTTCATTTTTTAGACCATCAGACGAATAGAGAACAGAGTCATTATTTTCACCATGGTTTTCGTTAACAATAACACTTTAACAACGTAATTTCGCTGCAAGAACAATGAAATAATTCATTACTATATAAATATAGTTGTTCTTAAAAGATACTAATGAGAATAGTCTGCTCTCTATTCATTAAGGTGGTTCTCTACCCAATTTGACCTGTTTTAAAAACATTGGGCTGAACGCGTGCGAACGGCGCTATTAAACGAAATATCTCTAACCGGGCACCGAAAACGGAAAAAAGGGCTTCGTAGCGTAATTCTATTGACGATTTCAAACACGTACGTTCCCAAAACATGTTCGTTTTATGCTAAAATAGTGAAATGGCGTATGAAACAAACTTTTTTTTGATAATTAAAATCATTTATTGCATTGCAATTCCGCGATTAATTCCTTTTTCAATTTATCAAGAAGACTATTCAAAAATACAAACTTTACTATATTAAACCATCAAATGCATGTCTTTGTGTCTTTCTCTATGTATACACCAATTCGTAAAATGAATTTTAAATGAATATTTGATATGCCTCGAAAGGATGCATCACAGACAATGATTTCATTCTTACATACAGCCAACAGCAGATGTGATTATAAAAAAGGCTTGCGGTTTCAGATAATACCTAACGTAGATAATAAACTGATGTTTCAACATTTGTCACACTTATACAATGTTATAAACTCTGCTGACTAAGAATTATTGATAACTAGCTCAGCTCGTGTTCTTCGTAACGTTTCAAACGGAATGAATAATTGAATGTAATGTGAGAATTCGAAGGAACTGTTATTATATTTATACCTATTTTGGGAGTACAGGGGGGGAAGCGCGACAAAGAAATCCCGTACAACAATCGAAAGATTTGTTTTTGTTACGCATATAGCGCGCCCGTTGACTCCGTAAGAAATAAAAACTACGTATTTGATGTTTGGGTTGTCTGTATGCAGGCGTTTTTACGTACCGATGTTGCGCTTCCACGAATACTAACGGAATATTCACCTATATGATGAAATGTTGTGAAGGCTCGATTAAGTCAGAAAAAGATGTTCTTCATTATTAATCAAGAGTAATTTGATAGCTAAAAAATTCTATGCCCCATTATGCTAAACGGCGTGAATCAAGGATTCCACTCTGGTCGTTGGAGTTTCAAAAGTATTTCTTTTCGCTTATGACAAAGTTCCTGTAATTGAAAATCTATCAAAATCTACTTTCACGTACTTGATAGTAAATGACGATGCTATAATATAATAGCGTATAAAAAGATAGTCTCTTTTCCCATCCATTTCACTACTCTGTTCTGATCACGATCGACGAAGATATGGGATTATTATACGGCGTTATCCTCGTCGTACAAATCATCGAAATTTATTCAGTCTCAAAAATCTCTGTACCGGATGTCGACGAAACGTTGGCAATCGCTACAGTACGTATATACACATAAAAATTACACATTACAAATACATGGTGTAATAAGTATTTATTACTGGCTCCCATTAAAGGCCGATATTGTGAACGAATGTTTTGGATCATATGAACATTGGTCCGAGCTTCTGATAATAAATGATCATGATCATGCCTCTGATGGAATAATTGGAAAAATCTACGACGAGTCAAAAACTTCAAACTTAATCGTGTATTTAGATGGCAAAGAAAACAATGAATTCACGCACCGTAATACCGAATGCAATGATTATCTAAATATGACTGTTGCCTGTCAGGAAAGCAGAACAACTGCTGTTATGATAACCACTCATAGTTTGGAACACCTTGAGTATGTGATTAACTTCATAAAAAATAATATGCGAAGATTATGGAGACCCGGATCGTACTTTCTCATCGTTTTAGGTAATTCAAAATCATTTCGTTTTCTCTGCAACTGAAATTTGATTTTTTTTTTTTTTTCCCGCCTCCTAGAAATTAGATGCGATGCTGTGGATTACAATGATATGTTAAAAGTCATGTGGGATAATTGGATTCTAAACGCAATGATCATGTGTTCGTCGAATAATCCTGCTAATCATAATCGAAGTGAAATTGAGTTACACACTTTCAATCCTTACTCAAGTGATCACTCAAAAAATTGGAAGATCATCATCAACGAAACAGTCGAAGTATCCATAGATCCAGGAAAATTTAATCATTCCTGGTACATTTTCAAACAACGATTCACAGGGATCCAAACACTCGGGGATTGCGGAAATATATTTTTTGACAAAACATCAAACCTAGACGGATACGTGATACCGATCAGCTTAGGTGATCTTCGAATATTACCGGACAATATAGAATCTAATATCGCGATATGGTTTGCGGGAGATATTCAAACGCTAAAAACTATTTCAAAAAAATTAAGATTCGACGTCGCTAAGGTGATCGGATTAAATGACTCGTATTTTTTATTTTTTTATACTGATTGAGGTACTCTGATTAATTATTTTCTTCTATGTCTATAAGGTTTCGAATAACGCAACGCTCAAGTACGGACTGTTATTAGAAAACGGTTCTTACACCGGTATACTGAACGATCTTTACACTGGGCGATCGCATTTAGCACCAACCGTACGTGGTATGAGACTTTACCCTGGTCTTGGAAAGACTTACCCTCACGATAGATCCGGTGCTTGTCTTGCGTCTTGGAATACCGGGATTCGGCCTCAATGGACGAACCTTGTTGTAGCAAAACACATTTGGATCGGTCTTGGAGTTAGCATATTATTCGCCACCCTCGTTCTCTACATACAAAATAAATCCCATGGTATTGTCTCAGCGTTTCTAGATTCTCAGCGTCTTTTCGTTGGCAGTTCGATTATTCGTATGCCAACACTGATAAAACACAGAATTATGATCGGCTCAATCCTCATTGTTGTCCTCGTTATTGACGGTGCGATCAAAGGTGAGAATATACGATTAGAAATATGAACTATTCAAATCTCGGACATATTTGGTGTCAATTGTTAATTACGATATGACAAAGCTATGATTTAAGATTCTGTAATTATCGTAATCGATATAAACTCACCCTGATAACTAATTTACCTTAGTTTTATTCCATGGGAACCAACAGGCCGTTTCATATCCATCTTAACTGTTGGAAGACCATATCCAAATATCGAGACAATTGAGCAGCTCGAACAGCTAGACGTAGAGATCTATGGCCCATTACAGTTTAAAGAAGGTATCAGACATCCTCGGCTAATAGCACGATATAACATCAGTCTCCAGTTTCCAGAATGCTTGAACATTACAGAACGTAAAACTCGCCAACGAGCTTGTTTCGTTGATTGTAGATGGTTGCTTTTTCTGGCCACAGATTCATCGGACATTTACAGAGGTACAACACCAGCTTGGTCATACGATTTGCAGTAAGTTTCTTGCGTCATTCTGTCAGAGATTGGGAACTTAAAAAATTAGAAAATTAGGGAAGCAATGAATATGACAAGAGTTACTAAGAATTTTTATTCTGTCGATATTTTGCCAGATTGTTGACCATGTTGAATTGGCCTATGGCAGATCGTTACAGTTTTGAAATACAGAAGCTGGTTGAGACAGGCATTTTCAAAAAGTGGCAGTTCGATATATTCAGGAAGCTTGAAGTGAATGGTTGGAAATTGAGAAGAGCAGCGGAATCGTTGCACGTCAGAGAAGCTAGACTTAACGATTTACTACCCGCCTTTGTGGTTCTTGCGGTAGGATTGTCATTCGCATCGATAGTTTTTGTCTGGGAAAAGAAAAATTGGCAAAAACTGTATTTGTTTTAAACGGTGAAAATTGGATTATTGAAATTGTACTTGAATCACGAATAAAACTAATTTCTTCTTTTTTTATTTTTTGCATACTCGTCAATGTCTCTAGATTTTGATTTCGCTAATTGAATTTGATATTTTTTTTTTTTTTCTTTTTAATTCTTCTCTACATACACGATGTTGAATAATTCGCAAAGTAGTAATGATATAATAAATTTTATATCGAATAAATATTTAAAACGGTGTTAATTTTTGCATTCATTTATTTATTTATGTGTATAAATCAATTTGGGGAGTTTGGTGAGCTGTGATCCATTATGCAAATATATAAAGTGATAAATCGATTGTTTTTTAACTGTATTTAATCGTGTCATTTCAAACGCGTACTGACATTATAGTATATTTTCAGGATCACTTAAAATTACCGAATAATGGTGAAATAAAAAATAATTGGAAATTGGGAAACTGAATATCGGAATATCACACCATTAGATAAATAAAAATTCACTCTCTTCTCTCTCTTTCTCTCTCTTAGGCAATATTCCTGCTGCAAACACGTTCCCTGAAATCGACGGTGTGTATATAGGTACATAGTACATCTATATAAGGGCTCGCTGTATATATACGAGCTCGTAATTTGCATCCATATTGCATTTGTTTTGTTATTGAAATTAGGCGGGAGTATTGACTTGAAATTATGCTAAAATTTTGGCACCCCCACTACAAACGAGAAAAGTAAGAAAAAACGAAACACCACCCCCACTGCTGTTGCCATATGTATATATATGTATATATATATGTACACGCCTGCACACTTCTGCGTCATGATTAATTCCGTTAGTTTTATCCGCAGCGGAAACTCCTTTCAAAAAAATTAAAAAGAAAAAAACTTTGCCAATACCCCCAAGTAACTAATTTTGCATTAATTTTAAAGCATTCTCGTTACAACACGCTACACTTTCACCGTAAAAAAGACTTGGTCAGTTTTAATCATTCATCAAAATTTCAAATTCGCATTTTATAACGGAGTTTTTATTTTAGCCAAAAATTTAAAAGGGCTATGCATTTTGCGGTGTAACGATGATAAATATTATAAATAACGATGATAAATATCAAACATTTTTCACTATCATCTTATGGTTTCATTAATACATTATATAAAAACATATATATATATCTTATTAACGATAAACTTTGACTCTGTCGCGACGCATTTGCGATCTATACGTCTGAAAGAGGGTGAATTATTTAAAGAACAATTTATCCATCATTTTATTAAGACTTTATTCCTCATAATTTAATAATTATCGTACACCACCATTTATACACGTATGTATAAAATATCAGCAATATATTTTCGCGGGTTCAGTGATTTAATCGATTCTCCTCGTATTACACTAGTTCTTCGATATCCTCTTTTTTTTTCATTCCATTTTCTTATATTTTTTTTTTACTCGTTCATATATATTTTTTTAACCAGTATAGCTATTATCGTATAATCAAAGATTTTCTCCAGATTTTTAGAATCATACGTATAACGATGTGTTCATTTTCAAAAATCATTAGTATAATAGTAATATTATGATACTAGTGCGGAAAGTGTATCATTGTACTATTTTTTTTTTGTTTTTCTTTTTTTTTGTAACACCGTATGGAAGTTCGCACTTTCTGGTATACATTCAGCGTGGATAAAATCGACCAATTGTGCGGGAATCAAGATTTATTCATGCAGGAATGTTGATCTGTTATTTTACTTACAATTTTCAGTTCACAAAGTAAGAATTTTCCATACAGTGCACTGCAGTGTTACAAAAAAAATGAATTATTACCACCGTCTCTTGAGGATGTAATAGTTTATAAAATATTATCCGTATAGATAAAGAAAGAGAGAGAAAGAGAATAACTGTGGGAATCCTGATTTTACGAACCGTTTAACAAACCGGAAATTTTCAAACAGTACCAAAACTTTCGACTAACGGTAAACATTACTCCCATATCCGACCTAATACCTACCTAACGCGTAGAACTAACTAAATCGGTGATGAAAATTAATGAATAAATAATCTGAGCGAATATTGCACGGCAACTTCCCATTTAGGATAGCCAAACAAGCGGGAGGGCTTGATATATCCTATGTCGTTTGGATTAATAATATATATATATATATGTATGTGTATGTGTTGGTAAGGTGTAGGGACAATACCATGACATACATGGTATTCGTACTACAAGACTGACCGGACGAATGCGCTTACAACGGTTGCATTCTAAGTATATAAACGAAATAAATGATATGATGTACCGATGTGTGACAAAAATTATTATTTGTTTTTTTGTTTTTGTTTTTCAATAATGAATATCATTTTTATAATAAATCGAATTCAAATTTAGATTTTCATATGTAATTCTTTATAATTTTGTTAATCTTTGGATTTTGATTATATTAGATATCACAGGATGGATAAAACCGGGATGACTAATGAGGACTTTGGATACGCATATTCTGGATCCTGAATTATTTATGGTATTCGTATGTGAAAAAAAGAAATAGAAAAAAGGGAAAGAGGAAGAAAAAGAAAAAGAAAAGAGGAAAAAGAAGTTTAAGAGTAGGTACAGGAGAGGGTTCAGAGAAAACGCAATTAAAACTAGTAAAACACTCGACGCTAATTGCAAAATGTCCTTAAAACAAACAAAATAAAAAAAAATGAAAGAAAATAATGCATAATAAATTCTAGATCTACGATATCCACCGCACCACGTCAATAATTGGAACGTTGAATGGGGAAAAAATATGTAATCGGACTTTTCTCCACACTTGGCTAAGGTAGGGGGGGGGGGGGGAGGGCCTTCGATCGAACCGATTAAATAAACTGGTGCCATTACATATATGGTGGAACTAAATGCAGTATAATTATTTTATGATTTTACTACCGATGAGAATAACAAAAAAAATAAAAAAAAATCTCATCAAATTTTGCGTACTTTTATTATCCGGAACACAGATATCTTTTATAACGATATACCTGGTAGGTTTGTATATGATAAATTTTCACCGAATGATCGCGATTGAAATTGGCCGGCTTTTGTAATGAAAATTGAAAAACACTATTACAATCTGAATGACATGAAATAATTTATAGTAGGTATCTAAGATTTTCCAGTTATACTAATTTAATGGGGGGTTTTTGTTTTTTCATATTTTTCTTTTTTTTTTTTCTGTTTCGCTGTTATATTCAGAAAGAGATAAATTTCAGAAACGCATATATCAGAAATAAAATTAGCAGAAAAGAAAAGAAAAAAGACAAAAAAAAAAAACGTGCGTGTAACACGTGTATAAGTATGATTTCCGTGACTCGAACGAACGCCAGCAGTAACAGCAGTAGCAGCAGCAGTAGCAGCAGTATCACTAATTGCTAAATGCTAATGCCTGTGCATAAATCTGATTCGTTAGTTCGTTTAGTTCGTATTTCGCGAGAATCGGTTTCTCTATGGAAACAAGGGTAGAAAGGCGGTATAAAGGGTAGAAAGAGGTATATAAAGGTAGATAGATAGGTGGTATCCCGATGTCTATTCATATAGAAATTTGCATACGATACGAGAAACGCGTGCGTTACACGGTCACGATATAAACCGCATTGCATGGGTATATTTATATATTCAAAGGTGAAATAATTAACTTTACCTATCTATCTACGCATATATACCTTTATATACCTAACTTCGTGCGTGAAATATACACGTATATACTGTAGTGTAAAATCAAGCCAGGTGTTACCCATATGGATAGATTAGGGTTCGAATGGTATTACAAAAAAATGGTGGAAAAAAAGAAGAAAAGGGAGAAAAAAAAAAAAGAAAAATTATTACTTCATTACTTAGGTATAGATAAATAAAAGAATGAATTTCATTCTTATAACTATAATAATATAATTACTGTATACCAAATGTCCCTCGTTCTTTTTACTTTATGTTTTTTGTGTTTTTTTTTTTTCTTCATTTTTTATGAAAATGTATGAAAAAAAAAAAAAAATACTACCTTCTATATATATATGTATATATGTACTCGTCTCTTGCCTCAAGTAACGCGACTCTACATTGTGTCGCTAACTCTTCGTAGAAACTTGATGAAAGTCTTCCAGTTTGCGTGTGCATTTAAGTAATTGCTTTTGCATTCAAGTTGACGAGGCCAGAGCGATTTGACGAGGACTAACACACAAGCTTGACGACTTTGCACTGGTGTACAAATGTACATTACTTCAGTGGTTCTCAAATGATGTATACAAAAATATCGTTTTAATTATCGCCCCTCAACAATGAAAAAAAATAAATATAGAAAAAAAAAATGAAAAAATTTACAATTTACTAAACATTTATATTCATATAATAATAATAATGATCATGATAATTTAAATAATTTTGATTTACAAAAAAAAAAAGAAAAATACCTCATTTTCAAACGACATTAGATTTATGATTAATTTTCATTTCGACATATATCCACATATTTGTATATATATATATATATACTATACTACATACTGTTATATGTACAGTGTGTGTATGTATGTACATGTATGTGCAGTGGTTTGAAGCCTTCTTTAGTATAATAATTATTTCCCTTGACTGAATGAATGCCTACCTACTATTTTTTTTTTCTTTGCTTTCCTTCTTTCTTTTTTCTTCATTTTTTTTTTTTTTTCATTTTTTTCTTCATTTTCTCCTTTCTGCGTAACTCGAGCGTTGCAGTCTTCCGGCTTTTGGTGTAGTTCTATTGAGGTTTATACCCGAGTCAATGGTTCGTAGCAAAGCTAAATGGGGGATGTTGCACTTAGCCATGGGGGGGGGGGGGGTTCGGGGTTGGGGGGCTTAAAGACGTTCACAGTGTCGTCAAGGACCTGGATAAGATATTTTCATTCGTCTTCTATAATAGCCGTTAAATTTTCAAAAGAAAAAAAAAAGAAAGAAAAAAAAAAAAAACAACCTATAGGTAAAAACGCAAATTTATAAATATATACAAAGAATGATAAATGATTTATAAATTCGTCGTACTACATATTTATAATTTATAGCGATATAATATATATATATAGATATTTTTTTTTCTTTTTCTAGATTTATATTAATATCATATTATCATACTGATATGACCTGTATATCTATAATTCATTTATTATACGTGAATTAGAGTTATTTAATATTCATTTACTATGAGAATATCGATCGTAAAAGAGACAAAAAAAAATAAATAAAATGAGAATTGGATTGCAATTAACACTCGACGCGTTTGGCGCGATTTAAATTTCTCTTTTGAATTTCTTTAGCCCACCCTTTCTTTGTCTCCGAATATCTGGTCTTTCGTATCACCCCCCCTCCTACCCTAAGGAAACCCTGGTTAAGTATTGAATTTCATTAAGACACTTATATATAACGAAATGAACAAGCAACGGTTTTAATAAGACCCGGTCGTAAAAGATCGATTTGCCATTTTGCCATATTGCGATATTTATTTTTATTTTTATTTTTATTTTTCTTACTTTATTACTGTATGAGAGATCGTGCTGGAATCGATCAACCGCATACCCCTGCCCAAACCCACTTTCATAACATTTATCTAAAGCTGCGAACCCTTGTAGAATTGATATTTCAATTAAATTGAAGGTTTATGGTGTGCGCGATCACGTACGCGTGTGTCGCGTATTTATGCATATAGAGAGAAAAGAAAAAGAAAACAGAAAAAAGGTCACACACCACTCGTACGCCCTACCAATGGTCATTAAATAACTACACGAAGACAAAACACAGCTAAATCTATAATACTATTTTTATTGCTAAATTTTTTTTATTTTTTTTTCTTCTTTTGCGTAATCAAATTTTAATAACATCGATCAAATTTCTTTATTTCTATATACATTATACATATATATAATATTGGATAGAGTAAATAAAATACCGAGTTTTGTAATATGCGGAACATAAGGGCTGGGCCGTTATCGATAGACGTATAGAAAAAAAAAAACCAATGTCAAATCAGTTTTCACATTATATCTACTAGATTGAATTTTATGGCCCACACGAATAGCCTGGAAGTCTGTGTTTTTTTTTTTTGATATTATCGGAGTTTGCATTATTATATATCATACGTATATACAATAACCAATCCACGTTGCAATATAAAATCTATATATGATCTAGAGATATCGTTGTATAGTTTTAATCCTCATATCCCCTATATATATAATATATGTTATCTACCGTTGAAAAAATTGATTGAAAAAAAGTAGAAAAAAAAATAATACAAAATTCGTAATAAGGATTGTTCAAGGATCATATCTAACGAACGATGTTATAGACGATTTGTAATGAACAAAGTAAACCGATTTTTGAGGGTATTAAAAATGAATTTTTTTATTTTTTCTTTTATATATTATATGATATGTAGGTATGTATATATGTATTAGGGTGATTCAGAAAAAAAAAAAAAAATTATTTTTTCTTCCAAACAGGCTCAAAAGTTTCATTCAGGTCAAAAAGTATGCCTGTTAAAATTTGAGCTCTTAATATTAATATTGAGTTGCTCCTCATCGCACTTTTCGATTTTCCATAAGAATAACATAGGATAAATTATATTTGCTTCTTCTGATTTTTATAACTAGCAAATGATACGTCACACAAAGAATCTACAGACATATTTTTGTTGGGAAATGAAAAACGAAAAATAAAAAAAAAATAAAAAACCAAAAATTGAAAAAATTAAAATTAAAATCAATCAAAATAAATTAAAATTTGACCTTGAATAACTTTTGAACGAATGGACTTATTAGAAAATGACTCGGAACTTTTTTGTAGAGCGTTCAATTCCCTACAAAAATGTGTCTGTAGATTCTCTGTGTGATGTGTCATTTGCTAGTTATAAAAATCAGAAGAAGCAAAAATGATCTATCCCATGTTATTCTTATGGAAAATCGAAAAGTGCGATGAGGAGCAACTCAATATTAATATTAAGAGCTCAAATTTTAACAGGCATACTTTTCGACCTGAATGAAACTTTTGAGCCTGTTTGGAAGAAAAAATAATTTTTTTTTTTTTTTCTGAATCACCCTAATATGTATGTATAAATGGACTTGTCGTATACGATTTTAAAAACGTCTAGAAGCGGTGATTGCCCGTAGGACATCATCCAGTCCCCATTAGCCAGGCATGTTCCGTGTCTGCATTGAAACGAGCTTGAGTTTCCGTTCTGTTAGTGAAAACATCCCCTAGACAGCACCATCCCGTAAATAAATAACTAAGCGTGCCGAAAGGCGGTGGTGGTGTGTCGCACGTGTTATTTTACTTTTGTTTTTTTTTATTTTGTTTTTTTGTACAAAATTACAGATAGAATTTTATCGCGGTAGATGTACTGCTACTAGTTATAGGCGCAAAAAATGAAAATTAAAACAAAACAAAAATAACGGGAATCAAATTAAAGTTGGCTCGTTTTAAAAAGAAAAAAATTACGAGTAACGAAATCTCGGCCGTTAAAAGAGACACGAGTTTAGAGATTATACGATGCGTCGTAACATCGTTGCCCATATAACTTCCGTGTACGTCGTTTGTCTATTTTAACTTACGTTAGCGCCGTTCACTGACGTTTTAAGGGTAGGTACTACTACGTACGTATAGAATTTACTCTAGGTTGTATGAAAAAAAAAAAGAAACAATTTTCTGAATAATTTATGCTATAAATTAAATATACATATATATATATATATACCGTCGACGTCGACGTCGACGTAGAGCATCAAATTTCATCGCCCACATCCGACATGTACGTGTCGCTGAAATTTCTTTTCAGTTTAAAAAACCTGACCTCTGTATCCCGATCTCCATCCCCTTATATTCCTTCCTAAAACCATACCACGTCAATGACAGATATACACCACCGTGCGGCTAAGGGACCGAGCGTATTTTAACCATAGTGTTAGCATGCTGGTAAGGATCCCTCCTGGTTTCCTTGGCACAGGAAATGCGCTAGGAGACGGACAATAATATAATTCTTAGGACAGTTTTCGATTTTTTTTTTCTTGTTTTTTTTTTTTTTTTGTCTTCCCTCTTCTATATTCTAGGGATTTCTATACCGATCCTCGTTTCCGACGTGTTGACAACACCGTCGAGGTATAATCTTCTAGATTTCAACGCCTTTTCTAACGTCTTAAGATATTGTTACTTAGGTTTGAAAAATACTTGAATAAGTAAGAAAAATTTGGAATCTAACTTTTGAAGCAAAAATATAAAAATAAATTCCGGCAATTAAAATTGATTTTATTTATATAGCTTCGTGATCTGTTTTCTATTATTATTTTTTTTTTTTCAAAATAAATCGAGCACGCGGCTGTATATCCTAAATGTGTCACCCCTGCGATATAATCGTGGACCATACCATCTTGAAATAATATTATAACGTTGCGTTCGTAAATTTTTTTATTTTTTATTTTTGATGCCTTTGGGAAATAATATTTTTCTAGTCTGCACACACGTGGGTTAAACGTATACGATTTTGGTCAACAACCCTTTATTAATTTTAGCCGGTATCAATAATTTCACGAGAATGAAATGTGTGGATGACGAATCGTGTGTGAGAGAGAGAGTTTAACCCGAAACGTAGATTTTATGAATTTATGATATACGAGGAATTCTTAATGAAAAAAAAAAAAATGAAATATTTTTTTTTTGATAAACTGTTTGATCAAAACTGGGATTAAAAATTTCTTGAAATAAGAATTAAACCCGACTTTTCGACGCGCGGCTAACCACCTACGGGTGATGTTTAATTAAGTTAAGATATACAAGAAATGTGGTGCTGATTAAATAGAAGATAATAAAAAAAATAAAAAGAAAACATATTCTATGTGTTTTAGCTCTGCAGTCGTTGAGTGGAAAAATAAAAAGTCATCCAAGCATACATATGCATCGTTACGAGTTAAACTGACGTTAAAGTTTAATTTTTTGCAACCCATCAAGAGGGTTGAAATTTGTTTTTTTTTTCGTATCAAAAATCGATGGGTTGGGCGGAATAACGGTTTTTTTTTTTCTAAAATTGCATGAAAATGATCAGTGATCATAGATTTACATTATACAGGATGAATTTTTTTTTTTCGTATCGCACGAGGGAGGAATTTATTATCACAAACATTCTGCCCCTCCCTCATGCGATTCCAAACGAAACTCACCCTGTATATTGATTTGAATAAAATACTGTTGAATATTGAACGGTTAAACCAAACAGATAAAATCTAGATATAAATAAAGTGTTTTCTTTCAAAAAGTAGTGAATCAATTTTTTTCAAAAATTTGCAGCTTATTTCACGGCTTTATATTATAATTCTCGTCTTGCAATAAATATATATACGTATGTATTATAGTATACTACCTACAATCCAGACATATGTCTGGTATACGCGGGAATATTTGACGTTGTAATTCGTCCTTCTTCTTACATCATTTTTCTTCAGCTTATGTAGAAAAGAAAAAAAAAAGAAAAAAAAAATGAGCCCCAGGGGGGTGGGGGGGAAGAGGGGCAACAAGTCCAACTGCGTTAAAGATGCTTCTCAGCCGGAGAAAAAAAAAGAAAAGAAAGAAAAAAAAATTGGGATATTTGACAGCCGGTCGAATTGAACGGCGTGGAATGAAAAAAATCTTGTCATTATGTATATTAATTTTGATTCTTTCAGTAGCGATTATAATTATAATCGAAATAATGAAACACCACAAAGATTTTGAAAACAGCTGTTCAGTTGTAAGTGGTGTGGATTAAAATCATTGTGAATTAAACTTCACGGATTTAACAATTTTTAATCCTTGATATTTTATAGGAATCTGGATCATATAGGTATAGATATACAGGGTGTCCCAGAATTCGCGACGAGGAATTCACAGGGTAAATCTTGATCAAAAACGGGATCGAAATTTCCTGAGCCGTTTTTACCGGAAATGCTTAGATTTCTCGCTATAATTATTTCAATTTCAGTCAATAAGGTTCGATGTATGAACGGGCGCTTGTCGGTGTGCTCGCCGCTTGGTTGTGTGCACTTTGTTTCGCGGCGACAATAGGCTGGGAGACGCGCATACAACCGAGCGGTAATCACATCGACGAACGTCCGTTTATAAGCCGCGCGTCATTGGCTGGATTTGAAATAATTATAACGAGAAATCTAAGCCTTTCCGGAAAAAACGGCTAAGGAAATTTCGATCCCGTTTTTGATAACGATTTACTCTGTTAATTCCTCGTCGCGAATTCTGGGACACCCTGTATATGAAAATAAAGGCGATATGTATATCTATCGTATATGGAGGGCGTCAACACCCTATAATGCACTCAATAACCCGATATGATGATAAAATGTCGTAAATCGTTTAAACGGAGATTATAATGTTCGTAATTAATAGGAGGATTGAGTTATTGCAACAGCTGAATGACCTTTGGCGCCACTGTGACGGATAAACGAGAAGAAATCGTCGGGTATATATGAGAAATAAGATAATAAAATAAAATAGAAGATATAAAAAAACGAAAAAAAAAAAGACGAGGAATAACGAGCTCTCAGATATCAGCTGGGGACCAATTTATTATCAATTTTAATAAAACACCATCCGCTCGGTTGTTTATAATAAAATTTATTTATCTACTTGACAAGCTACTATCGCATCGAACTATAGATCGAAGATGTCTTTGTAAGAAAAAAAAAAATTAAAAAACGTGTGTGTGAATAAATTTTTAACTATATATATGTATTTTTTTTCTATAAATTTGTAAATTAATGAAGAGATTTTTATTTATTTTTTTCTATTTTTTCTAATGGGTTATTCACACCGTTTGAGGTAAACAAGCTATTAGATTTATGAGCCATTAGTAAGTAATAAATTATTATTATTAATATAAACGACGCGATAACGATAAATCGTAGCTGCAGTTTAGCTGCTGTTGCTGCTGCTGCTGCTGCTGCAACAAGACCAGGTTTCTGCTGATGAGTGGTTTCCAGGAGATCTATAGACGGATATCATTCGTCATAGGTTTACTTGATAAGGAATGACGTCTTCGTCCCTTCTCAAATTTCGAGATAAATTTCAACGGTTAAATTAACTTTTAGATAACAAGAAAGTTTGTATAAAAGTTTGAAATGTCAAAGAGAAAAAAAGAGAAGAAAAAATTGAAAATAAAATAAGAATCGAAATTTGAATGACTTAATAAGTAATAAATTTTGTGATTTAGATATTAAATCGAAAATATCGTTTAGTTTAGTTTTAGAAATATATTATTATTACTTAGCGATATATTTTTTTTTTTCACGGAAATGATATTTTTAAATAATCCCTTGTTAAGTCAGGAGATTCTGTACCATATCGTATGTTGATGTGGGGTTCAGCTACTTGCCTACTCTCTCTCTCTCTCTCTCTCTCTCTCTCTCTCTCTCTCTCTCTCTCTCTCCTCTACCCTATGAGATCGGAGTGACACGCGTCGCATATGTTACCCTTTGTTCCCGGATCAGACCCTAGTGACTCTCTAAATTTTAGGGATGCTGTAGGGGGTGGAAAACGTGCGTTAAATCGCCAGCTGTGATACTTCGGAATATATACAACGATTTAATCAACTGTATATTACGTTTATCAAAAAAAAAAGAAAAAAAAAAGAAAACTTATGCAGACAGTTTCGCTCAATTATTATACGAGAAAAACGAATTTTCCATTACGTGAAAGAACAAAAAAAAAAAAAAGAAATCATATAAAATAGAAAAGAAATTACTTTTTTCTAATTAATCAACGAGTGATTACAGATCTCGATATGTCGTAAAAAAGAGAATAAAAAGATCCGAAATTTACAGTACTTACTTTCGTCATGAAAATGATGAATATTTTTGATGTTTGAAAATTGATATACTATTCAAATTCGCCGAATAAAGGAATTAATTTTTTAATTTTTTTAATATATTTTATGTTAGTTGAAAAGAAAAAAATGAAAAGAATAAATAAAAATGATGAAATCTGTTTTAATGCGTAATACGTGTAGGTATTATATATAGGGGTGAATGAATACCTGAAATTATACCCCAAAATCAGCATATTAGGATTGTCAGTTTAAAGTTGGGCTAATGAAGGGTAGAGGTAGTGACTAAGAGATTGTTATCCTCCTAGTTCGTGAACTTTGTAACTCCGTATAGAACTGTGAAATCGTAAATGTCCAACGTATGGTTTGTTTATGGTGTTGATACCAACGGACGCTATAACAAATGTCATAAATTTTAACTAAATTCTGAGTCACTTAACTCTCGTAGTCTATTTGTTTAAGTCATTGGGGTAGCTGTAGACCCTGTTTGAAAAAAGACAAATAAGGAAAATAAATATATATATATATATATATATATACATATTTTTTTTTTAAACCTAGGAATATATTAGAGATGAATAATAAATAAATTCACGTACCTTTTTTTTTTTTTTGATATTTTTTCAAAAAAAATTTCGGACCGTTGTATAGCGTGAAAGAAACAAAAATACTGTGTCAAATTTAGTGGGTTGAAATTTAAGAGGAAAAAAAAAAAAAATTGAAAATTGAAGATTAAAAAAATTTTTAAATTCGATAAATTTCTGTTTGGTGTTTGTACCGCGATAAAATCGAAATTTTCTCGATTTTCAAATTAGCGAGAGAAAGAGCAAGAGAAAGAGAAAGAAAGAGAGAGAGAGAGAGAGATCAAGAGAATAGAAAAATTACGATTTTTTTTTCCTCAGATTTCACATCACCATAATAATTAAAAAAAACATAATTATATAATTAGATTGATGAGATTGAACGAACCTTTTTTTTTTTTTTTCTTTATAGAGGGATGATTGTTAATAATAAAGGTGTTTTTTATGTAGATGGTGCGATATAAAAATAATAATGCGTGAATTAAATAATAATAAAATGTAATTATAAAATCGTATACAATTTTGATTTCTTTATATAATTATATATAAATATATATTATATATATTTATATATAGTTAATCAATGGGTAATTTTTTTTTCTTTTACTTTTTCTATTTCACATTACCGTTTTATGTACATATATATATATATACATATATATATATGTGTATGTTTAATCGTATATACGGTAACGTAAATTCTACTATAGTTTATATAAAAATTGCGATCTTTACTATCCTAAAAAACCGCAAATTAACTTTACTACATTTTCTTTCCTATATCTTATTTCAGTTATATATGTATAAACATATATATATATATATATATATATATATATTTATGGAATCTACGTATATATGTATACATGTATATATAAGAGGCTGAGGCTTAAAAATTAAAAATTATATCACCATGAGTGCCGAAATAAAGAGTGTGATTATTTTACAAAAAGAGAAAAAGCTGTTATTTCAGCTTATTTCGTTAAGTAATAATAATAATAATAATAATAATAATAATAATAAGAATAATAATGATAATAATAAGAATAATAATAATACCAATGTGATAATAATAATAATCATAATGAAAAGCAATTAAATAATGTTTCTAATAATAATAATAATAATAGCAATAATTATTATAAACCTTTTCTTTACACATAGTATTTTCGCTTTTATTGACAATTATTATGACAAAAAGTGACTTACAAATATTTATTATTAATATATAATATGTATATTTTTATATATAGGTATATATATATATATATATATATTAAATATAATATATAATATATAAATATATATATATATAATAATAATATATTATACGAATATTCTTCTTATCGATTATTAATATTAATTATTTTCTTATAATTAGTATATCTTTAGGTGATATGTGAGACTAACGTTTTTTTTTTTTTTTCTTTCTTTAATTTTAATCATTTTCATTACACATGTGTATGTGTGTATATATATATATATATATATATGTATATGTATAGATAGATATTAGATATATAGATATATATTTATATATTCGTTTAGCAGAGCAGTTTCATTCACGTTGCGATCAATGACCGACATACAACATATAGTATATAGGTATATATACAATATTATGTATCTAACGATTATACATATGTGTATATATATAAGTATCTATATACTCGTCGATTAGTCAGCTATGGCGTAAAAGCAAACGTGACTGTAGCCAATATACACATTTTCATATATATGTGTAACGAATTTTTATACATACATATATGAATACATACATATATATATATATAGGGTATGTATATCATTTTGAGTTATTTTGAGGCAGTTATCGTTTCACGAAACGTGCAGCTATACAACGCGGGAGATGAGGACAACAACGGTACAAAAGAGATTTTCATTCGCTTATGGTGGAAGAAGGTATAATAGATATATAATATATATATATATATGAGGTACCGGATTCCTACTTTTCTCATATTTTATCGTTTCGCTACTTTTTTTTATTCTTCTTCGTCGTTTTATCATTATCATTATCATTATTTTTTTTCGTTTTTTTTATTTTTTTATTTTTTTTTATATATATGTATAAATGTTTCTGCAAAAGCAGCACGAACGTCTTGTGTCAATAATTAATTGTACGATGATTGTTTTGATTTCTAATGAGTGACAATAAATTAATGAATCATTTAAACAATGCGAGTTTTACGCTATTCAATCTGTTTACTTATTATAATATAATATTATAATTTAATTATTTATAATACCGTTTATTTGAGAAAATTTTCATCATTATTTATATATCTGTGATATCGAGGCTTGTTTTTTTTTTTTAAATGTATTCAACATTCTTCTAAACACACATATATAGTATAGTAAAGTATAGCGTATAGTATAGTATAATATATTATATATTATATTATATTACCTTGTTATCACGCATCACGCGTAATAATTATATTCAGAGCTACTTAAGTAGTGGACTAAAACTTGTATATCATGTATAGTATATACCGAGAATATTCGGTGACACTAGACGCTCCCCTTCCTACGCCTGTGTTCGTTTTACCGTAGGAAGAAGGGAGCTCCATTAGGCTACGTCCGCGGAGAAAGGGGCCTGTCTTCAGTGTACTTGGCACGAAGATTTTAAATAAAAGTTTAAAAAATAAAATAAAATATAAACAAGACTCAGATTTACAAAAATATAAAATCATTTAAAAAATTCAACAACGAGAGAAAAGAACCAAAAAGTTAGGAGGCATTGGTAAGAAAAATAAATTGGATGTCTCCGGATTGAATAGACAAATCAAACGGTCACAGCACGTAGTGATTCAACAAATCCAACCCATCGGCCGACAGATTCGTCCAGGAATTACCGAAGACAAAGAATTAAAAATATTAAAAAAGAAAAAAGAAAAACATAAAAATACATACACAATTTCAAAGATTAAACAAATTAGAAATCAAAAACAAATTCCTCAAAGGAGATAAGCCACAAAGGGAAAAAAAAACAAAAAAAAAAAAAAAAACCGTAGGAAGGGGACCGTCTAGTGTCACTGAATATTCTCGGTATATATATTATGTAATTATTATTTGTATCTTGCATATTATATATTTAGTTTCTTTTCTACATAATCATCGTCGGAATCAGTCGGAGATATCAGATTAATCGGATTAATCATTTTTTTATTTTTATTTTTTTTTATTTTTTCTTACTTTTATATTATTATTATTTTCACTATTGCGGAGCAAAAATTACTTGCTACAGGTGTTTCGGTTATTAATTTATTATTTTTTTTTCTTATAAATTTGAATAAATTAAAAAAAGAAAAGAAAAAAACAAGTAATAGATAAGGAAGAAAAAAAAAAAAAGAAAAATTAATATACAGAAAATCAAGAAAAACTATAGAAGAACGTGTTGACCCACTATCAGCTCTAATATAAATTCTTTGGAAACGTGTTATTACATTTTTTTTTTTTATATATATTTATATAAAACGGTTCCTCGTGCAGGCAAGACTGTCGGTTTGAATTCATGAAATAAGAAGCAAAATCGATCGCTCAATGCTCATTATTATAATGATCAGTTTCATATGTTGGTTTTAAATTAAAATATGAAAAAAATAAAATAACAAAAATTGAAAAAAAAAAAATGTATGGGTCGAGAGGGGGAGGGGTTGCCTTCGAACAAAATTTTTGGACATTTCGAAGGCGAGGATATTCCCCGTCTATAAAACTCAAAATTTCAATCGACGCGTCTGACTGATTTTTCATTCTTAATTTTCTTTTTTTCTTTCTTTATCCATCCTTTTTTTTTTTTTTTCTTAATTTCTTTTTTTCTCGGTGAATACGAAGGATCGGCGTATAGTTTCGGCAATGACATTAATATAATATAATTTATATTCACCTGTACAATCTAAAATCTAAAATGTTTTTGTTTGTTTGTTTTATCATTATCATTACCATTATCATCATTATTATTATTATTATTATTATTATTATTACTATTATTATTATTATTCTATTTTTATCATTATTCTTTTATTTATTTATCGTTATATATAATTATGTGTGTGGTATATATATCTAGGTATATAGGTATATTATATAAGTTTTTAGTTTACGTTATGATAATTTATTTACAATGACCTAATGACTAATCGTGATATTTACAATGGTAGGTAGGTATATTTATTAATATTATTATTATTAATATTAATATTATAATTATTATTATTATTATCAATAATATGTTTAATTTTATTTCATGTTTTTTCGTATTTTTTTTTTGTTTTTTGTTTTTTTTCTTCTTCTTTAAACTCTATCCTATACATCATTTTTTGCTAACCGATCGCTATCGCCCATTATTCGACAACCCACTTACGCCGACAATAAAGTTTAACTAATTTTTTTTTAATCTACTTTACGAAAAAATTGCGAGAAGATAATATTATTAGATCAGTCGAGAATGAAATTAGTCAATCAGAGAAACGGGCAAAAAGAGAAAAAAAAAAATCTTAAAACAACGCAAAACATATGTTTTAGATTTTTCTTTTTTTTTTTTTTGTTTTTTTCACACAATTTTTATTGAGAAAAATTTATTTTCAAATCTATTGAAAATTGAAAATTATTTTTTTATACGAGTGTTATGACGGGGAAAGTGTGTTGGCGCACGATGGGGTAGCACAAATCCTATAGTTTTTCTATTATATCGTTTACAGCTCTATGCTAGGATAAATAGACGAAACGACACACACACGCACACACACGCATACGCACACACGCACACAGACGGACAGAGATACAGACACACGGAATGTCCGCGAACATACAAGATTTAGAATAGAGATAGAGATAGAAGATAGATAGAGAAATAGAGAGAGAAATAGTAAGAGAGATATTGAGGAAAGAATTATGTGATTTAGGGTATACATATAAAGAATAGAAAAAGTCCATAGCGTCAAGAAATGCCTGCTTCCGGTGTTCGAAGTTCTAAACTACATATATATATATATATATATATGTCGCGGGGTGAAGTAAAATTTTCGTTGAAATAAGACAGAAATAAAAATTTCACTATGTAACACCCTATTATAGACAAATCTCTATATATATATATGTATGTTATTTTTTTTACGTTAGCAAGATTTCTTTCGGCTATTTACTTAATTCATTCAAAGACACGGGATTTACGTATTTCGGCAAGCAGGGGCGCCCAATCCTAGCCGGCTTTTTTTTTATCGCAAGCTTATTTTTAACCGATATATTTTATATGATTAGTTAGTATCGAGTGCGCGGAGTCCGGGGGAGTCAGTATTGATAAAAAAAAAAATTTTCTTTTGAATGATTTTATGTCTCACGGATATATAAAAGAAATGACGAAGAATAATAAAAAATAAAAAAAGATATGGAATATTGTGTGAAATTAAAGTCTCTAAGGTGTGTGCTATAGGTATAATGTACATACATCGAACTTAGAATGTATCTATACCTAATTTTAGGTTCATAGGTAATTTTATCTAGTCCTAAACACGTATATTAATGTTCGTCGTATTACAAATTGCGTAAAAATGAATTTTCAGTAAAAAAAAAAAAATGAAATTTAACGATCTCGTAATTCAAGAAACTGTTTCTCGTTTATTTACAATTATTATTATTTTTTTTTCTTTGATTTTTTTCTTTCACATGTTCGAACCTAAAGTCAGACTATTTTATATCGACGTGTTTCAAAGTTTAAACGAAATCATTAATACGGTCGTCATTCCGCCGTTTCGTCTTGCTTTCTTTTTCTTTTTTCTTTTCTTTAATTTTTCGTTCTCTTCGATTTTTTGCCATTTTCTGGCTAACGAAAGTCAATCTTTTAAAAGATAGAAAGAAAAGTAATCAGCTAATTATGATGATTGATCGCCTAAACGCGATTCGCTAGAGTCATCTGCTGTATAGAGTTAGTGAATCATTCTCTTAGTTTCTTATTTTCTGTATAATTATATTGAAAAGTTATTATGTCAAATCAATTTCTATAAATTGAATAGAAATTGAATAACAATAATTAGAGTGTAAAAACGATCATTGAAAAGAAATTCAGTTCATTTGCAGATCGCGATGTGTTAAATAATGAATAAATTAATGAAAAAAAAAAAAAAAAAAGCTGATGACTTTATCGAATCGTATTTTTTTTTTTTGGATTTTCTCCCGAAACTCGTCGTAACTGATGAATCTAAGAAAGTGAAAAAAGAAACAAGAAACAAGAAAAAAAAAAAAAAAATGAAGAAAAACGTAATGATATCTCGATATTAATAATCGAATTAGATCAGGCGTCGGATGGCAAATGATGGAAACTACATTTTGGCAAAAGCTGATCTTCTGACACTCGAATCTAAAGAGTAAATTTATTCAGTCTCACTGTACCCATCACCTAATTAAACCATTAGGTTGTTACAGCTTTCGAGAAGCTCAAGTCTCTGTGGTAAAAAAAGAAACGCGAGACATATATACCCCACCCCCCGTATATCCAGCAATTTTTACACAATAAGTTGTAGAAAAAAAGAAAAAAAAGAAAAAAAAAAAAAACATGTCAACCTTAATGGCAAAATGAAACTCATACCTCGGTCGCCTGATTGTAAGACGGTGCCAAAGCATGGGCTGGTGTAAGGGGTCCCATAGTCGAGGCTAAAGATCTCCTCGAATAAATGGTAGCCGCAGAATGCGGTGTATGAGGTGCGGTGTGTGGTGTATGGGGTGCAGTATGGGAGGATGAAGGGTGCCTTCTCGAGGCCGGGGCGAAGGGCTAAATGGGGCCGTAGTTGCTAAGCGCGGACGGTCTCTCCTGGTGCTCGCAACCCGCGGTGCTCATGTCGCCCCCCGCCGACTGGTGACGTCATACATGCGAGAGAGGTGGTTGTTTGAGTACGTGATGATGAAGATGATGCTGAGAAGCACTGGCTACTGAACCAGGCGGAAGAAGAGCGCTACCAGCTGGAGGTGGTGGATATTGAGGCCCAGCGCGACCAACGCCACCCTTAATCCCTGTGTTCCCATTACCAGCGCCAAAAAGTCGCCGCCAAAGCCGTCTCCAAGAGTCCAATGTCTTCCCGCTCCATATCCAAACACCGGAAGTAATGCCAACGGCAAGAGCCATGAAGTACTTGAGCATTAAAACCGAGTAAAGTGGTCTGGACCTCGGTCTGCATGGACAAGCCAACGACCCAAGCCATTCGTCGCGAAGCGTTGACTCGTATAAATGACAAGCTAATACAGCGCTAGCTGGGACGGTGTAGAGTACAGAAAACACCCCGATTCTGATCATAAGTTTTTCAAGTTTATCCGCCTTGGCACCAGGCTGGCGTTTTATCACTGAACGGATTCTAAATAGGCTGACAAAACCGGCGAGAAGAAAACTCGTACCGAGTAAAAGGTAGACTAGAAGTGGTGCGAGTATGAAGGTCCTCACACCCTCCGGTGCTACGGTACAAACACCGGCGACTGGATCCCCGGCTACACCACCAGCCAAAAGAGCCCATACTGTCTGTGCAGTTGGTGCTAACCAAGCAGCTAGATGAAAGTACTGAGAGTACGATGCTATGGCTTCGTTACCCCACTTCAAACCAGCGGCAAGAAACCAGGTGAAGGCTAGTATCACCCACCATACCGATGATGCCATGCCGAAGAAGTAGATCATCAGGAATACCGTGACGCATGCACCCGGACCTTGGGCTCCTGACCGAAGAGCTGGACCGTCGCAGGCAATTTCTTCGTGGCCTAGCACACTCCGAGCTAGATATCCCAGTGAAACTACGAAGTAACAAGCCGATAAAAAGACGATGGGTCTTTCAGGGTACTTGAAGCGTTGGGTGTCGATTAGGAAGGTGGTGACGGTCATGAGAGTGCTTGCGGCGCATAGGCCGCTCCAAAGAGCCAGCCATACCGCCGCGAACCCGCGTTCCTCTAGTGTTAGAAACGCGCCGTGGCACGGTAGGGCGCAATCCGGAACCCCTGCAATGTCCTGTGGTAGACCCAGTCCCACCCCCAGGCCCGGACCCGCCGCGACGGCCACGCTGACCGCCGCGTTTCCCCCCAGAGGCACGAGGGGCGCCTTGCATCGGCACGCGCACTCCCTCGCCCTGTCCCCTGGGGGATTTTGGCAGTTTTTTTGGTTCTTACCCGGCTTACACCTCGGGGTTTGCGTTGGTTTCGATGATTTTGTAGGCCGCGGTGGTGCGGGAACCGGCGCACTGCTTGGCGCACTACTTGTATGGTTGTCCTGTTCCATGCACAGGTTCTCCGGATCACCATGATTCGGCAATCGTTCACAGGCCATTCTTTCAGGCCAAGAAAAACCGTACTGTTGCATCAGCGGGGCACAACCAGCTCTGGCTCTTTCGCAAACGCTTCTGCAAGCCGGTAAAGGTTTAGTATACTCCGGCAGACATATAGGAGTGTACATTGAACACAAGAAGAATTTCAGGTCTGGCGAACATTTTATTTCCACCAAAGGCCAGAACTGGTGAACTTCGAGCCCGGCTTCCTCCTGGGTGTCGTGATTAAGTTCATTCGGCATTGCTGTAAGATTGTAACCGATTGATCTGCACATTGGTATCGTAATTTCTTCGCATCTTCCATTACTCGTTGAACCGCTCAACGCCGGATGTCCTCCTCCTGAACCAGATGATCCTGTAGCACCAGCACTTCCTGGACTACCGTTAACAGATCCAACAGCTGACTCGGATTCCACGTTTCCCAATAACGCTTGAATAACGGTCAGGAGAATGACGAACGAACGTGTCGTCCGTCGTCGACTGCTAACTCCCATTTTGGCGAAGTGCGTTTCGCTTCACGCTACCGTTCGTTGCATCACTTCGGCCTGTAAACAGAAAGTTAAAAAAAAAACATTGAATTAACTGTCATGGTACCTTATGGGAGTGAAAAGGAAAAAAAAACATATCTAGTTGGTCGACGGAGATATTCGCAAGTTCAGTTATTTTTAATAGAATTTCTTTCATCGTCTTCCTGCAAGACGGCATCTGACAGAACAGAAAAACCAGTAGCAGTAACGCCGGCAGTCATGGGTCTTATAATAGTCAGGGGGACGTCCCCGTGCCACGTGACCGGAGCAAAATGTTATTGTTGGAGGCCGTGTTAGTTTTAACGTTTGTTAACTGCTGCCTAATGTGGTGCTATTTATATCACTCGATGCATCGGAGGCGGAGGTACGGCTATAACAGAAACGAGAAGGAAAGCAAAGTAAGAAGAGGAAAGGAAAGGAAAGGAAAGGAATGGAAAGGAAAGGAACGTAACGGAAAGGAAGAGGAAAGAGAAGTAAACCTGCGGCATGCAATTCTGTAGCACTGACTTCCAGCCAGAGTCGAAGCCACCGTGGTAAAAATCGTCGTGTGTGGTTTTCATAGGCGATTTGAATTCGGACGTTAATAGCTAAGCCGACTGTTAGTTCAATTGGCTAAATCGTGACTAGAATTTAATTCCATCCTAATGATTTTTCATCGCAGTCATTTTATTTTATTTCATTTTTTTGTTTTTTTCATATAGATCGAGGGTTGGAAAAATATGTATGGTGGAAAAATAATCGTGCCTGTCAATCAACCCGCAGCAGTAGTACAGCTCCTCATACAGTGCGGGTAGGGTGACGCAATTAGCGAGGGGTGCCAAGCAAACACGTGACTCACCCTGGCGTCCCGACGCCCTGCCGGGGCGTCAGACGATGCAAAAGTCTTGTAGGCTAGGCTAGGGGTGATTAGACTTGTTTCAATACCCTGTGGAATATGGAACGTGCGAAAATAGGGACTGACGTATCCTGATATACAGAACAATATCTGATTTCCGATCATTTCCGCTCCCATATATATATATATATAAATTCACGTGTCACGTTTCATTTTACTCAACGATTTAATTAGGAGAAAAGGAGCGAAATTCCCCAGAGGTTTTTTTAGGAAAATGTGTAATAAAAGGTAAAATAAAGAAGAAAAGAATGAAATAAAAAGATTACACAGGGTTTAGGAAATCAAGTTGGTTCGTCGTCGTGCAACGATGCAGGCGATGAATCAGTTTTAGCACCGGTTCCCTGCCAGGAATACGTTCGGCCACGGGCGTTGTTTGGGTTATGATATACTCCTCCGTGTAAATCACTCTACGGTAATGGGTATACAGTCTATGTCAAAAGTGAAAAAGGCACTAAAAATATACCGTTGAAACACCGTACACTAGGGGGTTTAAGTTATTTTATATCAGCGAGTAATAATAATGAAAGGAAATTTATCAAACACCGTTTAGATAAATAATAAATCGGCTCCTATAGCCGTGGTCATCCTTTCCTTTCCTTTCCTTTTCTTTTCTTTTCTTCTTCTTTGCTACCACGAAGTGCAAAATTGTCATCCTTTAAACTCGGAGGTAGTGTGCGGTATCGCATTCGCGACTAAAGTAGGTAGGATATATACCTACGCGTTCCGTGCAACCGTTGCATAAATTATTCTCTGCACCACCCGTAGAACCTGTTTCCTTATATTTTTCGTTCGGAATTATTTACCCTGGTGAAGTAGTAGCAGCACCACCACTACTACCACCATCACCATCACTACAAGCATTGACTACTATATGGCTTGGTGTCCCATGGAGTTTCCTAAATAAACTACAGGTAGGTGAGGAGTCTCGAGACCTTCGTGGCCCGAGTTAAGGACGACCCCGTCCTTTCGCCAGGGGTTCTCATAGAAAATTTATACAATCTATAATAATAATAAGAAGAAGAATAATAATAATAATGATAAGGAAATTAATCATTAGTCCTGATAAATATTAAAAAAAAAAAGAAAAGATTTTTCTATCACTGCAGACCGAACGATGGTTTAACACTCTTTATGGCATTAAAACTAACCACCGGTTTTTCAATCTTATACCTTATCAGTCACTGGTCAAAGAAGTATAACGAACTAGATGTACTAGCCCCTGCAGTGTGGTTCGAGAGGTTTACGGAGGTCCTTTTTTGGTCTGTAATTGCGACGGTTGACTGATTGAACGTGATCGGAACCGGGTCATCGGTCATTTTTTCTTATTACCCTAAGATAAATTGACCAATATCTAAATATAACTATATACGTGCTAGGTGTACATTGACCCTATAAACGAGACGGTGGATTTTACAGTATATAGAGGGAATAAACAACGAGGTTCTGACCCTTGGGTTTGATGTGAATTTACTACGAGACGGAAACGGATCTTTAAGCTAGTCGGGGGTCAAGCGTAGAACCAACGTACCGGAAAAGCCTCGTAAGTCTCATAAGATATATATATTCGCAAAATCAATAGTATTTTATACTTTTCGTTCTACAGATATTATTTCATCAATTTTTATTCTCATTTTCATTAACAATAATTAGGAGGAATACGTCACCGTATAATAATACACACAGTGCGATTAATTGGCGTTGAATTATGGATGTATGAATCAGATCAGGTCGAGACGGCCTTGCCTGGTTATAAATCATTAAGTCTTTATCGTTTTATAATCGTTATCGTTGACTAAAGGCCTACCTAATTTTTCTCAATCTACTATATTTATATTTATAATATTATTATTATTATTATTATTTATTTTTAATCTACTTTAAATAATACTTAGTACATATATATAGGTATAATTCTAACGACGAATGGATATACCTAAGTCAAAGTCCTACGGTTTCTACTCAAGTAATTAATTAGTCAGCAAAGTAGCGAAGGCAGAAGCTGGAATCGCGCCACTGCTGATGCTGCTGATGCAGTACCCGGGTTTTTATTACCACGTTGTACCTATACCTAACTAACTAACTACCTCTACCTCTGCCTTTACCTCTACCTTTACCTTTACCTCTATATATACTTCTACATAGCAGAGAGTCTGATGCTGCTGGTACGGGGTCTATGTTTACTTTTCCAAAGCGGAAAGTCGAGACGCCAAGAGAGAGGTAGAGTCCCTTGATGAATGAGAGCCGTCGCGGGGGCGGACACACGTTCGTAAATCATCCCTAACTCTACCCCAATGGTTTTATCTACACTGAGAATCTAACCGCGAGGAACTCAAGGCTATGGCAAAAGGTAGCAAGAGAATAAAATAAAAAATAAAAAATAAAATAAGAGAGTGAGAGAAGTAGAAGAAGAGGAGCAAAAACTGTTAGTGTATCAAGAGGGAATGACACTGTCTTCGAAAAACTAAACTTTTTTTCCAATGACTTTTTTTTTTTAATATTTTTTTGAAGATATATATATATTCTGTGATGGTAATATGATTTTTGAGCCAGTCTTTAAAGTCTATATATAAAAAATCTCTACGAATGAACTAACTTCTCCAGGTTAGAGACCGTATTGGGTCTCTTCGTAAACTGGTGTGTAGGAACTAGCTGCAGTGGTGCCTTTTATCTGTGGGAGACAAGGTACGCTTGACAGCTACGTGATGCATCGACGGTCATCGGCAGTGGCGCGGAAGTAAAGAGAAAGAGTAAAAAAGAAAAAAAAAAAAAAAACAGACGAGAAAAAAGAACATATATATATAAGTTTATATACACATCTATATACATATATTACGTAAACTTGCTTGCGTGGGTAGAGAGATAGATACCTTAACTATAATATAGTTATTTATTTTTTATAGGATTTCCTTTTAAGGATAAAAAATAATTAAATAAATTTAAAAAAAAAAATAAAGAACGAAAAATCGTTCGATGTATTAAAACAATATTTCATTTTCTATTTTTTCGATTTTTTATTTCCTATCCGATTTCGAAACACACATAAATCTCAGTTATGCTATGCATATAATTTACACGCTGTATAATTTTTTCTATCTATTTTTATTTTTTTCTTCAATTTTTTATTTATTTATTTTATTTTATTTTATTTTTTCTCCTTATATCGAAGACAGAAAATTCCTTGTGCATACAAAGTGGTGGTGGTGACCGCGGGTCGAGTCGTAAAGTCGCGTCGTTCGGTCGCGATCAAGTGGGTAAAACCCATATACTACCTACTACTCTTCTTGAGGAGGACGAGTTTCAAATTCGTTTAGTGTTTTTTTATTTTTTTTACTTTTTTTTTTTTTACTTCTCTTTCTTCTTTCGGTAAAAAAGAAAAAAAAAGAAAAAAGAAGCAGCAGGTACTTGGGTATATACTTCCTTAACCGAACTCTATAGAATAATGACGAACTCGTTGACCTCCATAACAAATGAGATCTTTAGAGATGATATTTTACTCTTAATGTACAATATTTCCTCCTTCTCTGTCTCTTTCTCTCTTTCTCTCTTTTTCTCGATATAGGAAATGGTGTATAGTCACCTATGCTATATGGATAGCAATAGCTCTTAGTAAATAAGTATTAAGTATATGTACTGTACATGTATGTATTATACCGTCTTATACCATTGACTACATAGAAATTCACAGTACCTATATATAAAATACGATTTCGCAATAAGAAGTGATCTCGTTTGAGTCAAGATACGTTTTAAGGCAACGATCGATCAGTCGTCGTTGTTGTTTCCACCGGTTCAATTCCGACAATTTCAAACGAGAGATATGATGTAAAATGAACGGCTTTCACCACCGTCATCGTCGTCGTCGTCGTCGTCGTTGTCGTCAATTATCGATAATCCATAAGCGTAGAATCTACGTCCATATACGTTTTTTTTTTAGGTATTCAAATAATATATTAATTAATCTCGTCGAAAAATTTGATCTAACAGAAAAAAACAGAAAAAAAAAAAAAACAGTAATAACAATAATAATGCGAAATTAAAAAGTGAATCCCTTTAATCGGAGGTGTAAAAAAAAACAAAAAAAAAAAACCGTCAGTCCTCTGTATGATTGACTACTGAACGTACACACACCTACGTACCTACCTACCTGCATGAATACATGCATGCATACATACGCACGAAGTCGGTATAAAGTAATGACTAATTATTAAACCAGTATAGCGTGAAAAGCGAAGAAGGGGGCTTCAACGTTTCAATATACTATATATATTTTTATATATATGTATATGAAACGTTAGGGTGTCGTCGCAGCGTGTTTAAAATGACAACAAAAATAGAAAATGAAAAAAAAAAAGAAAATAAATAAAGAAAAAAAGAAAAATAAATGGAAAAACGAGGAGTCGCGGGTCAATGCGGACAAAGAGAGAATGGAAAAAATGGAGATGGAGGTGAGCGAGACTAACGAGCTATTTTACACGTCACACGTGTATGAACGCACGGTATAGGGGAAATATGTATTTATTGTGTTAATTAAAACTTCACTCAACGCGAACGTCGAGGTAAAGGTATATATAACATGCGTAGGTATGTAGGTAGGTAGGTAGGTAGGTAGTCATACGTTTCAGGTTATAACGTATATCTATATCAGTCATTCAGATTTTTTTTTTTTCTTTTTTTTTTTTTTATCAAGGTATATCCTGCACAGTCGTCTATCCAGCTCCATGTCGTACCGCAGCTGATATACGCAATGCATGTATCGAGACTAACAGCTAGGGTAGATATATCCCGTCTCTAATGCCAAAATGACATATATAGCATTATCAAAGTTTGACCTATTAGTTCGAAAAATGTTATAAATAGCACAAAAATTAAGTAAATAAGTAAGAAAAAAAAAAAAGAAGAAAACTAAAAAAGGCATATGAAAATGAATGATTAAATAGGCTTTTTTAGTTATGATTCTCCTTCTTTTATCAAAATTTTTATTTCAACGTTATTCTATAATGCGATTGGACGCGAAAAAAAAATAATAATAATAATAATAGTTTTCATGCCTTTTTTTAGCATTAGAGACACGATTATTTATGTTATTTTGATTTATCAAACGGGAAATGCAAAATCGTTGGAAAAGAATAGAAAAGAAAGAAATTGGGAAAATTATTATATTATTCTTCAATCGCAACATTGCGATAATAAATTTAGTTAATTTGTATGAAAATAATATTGAAAATATATATTTTTATACGTATATAAATAAATAATCGGAAATTAATTTAGTCAGTCTCGTATACTGCGAGATTCTCGGATGAGAACGAGAACGAGAATGACAACGACAACGAGACTGTCAAGTATTATATAGTATAACAGATGTTGTTCTGAGTTCGTGGGCAATTTACTACAACGGTAGAAGAATTATTTTATAATCCATACCAACAGCTGAATGAGTGAAAAAAAAAAAAAAAAAAAAGAAAAAGAAAAGGAAAAAAAAAAATTGTTTCATCATTCTCGTACTGTGAAAGAAAATATTTATCAAGGAATGGAAAAAACAACGGGATGAGAGAAACAAGAAGATGAGCTAGGATGCTATGAGATCAGATATTAGATCCTGCGACACTACGACGTATATCTAAGAAATGACAATAACGTTCATTCCTTTAATTTTTTTTTTTCTTTCTTTCCTTTCTTTCCTAATTTTTTTCTTTTATTTTTCTTATTTTCTTACTTTCTTTACTTCTTGCTTATGATTGCTTGCTTGCTTACTTACTCACTTACTTACATACTTATTCTGTGCACTTGGGTATATACTAATGCATATCTCTTCGAAACGCGTATATATACCTATATATCTCGTCTTGTCTTATTTCTTCGCATTCCTTCTTGCCTCTTCAACAACTACACTACTAGTATATATATTTTATACCGTTATATAGCTTTAGCCCGAAAGCGAAAAAATAAATGAATAAAAAAATAAAATAAAATAAAATGAAATAAAATATGAATAATAATAATAATAATTCACGAATCAAAGAAACGATTTATAAAATTTATAATATTATATATTGAAATAATCATTCTATCAGATTCATATTCGATCAAAAAAAAACAAAAAAAAAAAAAAAGGATAAGAAAGTAAAAAGAAACCTTTTTCTATACTATGATATCATATAATGAAAGCAAGATACTAACTGATCGAGTGTAATTTTAATATAGTGCTTTTCACGTTGAATCAGCATCCCATTTCCCTCACCTTCACTCTCTTCGATTTTGATCATTTTTTGTTTTTTTATATGTGATTCTATGATTAAAAATGTGATTTTCAAGCATTACACGATAATGAGATCTCAATATTTTTTTTCACATCGTAATTGGAGTTTTTATTTTTTTTTTGTTTAGATCGCTAATAACTTTCCAAAATATGAATTTGAACAAAAAAAAAAAAAAACAAACTCCAATTTTGACATGAAAAAAAAAAAAAAAACACTAGAAAATTGCTTAAAAAAAACAGTAAATTTGAGGATCCGATTATGGCGTGGTGCTTAAAAATCATATTTCAAATCATATAGAATCACTGTGAATTATTTCAGATTTTCAAAAATCGTATTTTCGGAATTGGTTTTCCGAAAAAAAAATTCCGAGAGCCTTTTGGGTCGGCAACAACATGATACTAAAAAAAAATGATCAAAATCGAAGTGAATGAGGGAAATGGAATTCTGATTCGACATCGAAAACCCCATAAATTCTTTTTTCTAACTTTTTCATTTTTATATTTCTATACGTATGTCTCTTGAAAATTGCGGCAAAAGCAGTATATATATAATATATATATATACATGGTTATATATCGTAGAAAATTTTTCAACCCAATTACGCAATTTAGCATAATATGTAATTGCGCGGCAACACTTCGCCGGTCCTGCGCCGCTGCACTGCTTTCCACCTCAACCTCCTCCTCTTCCTCTTCCTCCCTCGCTCTACACACGCGGTTTATAATTCAGGGAATTGCATATCTGCATAACGGGTGTGTGCCCCCGAGAACTGGCTAAAGCCGAGAAAAGAGAGAGAGAGAGAGAGAGATAGATAGAGGTACAGAAAAAGAGGAAAAAAAAAAGGATAGATGCGAAAAGTTAGTTGGGCGAGAAACTCGCGAGTTAACACCCAACTAAGTTAGTATCAGCTGTGAGGATAGATTCTATTACTGCTAGGTTTACCAACGAACACAAAACGACAACGGTAACAGATAGACAGATAAATAGATAAGTAGATAAATAGATAAATAGATAAATAAATTAGGTAAAGCAATACGCAACTTATACTTTCTTTCTGCTCTACCATACCTCGTATATTTAATCGCATATATATATCTGTGTCAGATTATTTGCATTGAAATGTCGTTTATGCATTGCATACTATGTATACCGATAATATTATATAAATATAAATATGGTACAAGCCATAATGGAAAAACCTAGTATACGTGTAGAATATCGATTCTAATTATCTCCAAAGTAGAAAAAAAAAAATTTCTTAAATTTCGGCAGTTTCTTAATTTTCCCGAATTTTATTCATTCGCAATAAATTCAAGGTATTTGATTGTCTGCATTTTTAATCGTTATTTTATACATGTGATTAGAAATTATTAGATATTTAGTCATGTACAAAAAAAAAAGAAAAAAATTCGGTCCAAATCCCAGGTTCGAATTTTTATGAAACATATATTTTTCGTAGCTATACTGCAATAGGAAAAAATAAAGAGGAAATCAACCGCGAAATATCAGAAAACGTGTTTTATCAAATTGAGAAAATTCGAAGTCTTTTTATGGCGGAAAATGATCAGATGATCAAGGATGAAATTAAAGAAATTAATGTATATAGTGCGTGTTTAGATATTTTTCAAAATCGTCTTATCATCGCAACGGTATTGCAATCGTTTGTTCGATTACATTTTTTTTCACATTTTTCAGAACGATTCAACGCGACAATTAATCATAATTGAATTTCACGATTTGAAGGATTTCCAAAATTACAAAAAAAAAAAAAATATATAAAAGCTGGTCATTCAACTCGTTTTCAAATTCTCTCATTCTCTGTTCTATTTTCCCTATTTTCTACTATTTTAGCATTAATCAAACGCATCTAATTTTTGTTCAAATAATTCCTATTTCGTTTATCTACTTTTTCACCCATTCTATCTAGCATATAGTACAATACATACATATATACATATATATAGGTAAGGCAGAATTAAAAACGAAGTTCAAATTTTATTGCTTTAAAAGGGTGTATATAGTAGGACCCAGATAAAGCCAGTAGCCCAAGCGTCGTTGATTAGTTATAGCCACGTGTTAGTGGTGCAAACGTTAAACTCACGTCGAACGAGACGGTACGGCGTCCGTGTTGGTTTTAGTTATAGATAAGATATGGTATGATGGATGTTGCTATCACAATGAATCAAAGATGTCTAGGTGATATTTCTAACTTTTTTCTAATTTTCTATCAAATTTTTTTTTTTTTTTTTTCATTTCCATTTCTTTCAGTTTGTTTTTTTCTCATTGATCAGAAGAAGAAGAAGAAATTATGAAGAAAATTGTGAAATTAAAACTACGAGCCTTGTTGTTTTTTTTCCTCTTCCTCTTCTTCTTCTTCTTCTTCTTCTTCTTTTGTTTCGTCTTATTTTCTCTCTCTACGTCATAAAGGCATGAATTTAATAAATAATTACGATAATTTCTAAGAAACGTTATATAATTATATATTTCCCCGTCTCTTATCTATAGGAAATTATTTTTTACCGATAAGTAGTAGAATTATTAATAACGCACAAAGTCCGTACGAAATTTTTTTTTTTTTTTTTTTTCGACAATTCTACGAATCGGAATAACTAGTACAAGATTTCGTAAAAATAATAAAATATTAGAAGAAAAAAACTGATGAAAAAAAATCTGTTAAAAAAAAAAAAAAACAGGTCAAATATAAGTAACGCGATAAAAGCAACTGTATATATGTATATAAAAGTATTTCTTCGAATATACTATATACAAAAATTATTACACCATATAAGTAAAGAAGAAATAAAAAAAAAGAAGCAAAGTTTGCATTGATTACCATAAATTTTTCAACATTAATCAAATATCTGATAAGATCGAACGAGAAAGAGAAAGAAAAAGACCAAAAAAAGAATAAGGATATAAAGAAAGAAAGAAAGAAAGAAAAGAGTCTGCGTCATTCGTAACTTGCGTAACTCGAGTGACCAGTTCCTAAATAAAGAAAAAGTCTTCTTATTCTCAATCTTTTTATTCTCAATAAAATATTGTCTAAATAATAACACGGATGTTCTTACGCGGTTTGTAATTATTCTAGTCTGAATTTATCATCGTCTATATTTCATCCGCGTTACATAGTATAGTGACAATAATCGTTGTTTTAGGTTTAGGTGATATAGACAGCGTTCATCTAGTGTGTCCGCGTTATAGAATAGAATAGAATAGAATCATCTATACGTATAGAGAAGAGACGCGCAAAGCAAAGCAAGATCTCTGAGGCTTGTTATAATCTGACCATACAAATTGCTTATTTACGCCAAATACGTGCGTCCGGGCGGGTGTCACGTCTGTATTATATAGGAACTAAACTCTCTATGCTGTCCTGAACCCTGAAGCATATTATATATATATATATATATATATAAATATAGACTTTGACTGGTGTGAATCAAATGCAAATAACGAATCGAGTTACTCTTATACCTACTACGTTAAAAATACTATAAAGAGTAAATAAGAGGCTTGGAGAACTCAGGGGGGTTCTAATGATTTACGATATTTAACGGACGGTAGTTAATCCACTCGATTCACTCTTCGCGAGTATGTTAATTTAGTTTTCATAACCAAGAACTAACTAACTAACTAACGAATAATTATATATAGACAGTCAATACGCTGCACTTCTGATATTATCATCGTTTTATAATATTTGATGGTATAAGAAAAGTAAAAATGATAATAGATTGTGTATGTGTATGTGTGTTCATATCATTAATACAGAAAAACAAAAATAAAAAAAATAAAAAACGACTATGTATAGAAATAATATTTATATTACATTATAGTTTTAGCGTTATAGATTATATCTTACGTTCTAAATAATATTCGCGTTACGTCAATGATTAAAAAGTTTAATTTTAGTTTAAGAAGTCTCTGTCTTAACTCAGTATATTTTCCCATCGATTAATTAATGAATGAATGAACAAATGAATGAATGAAGAAAAAAAAATACCTTACCTTAATTTAGTATTTGGCCTAACGGGGGGGCGGGGGGTTGATGTTGGGTGCTGGTTTTAGTAGAGAAAATTAATCCATTATCACGCACAGTTTTAAACAGAATAACAAACAGCGTTTGGCTTTTTAGACACACCGCGTAACGTGGTTAACGTACACATGCACTAAATCAGGTCCATAAATGCGTCTTCGTAAGTCAGGAGTGGGTTCTCCTTTACAACTCGTGACTTTTAAATATTTTGATTATATATGCCCGTTGAGGTGGTAGTAGTGGTGGTGGTGGAGTTTGAGAAGAAGAAGAAGACGAGATCGTAGAGTATTGTACTTTCCTGCACCACTCGCTCTCTCTCTTTTTTTTTTCTGTTTTATTATTTAAAACTCCGAACAATGCTGCTAACAACAACAACAACAACAATAACAAAAACAATAATAATAATTAACACAAGAAAAGAAAAAAACAAGAAGAAGGTTTATCGAAGACGATTATTTGTGTACTAACTCCGACACTCGTCTATAAACTGTTTTGTAGATACTAGGAGGACTAGCAGTTCTCGTGTACCGTAAACTTAAAAACCCGAGGATAAGATAGCTTTAACACATCTACCTACGAGTAAACCTTATCCCCACAACCGTCGCGGACGTACTGAGTGAGCCTCGGGAACCTCGGGAGTCTCTCCACTCTCCACTCTCCTGCACTCTACAGTTCCAGCGTCGAGCCACGAGAGTCAGGATCGACCAGCCTAGCCGGGAGGTTCGACAGTTGAAAAGAGCGAGAGAGAGAGAGAGAGATGGATACATGGTGTAGGCGGCAGTGAGGGGAAATAGGAAAAAAAAGAAGAGGGGGGTTGAGGAGAATTACTCCCGCGCCAACGACCGTCGTTGGTGCAGCCGTGACGTCATGGGGCGTCGCGTCGAAGCGTTCGGATAGCGTCGGAGATAACAAGACAGCCGTCATTTTAATTTGTAATTTCTCACAAATATATATATATATATATACGATTTTATATACATATATACATATATATACTATAGTATATATTTATGCATTATATACCTTGTATATTCTATAGTACATCAGCGAGGTTTAAATTCATTCATTCATTCGTTTATTCATTCATCAATAATTATATGTTTTAATTATTCTGTTGTTGTTTTTCTTCCAAAAATTTGTTTTACACAGTTTTACCTATATTATTATTATTATTATTATTATTTTACACATCACAGCGATCTTGTTCATACACATGTCATCGTAGTATTGTACGAACTCCATATCCCAGCAAATATACACCTACTATAACGCGGATTATACTTTCAAGTGTGTGGCGCCAGAGCGTCGAGGACCTACTGACAGAAATTCACCAATTACTTGCTACTAGGTATACCAACTTTTTTTGTTTTTTATTTTTTTATTTTTTTATCTTCTTTTTCTTCGTGTTATACACAGCAGAGATTTGTAATTCATAAATGCAATTCTTATAATGAGAAGAAAATGATGTATTCAAAATTTTCGACTTTTTATAAATTATATAAATATTAACGCCATACGATTTATAAAGATTTTGCTTCAACAATTGTTCTATCACTTTTTTTTTGGGGAAATAGAAATGCAAAAAAAAAAAAAAAATACAACAAATATTAAGAAAAAGAACAACCCTCAGGGATTTTTTTTTTTTTTTTTTATGAGTCTGTTAAAACTCCAAACTATACTTGAAGAAAGAGAAAGCAAGAGAGAGAGAGAGAGAGAGAGAGGGTGCAGTCGAAGCAAATATTTGGGCCCCTAACCCTGGGGGGTAGTTAGTTCCTTGTGACCTGGTAGGACATAGATGACTTGATCTGTGGGACTTACGAAGGGACGACCCTATACTTGCATATAGGTATAGGTATAGGTACAAGTCCAGACTGTCTCCTGGTAGCTAGAAATGGAATTGTTTCCACTTTAGACCCGCAAATGGTCCCAGCAATACATCATCCCCCCTGTTGTAAGATACAGGGTAGGTATACAACAGGGGTAAAGGAGACATTCTCTACTCTATCCCGCAGTCTTATACGTTCGTCATGTGAGGTCTGGGGAGACAAATTTTTACGAAAACAGAAAAAAAGAACAAAAGTTGAAGTAAAATAAAATAAAGAAGCGAAGCTATGCCAAAAAATTTCCATTTCCCTTCTCTTTTTCTTCTTCAACTCATGCGGGGTTAAAGTGTTCTTTTTTTTTCTTCTTCTTCTTTCTTTACTCTTCTTTTTTTTTCTCTTTCTACTCTTCGCTGTACCATGCAGTTGCGCATGTTACTGCAGATATAAAAAATTCAAAGTTACGATCCCCTTTAGGTATATATAGGCTGTAATTTTTAGATCTAATGTGTATCAGAGGTGTTATGGTTCAAGGCATATAAGAGAAAAACAACAAAAAAACAAAAAATAAGAGAATAAGTTAAACACACAGATATATCAGGCACGTAAATGCATGGGCGAGAGAAGTAGCGTGTATACATTCTAGGAAGTGGATATAAATCCAGATTAATTGGCAAACTTTCGAGACTCCTGGAGTTTCCGTGCTAAAGCAAACCACGCTACGGCGGTTGTATCCTATAGGTACCTATAACCTTATACCTATATCCTACCTAAATCCCACCAAGTATTTGTACTGTTTCAACGAAGAGTGTGGCTTTCAGCTAAGGCCCCTAACGATTACAATTATACGATAACTAACGGCAACTATTCACGATTTAAAAACTTTTTTACAAATACATTAGGGTGCTCGCCGCGCATAACTCAGCCGCATTTCGATGGATTGTTCTCATCCAAGACTCATTTTACAGAGAATTTAGTGTTCTTCAAAAGTGCCTCGGGTAGTTTGGCTGTGGTTTCAACCGCTACACCTGTGTGAGCCTTCAAAGTCGATTTTATGCATAATTTTCTTTTCTCACTGTGGGCGAATAAACAGTTGGACTTGGAGAAAAAAACTTTTTGACAATTTTGTAGGAAATTTATTTCTCTAAAAAAAAGTCCTTTGAATAAAGTCTCTCAAATCAGTATTTCAAAAGATATAAGGACTTTGATTTTTTGAAATATAAAATTCTAACAAAATGTCAAGATCAATATTTTGAAATCAATCAAACTATCATGGGCACTTTTGAAGAACATTAAATTCTCTGTCAAATGAGTCTTGGATGAGAACAATCGATTGAAATGCGGCTAAGTTGTGAGCGGCTAAAGAAAAATTCGTAATGTTTACATGCTTTTAGCATGGGAAAACTTAAAAAGAAGAGGGCGAGTACTTAGAATTGGAATTAAGACCTAAAAATTAGACAGGATTCCTCATTCGACGTCTACTACGAGATTTTCAATGGGGAGTTGAAAAAAAAAAAAAAATAGTCTTGCCAAAATTTATTTCTAAGTGTAAGTACCAAATGGAAGTTGTTCGCATGCAAGAAGTGTTATCCCCTTGCATGAAAGTCTTTTCCATTGTTGGGTCACGGTTGACATTCAGGATATCCAGAGTCCCGAAGTCTGGAGGGTATACCGAAGCCAAGGACCCAAGGGAGCACGACCCTATGTACCACAAAAGGTTGCCCTAAAATTTCATGGCAACACCGAGCGAAAACCTGCCTTAGAAATCTGTCCGAACCAATTTATCTTAAGAAGCCGGTCTAAAGCTAACTGGATTTCTCTTACTTTATCTTCTTTTTTCTTCTTTTTTCTAAAGGGGGAACATTTTTACTACAAATTTCATCTACATTCGATTATATGCAAAAAATTATTAAACATCATACAACTGAAAATGTAACAAATTATTTAGAAAAAAAAACACACACACACACACACTTTACATGAATATTATAAAATTTCGTTAGTTCACACGACAGATATAATCGTTTGAAATATTTACGTGGAATTTTGTATTCTCTCGAATGATCAGAACCGAGGTAATCGTGTACGGATCAATAGATTATAACTATAGCCGTTGAAAGTGTTGAAAATTATTTTAAAACGATAAATTAAATGATTTCTTAAAAAAAATTTAAAAAAATCAAAAAATTTGTACCTAAATTTAAATTTGAAAAACGATTTTCAGCCCAAATTAAACCACGACGTTTAAATTCTTGGCCTTCGGTTTATATGCTAGGATTTACAAAGCCCATCCCGGTGGTCGAATGATAAAGATAACACGGCCTAGTCGACCTCGTATATACGTTTATACATAAACCAGTATATATGTGGTAAACGTATACTTTGATATTACAGTCAGATATACAGCTGTCGTATGGATTGATGAATGGCATTGTTATCAGAGTTTCACGGATATAACAAGCCGCGATTTTTTATTTTTTTTTTTTACACTAGTGCGGTATGGATTCGTTACACGACTTTCTTAATGATTATAATTTCTCTATATTTGCATGAAAGCAAAACTGAATGGCTTTTTGGACTTTTTTTTTTTTCGATAACTGTGTGAGAGACTTTCTCTCCAATCCGTTTTCCTTTTTTATGTCCTTTTTTCGTTTCTCGTTTTACGGATATGATCGTGTCAGCTCCTCCGAGTGATCCTACCGTAAAATGGCAATTTTAAGCTAGCCTTTTTCACCATAATACACACAAAAGGACTTCCGCTTATGGGACCCTTCATTGTCAGTATATATAAACGAACCTGTACCACCCGTCGTGTCTGAACCCATACCCATAGATTTGACATTTTAGAGAAAAAGTTTGCAAACATTTGAAACCGGAATATTTCACCCTCTTTATAGTCATTCAGAAATGATTAGATATTTTTTGTTTTTTTCGGACTGTTTCTATATAAAAAAAAAAATTAAAATAATAACCGAGGGTTGATTTTGTGTGGAATTTCCCATAAATATATATATATACAAAAGTAAGAGACAAGAGAGTGAAATGATGGACTTGAGTAAGCTGAAAGACATGTAGGTTGTTTTTATTAAGATTGCGCGTATACGCGCCCAGTACCTACTCGTATGTCAAGGAGCAGGAAGCGTTCTGTAAATCAGGGGTACAAAAGAAAAATAAATCAACTATATACCGCAGCCTAGGATGAATTCCTGGGTGCAGCTCACGGTTCAGGACTTAAATGAACACAGTGTTAGTTCTTCATAGCGTATATAGGGGGTACCCACGTAATACATAGGTATATATAGTAAGGATCGTAACTATATGTATATATATATATAGGTGTACACAAGTAACACGATCCAAAAGATCTTGAAATAAGATTTAATAAATGGTGAGTTGTGTAGGTATATACGATCTACAGAGGGAGAAAAAGACCCGGAGAGAGTCTCAGTTCGCAGGTATTCGAAAGAGTCAAATTACTTGTACGACAAAAAAAGAAGAAAAAAAAGTCCTGTAACCATATGTCACTTTTTTAATACGTTAATAAAAGGCGTCAACTTTCGTCAACCGATGAAAATCTACATGAGAATCAAGAAGGGAAGAAAGAAAGAAAGAAAGAAAGAATTTTTTTGTTATTGTTTTTTTCGACATTTTTATAGCAAAAAAAAAAAAGGTTTATTCACTGTAGTATAGTGTGTGTGTGATAATAAAGTTATAACTTGTTAATAAATTTGATAAAATATAGTCCTGCATATAACCCTTCTCTCAAGGAATATATGAGACCGTGTCCTGGCTAGGTAGACCATAAAAATACTATTCTGAGGTAATAACATTGGAATTTATTTATCCTAGTGTTATTGAAAACCGGATGATCACAGTTCGCTAAATTTTTTTTTTTTTTGTTTTTTTATATTATACGAGACGATATATGATTTTGCGTAATATGACCGTAACTTATTGAGACGAGAATTATTATTCACTTTAAGTTTTATCAAGTGTAAAATAGAGACAATAGGTATAAATCCATAAAAAATATAAATAAAATATATAGAAGCTCAATTTTTATTCCTCTAAATCCTTGAATATATGGAAAATCTTTTCATCTGTTAGAGATAAATCTTCGTATTTACTTTGCCTGATATATATATATATATATATATATATACCTACTTGCAGAGTCTCCTATATGTATATATATATATATATATATATATATATATATGTATGACGTCATTTAATCCAGGCAAATGAAGAGGCTTAAATTTTGATCCCTAGAAATCGCCGTCTAATTTTATTTCTAATATTCATTTTTTCGTCTGACCACATATATACCAGTCATTCTGGTGGACGTATGTGAGATACAGTCCTAAGATCTGCATGCCAGCTTTTAGGCTCAACGGATCGTTTCTTGAGAGCTACTACTCTATATTCTTAAATATTAAACAGATTTAGATAATGATCATAAATGAGAAAAAAAGGTGACTTAACATTTCGGAGATTATAAACTTGAACTAATATCAGGAGATAATGTCGCCTTGTAAATTAGACAACAAACATACCGGATGGTGTAAAATTGTATTTTTCATTGAAATAAAAAATAAAAATTATAAAAAAGTTCGACTACTTTCTTATTTGAAATTTATTTTCAGGCTGATGACCCCTAAAAATACGATCTCGTAGTTCGGTGAGAGTTTAGAAATGGTATATTGAATGTGAATGTGAATTTGAATCGAAGAAATAAAATAAATGAGTTATAATATAGAGGATAGAAATATTTTTTTATTTTATTTTTTGTTTAAGCATGTAAATACACCGTCTTAAAGTTAGAACGGGGTTAGAATTTGAAATTTAGGTTCGTCTCAGCGTCTCCTATATATTCGACCGTTTTATACTATATATACCTATATATATATATATGAGAAGAGGCGCCTTTTACACATCATGACCATAGATCAAAGCGATAGAATTTAGAAACGTCTTAGAATGCTATTTGAATATCAAAATATGCTACGAATTAAAATAACACTGCTGTTATACTCCCGTATGTCCGACGTGCCGCGACGCTGGGCGACGCGACGTGACGAGATGTTTTTCCTTTTTTTTTTTTTCAACCCTAAATAATTCATGTTCAGTTTATTCTATACGTCAACGAGATGCTGATGTACCTTATTAGACTGTGTGCGCCACAACTTTTATAATATAGTATCTAAGTTTTTCTTAAATTATTAATAAATAATAGAAAATTTGAAGAAATAAAAAAAAAAAGATAGGGTAGAGAAGGAAAGGAAATGTTTTTCCTATACCTTGTAAATAAAAAAAAAAAATTAAATACCTTCCCGCATTGTATAGCAAATAGAATTTCAGTTAGGCATTAAAGAAACAAATTTATCTTAGTGGGATGCAGAAATAGATGCGAAATCTCAACACTTTTCCTCCCCTGATTAAACTATGCAATGCGATGGTTTGTTTGCGATTCGTCCGTTCATACCATACGTTGAATTGATTAAGAAAAACTAAAAAAAAAAAGAAAAGTCATCCTGTCTAGATGTTAGGCGTAATCGGTGCGAAAGTAAAATTACGAAAGATTGATCAGAATAATTCACGAAAATAATGAAGCGGAATTAATTGAGCGCAACAAAAAACAAAATCGCGAGATAATTAATGCATGGTAATTTATGTTTTTCTTCTTATTTGCTGTAAAACATGCGTCAATCGTTATTCGATGTATAATATGAACGATGTGAGAGATAGAAAAGTATGGAAGTGGTTAAAAAAAATGAAAATAAAAGAAACGTGTTTAGCACGTGCGATTTGTGAGATATTATAGGTAGGTACTATGTTTAAATTGGCAACGAATCACATTGGTCGTTCCCTTTTTTTATTTTTATTATTTTTATTCGATTAACTTACTTTACGATGATTCTATAGTCAGATAGGATTCGAACGTTACCGAGAATTCGAGGGCTTGGCTTAAATCTTGAATTTCTGGTTTCTGACTTGGATATATATTTCGACGTTACGTTACGTTGGTTCGAATGTCGTGGTGCAGCTTATTGCTGTTTGCTGCTGTATGATACGACTTTTATTGCGGTATAGAAACAAAAAAATAAAATAAAATAAAAAACTGTATAAAATGTTCATCTTCTTTCTTTTATCTAGCTAATATATATATATCTACGAAATTCTGTGTATCGCATGACACTTTATTCACGTCTTGAATTTCACGCCTTAATTTTCTCTCTCTCTTTCTTTTTCTATCTTTTCAGAATATTTAATTAATCCCATGATTATCCCGTAGTTTTTATACCCATACACATATGCATATACATATATATACCTCAAACCATCTTCGGACAGTTTCTTTTTAGTCTCAAGGATTTATATATCGTCTTAACGAATAACGAAAACTAAATTGAAAACACAGCAACGCCTGCTCACTTCGTTAGCCAAACATCTTTCACAATCCTTATACTCTTACTTCTTGGTATAACTTAAACTTCTACTACTTAATCTTATCCAATTCCCTTTTACTGAGACTCGCTAACTCTATTAGATATTTCTATAAAAATTTGAAATAAGAAATAAGAAAAAAAAAAAGATACAACGAGGTGAATAAATCAATCGCATATTTTACCGTCCCGATTAATTAACAGCGAAATTATAATGGCATATTAAAAGGTGAGGAGAAAAATTTACACGTGCCATTTAAAAGCCGTGATAAAATTAAGCGGATTCTACAAGTAGGTATAGGTATGTGTAATTCACGTTTCTATATATGCGATGGAATAGTGTGAATTGAGGTATGAATCGCGTGTGTATAATCTGGTTTTGTAACAATAGCTGTGGGTACCTCTTGGCTATAAATGCAAAGGTATAATAAGGTACATATATACATACATAATCGTAAAAGCGATTAGATCACCTGGCCAAGTGCCTGTTCAAGTGGCTATTTAATTAAGTCTTGAACTTTTCAGCAGAAGCTCAGACTCGTATAAGTCGAGTTTTCTACACTGTATAATTACAGGGATATATATATATATATATATATATGCGGCATTCCTTTCAGCCTTTCCTCGATCCTGATCACTTTTTAGTACGATGTTAAATGCTACCGAGCCAAAAGGATCGCGGAATATGTTTTTTTTTTTTTAATGTTTTTTTCCATCTGAAAAGTTGCAAGAAAATTCACACCGATTTTATGACTTGAAATATGATTTTTAAATTCGACGAGGAAAGACCCATATGTGTATGCATATCAGGGTGCTTTTTTTGGAACGACTATTTCTTTTTTTTCAACTCCCCATAGAAAATCTTGTAGTAGACATCCAATAAGGAATCCTGTCCAATTTCTAGCTCTTAATTCCAATTCTAAGAACTCGCATTATTCTTTTTAAGTTTTCCCATGCTAAAAGCATGCAAATATTACTACTTTTTCTTTAGCCGCGCACAACTCAGCCGCATATCAATGGATTGTTCTCATCCAAGACTCATTTGACAGAGAATTTAATGTTCTTCAAAAGTGCCCATGATAGTTTGATTGATTTGAAAATATTGAACTTGACATTTTGTTAGAATTTTATATTTCAAAAAATCAAAGTCCTTATATCTTTTGAAATATTGGTTTGAGAGACTTTATTCATAGGACTTTTTTTTAGAGAAATAAATTTCCTACAAAATTGCCAAAAAGTTTTTTTCTCCAAGTCCAACTGTTTATTCGCCCACAGTGAGAAAGAAGAATTATGCATAAAATCGACTTTGAAGGCTCACACAGATGCAGCGGTTGAAACCACAGCCAAACTACCTGAGGCACTTTTGAAGAACACTAAATTTTCTGTAAAATGAGTCTTGGATTAGAACAATCCATCGAAATGCGGCTAAGTTGTGCGCGGCGAAAGAAAAATTCGTAATGTTTGCATGCTTTTAGCATGGGAAAACTTAAAAAGAAAAGTGCGAGTACTTAGTATTGGAATTAAGAGCTAAAAATTTGACAGGATTCCTTTTGCGACGTCTACTACAAGATTTTCAATGGGGAGTTGAAAAAAAAAAAAAATAGTCGTTTCAAAAAAAGTACCCTAATGCATATGCAAAATTAGGGATTCCTGGTATCGTAAATATTATCATAAAACGAAACGAAACGAGACGATTCATGATATAGATTAGATGTCTGGCAATGATTCAAAGCAAACAGAAAATTATTCACGATTCTGATGTTTCTTCATCCTTACGTTAGAATAATATACCAGAAATTTTTTCGTCTTCTTCTTCGTCTTTTTTTTTTTTTTTCTTCTCTCTCTTTCACTTTATCTCGATTAAGTTATAAAATATATAGATTTGAATCTGTAATATAGGATCGAATGAGGAGCTTAAAAATTCACCTCGGTGTCGTAAACCCAGAAACTAAAAGTGGACCAGCATCAACCTAGACCGAATAGAATCTATAGAGAACCTAGATTATAGACTTTGGAAATGTGATAGTGAATTTGACCCACATGGAAGACACAATTTATACATGATTCATGAGACAGTGTCGCGCCACTCCTGTCCCAGACGTACGTACATTCAACCCAGTCATCTCTCACGTGTCATAAAATCGCTCTTTTCTCACTCTCTATACAATTATAATGAAGCGTGAACGAAGACAAGAAGAAAAAAAAAACCCTCAGATATCGCTTCAATTTTTCATTATTTTTATCATTCATTCAATTCACTGTTATAAAATCGATTGAGTTTATAATTAATGACGATTTTTACTGTCACTTTTTTTTTTTTTTTTTGACTTTTTCCATCAGCTTCGTACGTCATGTAATATTATTTATTTTTTATTTTTCTTTTTTATATATATCCTTGTGTATATATCACTGGTTTTGAGAACCTCTGTGAAAATCAGTCATCATAACTCACCCAGCGTGAGTTAACCAACGGACACGGGTACAGGACGCAGTTTGACTTCTCTCCTGTTACTCTCTCCAGCGCGACGTCCTTTTATTTTACTTCGAGAATCTGTTTTTCATTTTTTTTTTTTTTCTTTCTTTACTCTTTTTATTCAATTTTTAAGCTCTCTCTCTTTTTCTCTCTTTCTCTCTTTCTCTCTTTCTCGCTGCATCGCGGACACTCCTATAATCGAGGAGATCGGTAAATAGATTGACACCGAAGTAAAGTAGAATTTGATATAACTAACGATAGAAAATAAGTCTCTACCTATATGTAGTTCCAGCCACGATTCTAGTATAAGAGGAAGAATCTCACTTTCTGATATACCGTGAATATTCGGTGAGACTACACGATCCCCTTCCTACGGCAAAACCAACACAGGCGCTCACCGTGTGTGTGAGTCTCGTTCGGTAGGGGATGCAATGCTACTGGCACCTCATTCCGTCCTAAACTAGCCTCACGCACGCGGTGTGCTTGTGTTGGTTTTGCCATAGGAAGGGGATCGTGTAGTCTCACCGAATATTCACGGTATAGGTAGATACATATGCATAAGCACCGTAGAGATAGGAATCATCGTATATATCAGACAGACATTTAGATTAGTATTGGATCGAAACGTTATATATAGAGAAATGAATGTGTGCGATGTTTAACTAAGACCGAGGCCAAATTCTCTCTTCCCTGTTCAAGTTTATTTTCACATCTGTGAATTGTTTTCCCTCAGCAGCAGCAGCAGCAGCTACAGCAGCCGCAGCATCAGCTATAGCTACGAGACTGTTCATCGAATTCGTTACGAATTAGTAAAACGAATAGAAAAAATTTCATCATTTTTTAATTTGTATTAAAAAAAAAAAACATGAGAAACTCAAAAGAACTCTTTTTTTTTTTGCTTTTCAACCCTTGATAATAATTCAAACCCATGTATAACGTGGATAGGGTGGTCTGGGTATAATAGGGACCTTTATAAGTAGGTAAAAAAAAAAAAAAACTATAGGTAATGCACACAAGAACTAATGATGGGGTATATAGTATATTTAAGTCGTAAAGGTGTTTGAGGAAACGCGTAAAAGTGCAAAACCTTAGCATTAGAGTATAGGGTTACTTTCCACGAGCGACACTACCGGGTCTTCATTCACACCTTGGAACACCCCCTAGTGCAATGCGCACCCGCGAGAACTCTAGAACCGCACTAGGGATCACGACCGAGGGGGAAATTGACGGTATAGAATAGATAATCTTCGAGGTATCTGTTATATATATATATTAGGGTGGTCCTTAATGCCAACTCGACGAGTGAAGCTTCAGACAAAAAATCAAAAAAAAATTGTCCCTAAATATTAGATTTTTTAAAAAATTCCAATAGGTGCCTAAAGAGGTTCGAAGTTTCTCGTTTAAATAACATTAGATCTTATGATTTTTTTTTCTTCCCATTCGATTGTTGGGTCAATTTTGCTCCAAAAAATTCCACTATATAGAAAAAAATCAAGGAAATTTTTTCGGTCAATCTGTCTATGATGTTAGCCCCTGAGCCTAATTTTTTTTTGCACAATTTTACGCGAAAATATTAGAATTTTCGATTAGCACCCTTACGATGGGATTTTTTTTTTATATTCTGAAGGTCGTTTCCGAAGTAAAATTTCACGACGAAAGGCAGGAAAATTGAAAAAACAAAGAAGAAACGGGAAAACTTCAGGACTCTTTAGGCACCTGTTAGAATTTTAGAAAAAATCTAATATTTGGGGACAATTTTTTTTTATTTTTTTGTCTAAAGGTTGCCATACTTCACTCGTCAATTTGGTATTTAAGAACCACCCTAATATATATATATATATATATACTAAAGTGACGGAAATAAATAGAGAATAAAATTCGAAAAAAAAAAACAATAATTTGAAAAAAATTGTTTTTTTTTTTACTTTTCATCTATTTCCTAAAATTTGATTTTCTTTTCGGCACTTGAACGGTTTTGGAAATGGGGTCTAAATGTCTTACAGATTCTGGTTCTGTTGTAACGGGGGGGGGGGGGGGGTCCGTGACCACATGGAGATGAAGACGGACGTACCCGTGGCTTAATGGCGCGTGCCGAGAAGATTTCACGGTACATTAACCCGGTTAATTTTGATTTTACGTTATATATTACCGCCTTTCGTTAAACAGGATTTTTTAAAAACACTGTAAATTCGATGATCGGTATATGAGTTAGAGAAAAATTGTAAAAAAGAAGAAGAAAAAATGAAAAAAAAAACAAAAAGACTAAAATTTGTCATGTTACAAAAAAAAAAAAGGATGATCCCTAGCTACGTGGGTGTCTCAGATTTTATCGGTGAAATTCCAAACTTTACCAAAAAACGATGAAAAAGAGACGAAGAAGAAGAAGAAGAAAACTCGAAGATATCGTCGGAGAACAATTCCGTTCGGTCATTTTCAGACTACGGAATATTGTCGTTCAGGAGTTGGTTAGTACTGGTAAAGGGAGTTAAGGATCAGAGGTAAAGACTCGATATTGTTGAGATGAAATACAGGTAGTGGCCTTTAGGTGGACAGGCACGAAGTACCTAACTGTATAAAAATAAAAAGAAAAAAAAAACGAAAAAAAAAAAAAGGTAAACCCTGACTGGACAGCAACAGCAACAGCAACAGCAGCATATAAGAAGGAACATCATAGTGTAAGAAAATGGACAGCAGCTAAGGACACGAACTCGGACAATGAAGTGTGCACTGGGATCTTATTATTATTATCTTCTATTGCGCCATATTCCTGTCCCATGAAACACTAGCAGACAATACGATATGCGATGGGGATATAAATAATGCTAATTTATATCCGTGACCAAGATAGTATCGTACAGGGTTACAAACCACAGGGGGGCTCCCACATCCCCGCAGCGTTTGGATATCGTCCTTTTTTTTTTTCAATTTGACAATTATTTAGACCTATAGAGAGACATAGGATGATGGGATCAGGAATATCAATATATTTTATACATTTGACGAGTAAAGGACCTTTTTTACATTTTCCATATCAAATTTGCAGGCAGGATCTCCAATTCTCTAAATAATTTTATTTTTTTATTTTTGAAAATAATGATAATTTTCATATAATTTGATTTAATATTCGTGATACGTGATACGTGTAACGGATTTATATATCATTCATATATAATATATATAAATAGATGTAAATGTGAAATCTGACAAAGTCTAAATATATCTGCAGCGCTAACTAACTATTCATACGAGAACTTGTTCCGAAATTATATACTCTATCTACCTATAATACGCCTTGGTTGGTGAATCGACGTGATTTCATATGTCAGCTTGGTGTTACAAATGTATTTTACATACTACCCACTTTTTTTTTCCACCTACACATTTAGTGTTCACTGTGAGTAATACAGAGTTAAAGGTAGATAGATGCACCCTTCTGATATGAGTTTAGAAAATTTACTGCCATTTCAATCCTTACAGAATTTAAAAGGAAATTATTTTCACTCCAGTTCTCGAGTCTCAGGGGTCTATTTATGGTATAGAAATAAGGGATGAAAATTGAGTCACAATTGAGTGATGCTTTCATTTATTGATTTCTTTTTCTTTTTTGTTTTTCCTTTTTTATTTTCTTACATTCGTTTCTATATACGAACTTTTTCTACCTACTGTATAAACGAGATTGTAAATTCACGTTCAATTATATATATTAGAAGTGTGAAAAAATTTGTAAGCAGACAAATTATCACACCCACTTTACTCCGTTGTATTTTTTTTTTTTAATGCGAAAAGGACCACAGCTACGTAAATCGGATTACTTCAATACAAAAAAAAAAAGAAAAAAGAAAAATAAAACCGAGTAATCCGATTTGATAATAGGCGATAAACTGAAACTGACAACTTTTGACGTGTCTATCCACAAATTTTCTAACCACCTGGAAGACGAGGGTTGGAAAGAAATCCTTTGTTGCTCATTTTAAAGTTTCGCTTTTTCCTCAAGGATCAAGTTATATTCTTCACCTGGTTTTATCCTTCTGTTGTTGTACCTAAACCACTCACACATAGGTATACCTACTCTAAGAAGATCCTTTTCCCTTTTTCTGTTTTTTTTTTTTTTTTTTATCCTTTTATTTCTTCGAATCTAAAAGAAAAAAAAAAAAAAAAACATAGTGTGCGGAAAAGTCATCGAACATCTAAAATGGACTTAAACAGCGTGACAGACTCCTGTCCTTTTCTATTTAGCTACGAGTCGTTGAATTTTTCAAAATCAACCCTCTGAATATTCTAATTTTCTTAAAATAGATGAAATAGATGAACTAATTTTGATCGCGGATAAAAAAATGTCTGCAAGGTTTCGCAGTTTTTTTAATTAATTTTTTAGTTTTCCTACTTTCGGATAAAATATTTGGAAACTAATAAGAAAATAAGTAATTTGAGAATATTTTCGGGCTCCCAATATAGCGAGAAATAAAGAAATTTGGTCATTTTTATTACCTATTCAATAATCAAACATTATATCTTACTTATTCAGAATCGAAAGTATATTATTCCTGTACGAGTGTCGTTTGGAATATATAGTTGTGTCTTTTAGACACTGAGAAGTACCCTGTACTCAGTATCTAAAGTAAGAGGTCGATGGTATGAGATGGGATGTGTTTTGCCTTTTGATAAACGAGAAAATAAAATAAAAAAAAAAAATTACGTCGTTTTTATTTCATCTTCTTTTTTCGTTGTATATATATGTCTCTCACAGAAAATCTGTATACGATGGAATTTTGAGAAGAAATAATAGAATAAAAAAAAAAAAAATTGATACGAGAGTTGAATATAAAAAATGTGAAACGTCACGTACGATACGTCGTTCGTCGATTGTACCTATACACGTATACTATAACGATACTTGGATGAAAATAAAAAAGCATATATACTTATATATATTAACATCGTTGAATGAATATCAAGTATAAAAAATGAAAATGCAAATGAAAAAAATAAAAAGTAACCAAAAGTCAAAACGCATTCAGCTATATATATTGTTGGAATATAAAAATTTGAATAAAACTATTTCCATATAGATATACCATAGGAAAAACTTTAGAATCGCTTCAATATATTCTGTATATATAGCAATAGGTATATATCGCACAATTCAAAGGACCTTAGTCCGCCTAGGTAGACAAAGGGTTTAGAAAAGCAACGACGTATGTACACACACACACACACACATATATATATATATATATATATATATACTAACTGTATTATGCTTCTACTACCTGGGGGGGGCGTCTAAAACGAAGCGTTTACTTGCATTGCGAGTTGGATTCCCTCGCCTTACCCGGTCGCGGAATTTAACGAGCAGAATTAAAACCGCTGACGTACTATATATGATATGATATGATATGACATCACGACGAAGACGACTACGATGCAGGATTCACAGAGTAGAAAAAAAAAAAAAATAACATACTGAATAATTTAACTTCAACCAGGTTAAATAATAATAATAATAATAATTATTATTATCGTTATAATAATGATGAAATATTGCTGTGCGGTTATAAACGGCGAAAAAAATAAATTCGTTGTGATTTCGACTGAACTGCGATTTCTTTAAAACGTCGAGTTTTTGGGGTGGAAAATAATGTTTTTTTTTCTTACGAGTTAGAAAAGCAAAGAAATTCCAGAAAAAAAAGGAGAAGAATTTTCGCACGTATGTATATTTGCGATAAAATCTTTGCAGTTTATATTAACAGTTTCGATAAAGCGGTAAGAAATTCCTTGTTCAAAACGTCTGCACGCTCATATATTGCTTTTTGCAATTATTATCTTTTTTTCTTGTTTTTTTTTTTTTTTTACTACAACGAATAACTGATCGCGTGTGTACATAGCGTTAGGTTGTACAAACAAAGAGCACGTTTTGATTGCAGAAAAGATTCGCAATATTCGCGATTTTGCTATTCTTTATACCTTATCGTATCATTTATTTTATTACAATTTTTGTTTTCGTTTTCGTTTAATCTACGTTTTATGAAAAGAATGAATAAATTCTTTAGATTACGATATAAATGATGTTGAAAAATATTCTATAATATCGTACCTATATAATTTATAATATAATACCTATATACTAACTTGAGATCCCCCCTCGGGCCCTTTTTAGTTTGACAACTGATTTTCACCTCTAAAACTTATACATAATTAAATTGCAAAATTTTCGAACAAAATTGCATCTTGCAATTAGAAGTTTAATCAAAATTCATAAATGAATATGTATATATATATATAATTAAATTACGTATAGGTATAGTAAAGTAATTCGATGACTGAATCTTCAAGACGAAGTTAAAATGAAAATGTCACGACGAGTAAAGTTTTAGGTTGAAAATGAATAGGAAATAAAATCAAAAAGAAATTATAGAGACTGATATGACAGGTAAAGATAAAACGAGAAAAGTATGTTTTTTTTTTTGACATGTGTCAAATCTATATATATATTGTTTGACAACTAATTGAAATGGTTAATTTTCATCATCCATTAGCTTATCGATCGAAGTGAATAATGATTGACAGTAATCCACCTCTGCACCTGTATCGTCGTACCTGTAGTGACTTTAACTTTCACGAGCTTCTTAACGCCACCTAAATTTACCTTTTTTTCATTTTCTTTTTCTGTTTTTTGTGTCTCGTTTTATAAAACACAAATTTAATTCATCGATGAAGAAAACTTTACAAATATTTATGAACGGCGACGATCGTATAGGTATATAATAATTTATTGTTCGTTTTGAAACAGTCCATAGTCACGGAGAGAATGAGAGAGAAAGAGAGAGAGAAAGGGTGGGTTTGAATTCGCGCGTTAAAATTTTTGCTGAATCACTAGCTCACTCTCTTTCTCACATTCTCACTTCCTCCTCTTCCTATTTTTTTTTTTCTTTTTGCTTTCTATTTTTTTCTCTTCTTCTCTACAGGTTAAATTTCTGCATCAGAGAGGTTCATTTTTCTCGAGAATTTTCCCTTGAATTTATTAATAAAGCGGCGGGCGCGCGTTGCTTCAGAATGAAAAGAGCGTTCTCTCCCACGGTATGGGGCTGCTGAAGAAGAAGAAGAGAGACAGAGAGACAGGGAGGCAGGCGTTTCGTCGTTCAGTCGAAAAAGACCGTCCATAATTTAGCCTCCTTCTATTTTATTTTTTTTATTTTTTTTTTTTTTAATTCAAAGAAAGAAAGAAAGAAAGAAAGAAGAAGAAGATGAAATATTCTATCTCATATTATACCAACTGAATCTACGTTATTACTTATATTATTCGCAATTTACCTCAAATCTGTATTTCTTCAAGAGTAACTAACAGAAAGACAGAAAAAGAGAGAGAAATAAGAAAAAAAAAAAATAGAAGGAAAAATAATGAAATAAGAAATGATCGATCCATTCATCAACTCACTCTATTCACCGTCTTGCGTGTCTAACTAACATTACCAGTCAAATGTATAACTTAGTCTCTTCAGTCTTCACGAATGATAGAATAATTGAGGAAAATTTAAATGGCAAATAATGGTACCGGAAAACAAGCTAAATTGATAAAATTATGTGTATCGTAGTTATTTTTGATCGGCTTAAGATTTTTCGATCATCTGATTAGACAGGATTTATTCTTTAATCCTACGTAAAACTGAAATGGACATTTTTTTTCGTGATTATACGACAGAGTAAACCCCCATATGACTCTAACTTACATACTACCTGTAGGTATTATGTTTGTGGTCTAATGCTTAAAGGTGTCTACATATATGCCTATATAAATACATAGCAAAATATGTACATAGCAAACCGGGTGGAGCTCGCATCATCATGTGTAAATATTTGCAACGCCAAAATCAGAAGTGATTTATGAGCCGTTGGTTAGTGCCCCGTGTTGGTGTTTGTGATGGTGGTACGTCTACGAGGCTAGTAGGTACCCTAAGGTTGTAAATTTGCTCAACCCCTCAGCAAAGTTTCTTATCGGATGGTTGTAACGTGACTGTAAACGCGCATAGCTGAAGAGCGTAAATTTCTAACTCTCGTCATTTGATCGTGCGCATAAATCGGAAACACGGTGCAGTGGCGTCTAGACTCTAGACCTACCCCATCGATTTATACAATATCGTCTATTCGTTACATCTTAATACTATACATATAGTTAGATAAGATAAAGCGAGTTTCGCGTAGAAAGAAAGAAAAATAAAGTAAAAAAATAAATAAATAAAATAACATCCCTAAATATATGAAAAGATTTTTCCTTTTCTTGTCGACACACTTTCGAAAGATAGTAATTTTTCCTTATCTCTATGTTAGCTTATAGCATGCGTATACTTCCGCTTCATCGATTTTCTACGAATATACGAAAACTTGATGTTCTATGGATTTCGAAAGTTTGGAGAAAAATGAAAATATCGAGTTTCAGTTTCGACGCTTTTTTTTTTTTCTATATATTTCTCTTCTTCTTCTTCTTCTTCTTTTCAAAAATTCGAACCTTTATGTGAAAAAAAAAAACCATATCCCACGTAAAAGTTTGTCCCTTCACCGAAAGTAATACAGTGTTTTTTTTTTCTTCACACCTGAGGGTAAAATTTTCATTATATTTTTCGTTTTTCTTTCGACATATTGACAAATTTATCAATTCCAAATTCCTGATTGGAAAGCGGGAAATCATAGCAAGTGGACGATCGATATTAAACCTCGTCCCTGTAGGCTGTGATGTAGATTAGTTTAGTTTAGTTCTCAGGTAAAGTTATTTTTGGTGTTTCTATCGATAACGTAATATAGAGACTGGTATAATATGTGTAACGATCGATCAATTGATTTGTTGAGAATGTAAGGTGAGATATAATAACTATATATATTAGGGTGGTTCTTAAATACCAAATTGACGAGTGAATTATGGCAACCTTCAGAGAAAAAATAAAAAAAAATTGTCCCCAAATATTAGATTTTTTTTTCAAATTCTAACAGGTGCCTAAAGAGTCCTGAAGTTTTCCCGTTTCTTCTTTGTTTTTTCAATTTCCCTGCCTTTCGTCGTGAAATTTTACTTCGGAAACGACCTTTAGAATATAAAAAAAAATCCCATCGTAAGGGTGCTAATCGAAAATTCTAATATTTTCGCGTAAAATTGTGCAAAAAAAAATTAGGCTCAGGGGCTAACATCATAGACAGATTGACCGAAAAAATTTCCTTGATTTTTTTCTATATAGTGGAATTTTTTGGAGCAAAATTGACCAAAAATCGAATGGGAAGAAAAAAAAATCCTAAGATCCAATGTTATTTAAACGAGAAACTTCGAACCTCTTTAGGCACCTATTGGAATTTTTTTAAAAATCTAATATTTAGGGACAATTTTTTTTGATTTTTTGTCTGAAGGTTGCCATGCTTCACTCGTCGAGTTGGTATTTAAGGACCACCCTAATATATATAGAACTGGTATGTGTCCCTTGGTCAGCTATGTTAATTTTTGTTATACGATATTAGAATTGCAATAATTTCGGGATATGGAAAAAAAAAAAAAAAAATTGATTTCTTAAAAATGTTCGCACTGCTATATAGTGCGAAATATATGATCAACAAGTATAATATAAAACTTCTACCACCCACGTTAAGCCCAACTTTAATAATAAAATGGTGTTAATAATGGCATAGGTAGTCCTAAATCGTTGACTACAAACGATCGTCATGATAAACGTCCTGCGGTGCAAACGGCGAACAAGGACGTTGTTAAGGACCAACGCTTTTGCGGGGTGCAAAAGAACCAAATGTTCTTTTGTCCTCGATGGTTCGTGCAGAATGAGGCATACGCTACTATAGGAAAAACCAACGCCGTTAAACCCGAGGGCAAACGAACCTTTTTCATGGAATAAGTGACATGAAAATAAGTACTATATAGAGTAAAAGGGTTTTGGTTCATTAAATTTATCCACACATATAGGTATATAGGATTCGAAAAACAACATATGCCGTTTATTTCTTTTTTTTGAACAAGTGAAATAAATTTTGGAAAAAATTTTTTATCTTCACTTGGCAGAAGAAGTTTTTCAAGAATTTAGAACGGATTAAATTCGCGACAATTGAGATTGAGATAAACCGTTAATGAAAATTCTGGAATTTAGAAAAACAAAAAATATTTAAAAGAAAAAAAAACGTGTTTTTCAAATACGACGTTACGTTATTAGAAAAAAATATTTGAAAAATTTTCTCATCAGATCTAGTAATCTTTTTTTCCATACCTGATTTGCTGGTAGATTAGATTATGCTAATCCTCTCGTGAACGTGCGATAAGCCGTGCGAATATTTTCTCTTTATCAAGCTAGTTACAGCACAGTGTTGATAAGCAGTTCGACTTTATATATAGCTTATTTCGCAGTGATTAGAGCCAGTCAAACAAAAACTATATAATTTTCGACACGCACTATATGCGTTTCGTTATTATGCACAAATAAATAAATAAATAAATACACGTTATCGTATATCAAACTAATAAAACTTCACAATGTTCCGAACTCTGCCGCACTATCACTAAATGATATACTAAATTGTTTTTTTAATTTTTCTCGCAATAATTTTTTAAAATTAAAAAAAAATAAAATTTCACGAGTTCTAAGTAGAATCGTTAAACTTCGTCATTTCTTTAAGTATAGTTTAAGCACTATTTATTCGGGCTGATTTATATCCCGATTTTTTTGATACACGAGGAATAGATGATGATCCTCGCGGATCTGTCGCTTTAGCAGATTTGGCGCGAAGATACTGCGAGGATGAGAAAAAGTCGGATTTGAGATTTCGGAGATTTCGTATGATAAGAAGAAGAGGGTCGACTGTTGATCAACGATGCAGTTTCGTTGACGATTATACGTAACGTTGCTACTGCTGCTGTTGCTGTTGCTGTTGCTGCTGTTGCTGTTGCCTGGTCCCGAGACGCGTCAGCAATGCTGGTCCTCCACCGAAGTCCCTGCTTTTATCAATGCTCACCGATTCGCGGTCTTTACTCGTGTGTTAGTAACGAACCGAGGCCTCCGATTTCTACGAGTCCGTCCGCTACTGGGCTGATAACGTGCACACGCGCACATCTAACCGCCGAGCCACAGGTGCGCGTGTAAGTAACTCGCCAAATTCTATTTCTTTTTTTTTTTTTTGTTTCCTTGCATTTTTACCCTTAGCGATTTTAGTTGGGAAAAAAAAAAAAAAATATATATATCATCGATCACAAACCAAAAATTACTTTAACCCTTCGTGGTCATACCTCCGATTTTAATCAAGCTGGTCACACCGGGTCAAATTGACCCGAACCATTTTTGAACGGTTGCCTTGTGGAAACCATCGGTCCGATTCGTACCGTAAAAATACTGAAAAATACTTTGAACATTCTAGAAGATGTAGCAAAAGTCGGCATATCAAAATTCACATGGCAACATGTTCAAAAAAAAAAAAAATCGTCAAAAGGTCAATGCATTTCGGGTTTTTGATTTTTTGATTTTTTTTAATTTTTCAATTTTTTATTTTTACTTTTTGCGTTTTTCGGTCGCGAACTTACCGGGATTTACCTTCAAAATTAATGCTCGGGTCATTTTGACCCGTGGTGACCAGGAAGGGTTGTTAAATCATATCGACGAATCTCTGCGTTTTTTTTTTTATGGGACTTTATATAATTATACGAAAGACTCATGAAATGATCACCTGAATCGGAAAATCGAACTTTTGTTTGTTTGTTTGTTTATTTTTTCACAGAGAAAAATGGAAAATTCCGGAAAATTCTAATAAACGTCGATTTATATCTAGATAAAAATATTTACAGAATTAGTGAATAAAACAAATATGAATTGAGATTATATACGGATACGTATAACAATATATACGATGTTGTGAAAGAAGAAAAAAAAAATTAAAATAAATAAAGTTTAAATATTTAACCGCGGTTTAAAAAAATGTTTGCATGCGACTCTGGTTGTATAAACAAGAGGTGATTTCTTATCTACCGCTGAACGATGCATGGAATCGTTTAATCGCAGAGCGTGTAAAAGTCTCAACTTATTATATATATACCTATATATATATATATATATATATATATATATATATATAGAGAGAGAGAGAGAGAGAAAGAGAAAGACCCGTAAGAAGAAGCGTCTCGAGTAATTGAGAAGATTAGCTGCATTCAACTCGGGACTTCTGCGTTGTTTAAACTGCAGTAGTACCTTTAACACGATTTTTGAAGTACCCATTACAGAGAAAGACTCGTGGGAGTATTACCTCTTGAAAAATGTGTAGAAAGAAAAAAAAAAAAAAAAAAACGAAAAAAAAAAAAAAAATTTTTTGTTTTTTTTTTTTCATTTATAAATTTTTCGTTTTAATTCCGCATGTATGTATTATAGTTTAGGAATAGAAGAAAAAAAAAAAAAAAAGAAAAGATTTCAACGGCAACGAGAGAGAGAGAGAGAGAGAGATACTTTAAACTTTTTAATCTTGTCTGTGTGCTTTATAACAGGAGGACGGAGGATTAAATAGATTTAGGTGTAACGCTAGGTTTGTAAATTTACCGAATTTATGATCCCCTGAATAATTGCTTTCGCATAATTCCGGGCATGGGGATGAATACTACACCCCAATTAATGTACAAGCCTCGTTTAATCTTAACCTACCCATATATTTTATCCCCATATCACACAAATATATTTATCTAGGGTAGGGTGTACCAGAATTTGATCATTTTTGAATTTTAATGCCTCCATCGGTAAGGACGTTTTAAATTTTATGTGCAAAAAATTTAACCAAAATCTCAGCTTCCTATCGCAATCCTAATCACCGCCCTAAATACTTCAAATTTTTATATTTTACCACCCTGCAGATATCTACATATGATATAATGAACCACATGATGATTCTCATTCCCTATTTTTTTTTTTTTTACAAATAATATCTTGCCTAATCTCTAATAAACGATGAAACTGTGCCACGATCGGTACTTGATCTTTGGATCAATTAACTCTCTCCGCGACTTGTATAGGTTGGATCCCCCTGGGGGCGATTAGCTATAAGGATAAGCCAAATACAGGTATAAGACTTTCTGTTATAGTTAGGTATGTAAAAATTTCATCATATACTATAGATGTTTGCCTATTAAGTATAACAGTCGTTGTTGAAACTTGTAACACGAGTACTGGTACAAAAGAAAAAAAATAATAATAATTATTATAATTTTATGTATCCGCATATATTTATATGAATTTAAACTGTGGCTGTCGTGACTATGAGAAAAATTTAAATCGTAAGATCACACACGAACCAATTATAATAATATATTCACGTGTATATATATATACCGTGAATATTCGGTGAGACTACACGATCCCTTTCCTACGGCAAAACCAACACAGGTGCTCACAGTGTGCGTGAGTCTCGTTCGGGAGGGGATGCAATGCTATTGGTACCTCATTCCGTCCTAAACTAGCCTCACGCACGCGGTGCGCTTGTGTTGGTTTTGCCATAGGAAGAGGATCGTGTAGTCTCACCGAATATTCACGGTATATTATATACATAACTACATGTATAAAGTAGTGCACTGATCTCGTTCCAACAGATACCATGTCCTCGTAAAATTGACCAGATGTCCTTGCAAAAACAGCCAATGTAATTAAGATATTTATAACTTGACTGACGACCAGAGAGAGAGAGAGAGAGAGAGAGAGAGATATGGTAATATGTCTCTCGATCGTTAATAATAATAATATCATATTGACTCTATAGATTTACAGACGTGAATCAAGTCGAAGAATTTATCGGCAAATTTTCTATAAACAGAGTGTGGAAAATGATTTTGTATAAATTTGTTAAAAATTAATTTTTCGCTTATTTTTTTTTCTTCTTTTTGTTCCTTTGGATATGTTTCGTTGAATTTATACAATAATGAACGTGATATATGAAATTTGAAAATTTACAGATTTAAAGAAAAGAAGAATTTCGAAATATGTATATGAAAAAAAAAAAAAAAAACGAATTATTTCAATGGCGAAACGAGCGAAAAACTCTCTAGAGATTTAAAACTTACCGATAGCAAAGAAGAATAAAAATAGAAAAAATAAATAAAAAGAGAGAAAAAAAAAAAGAAAAGTTATAGCGAAATTAAAATTTCTTCCATATATCGTTATTGCGAAGAATTCCGTACGGATTCGCACCGTATTACGTATATATTATATATATTATATTTAATATGTATGGGTATCGTGTTTGAATGAATCCCGTTTTATCTGCTATTTCAGTAATTTTTCAACCCACACAAATTTTCAATGCATACTAGTTAGTACATGTGAAAGCGTACAGAGCGTTGATTAATTTGCCTTTAGATTATTATAAAAGCGTATAACCACCGCCTGATCGTTAATAAATGAAATTCTCCTTGAAATAAAAGTCTGGGTTTGAGAGTGCTTATCAAACTTCAGTTTCCCGATTTATATAATCTTGCCAGTTTTTACTCGCCACAAATTCACCACAAAACACTAAATCATTTCAATATCTTTACCTGCAGATTTATTCAATTTTTTTTTCCTTTTTTTTTTGTTCTTTTTTTTTTTATACACGTAGATTCTAAAGTTCGAAATTTCGTTATTATGGAATTAGTCCATATCGTGTTGATATTTTCAACGATGATTCATAGAAAACGATTTCTTCGGTAGTTAGTAACGTATACTGATAGATAAAGAAGCCGCGACCACACCAACGTAGTGACTAGACTGCCAAGTTAAGTAAGGATACTATTTTTTTTTTTTTTTTGTTTTTTTTCTTTTTCGTGAAGATATAATTCATTTGGTATCGCCCCTTTTGAAATGTTTTTCGTAGTCAGGGCACGGTGCCATTATCGGTACGAAGTTATGACCCCCATTACCATTAGTCTGTAATATAGTAGGCATTTTACTTCCCTGTAAACAGATATCAACCACCTTATACTTACAGCCTGACTGAACCAACCATCTCTAACCGTTATGTATATGCATCTTGTACCAATGCTGCAGTTGAAGAATATACAGCGTGTCCCAGAATTCGCGACGAGGAATTAACAGAGTAAATCTTTATCAAAAACGGGATCGAAATTTCCTTAGCCGTTTTTTCCGGAAAGGCTTAGATTTCTCGTTATAATTATTTCAAATCCAGCCAATGACGCGCGGCTTATAAACGGAAGTTCGTCGATGTGATTACCGCTCGGTTGTATGCGCGTCTCCCAGCCTATTGTCGCCGCGAAACAAAGTGCACACAACCAAGCGGCGAGCACACCGACAAGCGCCCGTTCATACATCGCACCTTATTGGCTGAAACTGAATTAATTATAGCGAGAAATCTAAGCATTTCCGGCAAAAACGGCTCAGGAAATTTCGATCCCGTTTTTGATCAAGATTTACCCTGTGAATTCCTCGTCGCGAATTCTGGAACACCCTGTATAGAGATACTACCTATATTCGATTTATAGCCGACTATGAGCAACTCATACTCATTCGTTATGCAAAAAAAATTGTTAATGGGAATGGGAACGGTAAGATTATGAATAAGTTTAAAAGAGGTCGACGTTTTTGGTCCGTGTGTAAAAGTTAATTACCATTTCTCGTCAAGTGAACTTAATTCGGGTACGAAAGCGTCTGAAAGGTCATCCATCTAGTACTTTTAAGAAGGAGGTTTCTTCTTTGTGGTTCCTTAAAGCTTAAAGTCAAGACTTTGGGAGTACGCCTGACTTCTCTTTGGCCATGGTCAACCGAGAGGAACCGTGTTCGCAATGTGCGTTTCTTTGGTCTTTAATGAAAGGCGCGTGTGTGTGTCTCTTCTCGCTTCATTTCGTACTATTATAGTCAAGTCTTTTTCTTTCTCTTCTTTTTTTCTTTTTCAACTATTTTCCCTGTAGAAGATCATCATCATCCCCTTCCTCGTACTCATTCGCATTTAATGTTTAAAAAAAAAAAAAAAAGAATTCCTTTACCCTGCACTTTATCGCGGTTGATACAATAGCCATATATAGTATATAGCAAACCAACGATCCCTTTCACAAAGTGAAAAGCCAATTATATTGTCCCGCTTGTCGATGATGCAGCACGCGAGTACTCGGGGTACTTGTATACTTGAGCCGGAATTAATTCAACGGTCATTTTTGTCAGCGGGAATGAGGAAGGCCCCCGCTTTTGATTCCGGTGTCTTTAGTTCGTTATAGAAACGGCTCGTATCCGTAGAGGTAGGTACCCATCTTTCTTTGTAGTTTTGCTCTTCAGTACAGAAGCTGAAAATCCACGCCCGCTCTTAGTCGGCTAATCAACCAAAAAGTACCCAACGTTGCCCCGGTATCTCTTCAGTTCTTCAGTACTTTTCGTTCCTTCTTTTACTCCCATAGTATATAGGTAAAAGAATCAAGGCTAGTACCTTACCCATGGCGTATGCATAAAACACCGTCCAAAGTGGCTACTCATATTGTCACAGAGTACCTACCTCTCAAAAAAACGAGGCTTTGATGATGAGGGGTTAATTAGTTCTTATTATACTTTGTGACATCGAGAATCGTTGACAAAGGCGAATTTTTCTCTTCGCTCTACGATTCGTCATCAGCATCATCCCCTAGCCACTAGCTATATTCTACGTCAGACTTGATTTTGTGTTTTAACTTCAGATGAAATGAAAAAAAAAAAAAGAAAAAGAAAAAGAAGAAGAAGAAAAGTAAAGAAAAAATAAGGAAGAGATTTGGTCATTTTACAAAGGGGTTGTAAAGCTCCCTGATCGGCTAAGTCCTGAGTGACACTTTGAGAGAGGAAAAAATGTCGAGCAATTGAATTTGGAGATAAAAGTAGGTAGGTAGGTGTAGGTGTAGGTGTAGGTGTAGGTGTAGGTAGGTACTAGAGCATCTGTAAAGAAGGAGAGGGACGTTCCTCGAGATATCTTGAGATTTTTCCTCTTTTTTTTTCTCTCTCTCTCTCTCTATCTGTTCTTCTTCTTCTTCTTCTTCTTTTTTCTTTTTCTTCTCTCTTTCCAGAGAACTTCTTGTCGAGAAATTTTACAAAGCGAGATTTCATTCTACCGCGCGTATAGATCAGAGATGAAAAACCGTTTTTCCGCTCAAGACTCTCTATTTCTCTCTTCTTTCTCTCTGACTGAGAGGAATCTTTAAAGATTATCGACTACCGCCGATCAACGTCTACCCATACACTACCAGGGCGAGGAGTGGGAGGGGGAGGTAGGGCTAGTAGGTATACAGCTCTGAAAATTACTCGATAGAAAATAATCCCGATATAGGATCCCCATCAAAAAATCACCTCTATATATAAATACGTCGGTATCACCAAGCAGACTACTGTGAAGTGATTTTTGCCGATTTAGCACACACAGTGATCCTCGTGTCAGATATTATTTTTTCAACCCCCCCCCCCCCCCCCCCCTGGTACAAAGTATTCTTTTATTCGTCAAGGCGGGGGTTTTTAACTCTGATGCAACGTCGTCATACAAGGTAATACTCCAGGGCTTCTGGTGCTACTCACACATGGCTACCACTCCAAGGTAGCTCGTTGGTACCTACCTAGTACCACACAACCAGCACCAACAGCACCAACAGCACCAGAGCACTGCCGATGAATTCTTTGATGCACACTGTAATTAGTTGGTGGCAGAGGCCGCCGTGGGGATGAGAGCGAAAATGTTTGAGTGGCGATCAAAGTGCGACTCTGCCTTGCACCGGGTGTAGGGCACTGTGGGGGTTGAGGGTTGGGGGGTGGACCAAGAGGACGCCAAGAGGATGGCGCGGCGGAAACCCAAGGGCGTAGGAACGTTTCCTTTTTCACATAGCGATTAGCAATGAAATTCTGACCTCATCTGATATTTTCAGGTTTTTATTTTTTTTTCTTCAGATTCATTTCATAACCTGAAGGCATTTTCGAGTAGAAGTTATTACCGGTAACGAGTTTACCCCCATCGATCATCTTTTTTTGTCAAACTTGGATAGAAGCGTAATAAAAAAAAAAGAGACGGATTTTACCTGGTTTTTATTTTTTCTTTTTGTCACGGGATTTTTGTTGGGGGATTAAATTTTGGACCCGATTTTCCTGCTACGCCAGTGGACGCGAGGGCGCCGTGACGCGTCGAGTGCGCCACTCCGCGCCCTCAAAGCAGCCGCCGTCACGACGCGCGCCCAGTCTCCCAGCCTCGGTAGGAGACCCCCATGGGTCCTGTGAACCCGACAAAGACGGGTACACATTGAATTTAATGCATTCGAGAAAGGTAACGGATAAACATGAACCACCTGAAATATACGGTTAAGTAACGAGCGAGCGAGTAAGTCTGTATAAGAAACTAGAGGATATACGCAGGAGTTCTGCAGTTTCGTAGACTGAAATCAACATTTCTTCGGATCAAGAAACTTTACGTGTTTCAATTCGGTGCTGAAAAAAAGGAATTCAAATGTTCAAACGAAGCTTTTAGCCGAGCAAAATGGTCTTAGAAATTCGCAGACTATGATAAGGGATGAAAATTGCTTCCTTCTACCCAGCTGTAGCCTTTAGCGAATATATTTTCGTACATATTAGGAAGCAATAGGCTTATTGTTAGTGAGAGTCCACGTGAGGTTTAGTGTGTAGTGTATAGCTAGGAAGGCTCTTGCCCCCTTGCTTGTTCCCTTCACTCAAGCTGTGAACCCCCTCAAACTATTGATTGACATACGGGTGACAGATTTTGCTGGCCACACACCCCTTTAACTAGAAGCTACACGATATATACACGTATATTTCATGGTATACGTACATAGTTCCTCTCTTTTGTTATGCTGATATTGGCTTTGGACAGTGACTATCAACCGAGTAATTTTCTTTTTCTTTTTTTTTGTTTTTCACCCCATATAAAATCATTAATTGATTAGTTTCTTTAAAAATTACTCTTGCAAATCGTACTACGATCTAGTTTCGTACTGTTTTGTTAAATTTTCTAAACCAAGAATTGAACTGGATGATATCTTCGTAGAAAATCACCATACATAAAGTCATGGTATACTATGGAGATAAGCTAGGTGTCTGAATAGTTAAGAATCAGAAGATTATCACATAATTGTCTAAACCTCGATGTTCAACCCTTAAAAAAAAAAAAAAAAACTCATCGATAAGAGGTTTTCTGTCTCCGACACTCTTTCGGCCACGATATTGATAATTTGGAATTCTCCCTACCAGCTGCTGTTATACGGTTATAATTTATAAGAAAATTGAAAAAGGAACAATTTTTTTTTTTAACCAAAATCGAGCTATATATCTTATCTCAAAAATTACGATAGGCAGTTTTTAGAGGCAGAGTATATATATACGAATCGTATTTTCTCTCGATAGATCCGTGCGTGTAATGACGTATGTGTGAAGCGAGGATTAGGATGAGGAAAAAGAAGAGGAGTAGTAGTAGAACCGAGAGTACCGTTGTACGAGTTTTATTTTTCTTTCTCTCTTTTTTTTTTTTTCTTATTCTTCGGTAGCTAGTTTTCGGGGCAAGCAATAGTAACAGCGCAGCGATCACTTTCTGTCGATGTTATAACGCAGGTGATAACACCGATAAGACCCCGTTCGTACTTAACTGTGGACTTTCTATCCCAGGTTACTGATAACGCTCAAATCACTTCCATGCATTCGGATTACAAACCATAAATTCAACACATTAAATCGTTGTAGTTTTCCTTTCAAAAAATGGACATTGATTTGGGTATAATAAAATAAAAATGAAATAAAATTAAAATAGAAATAAAATAAAAAATGGTGATATATTTTGCTAGTGGAAGTCGTAGATTCATAGAAAAGTTATTTCAAATATATACCTAAAAATAAAAGCCAGTTCTGGATACTGTCTACCGGTAGCTGGTGCTGCACGCTTGGCTTAGTTCATTTCTTAGTATTTTTTACAGTTTATGTATTTGCTCTTCTAGCTAGACTCTAATAACGAGTAATTAACAGCTAGGATATAATTTCAATAATTCATTATCATGGCTATGGTTGTTCATACTTTAAACCAATAATCTGAGTATTTTGGTTCGGGTTGATATAATAATTTCAATATGAAATCCCAAAACTTAGTCTTATGTAAGCATGGCGTATGTAAAAAATGATCGAAAATCTTTGAAAAATTTATAAAACTTTTGACAGTCGCAACGTCAATTTTTTTGTTGTTTTTTTCTCATCGGTGGATTTAGAATGATTTTTATTTTCCCAAATTTCTTTGAAAACGTATTTTTTCTAATTCTTGACGAAATGACGAATAAATACTGTATATATCACAATCTAACTTATGTCGATTAAAAATTTATCAATAATATAAAAAGTAAATGAAAAGTCGATTTCTCGACTCGTTTAGAATTTCTTTACAGATCGTTAGACGTTTGTCTTATTTCGTATCTCACGGTGCCTATATAGTAGCCGTTCTGTTACACATAGTCGCGTTGCATCGCGTCGCGTCGCATAGCGTCGCGGCGGGCGTCATGAAAGTTGATTGGCCCTGTTGAAGAGGTAATTGAATATGTGACAACGGGTGGACGTGCCGGAATCATGTCACACGTCAAATAAATGTTAAAGCTAACTGTCACGTCGGAGGGCAAAACAGTGGCAATTACGTCTTAATCGTAGCGTTATATCCGCACCCCAACTTTCTCAACGGTTTTCACATGCCTCCTTCCCGTTCTTCCCCGCGTTTTACTGACAGCTTTGGTAAGTGACGAAAAATGACCAACGGTCATTTATATGCTTCGAAATTCATCGTCGTAGACCACCTAAGTGCTGAACCAATCAAATACGTATTCATTTTATTTTTTATTTTTTTCTTTCCTTTTCATTATTTGTAAAATTCCATTTCCTTCTAACTATACTTTTGAATAAATTTTATAATTTATTCCTATCCATGATTTCCTCGTTAATTACTATGACCCGTCTAAGTAAATACTAATTTGAATAGTGTTGCAACCGGTCTAAGTGCTTCTGGACACAACTTCTTCAATAACACCATAGAGGGTTGAGTGACGCGAGGTCCTACTACACACATATGTATATATATGTATATATGAGACGCGGTTAAACTCTTGTGACAACTGCTTGAAAAAAATTTCATTGTAAAATTAGAAAAATAACGATATAGGTGTTTTTTTTTCTTTTCGTCACCTATATGATGAGTTGCATAACGTGTTTCCTGATTTTATAGAAAAATCTGTGAAGAAGATCATCTCCTTTGACTTTGATAGAGCCTTGAAAAATGATTTTTTTTTTTTCTTTTTTTTTCTTCATATCTCTATCACATTCGTCATTTCCGTAACCCGCAGTGATAATTTCCAATAACGCGAGTCAATGGGTTCACGGTGATGAGTTAAAGTCAGTCCTAGAATTTTACCCCGTGTAAGTTAAGCTCGAAGGGTGTGGTTTACGAGCGTTTAACGAGTTGTTTATTGCCGTCATAACAGCACGGGCGAAACTCGACGAGCGTCGCGTCGCGTCGCGACGCCTAAGGCACGCCAGCCCATTGCACCGTTACCCCGATGAATACATATATATATATACTAGCACGTGGCTTTTCTTTGGCGACAGTTTTAGAGTTCTGTTGCATCTCGCCAGATCATTTCCTATTCTAAAGTGTCTATTTTCTTTATATTCTATTTTTTTTTCCCCTATCTATTCACCGGATATTCTTTACATATGCGTTAGTCTAATGCACTGGTATAATGTCATATAGTTTAAAAAATCACGGCTTGGTATATATATATAATAATTCGCTTTAAGATATCCTAAATTGGGGTCAATTAGTGACTCGTATAGTTAACGCTATCCGTCACTGCAACGCAACGTTCAACTATAAGGCAAGAAATTCAGACGTACTTTTTGGTCCGGCTATATAATACAGACAGCAGAAACTCTTCACAAACTACACCAAGGTACCATAAATGATTATGCATGGACTTAGTGGGTGGCCGAAACGGAGGCGAGTAAGCAAACAGACCCAGTCAAGTTTCGAGTATAAGACTTGGATGAGTCGGAGATATTTTTTTATTTATTTTTTTTCCTTTCTTTCTTTCTTTCTTTCTTCATCGTCCTCGTCATCATCATATATATTCTTTCCAAACTTCCTTCACGTATCTTTTCTCCTATACATACTTAAACCGAACGAAATCCTGTACCAAAAATGAAAGATTTAAAGTTTTGGTGAGTAATCCGATGTATTTGTTTGTTACGAATGGGGGCAAAAAAAAAACAGGAACAAACCATTTAAATAATATACATATAACTCCGCAACACTAAAACATCATCGAGAAAGTTATACAGGCAGAAATTACGCGGATATAACAATTCCAAGGATGGGATGCTGTAGGGACGAGGATTAAAGGGTCCCGCAATTTCCTGTCTGACTATTTCCTAGTTTCAGTTTAAATGGAAATAGTTAAAAGGAAAGTCGAGGCAATGATATCAGGGGAAAGTTTCAAGAGAGAGAGAGAGAGAAAGAGATAATAAATGAGGCTGTTTATTTTATTTTTTTTTTCTTTTATTGAAAAAAAATAAAAATCCTGGACCAAAGTTTTAGTTTATAGTTTTTCATTTAGTTGTAAAATTGGAAATCACTGGGATTTTTGTCGTATAGTCATTTAAAACGACATGTGTTTTTTTCTCAAGGGAATATAATATTATATAGCCTATGGTGTATATTCCCATATGTCTCTGTGAGAGATATATGCTAAACGTTTATAAATCCGGAGAACCAGCATCACCAAACATTTAAAATCACGATACGTGGTTTAAAAAATCGTTCGATATCGTATGATGTCTGTATTTTTTTTTTTTTTTTGTATTTTCAAATTACCCGGATGAGAATTTTCTCGGTAGAAAAAAAAAAAAAAAATCAAGAGCTCGATTCTGAATAAGAGCGAAGACTGTATATGGAACTAAACTGGAATGAACGATTATAGGAAATAGGAATAAAGAACAGAAAAAATAAAAAAAAGGAGGAAATAGAAATATGCAGACTTTACAGAAGCCGATTGAAAAATGCATTAGCAATTGCGATGAAGAGAAAGAGAGAAAGAGAGAGAGAGATTAAGAGAAGCACGCGAGGGTATTTGCTAGTCTATTGATTTTCTATTGCGATACTGTAAAAGGCGGTCTAAAGTAGTTCTGGCTGCGTGTCTTGCGACACATTTCTGTACAACTACTACCTTCGCGGGGAATAATGGGGTCCATAAATTATCGACGAACTAAATTTCCATCTTAAGATGGTGAAATTCCTACTACCTAGGTTTAATGTATCAGCAGCCTGCATCGCAGTTCAATCTTGCTGAAATAGTTTTATAAAAAAAAATTTAAGAAAAAAAAAAGAGAGAAACCATTTGAATTAAAATCACAATTTTCAATTAAACATCGAGATTATACAAATCTGTAAAAATAAGTTTAACAAATCTTCATAGATTCCCGTATAAAAAAAAATAAATAAAAAAAAACAATTTCATATAAGAAAGACAAATAGTGACGTTCTATGGTTTTTACATAAGTAGGTACTTTAGGGTGTAAATGTGTGTAAATTTAACCCCTTTGATTAAATATATCATTCACTGTTTCCGGTGAGTCAATTATACGCATATATATACATACATATATATAGGAAAAATCGATATAATAAGCAGTCGGTGTTTTCGATTTAAAGTTTAGTGCCACGCAGTTAGCAGTATAGGGTACGTATCGAAATTGCAATAATTGTGTCTTGATTTTTATTCTTTTCCAATTTTTTTTTTTCATACCGATGAAAACGTATCGATATATTATAATAACCTTTCGTATTATTCAGGGGGGTGGGGTAGGGGGTATAATAACGATGATAAAATCGTACCGCATTGTTCGCCCCTATATAATAATAATAATACGTATAATACATAAGCGTAAAAATTAGCTTCGTTTTTACTTATTTGACAATTATATTGTGATTATTATATATTATTATTTATTTTTCTTCATATTTTATCAAAGACTGGATATCATCGCTCGTCAGGTTTTAAATTTCACGTGCGATAATACTGTGTATAATATAAAGTATAATATGGTAAGAATAATTCAATCGAAGGTTTTCCCTCTTATTTATTTTTATTTATTTATTTATTTTTTTTATTCATTTTCCTTTCACGTCGTACACTTCATAAATCGTTCGACGATCAAATCCACCCTCTGTAAATAAGTAACCCAAAAAAAAAGTTTTTCTTTCGCATCGCGTACTTACGGCGATATTTCTTCAATCAGGTAATAATACGCGATCATACGTAAAGGTAAAGGTAAAGGTAAAAGTAAAAATCGATGCAGGTATATATGTAGTATAAATATTATATACATATGTATATGTACACGCGACACATTACATTGTGTGTCGAAAAAAATTCGATACGAAATTTTAAAAGAGGGGTCTTCTCCTTCTCCTCCTCCTCCTCCTCCTCCTCCTTTCATCAGTCTGATTTAATTTATTCATATAACACCGGAACCCATGCACATGCTCTCCGAGTCCAAACAAACGGCATTGTATTGAGTAATAGGTAAATATTTGACGTGTGCAAACTAACGAGTGATAGCCCACCCCCTTTTCGTTCTTTTTACTTTTTAAATCAATTTTTTATTCATTTTTGTATTACTTTTTTTTTGTTGAAGAACTACTAGACGATAATAATCGCATCAATTTTTTTTTTTTTTTTATAAATCTAGCGTGTAGACATAGACGCGTGTATCTTTTAGTTTGAATTGATTTTTTTATCGGAAACGGAAGCGGAACTTGTGTCATGTCGCTAAGAGAAACCTTCCGCGTCTTCTTCTTCTTCTTCTTCTTCTTCTTCTTCTTCTTCTTCTTCTTCTTCTCTTGGCACCTATCTACCTACCTACCTACCTACAACATTGATCGAACACTTCTTACCACGATGCCAGCAAACGAAACAAGCCCGCGGGCCGAACTAGAGGGGTGCCAAAAGATATTCGACGGTCTTCCAACAGGGGTTGGGGGAAAAAAAAAAGAAAACCCTCGTCGAAAATAAAGGGGGGCGCTAGCAGTTTTTCTTTAAGAAAATTGTTAGGGGGAATCTGTTCCCTCCACCTTTTTTCTACTTCTTTTTCCTCTTCTTCCTTTTCCTCTTTCCCTCTTTCTCCACCACCACTTCTTCTTCTTCTTCTTCTTCTTCTTCTTTACTTTCATTGTTGTTATGTTCTGAGATTCAAAGTTTTGTATAATACCACTCGCGTTTCAGCAACGATGACGTAGCCATAGAATTATATATATATATAATATATATTAAGTTATATACCGCTTATATATACACATATATATATATAATATCGTAGGCGTGTGTACCTATATAGAGATGGTAGTCAGGGTGCACCAGGGTTCGGCCCTTGGTAAGAGGGTGCGAAGGGTATGGGGTGGGGGGGTAGGCTGTCACTGGGTGATGGATGATTTTACCAGCTTGCGATCAATTCACCGAAAGCACGAAAGCACGAAGGGAAGAAGGAAGCCATAGCCAGTGTTTGAATCTAAGAGCACCATGGAGAAAATTTAGTAACCATTTATTATACTATATATAATATATATAATATATATAGAAATTTAGAAATCAAAAGACAAATCGACAAATCGTTATATTTTCGTAACAAGAGTTAAAAAAAAAAAAAAAAAAATAAACTATTTTGTATTGTACATTTTTTTTCAAAATCATTCGAAAATATTACCGACGTATTTTCTAAAGAATTTGAAAGAAAAGGAAAAAAAAAAAGAAGAAAATTTTCAAGGACCTCTCAAAAACCCAAATGAAAGAAAAAGGATCAGAAAAAAACGAATGAAAAATTCAGAAGTACCAACATATTATATTATAATTTGTTAATTTTCCATTTACTTTTTTTTTTGCATCTTTTTTTTCGGAGAAGCTGGTTTTTATATCCGTATTATAAGAGGTTTAGTCGTTTAGTTTGAAGTACGTTTTTGACATTTCGTTGCTAATAGTAGGTATAGTCGTTACGTCGCGGGTCTGTGGACCGCGTTGCAGATTTCTTCACTAATTAAACGAGTTTGTGGGTGGTGAAGTTTTGTTAATTTTGGCAATATTTTCACGGTTCAAACGGCTCTGAGAGGATACCTGTTCAAATTTCTTTAGCTTTCTTGCTTCCTCTCTCTCTCTCTCTCTCTCTCTCTTTCTTTCTCTCTTCACGTCAAGAGTGCGAATAATTTAAGCCAGTCAACGAATTTGCTTATATATATATACTATACGGTTGTTCCTCTCTACTTTAAGTCTCAAATATCCATTGCAGGTTTAAAAAAAAAATTTCCCTTACCGACCCTTCGAGAACCGAGGGCGAAATTTAACACCGCAAATTCGCTCGTTGCTACTGCTATACCGTTGCTACTGCTGCTGCTGCTGCTGCTACTGCTGGCATACAAAGAGAAAAAGCTCCGCTTCAGGCAGCCATGTATATATATGTATATATAGTACATACATGCCTACATTTATAGCTCTGCACATAGGCTATGTATATATATATATATATATGTATATGGTAAAAAAATAAAATAAAAAACTGCTTTCCAGATTTTCTCAGTTTTATTTTATACCCACTGTTCAATTCCATTCTATAATAGACGGTGTACTAATATACGCAACGAAAGTAGACGTATACGAGCCCCTTATTCACCGCCCTCTCTCTGCTGTACGTTAGAGCTTTTGGCTTTGAGTCTCCACCTAATTTGCATAGGATATTTGAATCAGCCTATATACCCACGATTCTCAAACTACGATATATTATAGTTCAAGGGTTCGGGGTTCGGGTTCAGGGTTCGCGGGAGTCGTTTATTAACGGTAATTACCAACTCTGCTTTAATTTAAATACTCATTTTCTCTATATCATCACTCAGTCTCAGATCTTTGACGAGGTGCAAACGAGAGAGTTGCAGAGACGAGGTAGAGGAGTAGGCAAAATATTTTCCTCTTCTTCTTTTTTTTTTTACCTCTTTTCATCAACTGAATAAGTAATTAGCGATCAAGGATAATGATTATAATAAAACGGTAAAAACATGTTAATGTGTGGGAAAATAAAAACAGATTTTTTTTGATACATCGCAAAACTCCTCTGCAACCCTCGGGGCTTGACTTGAAATATTATTTGGTAGCATGGCAGGAAATATACACGGTACTATACATACGTACGTATGTATATATATGTATGTATGTATGTATCTATGTACCTATTGATTTTCGATTAGCTTAATCTACTTCGAACTTTCGTCAGTTCAGGGACCTCTTGGACACGAATTCTATCCGCGAATTGAATATGAAATTATATTGAATTTTTGAAAAAACGTGATAATTTTTGTTCAATTATATTTCTTCATTATATTAATAGTAGATTAACACATAATCGTAACCGAATTGGTTTTCTATACAACGATGAATAAAACACGATTTGATATTATTTTACGCACGCGGATATTCGCGGATTAATTATCCTAATCCCATTTCTCATCAATTCTTTCAACGTTTGAAAAAAATTCTTCCGATCAATTTTTTTTCCATACACACAGTCGATGGTGAATTTTTTACTTCTTCTTTTTTCTTCTTAAAATGAAGAAGTCAAATTGTGATTGAACTTCGGGTGTGAAAAAAAAAAAAAAAATTTCTAATGATTTTGATACAGGGATGAAAAATAAAATTAATTAAAAAATTACGAGTACTTACCTAAGAAGTAGAAATTCGTGTGATATATAATGATCGCAGTTTAGTTTAAATTCAACTTGTCACTTATTCTTCGTTATTTTTCTCTTTTTTTTCTCTTTTCTTTTTCTTTTCGTATCTTCACACACTTTTGATTAATCACTTTGATTAAAGTCACAGAATATACTGTAAGTATATATTATAAACGTTGTAAAGTCCATCACCGACGATAACGAAATATGGGTTAACCTTGAAAGAGCCGGTTGCAACAATACGGGAAAGTGTTTTGGGAGGCATGCATCGCGACGTCCACGACGCCCGGCGTCGGTCGTTGAAAATATAGAAATCGATAAACCCTGCACATGCGTGTTCAGCCCGAGGGAGAGATCAGAAGGGTTCCAGACATTGCTTCGAAAGTCTGAAGGTCTCAAAGTAACAGGACAATTTTTTTAAACTAGGAATTTAGTCATTTTGGATTGCAAATTTTATTATTTAAATTTAAATTCAAATTTAAGAAGCTTTAGCTAAGACAATAATTGAGAAAAAAAAAATATATTTCCTTTTGAAATCTAATGAAAAAAAACGATTCCTCAATTTTCTTTCTTTCTTTCTTATTCTTCTTCTTCTTTACAACTATAGATAAATTTTTCACAGTCGTTGACTTCAGCTTGAAATTAACTATAATAAATTTCGACCGCGAATCTATGGGTATAATTTTTTCCGCAGGATTTCTTATTATTTTTTGGTTTGCGAGAAATATTTTGCCGTTATCGTTTCTTCCGTTCGAAGACAAGATTCGCTATTTCGGGATCTGTTTCAGATTTTTTTTGATTCGATTCAATAACGTATTCAGGTATTTTATGAACGTTATTTTTTTTTCTTTCTTTCTTTCTGGTCTTTTTTTTATTTTATTTTCTACCATTTACTCATGGAGGCTTACGATGGATACTTGAAGGATAACAAAAAGTAATCCAAAAGGCGTTCTAGAACGAGTGATGTAATTTTACGGCTGTTTCGCAATTCATGGGGCTCTACTGCGGTGGGCAAGAAACTAACGGGGGTGGATTTCCTGGCGCAGTTCAGCTAGGGGTGGTTGGCCCCCTCCTGCCCCCTGCTCCCTCTCCCCCCTCTGCCCCCATGGTGTCATGGCAACACCCGTGGACACCGAAACGCTACGGTGCAGCATTCCTGATATCTATTCCCACCCACGTTCGCTTATACCTACCTCAAAAGTAGGTAAAAAAAATTTCGCTTGCTACAAAACTGCCCCATTAAATTCACCATAGAAATAGAAGAGAATCAATTTTTTTTTCTTTCTTTCTGATTCCCATAAAGAAAAAAAGAAAAAGTAAAAAAATGACTTTCGTTAATCATTTCGCCAATCTCTATACGATTTCAGTTCTCGTTTTACACTAATTGCAAAAGAAGAATAAAAAATAAGAAGAAGAAGTCAATAGATCGCGAATCTCTCTTCTCTGACATACGAAGAAATTCTGCAACGTTAGCATTTTTCCCTTAAGAAAATGGGGTTAATGGCTCCGAGCTTAGGGTACTTTAGATTCAGTATCTACGTCCTCATCCAACTTATACATCCTAACAGTAAAGTTGGCAAAATTTCTTGGCAATACTGTTAAGTGTACTAAATTTTTTTTTTTTTGTGGAACCATTTGTGGTATTCGAATAGCATTACAAAATTTAAACTCTATGTGTACTTTGGAACGTCTATTAAACAGTCAGTCTGTTACTATATCATTCCTAAACTTTGTATAACTGCACTTATGGCATACCTAATCTTTGCCAAACATAAATGTAGTCTGCGGAGTACATTGCGCTATGGTGGTGCACCGTGATAGCGATACCTACGTAAGTTCAGAGGCGAGGCATTCATCAGGGAAATTTATCACCCCCCGTAAAATTTCATTTCTAGTAGTTGAAGATCGGTATCTTATAGAAATGAAATGTAAAAAGGAAAAGGAAAAGGAAAAAAAAAAAGAATAAAAAAAATGGGAAAAAGCCGGAGATTTTTTTTTTCGATTTTATGTGAAATGAATTCAAACAGAAAACGAACGAATGGATAAAAAATCGTTTTTCCATTATTATTATATTATAACTATGTAATTACATTAACGATCTGCACTTTGTCCGTTAAAGTTTGCAGAAGAAAACCAAGCCCGTATAGTGATAACAAACTGTTTTTTTTTTTTTTTTTTTTTTGGTGATTAGTCAATCCGGTTAAAGCTCGTATTATTGTTACGGTAACCATAAAGCTATCAAGGGCTCCCGGTGTTGGGATCGTATACCAGTCAGTACTATACCCTCGTGGCAACTTTGCCTTCGTGAGCTACTACCCAATGTGTCATTTCGGACACGATGTATACGCACTACATATCTACGTATAAACTAGACGCATGCAGACTAGAGCAACTACGGAAACCGGCTGTCGACTCTATCCTCATCGCCTATACAACCCGTTATAAACGAGTTACTTTACCTTGTTTCCCGACGAACCCTCCTGGTTATCGTCGTTTCATTTCGAACATCAACACCGTTTTACTTTTTCAATAAATACATTCATTTTCTCCCTCTCTCTCTGTTTTTTTTTTCTTTTTTACATTTTTCGCGGATTTTTTTTTTTTTCTCTCCTTTCTATTTTGCAGTAGTGGTAATAAATAAATTTGCTAAATTAAGAACAATAAATGGTTTAGTTTTTTTACGAAAAAATTGAAAAAAAAAAAATACACATTCTGAACTGTACGAAGAATTTATTGTGCGAAGTTGAGATGGCGTGTTTTTATACGGGTTTTAGATTACTTCCGATACTCGGTTAGTTAATTCGTAAGGGTTGTAAAAGCGTCATTCAGCAATAAAGTTTAGTGTAAAATGTGACAAAAATTTTGACACGTTTGGTAAAGCGTTAGCTGTAAATAAAGTTAACAACTATATATAGGCCAGTAGTATTCCGGCTAGTATATATATAGTATATATAGGATAAAGGTATACCATAGTATCGAAGAACGGTGTATATAAGGGGTAGTACCAAGTATAAAGGCGATTATATAGAAGCTTGGCTAAATTTAATCGGCCAATAAAAGTAAACCACCCCTAATTGATATTTAGGAGCAATTCTAGACGACGACGGGCGTACGGTAAACCCCATTTACCGAGCTCTAATCTCTTTCGAGAAGGTCGCGACGGAATTAAACCGGAAAAAAAAAAAAATTAAACGGCTGTTAAACATTTCTTAATTATGATAACGTAACCCCGTGGCGTTAACACCATAATATATAGTTATGCTTTTATTTCTACGGTTTAAAATGTTTCATTGACTTTTTTACTGCATTCGCGTAAATTTAGTAAAAAACGAAAAATCACGATATACCCACTTTTTTTTTTTTTACTTAAGCGCGGAGTGAGGCGAAATAATTTATCGAACAATTGGTGAAAAAATTATGTAAAAGAAAAGAAGTCTATGTATTATTAAGACGAGAATGGGGTTTTTGAAGCGAAACGATAATCGACGCGATCTTAAGGTTTTTCATGAATTAAGGCAAGGGAGTATAGATTGTAAGGAAAAGTTTTCATCTTTTTCTTTTTTTTTTTTGAATATATATATACGCAGGAATGAAGCAATGAAGCACAGTAGGTAGGTATAAGGCATGAGTATAGGTATATAGCTATAGATTGCCAATTAAGAATCGATTTTAATTGGCATCGTGCCTACACCAGTAGAGTTAACTCACATTTTGATTGGTTTTAAATAATTATTAACTGCAGTGAATTTGATCAAACAAATTAGTATACCTAACCGGTGAATTTTTATTATCGCTAATTTACAGACAATGGGGGAGAAAACTCCTCTATATAGAGTACCTTCGTTAATGTTTCAACTTACTATTTATAATTCATTAGCGATATGCACGTATATGCCTATATAGTTAAACCAAACCCCATCATTTCTCTCCTGCTTCTACTCAAACTCAACGATTACACCTGTACTACAATTTTTTTTCTTTATTTTTATTTTTTATTTCTTCAATTGATTGCAATTTGCATTTCAGATTCATTAACTATTTTCCTGTTTTATTTCCGTTATTGTATAAATTTGGTAATTAGAATTTAGTCAATTATTTCACAATTGAATCGTTTGATTTTCAAAGATAAAATAATTCTACATTACAATTTTAGTTATTTTTCATTTAGATTCAATTTTTTCGTATTTGGACTAATTAATATTGTTTTCCCGTAAATCGTGGAAATTTCATGGGATTATTCAGCAATTTCCTGAATCACGGAGGTCTCAAAATGTGGAAAAATTATTTAGCCGTTATAAGTAAATGAGAGAGAAGGAGAGAGAGATGATATGCAAGGTATAAAAAAACGCATAAAATCCCTTTTTTCAATTCAATTTTGATAATTGTGTATATAAAACATGGCTGTAAGGTTGGATTGATTAGTTATGTATAGATACTCGAGGCCGGTTTCCCACTGTTTTATAAAAGAAGGAAAATAAGAAGAAGAAAAAGAAAAAGAGAGAAAAAAAATGTATAATATATCTCCATACGCGCGGATGCGAATCTGCGTGGAATTTGTTATACACTCTATATACACGCAAACCGCATATATGTCTGTCTAGCTATTATTTCGCAACGCACTCGCGTTTTCGTTGTATCCTATATGCGTGTACAGAGATACTATACCTATATATATATACTTAGATGTATACGTATATATATATCTATTACTACTCTCAGTGTTATTTTGTGCGTATATGGGAAAAGGTACAGCTATGTGGGGGTGTATAAAAGTACGGGATTCATTATACAACGCCACTGTGTAATTAGGCAGTACCATCCCCCCTCTTCCCTTTACCTTCAAAAAATATGTTTCCTCTTTTTCTTTTAGCCCCTTAAAACCACTTTTACAATAGTCTATTACAGTTTCATTTCGTTGGTACATATCGTAATAAAATTAGATCGCAATCGTGAGATTAATTAGCAAATCATTCGAATTCCTTGAATTCAATTTATTTTCTTTTTCTTATTTATTTCATTTTTATTTTTTTTGCCGTGTAATTTTAATTTTCAAAATAATTTTCGATCTTCTATATTGGTTTATTGAATAATATAATTCTGAACCAAGAAGAAGAAGAAGAAGATGAAGAGAGAGAGAGAGAGAAAGAAAAATGAAAGAAATGACCACGTGTACCTAACTACCTTGTAGAATGATGCGATGTTTCGATTTAAAGAAAAAGAAGAAAATAAAACTTCGTTGACTTTACACGGTATATATATATGAACACTCGACCGACTACCGACTACTACCAACTGGTATTACCACCCTTGGACGAGGGTGGAGTACCGTTGTAAAAACTGATTAAACAGAAACTCAATACGTACTTGCTTAGGTAAAGGTAGGTAGGTAGGTACACATAGACACCGGGTGATACAAACTTGAAAATTTCACGCCGTCTAACGTATACGGAATACTATATCGCATTTCAAATTTCTCAAATTGTTAAATGAGCGTTTTTGAAAGATTTTGCTTTCATATATTTCGATGTTCGAATTATTTTTTTTATTATTATTTCTTTCTTCATTCCATACTCTCACCTATACGATTTCAAACAAAGGTTTATATACGTATCTAGATATATTATATGTATAGTTTAGCGAAAAATTTCGCGGGGGAAAGAAAAACAACAAAAAAAAAAAAAAACGCGGCTTTTGTTGCAAATAACTGAAACGTATATCGTGAATTTCCATGTACATATTATATAATACGCGCATTCACCTATCTACACAGATTTTTGTATTAATATCGTGGTGCCAAATCCAATATACGGTAGCAAAATTAAATCCCTTTTTCTTTATAGATTAATTTTTTTTGGTTTTTTTCTTTATTTTTGTTTTCTCTTCTGACAAAACGATGATTAAAATGTTTAAGAATACTCGTTTCGTTTTATGCATTTTTAGCTCTTTTGACAATATTATTATTATTATTATTATCATATCGCTCGAGGCGATATCTGCACATTTATCTACCCATCGCGATTCTAGAGAAATTTGTCAATCTCTCCAGTTGAAAAAAAAAAAAAAAAAAAACTGTGTATAAAATTCAAAGAGTTAATTTATGATGATGTATATGATAATATGATAATATTATGATAAAATTGGGATAAAAATAGAGAACGGATATATATATATATAGTAGGTACATAATATGAGAAGAAGAAAAAAAAAAAAATGATGAAATGAAAGAAATAAAGAAGTAGACAAAAGCTATAGGGAGAAATGTCATTCACTTTATATATATATATATATATATCCTCAGCTTTTAAGTTCTCTTGCAGTCTGTACTTTCAGTTGGTCTGCTACTGGTACTGCAAGTACTGCTGCTGCTATCGCTACTGCTACTGCTACTGCTGCAGGTAGGCAGGTAGGTTTGTGTATAACGTGTTTGCTCCAGCATGATACTCTCCGCAGCGTTTCAGGAGCTTTACGTAGGCTACGTAGGCTACGTAGGGTACATAGGTGTATAGATATATATATATATATATATATATATATACATATATATACATTTACGCGAGGGAATGGTATAAACGCGTATTCGTATATATGGCAATAAGCAAAATAGTGAATACGAGAGAAAGCGGGGCATATGCGACTCTTTTTAGTAATTAAAAATTACGCTACTGCTGCAGTTCACAGTCGTTCCTTCCTTCCTTCCTTCCTTGATATGGTTCGTTGGTGGGGTAGAGCCGCGCTGTCAAAGCGAAGCGCCACTACCTACTACCTAGGCTTCGTTAATAAATTAATTTCTTTACTAAATTCACCAACGAACCTCTGAGCCTGAACCTGAGCCTGAGCCTGAGCTACGGTGCAAAGATCCAGTCATATACCTATACGGTTTATACTGAAGATTTTTTTTACTCTATTTTTTCATACCTTAGCTGTTTATAAACATCCGATTTAAAAAACTATGAAACTCCCACCCACTACGCCACAGGGGTCCTTCGTCTCCTTCGTATGACGAAGACGAAGTCTAAGAAAATCTACGAAAAGTAAAGGAACACATTTTCCTTTCTTTTTTTTGTTTCTTAACTTTTCGTTTTTTGAACCTTATTAAGATTTTATTTTCGACTTGGAAGTTTTTTCTCACCCCTAGTTACGAAAATTGATTATAAAAAATAAATACAGGTTTTTATGTCTTTACGTATAGCTCTTTTGATATAGAGGAGAAAAAGAACCGAGCTGTGAGCTGAGCCGAGGTAAAGGTAAAAGTAAAGGTAAAGGCAAACTGGAAAAGAAAATGTACTCATTACATATCGCGGTACCTCGTTAACGATCAAAGTTATCATTTCATGCATTCGTATACGTACGAATGTTCAATATTGTATACAACTCTTTTTAAAAACGCTAATTATAACTGCAATACTGTAATTCATTCATTTTTTTTACCTAAGTTTACTCATAATTTTTGCATTTAAGCAATTCAGAAATTTATATATCCTAGAAATCGTTCGCTGAAAAATTTTAATCATCTACATTTTTCGGTACCTATCTTTTTTTTTTTTGTTTATTATTTATTAAACTTTGAATACGCGTGTCGAAAAATAATGACAATAAATTTTGAATCTGTGAAATCGCCTCGATTGATGATTTCGCAAAATAATTTTTACCGAAAATCGTTGCGAAAATTTCGACGCCAATTATTGCTATTCTTTAAATACTATGTAGTTTTGATTGTCTCTCCGATTCTGTATCTTAATCGAAAAATTCGAAATTCTTCTTCTTTTTTTTTTTTTATTCATAAATCTTAAATAATGAATAAATTTATGATAAATTTTATTTCCGAAAGAATCCTCGACGATACAAAATTCGCAAATCGCCATAGCTTTTGGTTACCATAAGATATCTTAGACAACTAGTTAGGAATGGAATAATAATAATTAGAACACAATTTCGAAGACATTAGGAAAGGAGAAAAAGAAGTCCGGTGCAATATGATGATTCTTGAGGATATATCATCTTAGAGCCTAACCGCTATTTCACACAGAGGTTTGAAGAGTATAGAAGGTATATAAGGGTAGGTGAGGAGGGTTTCATTTCCCGAATGGGAAATGTGACTCGGATAAAAGTTCTCGTGCGGCATCCCCTCTCGTAATCTTACTATTCTCAGGGTAAGTCGTACAGTGAAGAAGAACTCCTCGTATATATATATATATATATAAGGAGGAAGAAGGTAGGTAGGTAGATTCTGGTATGAAGGTGGCTTGAATCATCCAGCACAAAAGCAATATTCATCCCGAGAGTAATTCTTCATCCACCCCCACCCGCCCCATCCTGCAGTATCTCGTCATCCTCTACACTCTTCGGCTCTGTTGCCCCCATAATTTCTCCGACCATGGTACACGTGTACATCTCTCTAATACACTGCTATTAAACACATAAATGGATATGTATGAAAGCTTTGTATATACATATAAATATCTTAGGGTGGTCCTTAATTTGATCATTTTTGAATTTTAATGCCTCCATGGTCAAATCCAAATACATGAAAAAAAAAATTGGAAATTTTGAAAGCTTTATAGGACAGTACTTAGAATTCATATAAGAACCTGGGGTTTCGACTAAATTTTCTTCTATGTATATTAGGGTGCTTTTTTTGGAAAGACTATTTTTTTTTTCAACTCCCCAATAAAAATCTTGCAGTAGACGTCGAAAAAAGAGTCTTGTCCAATTTTTAGCTCTTAATTCCAATTCTAAGTACTCGCACTCTTCTTTTTAAGTTTTCCCATGCTAAAAGCATGTAAACATAACGATTTTTTCTTTCGCCGCACACAACTTAGCCGCATTTCGATGGATTGTTCTCATCCAAGACTCATTTTACAGAGAATTTAGTGTTCTTCAAAAGTGCTTCGGGTAGTTTGGCTGTGGTTTCAACCGCTACACCTGTGTGAGCCTTCAAAGTCGATTTCATGCATAATTCTTCTTACTCACTGTGGGCGAATAAACAGTTGGACTTGGAGAAAAAAACTTTCTGACAATTTTGTAGGAAATTTATTTCTCTAAAAAAAAGTCCTATGAATAAAGTCTCTCAAACCAGTATTTCAAAAGATATAAGGACTTTGATTTTTTGAAATATAAAATTCTAACAAAACGTCAAGTTCAATATTTTCAAATCAATCAAACTATCATGGGCACTTTTGAAGAACATTAAATTCTCTGTCAAATGAGTCTTGGATGAGAACAATCCATTGAAATACGGCTGAGTTGTGAGCGGCTAAAGAAAAATTCGTAATGTTTACATGCTTTTAGCATGGGAAAACTTAAAAAGAAGCGAGTGCGAGTACTTAGAATTGGAATTAAGAGCTAAAAATTGGACAGCTTTCCTTTTTCGACGTCTACTACAAGATTTTCAATGGGGAGTTGAAGAAAAAAAAAAAATACCCTAATATATATATTTCAAGACGTATTTCCGGGTCTATGGAAATATCGAAATTCGAATATGACCTAATACATCCAAAATTATATTGAATCTAATGATAAATCGAAAAACCACAAAGCAAGTGAGAGAAGAATTCTATATATGTATATATAAATGTACCCTAGGTACTGTAACAACCGCATGACCACGCCTCAATAATTACTCTATAATAGAGGCAATTATTCGCCAATCACATTCCGCCCCTGTCATTGGTTGACAATTTCAAATTCGAACAGGGGATTGCAGTTATTAAAGGTTATACCGAGAGCTAACTAACTCGAGGTACTTCATACGTATACATACATATATGTAGAGTTAGTGTATAGGTAATGGGATTTCGCTCTGGGTGTTTCATTAGGTGACCAAATCAAACCCATTAACACATATATGTTCGGTTTCGCATCCCTCATCCCTCTCACTATACGGATGGACTTTCTACTACCCTATGTCACACATCCATTGAAGAGAAACAATGAACTGATTGTTCCATATATTGACCGGTACAGATCACCTTCTATTCTATGTCGAGGGTGTCTGGTCTCGACATATCCGGTATATCAATTACCTGATCCTTTGTTTGACGATTTTTTTCCCCATATCGTTTGCAATTATTCTTCTTGAAAGAATAAAGAATGAAACGAAAAATTTGCAATTTTTTCCTTTTTTATTTTGCAAATCTGAAACTCGTCACAGTTACGCAAAGCTTGATATATTATGTATGATGGGGGTTGAAAGATCTGAATTTATTGCCATTTATATTTTGCTGTATTAAAAAATAAATGATTGATTATTAATGATTTTTCATTTTTTTCGTAACTCAATGCGGAAACCTACGGCCCTCTACCCCCACTTCATGCCCTAGAGCCAATAAAAAAAAATAATCTCGTATGTGTAAGGGAGACGAAATTACGATGCAGTAATAATCACTGCATCTAATACAGTGGCGAGAGACAATCATGGACCACTAAACACACATCAACATTCAAGAGAGGGTGTTCGGTCCAATCTGGATATCGCCCCGGGGAACTCAGAGGCGTCAGGCGCGAACCATTTCAATGGTTCACCGCGTACACCTAGGGGCACTGGTCTACTATTGTCCACCCTCTGAAATGCCTCATATACTATATATGGTTATAATGTTATGTATGTGTCGAAGCCTCGAACAACGTTGATTATATTTCAGTGAATTATTTGGGTTCTAGAGAATCTAGAATCCCATAAATGCAGAAATGCATTTTCTATATATATATATAGGGTGTCCCAGAATTCGCGACGAGGAATTAACAGAGTAAATCTTTATCAAAAACGGGATCGAAATTTCCTTAGCCGTTTTTTCCGGAAAGGCTTAGATTTCTCGTTATAATTATTTCAAATCCAGCCAATGACGCGCGGCTTATAAACGGACGTTCGTCGATGTGATTACCGCTCGGTTGTATGCGCGTCTCCCAGCCTATTGTCGCCGCGAAACAAAGTGCACACAAGCAAGCGACGAGCACACCGACAAGCGCCCGTTCATACATCGCACCTCATTGACTGAAATTGAAATAATTATAGCGAGAAATCTAAGCATTTCCGGAAAAAACGGCTAAGGAAATTTCGATCCCGTTTTTGATCAAGATTTACCCTGTGAATTCCTTGTCACGAATTCGGGGACACCCTGTATATATATGGAATTTAGGTACAGTTTCAAAAGTTCGAAAAGATGCAGTAGCTTGTGTCTTTTATATCGATGACGAAGATTACTTTTGATTCTATAATCATTCTGGTCTATAAAACGATATTTTCAAATTCGTGATGAATAATTTTCGGTTGAATTTACAGAATTAGTGATCGAGAGTATGTGACAAAATTTTGTCCGTTAGATTTTCGTGGCATCAAAGAGAGCTGTAAATACGAGTGACAAGTTGATCCTTGCCAACTTTTATGCAATGAATATGAATGAGCGAAATAAAGAATCGAGTCAGCAGCTCAGCCTGCAGGAGGTGGCTAAATTATCGTCGAGAAATTTGATGCCCTTTATATATATATACATATATATATCCCGCAGGACTTCTTTATACAGAGGGTTGCAGTATATGAAAACGGTATGGGAATGTCCCGGGGATCGGAAGTGACGTCATATAAATATTATACTTTATATATTACGAGGGACAGGAAATGAAATTGACTTATATGCCTATATGTATGAAATTTTTCTCTCTCTCTCTTCTTTCTCTCTCCTCGTCGTATTTAATCGATACAATAATCGAAAATCTTCTCCCTTTTTTTTTTTTTTCAGCCCCATAAGTAAACGGGGACGTTCATCCAGCGTTCGTTGAAATTTAAAATCTTTTTTTTCAACTAAGGCATCGGTGTATTGTAATGAAATGTTCAAAATGCAGTGTGTGCATTTGCATTTACATATAAATGTAAATGTAAAATACGATTTTGAAAACTGATTCAAAAACTCTCTTTGATAATCGTTTCTTTCTATATATGAGTGAAATCACAAATTCCCGGTGTGGTTTTGTACCTCAAAATTTTCGATCATTTTTTTTTTTTTTTTGTCATTAATGGGTCATTTCCGTGGAAATGAGTCGGAAGCCACCCCAATATAATTTTTATCGGTGCATCTCATGCTATTTTTGATATTACGCGTTTTTAACGGTTTTTTGAGAACACCAGAGTAAGTTGATGGTTTAACTGAAAAATTTCAACACATTTTTCGATGTAAATTTTCCGCTCTTTTCATTGCAAATATTTTCATGCGCCGCAGACAACCGGAAGTTTAAAATACGTACCGTTGAACCGTCTTCCGCAAGTCCAAATTCGATTTTTTTTTATCGCCATTCGACAATTTAAAATATTCTTTTTGACATGTCAAATTTATGGTTGGTGACTGACTGAATGTGTATCGTGTCAATGTAGTTATGAAAGAAATACATACATTGCGTATGTAGTACATAAGATCGCATGTATGTATACATATTATGTATTAAGCGCTAAAATAATCGCGTATGCTAAAGAAAAATATGAAATAAAATTGCGCTGGTGTAGCAGTAGGTACGTACGTACCTTTACCTACCCTTTGACGGTATGAAGTAAGAGAAAAGTCTGCCTGCATGCCAAAGAACCTAGAGCATACATTATGAATTTCCGTATCCATTGTACGTACCTAGGTACCTACACATACGTATTATATGTGTACAAACTTTCCATTGCTACTAGTGATGCTGGTGCTATACGAGTCGTTTGAAGTCCGTTTTTACTTACTCAAAGAAAGAGAAAGAAAGAAAGAAAGAAAGAAAGAAAGAGAGAGAGCTAGCTAACAAGTGTCCGCGAACTTTGCAAGCTCTAGATGTATTATGCCTTGTAGCGACCCGTAAATGCAGATATTCTTAAGACATCATAGGTGGAGGCTGTACGACAGGAAATGATTACGAACAGTCAAAGGTCTCGATTTTTTTACCGTTTTTTAATCACGAAGAATTTCTTTTCCAATTTTAATTTCGAACTGTTTTATATTAGGGTGTTAAATGAAAGGGATGTTTTCAAATTTCATTCCTTTCTTCAAATTAGATCCCTTATTCTTATCTATTTTCTTATCGTTTTTTTTTTTTTTTAGACAGATTTCTATAAGGCTCGCCACTCTATTTCATCGATGATTGTTTCTAAATAATAATAATAATAAATTTAAAAAAAAAAACTAGAAATATTGAAACAGTCGGGGAGATTTTATAACGCCTAAGAATATATTCCGTGAGTATAAAAGTATAATAACGAATATCACGAATATTATCGGCGCTATATATATATATATATAATCTACGATGAAAATGGGGTAAGATTCAACCTGGCAACCGTGATTTGAGTGACAGTTTTTAAGATAAGAATAATATTTCTGTATTCTCATTCCATTTAGCCAGTAGCTCTCAATTTTTGTTCATCGAATATAAATATACACCCCCATGAGGTGTGAAACTATATAAAATCTTAAATCTTATCTGAAAATGCGCGTTTTTTATTTTAGTTTCTTAGATCGATTATCATTCATTTTAATACTAAGACTGTGTTTATCGATTTACCGATTTAATGATTTAATTTCTATTTATTTTCATCGATATATAATCGAGTTCTTCTCAGCTAAATATAATCTTTGCAAAGCCGGTTTCGAAAGTTTGATTTCCGAGACATGTGCTGCATCGTGCGTAAATTACATTATTCACAACGAGTAGAAAAAAGGACTAGTTAGCGCATGCGTACATCGCAAATAACGAAATTTTACGCACTAGTACCTTTTTCGCGCATGCGCATTTCGAAATAACAAAATTTTACGCCCTGTAAAGTCATGGCGGCGGGCATTAGCGATGTGAGGTTTATGTTGATTGATCAATCTGTATATAAAATCAAACTTTATTCGCATGCAGAGAGACAAAAAACAAAAAATATATATCGCGTACGATACAAGCGCGTATAGAATTATTTTTTTCTTCCTTTTCACCCCGTTTACGTTATCGAATTTCACATTTATCTATATATATAGGGCATTCGATAATAAGTTCTATAAAATTCAAAAAAAATAAAAAAATAAATGATATATATTTTTTAATCCCCGATTAAAACCGTGTGAGGATCTTCACATAATTCTAACAGCTGCGTATTTGACTTAGATTACTAGTAACATGTGTAAGACACGCGGTATCTAAGCGAGTAAACATGTCAGTATATGGGCGATGCCTGACACCTTGTCAAACTGATAGGTTATACCTATATAGGTATTAGGTGAAAGCTGAGTTAAACCGATGTCTGATTTTCATTAATATTTTTTTTATTTTTTCTCTCTCTCTCTACAAAGTGTATTCCTCTATTCCCATATATATATATCAAATAAATAAATAAATTGAGGCCATTCATTGGATGAGAAAAAAAATATCCATACATAAGCCATATACATATACCTATATGAATGTTACCTATAAAATAAGACGTATATATAATATTCTGAAAAATTGTTACCGCGTATATGAAATAGTCAATTACGATACTAGTGCGGAAAGTTAATGATTCCCAATGAGTGTATCATATACTAGTTTTTTCTTTCTCTGTAACACTGTAACATTCCCGCATGGATAAATGATGCGGGAATATTGATTCCCGCACACTTTGTAAAATCATCAGGAATCTGTTATTTTACGTATAATTTTCGGTATGCAAAGTATAAGAAATTTTCATCCACTGTTACAAAAACGGAGGGAATAAAAAAAGAAAGAAAGAAAGAGAATTATGTCATATAGTATATATTACGGTAGAAAAAGGTGTCTGCGTAAATTACTCGTTTCGCTTATATACTCAACAATGAGCGCATTATTGTCGCGGTAGTAGGTATAGCATTGCAGCAGGTGGTATAAGAATAAAGGAAAAATATAAGTAGGAGTAACTCTAAGGGTGGGTGTATCGCACTTTGGTGTGTATGTATATTGCGTTAGGGCGAGAAGTGACGTAATATCTTAATGCATCAATTTGTAACACGTTTATGTAATTCACTATAGATGCGACGTGGCACTCAAAAGTCCGTTAAGTGATCACTCGGTGATAATTATTGTCATATAGTATAGCGGAGATAAACCCATAACCGCGTAACTTATGGGATAATCTCTATGTCGCTACGGTTTTACCAATATGAAAATTTCATACATATACCATGACAATTTGAGGATGCGGAACGCCACGGATACCAACCCAAAACTCGTTAGCAGCAGTTTGGTAACTTACTAGATTTTCCTAGTAAGAATTACTGAAAATCTAGTGATTTTACTAGAAACATCTAGTGAATTACTAAACTGCTGCCCACGAGTTTTGGATTGGTATCCGTGGCGTTCCGCATCTTCAAATTGTCACGGTATATACGTTTATAGATCGTTTTTAAAATCGCGGGGGTATAAAAAGCCAGGGATAAAAAAAATATATTACTCTGGTCTTCAGAAATTCGGCAACACGCTATAGTTCAAAGTCTGCGGTTTAAACAAAGATTTGAGTTCTAGAAAAAATTAACGCCAAATAGTTTTAAAAAAAATATACAATTCCAAAGAAGTCCTACTCAACTAGTTCCAAGTCGCGACCAAATGCATAAATACTTTTTCTAACGAGGTTTATTGCTCGTTTAAGTTTACAGAAAAAAAGGGGTACATTGTGACCGCGTGTAAGACTCCGTTGACGTTTATGTTTTTACATTTTAGTTCAGTTTCATTTTTCCGCACCTTTACATATTTATATATATTTTTATATATGTATATATATGCAACATAAATACAGTGTAGACGTATATACATATATATGTATATATATACACACAAGGTAGATGTAGGTACGTTTCAATGGTACAGAGGGCCTCGCCTCTCATTTACTCGGCATTATTTTTTCGTGCGAATGAAAACGAATAGAGGAAAAAACTGCACCCAAACCCGTTGGTCTCGGCAGCTAAAGCAAAGGACCTTTTCATCCATTGAAAATTATACCTAGATGTATATACCTACCTATATGTATATATAGTATATACATGTGTTTACCTACTGCAGTTTCTACATGTAGAGTTATACGCTACGGTATACAGATTTGTTTCCTTTTTTTTTTTTTTTTTTATATTTTTTCCTCCTTCTTCTTCCCTCGTTTTTCACTATATGCTATTCTATTAACAATACTGTAATTGTTACTAATTGCACCTCGCTACTAAAAAACAACCCTGTTGATTATTATACACATAAAGAAATTCTCGCTTGTATAAGGTACCCCGCACCACCACCATCACCATCACCATCATCCCCTAGCTCCAGGTACTCAAAACAACAATAACTTTATACCAGATAATATAATTAATTGGATTAATGATAGTAAAAAATTAAATAAATAAATAAAACAAATTCTTTATAAACTTTCAATAATACTTTTGCATCTATGTGTGTTAGGGTGGTTTAGTCATTCAGGACTCGAACGAATTTTATCGACAGGCTACAAATAATTCAAAAAAACCATTTCACAAATTTTTTTTCAGATTTTTTCTCTATACTCTAACTACTTATGACAAGAGGGTGGATTTCCCTATTCAAAATACACGAGGTTAATAATTTTGAGAAAAGAAAATCTGCAACGTCGAGATTTTAGCGTATATTTAAGGGTAAACACCCTAATGTATATAACTATAACTATAATTACCTAATATAAAATCATTTTTGATAATAATTTGATATTTTTTATTTTTGAATTATTAGAAAAATGTTATTAGACTTCGAAAAGCTCAATTTTATTCGAGGGTTGATGGTGGTCTGGGTTCTGGGTTCTGGATCTGCAGAGGCCTCGACGTTAAAATGTGGCGCTTCAATCTCGAAGCAGTTTTCGCTTCGTTTAACTTCACGGCACTCCTGCGTCGCCCTGGCTTGCTTTTGGCGAGAGATACTCTATCTCGTTCCTGAAGTTTTTCCACCCTCGTTACAGGATTTTACCTAGCAAGCCTCAGGCAGGATGAGAAGCCGTTGCCAAAGCGATGATCGGTTCAAATTTTTGTATCACAATATTTACAACCCTTAGTAAAATTCTGTTTATTAATTTTTTTTTTTTTTTCGTTTATTTTCGTATGAAATCGTTTTTTTCCCAAAATTCTCTATATGCCCCCACTTACACCTGAAAGAATCCCACTGAGAAAAGAGTCGTCGAACAAACGGTACGAATTCGAGTTCCTGTCAGAACCAGCATCCCCGTTTTCTCACCCTAACACCCGCCCGAGGTTCTTACAAAGAATTGGTGAAATTCGCGTTATGTTCCACGATGTGTCCGACGCAGGCGAAAATCCATTAACGATATTTCCGCAGAACGCCTGACCACACAAATAATAAGAAACTCCAATACCATTTTCAAGGACCATATGATGCAGTGGACCGTATAGGTGCTACCATTGACGATATTACACCACCCTTCACCTACTATACGTCACATCAATCTAACTTGACAAAAATTATTGACCCTTTTTATATCATTCTGCGAAATTAACAGATTCTTACAATCATTAAGATGAAATTGCTGTTTCTAGATTAGGGGTAGAAAAAAAGAAAAAAAACAATTCTTTCGATTCAATTGAATTGAAAAAATAAATAAATCTAATATTTGCAAATAATTTGAATACGTGTAAAAATTATATTCGCATAAATTGTATATTATTCTATAATTCAGGCACCCTTATATATATATATATATCTCAAGGTATATAACTGCACCTTGTTACATTATAGTCGTACCGCGTAAGTCTGAATCCGGGATTCAGTATCCATATACATACGTTCATGTCGAGTAACCTCGAACTGTGTGTATCGGACAGGGTCTATTCAACGGTACATAATAGAAGGGTGGGAAAAGGGGGGGGGGGGGGGGGGGATTTCTGCCGGCAGACTGTTACCCCTCGTGAACACGTATGCTCATAGTAGCGTAGTGCAGATTCTCTATACACATATATATATATCATATATATGTGTGTATATATATATATATGTACATATGTATATATATATATGTATAAAACCACCACTAGTTTCATCCCTATACACATCACGCGTCCGGGTGTTAAGGGCGAATGTCTCAGCATTCATGTTACATTTGACACGTAGCCTGCATTGTCCCTGGTGCAATTCAAACCGCACTAGCTCTGTACTCTGCACTCTGAGATATATATAGGTAGACGTAGCTGATACGACCGTGCTGTAAAGCAAAAGAAACAAAAAAAAAAAAGAAAAAAAAAACACGTGTTTTTTTTTTTTCCAATTTCCCTTAAAATTAGAAAATATAAGACGCGAATAAACATTATATACTAGGTTCGAAGGGATTTTGTATTAAGAAGAGAGAACAAAAAAAAAAACAAAATTAAAATATATCTCATCAGGGTAAAAGTGCGTTCGAAAATTGTATTTGATGATGAAATATGCGGAAAAATGTATCATTCGATTTATTTCGGCGCGAATTCTTTATAATTTAAGGGTTTAAAATATAGAAGAATGGTGATCATCTTGCTGTTCTAATAAAAATAATACAAATTTAACCCTTCGTGGTCATACCTCCGATTTTAATCGAGCTGGTCACACCGGGTCAAATTGACCCGAACCATTTTTGAACGATTGCCTCGTGGAAACCATCGGTCCGATTCGCACTGAAAAAATACTGAAAAATACTTTGAACATTCTAGAAGATGTAGCAAAAGTCGGCATATCAAAATTCACATGGCAACATGTTCAAAAAAAAAAATCGTCAAAAGGTCAATGTATTTCGTGTTCTTGATTTTTTGATTTTTTTCAATTTTTCAATTTTTTTATTTTTTTTTTGCGTTCTACGGTCGCGAACTTACCGGGATTTACCTTCAAAATTAATACTCGGGTCATTTTGACCCGTGGTGACCAGGAAGGGTTAATATCCGTGTATACAGGGGTATAGATAAATCTAAATTTATACAAGAGTGATTTTCGAGGATGGGTTTTGTCGATAACTTTACTCTTTGGTAGTAGGAAAACCGCGAATGTCTTATCTGGTATGAAGGGTGGTTTGATGCTCCCCAGTCCCCTAGATATACCATAAACCGAGTCTCGCAACGTTCCATATTTGAATAATATCACATCACTTGAAAGACCCTCCGTAGAAATGGGGGCTAAAGTTGAAGTATAAAGAAGGGTGAGGAGATGTTATTTAGCATTTAATAACGAACAAATTTTTTAATTCCTTTTTATTTTTTTTCGTCTTTCGAGGAAAGAAAAATCTTCTTTTTATTTTTTTCTACAAATATTTTCTCTCTCAGATTAGTTGGCGGGGAAAAAAATAAAAGCGTTTTAATAAATTTGAATAAGTTTTATACATGTGTGTGAGATATAAAGAATAATACAAGGAAAAAAAAGAATAGAAAAAAAAACCCTTATTAAGGATTAACCCGCGTTGTATGCGGGAAGGTGTAGTCGTTTTATGTAAACCCCATTATAAATAAAGGATATATATTTTCTGTAAATTATATAGTAAAGACAATTAGTGCAGGCCAAGCGAATCTGAATTAAATTTCTGAATCCCTTACGGATATGGAAAAGTTGAAGAAAAAGTCGACCGAACCCGAGAGGTAGCTAACGAGTAACAATGGACCGACCCCCACGACCCCCCCTTCACCCCCCCCAGCTAGAAACGAGAGCTCCCTGGCATAATTATGTTTCCCAACGTACCTACCTCGCGTTGCAGTCTTTTCTCCTCGAATAGTAATTATCAGGTGTATTTTCCGAGCTTGTGGCTCACTCATTGTCTACGGAATCCAGAGAGAGGCGTGAAACGCAAGGAAAAAATAATAATAAAAAAAAAAAAAAGAAAAAAAAAAAAATACTGAAGAAAAAGCCAACAAATACTCGTTTCATAAATATCTCTTTGTTAAATGTAGTTTTTCACACATATATGTGGAAATATAATAGTGATAAAAGAAAAGGAAAAAACAAAAAAAAAAACATTATATTAATGTCAGAAGAAATGCTTAAGTATATAAATAATTCGACCATGTATATTAGGGTGCTTTTTTTGAAACGACTAATTTTTTTTTTTTTTCAACTTCCCATTGAAAATCTTGTAGTAGACGTCGGAAAAGGAATCCTGTCCAATTTTTAGCTCTTAATTCCAATTCTAAGTACTCGCACTTTTCTTTTTAAGTTTTCCCATGCTAAAAGCATGTAAACATTACGAATTTTTCTTTCGCCGCGCACAACTTAGCCGCATTTCGATGGATTGTTCTCATCCAAGACTCATTTTACAGAGAATTTAGTGTTCTTCAAAAGTGCCTCAGGTAGTTTGGCTGTGGTTTCAACCGCTGCACCTGAGTGAGCCTTCAAAGTCGATTTTATGCATAATTCTTCTTTCTCACTGTAGGCGAATAAACAGTTAGACTTGGAGAAAAAAACTTTTTGGCAATTTTGTAGGAAATTTATTTCTCTACAAAAAAGTCCTATGAACAAAGTCTCTCAAACCAGTATTTCAAAAGATATAAGGACTTTGATTTTTTGAAATATAAAATTCTAACAAAATGTCAAGTTCAATATTTTCAAATCAATCAAACTATCATGGGCACTTTTGAAGAACATTAAATTCTCTGTCAAATGAGTCTTGGATGAGAACAATCCATTGAAATACGGCTGAGTTGTGAGCGGCTAAAGAAAAATTCGTAATGTTTACATGCTTTTAGCATGGGAAAACTTAAAAAGAAGAGTGCGAGTTCTTAGAATTGAAATTTAGAGCTAAAAATTGGACAGGATTCCTTTTTCGACGTCTACTACAAGATTTTCAATGGGGAGTTGTAGAAAAAAAATATTCGTTCCAAAAAAAAGCACCCTAATGTATATATATAATAAACCCTAATTTTTAATTATTAGAAATTAAATTGATTTTACACAATGCGTTTATAGTTGATAATATGAAAGATTTTCATTCTGGAATTTATACAAAATGGATTAAAGAAGGGAAAAAAAAATGAAATAAAAGGATTTATAAAAGGTATAGAAATTCGTAAACGTATAGGAAGATGCAGTAGTAGTTAGTAAAGGTAAACGAGATATATGATAAATACTAAGTATATGAAAAATTCTATTCATATTAACTGTATTAAATGAAAAGGAAAGAAAAGAAAGAAGAAGACAAAAAAAATTTATATATATATGTATGTATCTATATAGAGATGAGAAGAGAAGTGCAGACGAGGCTCAATACCTTTTTAAAAATTAAATAAAATGGGATTTAAACAAATCTCAGATCAAAGCAGAGTTCAGATTTAAAAGAACGAAAGGAGGAATCATCTCCGTTAATATCACTCAGTTTATTCTCGTCGAAAATAATAATGACGATAAATATGTATAAAAAGAAAAAGAAAAAGAAAGAAACAAAAAAAAAATTCATTTTTATTCAAAATTCTTTTCACATCCTTTTTTCATTCTACTCGAAAAATAAATTCCATACATCGAAAACGAGGATAATTCTTCCTTAGGATTAGGTAATAATGAGCATGAATTTCTTTCGCATCATATATAGTCCGAATTTTTGTTATTTTCTGATGATATTTTACAAATTTTAAATCAATGACTAAAGAAACTCGATAGGGATTGAATTAGAAATCAATGTGCAGCATCCTGCATGACAGTAGCTCATAGTCCTCGTTTTTTAATAGAAAAAAAATGAAAGAAAATAAAAAATACAGGAAGGAAATCGATAAGAAAAAAAAAAATTCTATTTTACTGAAAAAGAATCTCGATTTTTGTTCTTTTTTTTTCAACAAAAACTCAGAATCTTTCGATATCCCAGATATTCGATCGACGGTAGATCGATTTAACTTATCTACCGATGCTAAGAGCGATTCCAATCGATCATAGATCGTAAGAACCGCTTCTTACCGACCGAGTAGAATGTTTCATATATCGGTAAGGTAGAAAGATCAAGACTCTACTCTAGATTGTAGTATGAAATCTTTTCATACTAAATTCAGACCAGATTTCAAGCCAATTGTATTCGGCCTTGTGTAGTAAATAGGTAGCATGTGATATTAGGCAATACTTGAGAGTCTACCTAAGTAAATACCGACCGTTTATTGTTTTATACGAAATAAAGATCGGTTTTCCTTAGCGTGAAAAATTCCAATGGCATAAAAGAGCCGGTTAAAAAAAAAAAAAAAAAATCGTACAAATTTGTAATTCAAAAAACGAGTAAAAGAGGGAGTCTATAGAATTTAGTGAACTGATTTCATCCTCTTATTTTACCTAACCTGAAACTACTCCTCCCACGATCCTTTAGTCCATGTAGAGGACGTGGCAACATCGTCGATGAACCATTCTGCCGGTTTCCCCCGGTCCTTTCGTTACCACAGGTTGTAATCTCCGTTGAACGAAGACCGGATTTGACCTACGCGTTGCGCGAGGACGGCGTCCATGATATATTTACAATTTACAATCAAAATATTAGACAATATATTTGTGTATATGTGATGAATTCAAAGAATAGCAAAAAAAAAACGAACGGATTAAACAAGTGCCCGAGTGTGATTGACCGTTTCGTCTAATTCCTCAATCAAATTTCTGCATTTAATACCATAAATATTCACCGATTTCTGCTTTATAGTGTAATCGAGAAAATTAAACCTGATCGAAAGATTAGGAGTGATCGATTTGTTTGATAATAAACTGGAAGAAGAAAAATCACCGGATCTGACTTTGAAGTATATTTCAAACTGCTTGAAAGGTATAAATTTTGAAATCACTATCGACTATAAATAGATATTCAAAAATCGAATACAAGTTTATTTTTATCGACAAAACTTTTACGTAGATAAAAAAAATGAATAATGAAAAAATGAAGAAATAAATTTGGAATTTGAAAATTGTTTTCATTCGCATAAAATATGTTGTTAATAATAATAGAAGAAGAAGAAGAAGAAGGAAAAAAAAAATGAAAAATAAAGATAAAAAAAAAAAAAAAACGACGTATTCCCTTGCTGCGTGACGAGATCACATTGCAGATATTACTCATCCCCGCGAAAAATCGTATATGGAATGTGGTAACGGATCGAGTTGGAATTGGAGCGTGAATGAATGAAATCAAAAAGCTGGACTGTTTCGGGGATATAGATGTATATATCTTGATATATATATATATATATATATGTTTGTGGGAGTGTGATTTTCGTTTTGTTACATCCATCTGTCGTTTTTTGTCCGTACAGCGGGAAAAAGAGAGAAAGAGAGAGAGAGATATATGAGGCGTCGTTTATAAAACAATTGACGTATGACACGTTGAAAAACTGTACAAAACCAAACTAATTAAAAGAGGATCAGTAGAGGATGGCTCTTCAACCAGACTGCTCCGAACTGCTAATCAAATATTAATTACGCAATTAGTACTGATTGCGTTTTAATTGGTTTCGTTTTTCGTCGTATATCACATCAACCTACACAACGGTACACGTCAAACCGCTAGCCATTGTCATCACTCAAACCATATATACCACCCTATATATATCCTATACCTATATGAACATATCAATTGACGATTATCACGATTTTATATCACCGCAGGTACAGCAGATTCGTTCACACGAAATTCCAACAGATTCTGAATTTAAAAAACAAAACTCAAACTCGAATGATGTGGAAGAAATTTATGCTTTAATTGTGAAACTCCTGAATTTCTGAATCAAATGATAATCGACTTTTATTTTTTTTTTTATATAAGTTTTAACTCGCAAGATAAATTGATAATTAATAATTAATAATTAAGCGTATATTTCAGGGAATGGGAACCAGGGCCGTAGCTGTAGGTGCGGCTGCTGGTGCAGCAGGTGTATCAGGTGAAGCAGGATTAGCCGGAGTACCACGTTTACTTGAAGATTTAGCGAGATTATCAGAGGACACTGATTCAGCTGATATAGTTTTTCTACTTGGTAGAGAAGACAAGCCGATATATGCTCACAGGATAATTTTACAGGCCAGGTAACGATGATATTGATATACCTAATATATGTATATATATAACATGTGTTTTAAGGTATATAGTATTATATATAAATATACATACAGTAAGTGGGAAAAAAAAAAATATATAAAAATAAAATTAATAAAACCGCGTGCAACATTACGGAATTGCATAGCGAATCCCTCGAGTTTGATATAGGTATACGAATCAAGGGGAAAGTAAGGGGTGAAATGATTAATTATTAAAAATAATTCGTATTAAAAAAATATCGACTGCATCAGAGAGGCAATGAACGATGATACTCAGGGGAATAAATCGAGGAAAGGTTTACCTCAGTTTTATTATTTTTATTTTCAAATTATACGCGGTGTTACATACACACGTGTTACCGTCTACGTATCTACATATATGTATGTTTCTATATATATATATATCATACCAGGTATGAGTGGTAATAAATATCAAATAACGTTGAATTCACGCATCTACCTCGATGTGTAAAATCGAACACGTAGGTACGATATATATACGCAGATTACAATCGAGCGTTAGAAATAATTAATTATCGTGCAGTTTCCTGCATTTCAATGGCACATGCATCGGTAGATAAATATAAATATAAATATATATATATACATATATATTTGTCTGTTGACGTTTATTATTATTATATTCAATATTTGTACATTATATATATAACAAATAATCAAATCTCCGAGTACATATATATTAAATTTGTCATTATTTTTCTGAATTATTTTTGAAGATAGAAATGAATTTCTTTTCTTTTTTTTTTACAAGGGGGTTGTTAGTTTTTTTTTTATTATAGATATTGAAAAAAAGAATTTTTTTTTTCGTTTTCATTTGTTGAATCCATGTCGAGGGATGATATCGAATCCGTAAGGGATTTGAAAAAGAATTATTACCGGTATAAATTTCAATAGACTATATCGTGTGTATATATATAGTACGAAAGGTATATTTCCTATATACTAGGTATAGGTACAAATGACAAGACACTCGTTAAATCCTTGGGGAGAGATTTTAATTAAAATCGAGTTCTTCGCCTGGAAAGAAGCAATTATAGATTATAATTTGCGTTCAAAGATCGCACAGGCTTTGAAGCCTGTCTCTCCACCCTTGCCTGATCCTTGACGCCCTTTTACAATATCTCGAATGAAATCTCGCGCGAGTTAGAGATATATATATTATATAGGGTAGGGTAGGTATTTGTCTCTTAAAATCTCAACAATTTGACTCCCAATTTCATAGTTATAATACCACAATACCAGGCTAATTACAACCCCCTAATAATCAGATCTATTTACGTCTCTCCTGGTCTTTACTGATATCATATTTACTCCGAAATTTAATTTTTCAATTTTATTTCCTTCTTTTTTTAAAGCTACAAATTTTCGTCCAAAAATTACGACTGGAAAATCTCGTGAAATATTTTTTGTATTTTGCTTTTCCTTGAAATTTCTTGTAATAAAGGATTTGAAAGGACGTCTTCTGGCACCCTTATTCTTCGACATGGGTGTCGGACTTCTGTTGGCGTTGAAAGCTATCACGTTGACAATAAGTCAATCAAATTTCTTCTCACTTTCCAAAGAGCGAGAAGATATATAAATTCAGGGGTGAAAATGTATAGATAAAAGAAAAAAAAAAAATATATATATATCTAGATGCACTAGACGTCGTCGGTTTCGTTTCAGATTTCTCATCGTATTTTGGGAAGAGATCGTTTCTGCGGTTGACAGCTACAGGGTCCCATTGTACACCACATAGAAAACCATTCTAAATTACAATACATATGTATGTGTATATAACTGTGTGTATATTTCTATACGTATATATATAGTATACACAGATTTTACGGGGTATAATAGACGCTTGATGTCACCCACTCGAAAGGGGATGTCGTACAGGATAGCTTCAGGGCTTTTAGGGATGAAGAAAATTGGCTCATCCCTTATACTTTTAAGCTTTGATTTGTGTTTTGTTAAAATCCGTAGCAGGTGTAAAAAGTGTTCAATCAATTAATTAATTAATTAATTAATTAATAATCAAAACTCTAAGTTTTTTTGAATTTGAATTCGGATCGTCTATAGATAGAATAGGAAGGATTACCTTATCCCTTGTGTATTTCAGGGTAGGGTAGGTTAGTTAGGTGAAATTTTAATCGTTATATACAGGGTGGCCCATTTAACGTGACCACCCCAAATATCTCTGTTGCTTTCGCAGTTACAAGAAAAATGTTAAAAAATGATCTTTTTGATTTCGAAGGGCTGATACAGTGGTAATAAATTCGTTTTTTTCAAGGTCACAGTTTTCGAGTTCTCAAGGTCATCAATAGATTTTAAAATGGGACCATATATTTCTGATATGACAATGTTGTAGCTGACACTGAGATGAATCCAACAACCTATGATATCATGACTTCGAAATCATTTTTCACCCTAATACAAGTGTAAAATCGGGAAATAATAGTGCGGTATTGACAATAAGAATATTCGAATAATCTCATCCAATTTCTTAGTCAGAAAATTTATTTCAAGGAATGTTCTGATGTTTGTAAATACTGGCATTGTACTGTGTCATCGAAACTGTACAAGAGTACAGCATGTTTATCACCTATCAACTATGAAATCAGTTGACAGGCCTATCCAGTCTGAGTAAGAAGTGATAAGCCGCATAAAAGATGGCATTTTACAGTCAAGCAGAGAAAGTCGAAATGATTTTCATCTAGGGCGAGACTGGCAGAAACTCTGTTCAGGCGCAGGAACATCAGAAACATCAACATTCGTTGAAATAAATTTTCTGCCTAAGAAATTGGATTAGATTATTCGAATATTCTTATTGTCAATACCGCACTATTATTTCCCGATTTTACACTTGTATTAGGGTGAAAAATGATTTCAAGGTCATGATATCATAGGTCGTTGGATTCGTCTCAGTGTCAGCTACAACATCTTCATATCAGAAATATATAGTCCCATTTTAAAATCTATTGATGACCTTGAGAACTCGAAAACTGTGACCTTGAAAAAAACGAATTTATTACCACTGTATGAGCCCTTCGAAATCAAAAAGATCATCTTTTAACATTTTTCTTGTAACTGTAAAAGCAATAGAGATATTTGGGGTGGTCACGTTAAATGGGCCACCCTGTATAACGGAAGTTGAAAGTAAAGCGTCAATTTTTTCCCTAAATTGAAACAGAAGTAAAGTAAAAAGGGAACTGGGGGTTTGCCGATAGGCGGTTTTTTTTTTTTTTTTTTCTATTTTTCCCTCTGACAATGATCCCTTGCCTCGAGCAACAGGAGCTAGGTTGAATCGACACTTGACGTTGTCCGGGTTTAGCGGGGTTTTTTTTTCATTGTCTTAATTATTATCGCGGAAAGCAGCTACCCCCTTCCGGGTTTGGCGCGTCAACCACCGAGTCCCCTGCAGCCGCATCCGAGCGTTTCTTCTTTCGTTCTCTTTTCGTTTGTTCATCATCATCATATATATATATATATATATATACACCTATATGCGGCCAGGAATCGGCGTCGAGTCGAAAAGTTAAAGTCACTTGCTCGGTCGTTAGTTATGGCGGCTTTGATTTTTTTTATTTTTTTTTTTATTTTAGCCCCAAGGCGACTCAAGCCAAGCCAAGCTAAGCCAAGCCAAGTCAAGGCAAGGGTTGAATGCTGCACCGTATACCTTTGATATAAAAGTGAAAATCTACTCTGACTACGGAACATTTTCTCTCATATATGCAGCTTCTACGGAAAAAATAAAACAAAGTTTCGAAAATCCTATCAATTATTTATAACATCGTCAATTTATCGATTTAATTTAATTAAATTGATTTCCGCGAAGAAGGTCTCGATTGGAATAAACTATTAATTTTTTTATTTTATTTTTCTTTTTCCACTTTCTGAGAAATAGATCAAAATTTTCCGGATCTTCGGGATTTCGGAGTTCAGGAATTAAAATCAGAGTTTTAATGATAATTTCTAAAAATTTTAAATCGTCACAAAACGAATTCAACCCGGCCTCGTAGGTTGGATGGGTACTTCGAGTTTCTATACTCGTTGATTTTTGGTTTTCTTTGATTTTCACGCTACCATAAAAGTTCGCGGTTCATTAGACCGACGGTTTTGTTTATATTTCTAATTTTTGTTTTTCTATTTTTTTTTTCCTGCTCTTTGCTGTTGCATAGCTTCGACTAAACTGTACCACAGCCGCACACACACACACACACACCTTTTCATATAGGTGTATAGTTATTGCGATTATTATTATTATTATTATTATTATTATTTTTTCGCCGCATATCACACCGCGGTACTTAGATTTTTCGCGTTTCTTTACCTCCCCGCACCTTTTCACCAACTCCATTTTACTTTTCGCTTTTCTATTTTCTCTTTTCTCTCTTTCATTTTCATTATATCGCTGCACCAGTCTCGGGTTCAAGCCATCATTAAATTTGACCCACAGTCATTATTGGGAATTCTTGATTGCAAGATCGTTCGATGCAGACGTGTGCGCCTGAATAGATTTTTAAAAGTAGAATACAAAAAATAAAGAATAAAGGAAACTAGAAATAATTATAAAAACAAACAAAAAAAAAAAACAAAAAAAAACCAATGAGAAGAAATATAAACACATCTTCAGCATTCGATATCAAAATTAATGATACTTTCGAAATTTGACAAATTTTTCTTCGCTATTTAATTAATCAGAAAATATTTCAACATATTTTTCTGTCGTCTTCCTCTCTTCTTATTTCTCGTATTATAAATAATTGACAAAAAATTTATTATTATTATTATTACTAAAAATTTCATGAAAATCGTCATAATCTAAGCACACCGAAAATACACATAGAAATTTACTTAGCGGCATTAATTATTATATCGTTTTATAAAAATGTCATCGAGTCATTCGCGTGCAGTTTACCACTTTATTTTCATACTACTACTTGTAGTGTGAGGTGCGATAGGGTAGATAGTAGCCGCAGACACGACATGACAGCAGTTCGCCGGACGCTACCCTCAATTTTACCCTTTTACCGTCACGGCCGGGTCCCGTGTCGATGAGTAATTTTGCCCTATGTAACAACATGCGGTTGTATTCACACGAATACACAGCTTATAGTATTCCTCTTGCGGTTGAATAAGCGTTTCGATTTATTTCAAAAGCGTAGTAGGTATAGAAAATAAAAGAAAAAACCAAAATTGAACTCCGGTAACAATTGCACAGAGTTTTTCTGTTCTCGATTTTCTTTCGGTATGTTTTTTTTTTTTTTCGTACCTATACAGTGTACGTATATATATATATATCTGTACGTATATATATAATTTCTTTACCTGTTATATATATATATATATATATATATATATAACAGGTAAAGAAAATTAATTAATGATGAAAAGTATATAATAAAAAGAGTATAAAAGTGCAGAATGAAATATGAGAGATTCGAGACAAGCTTTGCCTTATATGGGTATATATGCGGATACTATGGTATATTTTTCTGTAACACTAGGTAGGTATAGGTATACTACAATGAAAAACATAGTTTTCCGCTATCTTCTTCTCGCACACGAATAACTTTCAACAAAGTTATAGAGAAGAGAAGTAAAGAGATATAGAAAAAAACAAAAAAAATAGAGAGAAAAAAAATAATAGAGTGAGGTAAAGAAAGAGGGATGGTCTGTATGGTTTTTAACAAAGAAAACCATAGCCGTGAACAAAAACTATAATGCGATAACGCCAGTCGGGTAAGACTTACGTTTTAGTCTATCATATCTTTAGCTTGTTAGGAGGTGGAAAAAAAAAAAAAAAATCCACCGATCTATAGCCGCGTGTAGGATATCAATATTACGTCAATCATAGAATATAAAGACCGCAAAAAAGAAAGAGAGAAAGAAAGAAAAAAAATTCTCGCCCTAATATACCAAAAAACTATAATCATAGCGGATTTTGACACTACAATTATTACCCCCTGCGATAAGTTGTGGGATTTTATGTGAAAAAATGTGAAATTGAAGAAAAAAACACCCTTGAATTCAGAGGCTCATTAATTAATTTATAATTTATGAACCACCTCAAAGCGATGTACGGATTCAATTTTCACCATATCAAAAAGAAAAAAAAAAATAACTTGTTCAATCATTTGGTGGTCGATTTTCTTTTTCATTTATTTGTCCAAAATTTCTTTCTTTTGATTGATTATTTTTTTGGTATTTTTTTTTAACACCGTTCCGCACTTTAGTATATCGTACGAATAAAAATCTATCCGTAGGATTGTAACACATGTACCTATATCAAAAATATTACATAGTTTTATATATAAGTATAGAATATTCATATATTGCGCGCAAGCGTCATTCAAACAAACAAAAAAATAAAAATAGAAAAAAATAAAAAATGTGTCAAAGGGTGCGAACTCTGGGCGTCCTCGAGGTTGGTACGACTAAGGGGCAAAGAGGTAACAGGGGGGTTAGAGGGTAGGTAGAGAAACGCAAATGGAAGAGCAGAAGACGCGCTTTGAACCCGGGGGGTTGTAAAGCCGTAAAGAAGTATAACACACGTAGTTATAATACATGTAGGTACCTTGTATACCGGAGGTAAAAGTTCAAAGTATAATATACGTATATACACATATGTAAACCTATATATTATAAATATTTTCACTTTATTTAACAGAGAAGACGTACTTTTCTTTCATTTTATGTTATATACAAGCAAATTCAACTTTTGGAGTAATCACGGTTTTTATAATATATATGTGCGCCTATATACATAAGTAGAAGTACCAAATAGAACGAATAATCTTGACGCGAGTCGCGAACCGAAATTCACCCCAACCCCCAACCCCGTAACTCCCGCGATCCCATCGGATCGCTTACTTCTGTAAATAAAGAAATTTGATACTCCGTATACTACCCGGTTTTCCCCATTTCAGATTGACATTCGATCGAATCGAAACTACACCCCGAAAAACTCACGATATAGTATGTTATACCGTAAGGTCTATACGCGTTATTTTTCCCCTGATTCAGAGGATATTAATTTCGCGACAAAAATAACAATCGCAATCGTTGAGGTGTACAGTACCATTCGCTATGCTATCGATGTCGATATGAATTGCGAAAAATTGTCTTCTGTATGGAAAAAAAAACAAAAAAAAACAAGAAACCTAAAAGTTTCGTATAAGTAAATCGAATTTCTGTTTTTTCGTGAAAAATTATAATACATTCGGGTCATATGAATCGAGATGGGTTTCGTTATTTTTACGAACCCAGGCTTCACACTTTCTCCCCTTTTCCTCTTTTTTCCTCTTTTTTCAAAGTTTCCCCTATTTTTACTCTAAAACCAACATTTTCCCTTTTTTCCCCTATAATTTCAGAATCGGGCGAAATTTGTTAATTAAGTCTATATCTTTTGCCAAAATGTTAAAGAAAAACCAAAGAAAGTCTTGCGTCCAAGCAAAATAAGTATCACTTATAGTTAGTTGATAGCGCCCTATTTGATTAAGGATTCAAATACCAAAAAAACATCAAAAGTTCCTTTGTACCAGATAATTTATATATCAATGTTTTTGTTCAAAATAATCTTATTTCATGCTATATTATTATCCAAATGTTAAGAATATCATATGTCTCTATAATACAAGATTAAAATATCGTTTTTCAAACATAATGCCTTCTATTTTCTATTGTTTGAACCCCCTATTTTTCCCCTTTTTTTAACAAAATTTTTCCCCTTTTACTCTATTTTGAGAAGAGAAGGGGGTGTGAAGCCTGCGAACCAAACCGATCGGCGAGTTTGTTTCTTTTTTATTTTCTTTCTATTTTTCTTTTTTTCTCACATTGACAAAAAGCTCTGTAGGGTGTACAGAGTACAGCCCTTGAGGCAGTAGATATATCGAAAAGTGCAATTCGTGGATATAGCTCGCACGTTTCTACCCTGCAGGTCGTGGGTGCAGTACCGGATATTGCCTCCTCTGGACCGACAAACAGACGAACTGAACTGAACGTGCCCAACAAAACTCCCTATCGTTCTGTGCAATATACATATACCAGAGTTTATTGGCACTGTTATTGGTTCTTGACCAAATCGATGAGTCGCTAGCCTAGCCTCGCTATACTGCTAGGTACTTGCTTCTGCTTTTGCTACTAGGTGTATGGGTATACTTATCAAGTAGCTTTACGTGGTAGTAAATTTTTATATAGGGGAGAATGGGACACAACGGATTCGTGGGGTACAACGAACACCCCTGAATTGTTTCTTTTTTTTTCTTCTTTGAATGTGTAATTTTTTCGAATTTTATTTTCATACAGTTACAACTATAAATTATAATATTGTTGATATAATTACAAAAATTGATTGATTTTTAGAAAATTGCAAAATTTTCTTAAGGGATGTTCATAGATTGGTTGTGTAATTTTGGTTACAGGAAGAAGTTTTAGTTTTATTTGAATAAAAATAAAATGTTATAATTTTTTTTGTTTTTTTTATTTTTTTTAAGGGTGATCCTTCGAGACCCAGTCTCCACCGCATATAATATCTGAATTCTGAATCGCATTATATTACTTATATAGGTATACATGTACGGTGGTTGTATTCTTTGGTGTCGGTATGCGCGAGAGACCTTGTTCTGACGAAGTCAATTACGCTCTTTTGTAACGAGAAGAAGTCACGTGTAATAGCTGGTGCAAGGGCGTGTAGACAAGCGGTAGATATATCGCAAGTTTTACGACACTACGTGCAGGGTGCAGCAGGAGCAGCCCTAATGCAGAAGTGGTGTGGATGCATGCAGGGTGTGAAAATCGCGGTTGGCGTCAAGCGTAGATAGGGCGTACGATAGGAAAAGAAGAATAAAAAAATAAAAAAACACAAGAAGGGATCTTCACAAGGGCGTCTAAGAACTTTGGTACACGGGAAAGTCGAATTTATAACAACTATGTATTGATGTTAGGGTGTTTCGGAAAATAAAAATTTCTGATTTTACTTCTCCGACCCCTGAAAACTTAAGTTTTCATAGAATTTCTTTTTTTTTTATATTCCGAGTTTTATATTCCGAGGGTGAAGGACAAAAATTAGCAAAAAAAGAATATCAAACGATTTTTAATTATGAATTTCAAATTTCAAATTTTTTTCTTTTTCTTCTACTCATAGATGCAAAAACTTCACGACTACGAAGAGGATCGGTTCGCCGGGAAACCCCACGCCTGTTAGAATGCCACACGCACATCCGGACACTTTTAAACAGTTTATTAATTACATTTATACGGGAAAGGTAGGTCTTTGAATTTATTTTCTAAAAACTCGCTCTTTTTTCAAAACTCTTCTCATTTTTCAGATCATTTATACTTCATTCGGTCTTCTGTCTAATAATATATTTTTCAGTTTTAATACGAAAAAAAAAAAAAAAAAAACCCAATATCACTTCACTTCGTTTTTTTTTGGAAAATCTTATTCTATATTCTCGAATTGATAACAGTTGTTCAATTTTCATTATTCAAATGTCGAATTTTTCACAGATAATGCTACAGGATAGTGGGATATTTGAAATGCTCGGTCTAGCTCAAGAACTAGGAGTCGAAGAACTCTGGAGAAGCTGCGAGGAGCATGTCTCAGCAACCCTGAGCCCTGGGAATGCTTGTGCATTGCTTACAGCAGCCCTAGAAGCCCAGGATCGAGTTCCAGGTGAGTTTTTACCGTACGAATTCGGAAGGAATTTAAAAAAAAAAAAGAACAGGAAGAGAAGAGGATTATCGAAATCAGTGCAGATTCTGAAAATTGGTTCATTTTTTCTTATTTTTCCTATATTTTGTTACGTTTTTTTTCTTTTCTTTTTTTTTTCTTCTTTCATGTGGTTGAAGCGTCAATTGCTTAGGGTCGCGTTTTACGAGTTGATGAATCGTATGTATAGTTAAAATGTCAGATATACAAACAAAAGCGGACACATTTCAGATTCCTTTCCGTTTTGCAGTAACTCGCGAGGCGAGGTGAGGCCGAGGGGCTCACTTTCGCGTAAATTTTCCCCCTTTGACAAAGGACGCATCACGCGGTTCCCATTTGTTACGTGAACGACGTCGACGTCGACGACGACGACGACGACGGTGTGGCGGGTTGGAATTAGGGCCGCTCTTTGGGAATCTCCGAGTTTTACCCGGGCTCAACCGAGCGAAAAACATTTTCGCCTTTTGCCTCGCGTTTGCCTTTCGACCTCGTTTTTCTACCCTCAAAAAAACAAGAAAAAAAAAGAATAATAATGAAAGGAATAAAAAATCGGAAGAATAGAAACAAAATTGAAAAAAAAAAAACAACAACAACGAATACAAACGCGGTTAATGGCTTTCGCGGTTATACCGCTAACCTAATTTCACGGGGTTCAAGCATTATTTTTTCTTTTTTGTTTAAAAACCCATTTATCTCACCGATAGCAAATACCCCGGGATAATTAGCCGCCTTTTCCTCACTTCTCTCATAATACGAAACTGAACGAACCGCCCGAAAACCACCGAGCCGTAATATTAAACGTTAATCAAATAAGCGAGAATTGATTAATAAACAAGATATAAATAAATAAATAAATGAATATTTAATTAAAAAATAAGAATAGGACTCAGAAATATAATAATAATGATTATTCAAATTTCAAATGAAATCAGATATCCAGTCGGCGATCTTTTTTGTGTGGCTTTTTGTTTTTCTTATTTTTTTAATCCGATTATATTTGGATTTATGTTAATTTTATAACGCAAGAAGAAGAAGAAGAAGAAGAGAATATGATTAAGCACTTTGACTCATACGATGAAAAAAAGCGACTGGGATAAGCGTACGGTTTAATATTTACGAGGCTTCTACGTATAATAAACCCCCCACGTAGTATTTAAGCTTAATAATGAGAAAAATTATCATAATCATTCATAATTCATCGGTAATGAATACAAAATTTCATATAATTCGAAAAAGAAAAGAAGAAGTAAAAAATAACCCCGAAGTAACAAAAAATCGTGGGTTACTTAAACGATAGAGTTCAAAGACAAAGAATTGAGATAGAAACTATGGATTTTGACTACATTTTTTAGTTTTTGTATAAATTTCGAGACGTTCTGATCCATGGGATCATCGAAATTCGAATATAACCGAATTAACGACCACCCTAATGTATGTATGTTATATATAGACGAGTATATAGTTATAGAGAGAGAGAAAGAGAGAGAGAATATAGGCGACATTCTGAAACCGCAATCAATCTTCATTATATTAATTTCGATGTATGGATTCGCACGAGGTATATTTATATATTTCTGCACCGTAATCGAGGCGAGAGAATGAGTGAATGAGAGAATAAGAGAGAGAGAGAAAGAGAGAGAGAGATTCTATCGAGCGTCGTTAGGCACCCAAATATCGTTCCGTGTCACCATTCAACCTTAATCCTTTACGTGCCAGAAATGCGTAAAGCCCCTATCAGACGATGCGTATACATACCGAACTCAAGCAAGCTTTGTTTCTCGAGTGTCATAGGTCGCGTAACGCGCCGTGAATTACGGGTACCTCGTAAAACATCACTTGCATCTATATTGTGTATTCGAAACGAACTCTCTACCCTCCCTGTCCCGCGCAGGTTGTAGTACATATACGGTTATCATACAATATCGGAAAAATAAAAATAGCACAAAAATAAATAAATTTACTTGATTCTTCTTAGTAACTTTACGAAAAAATTCATTCATGCGTCATTAATTAGCAGACAGACTTTAGATCTATGCAGCTGTTTTTACCTATTCGATAGGCAGAATTTAAACGCATGCGAAACTCAAGATCGTTGATTTTAGGTTGTATGCGTTAATCCCGGTACAGCATCCGACGAACTTTGGAAAATAATCTTTTATCCCAAAATCACTTCACTTCTGTATTATATACTATGATCGATATCGTGGGTTCGATTGATACCCTGAAACGTTTTCACCGTGGTATCATATACCGTGTTACGATTTTCACTGGCATTGTAATAAAGCGTTAGAAAGAATTTCTACCCGGAGACTCCGGCTCCCTGCACGACTTCGAATATTGGAGACGAACATAGATTTCAATTATATAATTCTACCCTACGTCGTTACGAAATTCAATATTTCTTTTCAAATTTGACAATAAAGAACCACGAAATGCGCGATAAATAGAACAGAACTTTTTCGTTTCGAATCATTCGGAACGTGACGATTTTTCAAACATGAAATAAGAATATTATTTCCTGACTTACACCCCAATTCGGAACCATAGTCTGGAATTTTGAATATGGGATAGTCAACCGAGAGAGAATTTACACTTTCTATAATATACATTCGTATAATAAGTACTGTACGATATATCTGGTTAAAAAAATAGCAAATACGATGATCGCGGACAATGATGTGCCAATCATCAAACGGTGAATACCGATAAGCTTTCACTATCAGTTGACCGACCGAGAGCATAGCAGCAGTCGGGGCTCGACGCTACTTACCCCTACGTTGGTATAAACAGTCTGTAAAACTACGTAACGCATCCCTGTATGGGTTGCGCACCATTCGCCGGTTAGTTATAGGATGATCGCTGTTGCGTTCTCGTGCTGCGAATTTGAAAATTTATGCAATTTTTTTTTTGTAATTATTAGGGCTGATTGTAATTCCGAATAATTCGTGGGTGCAAATTTACGGAAATTGACGAGCTGCATTGAGGCTCAGGTCCGATAAGTCAATAGTGCATGCTGGGTAGATTTTGCGAAATTCTTTCTGATTGTAGACATATAGTTTTATAATATTCCAGATCTAATCAGCGATTAGATTAAATATAATTAAACAACTGCGAGAATTCTCGGAGGTGTTTCAGTATTGCGAGTGTTTAATTTCAGTTATGACTTAAATCAGATTTATTAGATACAGTCGCCTGTTAGTACATTCAATCTTTTTTTGTATGTATCAGTTAAATATATTTCGCTATGTCTATAGGTGTAAGAAATATGAATGAAAATTCATATAAAATCAATGATTTGCTATTTTACCTAAAATCTATGTCTAAAAATAAGTTGAGATCCAGTTCCCTTCCACGTTGCAATCATCTCGCGATCAGAAATCAACGAAAATTCGCGTACGCCTGGAAACTCTCGACGTAATTTACCGCCGCGTCGTACAAGTACTCGATTTGTTCCTGAAAACGATTAAATGCACTCGGGTTAAGAGTTTGGCTTGATTATTACCTCGTCTGATCACTGCACGCAAGACTCGGCATTGAACCGTCGTAATTTCATTCCATTGATTTCGGTTAAAATGTAAAAGGAAACCCATTCGATTGTAGATTAAAACGTGTGCCTTTAACCGGCCTCACCATTGACTGCACGTATTCTGGTTTCGATCGGCGGACTGCTCGAACTGCGGCAATGACATCACATTCCCTCTCGACGGTCATTCGCTCCAGTAGAAAACTCAACGCTAGGTACAGGCCGCAGCCCGTGATGCTGTCGCTAAAACAGTCGGAAATTAGCGAAAAACTTCACTTTTACTTTCGAGCAGTCGGTAGAATTACTCACTGACAAAGCACCAGAGTCTGGCCTTCCTTTCGTGGAATTCTTTCCGAGGCTTTCCAGAGTGAAATCAACGCTGGGGGATCCGGTGGTTTCTGGACCATGCCACATCCCCATCCCCTGCACGTCAGCACGGTCACGGTCTGTGATCTGTCGTTTTCCTGAACCATACACGAGATCAAGTGAGTCTCAAATATGCAAATTTCAACCCGAGGCGTACGTGAATATAGTTTTATTTGCATCTGGACTTATTTGCCATGATTTCATTACCTCCGAAGTGTTAAATAGCAGGATTTCGTCTCTAGTAAAATATTCTTCGTTGTTGAGGCTTGTTCTGTTCTTCATTTCTATCTGGAGCATCGGGAGGACGATCGATTCATCGGGTATAATGTCGTAGCATGACTGTGAAAGATAACGTCACGTTCATGTCGACGTAGAAATTGTGAACGAGACGAGGTGCAACTTGAATTATAGCATTAAATCCCCGACGATTGTGAGTTATACTTACAGGATTTCCCGGATCGGAGCATTGTAAAATTATTATCAGTTTTATGTTCCTTTCGGCGACGAATTCCCAGAAATCAGGAAGGGTCAACGGCGACGGCAACCAACACGCTAGGTTTTGCTTATTTACTTTGACCCCATCGACGCTTACCGCTTGGATCTGATTTCTCTCTTCCTCGAACACGTCGTCATAAATTTTCTCAACACCGCCTGAAATCGCAAACATATTTAAGTATGTGGCAAATATCTTTCATCAAGTCGTTCATCCGTGGAGAATTGAGTCAATTTTTCATAGAGTTCAAATTCGGAAATTTTACCATCGGTCAAGTGTTCCGAAGTCAGTGGTCCCGGCAGAGCCGAAGATCGCAGCGCTTGTTGTTGCCACACCGTGTCTTTCAGTCTATAGTGGGAATGGATTGTGGAATCATTTAGTTCGCATGTAATTATTCGAATCAACAGTAACAGGGATTGAATTTCTTCCTCACCTTAGTATGTCGGACGGTAATCGAGATCTTAGTATATTCATACGACTTGACAAAACGTCGTTGCAGGATATCTGCGACGGCCAGGATACCGAGATTTCCGTTATGATTACGTGCGCAAGTACGTATTGCTGCAGGGTGCCCACCATATTCGCGCGACTATTGCGCATTCGAGCAGCCACGGCCATTACATTAATCATCTTGAAAAGTAAAATTTCAATTGATAGGACTCGTCGTCACTCACGCAGTCCCCGAAAATACGAACCTTTTCCGCAACAGCCTGGCGTAGACAAATGTCGCATAATATCACAGTTCCGGTCCTATCGTCACCGGTACTACAGTGTACCAAGATCGGGCCGTTTCCGGTTGGGGTTTGTTCGAGCTTTCTCAAGTACGCGACGAGGGATTGGTGATTTTTTGGCACACCGAGACTCGGCCATCCCGTATAATGGAGGTGTGTTACCTGTGACACGATAGAAACACAAGGGAATCACAAGCGGAAATGCAATCTTTGTCACCGTCGAACGCCTTCGCCGTACCTTTCGCATTTCCCGTCCAGAATTCAGCTCGAACGTTCTGAAAGTATAGTCGGCAAACACCTGTTCGTCGATGTTCGAGATGAGAAAGTCACCGCGCTTCGTCCTGGCTCCGACGTCCGGCCAGTACTTCTCGCACTTAGTCTGAAACATTTGCGTCTTGTATTATTTTTGTTCCCTTGCCTTACGTTTCTCTACGATTTCGCATCGTTTAATCGGATAGTCGCTAACCTCGGTACCCTCTGTGACATTAGTCAGCATACACATCACTCTGACTTTCTGCTCCCAGACCATCCTCCAGAAATCATTCACCGTGTTCGACGTTGGTCCCTGGGCTGCGATGTAGGCCCTTTCTTTTTTATACCCCTGCAATATGAAATACGTTTGACATACCGAACGTCACTCGTTGTATTGATGATAACGCGTTCAATCTCCTTACCTTGATGTAGGTGGCATTAATATAGTCAGAGTAAGGATCGCCGGGAATTTTCTCAAGAATAACTCGGGTATCGTCATCTATAAATCGTTTCGGGATAAAAGAAAGTGTATATCATGAGTGAAGTACCTAAGCTGTAAACGCAGGTGATATAATATAATATCCTGCGACTGAGAATATACCTTTGAGTAAAGTATCAATGAAAATTCGTATAAAGTCGTAATGCGAGATTCCGCAAATGGCTGAAAACGCGCCGTTAATCGCGCTCGCGAAAAACTATCAGAAGAAATGAAAGTATAATAGTTACTTATGTCACGTACATGCTATGAGGTTCAAACTCCTATTCTTCGGAATGTTTTCCGGCGATTTTCCGTACTCGCATGGACTAGTCAGGCCTACCTGCAATCGCTGGAAAATCCAAAATATCAGTCGATTGAGCCACCGGATGGAGTATGGGGATAAATCGACGTATATCGAAATTTCCTCCAGAGATTACAGCGTGCTTCAATTATTTCGAAAACTCGTTGGAATATTACTGAAGCCCATTGCATTGCCAATTCATTTAGCACTCATCATAGTTCATACGGCTTGTTCAGTCACTGGATGTGTGAACTGCATAACCGATTGCAAACGAATCTATGCATCTTCAACTTGCGTTGCTGAAAAATATAAATTTCTTACCTTGAACTGTGAATACAGTAGCTTACTAGAAGCGGCATTCTTCGCGTACTTGTCGAAGTCCTCGATGCTCACGGAGCAAGAATCTGGCTCGTTTGGCAACGTGTACAGATGATCTGACGATCGATTTTCCCTTGATTCAGGATGTAATGAAATCTTCAGAGTGTCCACAGTTATAGAATCGTTTGTAAGTGCTGTCGTTGACGATGGTGAAATTATTTCCAAATAACTTGGTCGCCGTGGTATACTCGGCTTCAGTACTTGGGTGGTCTGATACGTCGGAGGGAGAGTAGGAACGGTAGTTGTCGTTGTTAACGATGCTGGAATAGGTTCCACGTAGCTGGGTTCCCGCAGTTGCTTCGGTAATGTTTTGCGATTTCTGAAAAATAAATCGAATTCCAGTAAGAAATTCAAGGTGCAGGACAGATCGATCGGATATCTTTACATTAAATTAACGAAAATTGGAGAAAAAACTTCGTTAACTTTGGAATATTTGCTTACCGGTACCAAATAAATGCTACTAGCATGCAGACAGCTAGAACTACAGGGAGAACTGCTAACCAGGCTAGACTCGATTTCTCAGCGATTGGGGATGTTGTGGTTGAAATTGAGAACCCGGAGTACCAATCTGTGACGTTAAAAACAATCGTGTACGCTCCTCCAAGATCCAGTGAACAGATTGACGTGACGCCGTGGTTCTGCTCCGTGTATATCTTCATCGATTCCGGTGTTCCATTCCCAACCTAGAATCGAAAAGACGCTTATACTGAAACGGGGAAAACAGACGAACAGATTTCCGAACGAGGTAATGAACCTTATGTTAAATCGAGCTCACCGGGTACACTGCAGCGTCCCACTCCATCACAGATTTTGCCTGGTTAACTGAGGGTGACGATTCCTGCGGATGGTTGGGCGTGCATGTTGACAAACCCTTCACGATCACTTTCATTGTGGTGTTCAACGTCGTGTTAACGATTTTAGGAATTATAACGTCGATCAACGTTCCGTCGAATGTTACTTCCGGTTTCTTTTCGTTTGCGAAACCGATGCTCGTCGGGACCAAAATCTTTGTTGTGATCGCCCCGCTTTTTTTATCACGTCCATTCACCGCAACCACGAGAACATCGTACTTTGTCGAGGGGTGAAGAGTCACCATTTTAGTGTAGTATTCCTGATATTTAGTAATTGTGTAGTTCAACGTCACCGGATACCGTGTGCTTGGATTTTCTAGAAGATCCGAATGCAGAATGGCAATGGTGATTTCGAATCTAGTGATTCTCGTTTCACTCAATAACGGATGCATCCACGCAAATCTAACGTTGCCGTGACCCTCATTGGTTGCTGTTAAATTCGACGGTTTACCGGGCGCTGAAACGAGAAGAGCATTTATTTAATTCAATAAATTACCTTACCATACAGGCTACTTGGTCGTGAGGTAGTGTTTTTTTTTTTTTTAGATTACATGGACCAACGAAATTTCGCTGCTGTCATTGATTCGAGACCATTTTCTTCATCTCACGTCAATTAGATACCTCCTGAGAGTTGTGTTGAATTACCTTTATTGTAATATGCAGTTGGCGCAATGCGGAAAAATGACGAGCTTCCAACTGCTTTGATGTCTTTGTATTTTGCGTAAATCTGTAACCAAATTGCTAATAACTTTTCTCGCTTGTCGCGTTGTACACGCATCGGGGTAATAACAGTCATCTTGTGTCATACCTGCACTATGATTGTCGGGTAAATTTGATTATGGAAAAAATGCAAATTTCTTTTGCAAACGTAGTTCTTCCACGGCTCGCAGGCTTCTTTTCCTTCCGAAGCTGTGATAGTCGACTCTTTCAAGCCTCCTCCGTGAAATATCAAGTGATAGGTTTCAACCTCACCATTGGCAAAATTAGGTGTTACCCATCGCAGGGAGATGATATCCGCGTCTGGATCGGCGTCGTATACATCTAAACTTTTCACAGCTGATGGTTCTGAAGCGAGAAATCTTGTTACGTTCAATAGAGTTTTCGTACGGTATTTATTTGCAATGGGATCAATGGAGCAAGGGACTAATTCGATTCGGGCTCTTTTTTTTTTTTTGACGAGATGAGTCTAATCAAATATCTCAGTGAAAACTTCATACATGATCCTAATAATGCGAGAAAAAATCAATTCTGATTCAGGCCCTCGTTCCATTCGACTTCTGAATCATAATACTTACCAAAAGGTGATGTAGTCACATTCTTTTCCTGGTAAAGTGTATAATTCAAACTTTTTCCGCCTACGTAAACACGCACGTTGTACCATGTGTCGGGTCGCAGACCCAACCTATACACATTCAAGGATATCGCGGTAGTTGTAAACGTCAAACTATCTGACGGACTATGGATATTTTTAAAGACTAAGACTGTATATCGTGTGGAACCGGTAATTCGAAGGCAATCATCAGGTCTATTCCATTCAAGACCTGTTTCATTGTGTGTAGTTTTCAAGTTTCTGACGGATGATGTCGGAATATCTGTGCAAATTGATACACGTTAGTTGTCATTTGAATAATCATACGCTCGTAAGCGTCTGCTACTCACCCCTTTCAGGTGTTTGAAATTCAATCAATTCCTCCATCCCTGGCTCGGTGGTATGTGCAATCACGGATGCCGTATAATTCGCGTAGGGATTGAGGCCGCTGAACGAGGCTGTCGTGTCATTTACTTCTGCTGTTATGTCGTCTTGTACAGGTGTCTTTTGTCCGAGAACTTCGCAAGCGAGTAGCTTGATCCTCTGAATATGGAGAAATAATATGACTCGTTTATACGACATGACTTCGAGATCCTGACATTATTGGACGAATGAGATAATGCTTCTGTGTGAACTATTCCAGATGTCATACCTTTATCGAAACGCTGTACTTGGCGATGATTTCATTTACATTTGAGGGAACGGTCCACTGGAGAGTGACACTGGTATCAGATATGTGTAACACATGCAGATTACGGACTTTTCCAGGTGCTGGGATGAACACAAATAATTGACAAGGCAGGGATTTTAAACAGGTATATGTTTAGCACGGACAGTTGGGTAAAATATTTCACCAGGCTTTGGTGCAGTTACGTATTTGATAATTGGCTTGCTTTGTCGCTAAGACTTCTCCTACCTGATTGAACGCTGCGAACTGTTCTGGTCCTCAATATGATTCCACCACTGGTTTTATGCACAGTCGGCTTGTTTTCGTTGTGAGGTTCTAATTTTCCGAAAGTGAATGGGAAATACGGTGTAACGAATGAACCGTCATACGGTTTTGTGATTTTTTTTTCAATTTTTGCATCATACGGCTCTGTCACATCACACCCCTAGGACAATATAAAATCGAGGATAAACTCATATGGGAGACATAACAGAATGTATCGCAGCAAGTAAGAATTACCTCTGAATCTTGGTGCGATCTCACAACTATATCGCTGCTTGACGTTTCTACTTCGGAAAGACGATCTAGAACATAGTGAAGTTCGCTTAGACGCTGAACACAGACAAACTGATAAAAAAAAAAAAAAAAAATTGTACGTGCTCTTAGTCGAATAATATTCTCAATTCGAAGTGGTACTCATTTGTCACTCAACCTACGCAAGGTAATTACGGAAATAATTTGCTGACTAGGTGCTTAATACTTATCCTGCACGTTCAATGCATGCTAGTTCATTCCCATCATACCTTTGCACATTGGTGGAAGGAGCACGTCGATCTGACACCCTGAGGTGCATCGTCCATCTGTTTTGTCGCAGTATCCGCTATTGCAAGATCCACATTGCTCACAACAATTGTATCCGTAGAATCCAGGATCGCATTCTGTAATTATAACGTTATTGAATTCGTGATTCAGAATTCTACGTCAGAGTAGAATATACTCACCTTTCTCACAATCTTTTCCGTTGTATCCGCGATCGCAAGTGCATCCGGTAGGATTGCAGATGGACCATTTTCTGCCCAGACTTGTATACGAATCGATCGCCAATGAATTGCGAACAACCATCATGAATTCTGGAATCAGACAAATTATTCTATATTTGCCTCGGAATATTAGCTCACGTGACAATTAACGAACGAATCTGAAATAAACGTTGATTCGATGCATTCGATGTCGAACTGTATACTAACTGCTTGTGTTGCCGTCAATTGTGCCTCTGGAAAGTGAATCAACGACAGCACCTTTGTTGTAGGATAATTTTTGACACTTGACTTTCGGCCACGAGACAGGTGACATCTTATCCTTATGAATGACCATGGTGAATTTTCTCAGGCTGCCTGAATAATGATAACGTAGTTATTTCATACGAAGCTTGTTATTGAAACGACTCAATTACTTTTATTTGTTACAGCGAATCGCGTTAGCACTTACCATACGATTTGCACAAACGAAAGCTGTCGACTGCCCACTGACCCTCGACTTTTTTGTCATCTAAAATTGTTGCGATTTTCAATTGTACAAGCTTTGGAATCGGAGTCTTCAGACTTGCGACTAGATGAATTGATTTCCAGGACAACGGCACGGTGTCTGGCAAACTTTTGTCTCCAGAAATACTCTTCACCGCTAAATTTTGCCCATTTTCATCTACCAAATGAACTTTCAGTTGACAATCAGGGCACAGACCGACCAGCAGCTCGACACAGAAATCTTTGCTTCCAGAATCGAATTGTCCCGTTGATAGTTCGGCGTCCCTCTTTCGCGTCAGGTGGTAGTCGTCTGAAACCAAACGTCCGAATTCATGACGACGATGTGTGACATATATAATTGCTCACACATATCTACTGGTAACCGGGGACATACTCACAGAAATGAAATCGAACACGTGATGGTATTCTACTTCGCATGAATACGTAAGATACAGAATGCCACTGCTTCATTGTTCCTTGTAAAAATGGATCAACTTCAGTTTCATTGAAAAGCTTTATTGTCTGTTCTTCACTCTTCCATTCGATCCTGAAGGTACGCCATTCATATCCGTCGATGACCGTAGTTTCGTGCTGTCATTAAATGTAGGAGTTGATGAATCCATATTTCGGTAAATATTGCAATCGTGTTATAAGCTAATTTAAATATCAGGGTATAGTTATCACCGTTGGTCAGTGAAATTTCGCGTGTGCTTATTGTTAATTATATCGTCAATACAATACCCAGGCATCTTTTATATCTGTGCAGTCTCTGTCCGCCTTTGAGTCATTGGACTTAGGTACTCCTGTGTCACAGCTCAGGATTTTAGATTGTTTGCCACCCGAGTACCCGATTCTTATCCAAAAGCACCGACCTCTCGTCACATCCTTCTCGTGGCATAGAAAAACGTCAAAGTCTCGAAACGCCCGGACAGAGAATACCAATGTCCTAGAAGATTCTTCCATTCCTTCCAATTCCATGTATTTCAGGTCCACTTCTGTCTCTTTGAAGACAAACTCATCGAAGCCTACAAGCCCCCAATAATCGTGTCTTCAGTTTAATTATTCGTTCTTAATTAATGCTCTAATGCCTCTAATCTAAGTGACATATAGTGTCTGCGAATCCCGAATTATGTATTGCTACAGGAGGCCCACGTCTTATTTCTGGTAACAGAAACACATAAGAAATTGCTTTCATGCGAATGTAACTACTTCGAGCGAAAGAAAGCTTTCGTTCACCTTCCCATCGATAGTCAAGAACAGGACCCGTAGGTTTCTTCTTAGAGTTGACTAGCTCCCACGAAAACGACTTTTCCCAACTAGCCATGCACTTCGTTGAGTTCCATATCGCACAGGTGGTGTTGCTTCTTGGCCCTGATTTCTTCGGCTCGAAATCTGAAAGTTGTGTATCGAATGAATCCAACTATTGCGCTTCCAATAGAATCCAATTTGCAAGCTAATAAACTAGGTATGTGCAAATATCGTCCTTTCGTATGCCAATATATTTCACCCAGTATATAACTTGTCAGCTGTTCATCTTCTACTTACTATCGGCAATATCTTCTTTGCTACTTGTCTCATAATTCCAAACTAATGCAGAATCATCGTCTTCCGAATAACAAGTCAGCATTCTCTCCGTACCCTTCGCATCATCCTCTGGAGACCGTAGCACAATAAGTTCACTAGAACTCTGCACCACTATTGACGTTAAGTAGAATAAAATCACGGTAAAACAAGTGCAAGGAAAATCCATTTTCACCTCTCAATTTTCTTTCGTCAAAGATTCAATTACACTATTTTCGTACATCAAGTATTCACATGATACTCTATTGCCAAAATATCACAGAATTACGAACAACGAGATGAATGAGCAACTGTTATTCAGCAACTAAGGAACAAATGGAATAAAATGTAACGTTTTATACCGGAGTACATCGTCCGTCTTGCACAGGACTCGGGATTAGCGCCACCACATCCTGTGCCAATCTATTTTCCCGTGTGGAAATTGTGCCCAGGCGTAAACCGGGGCCAAGTTATTTTTCCTAAGTTTTATCGAGGCCCCTTCCAGTATTGTCCCACATTTCAATCTATAGGGCCCATATTATCCTCCTAGTTTGGGCCAATGTTGGATTCCCAATTTGGGCCACGTTTGGATGACCAACTGTGGGGCCAAATTTGGAAATCAATATGGGCCAGTATTGGATATTCATCTTGGGGCCAATACTATGACCTATTCATGTCATACTTATACATGCTTTCTATGCGGAATAATTCATATAGACGAGCTTTAAATTATCGATATGTCATTTTATTTGACATTTTATTGACATAGTCAATTTGCATCATGTATCTAAGCTTTATCAAAAACGTAAAAGAATGATGATTTTCATTGGAATTTCACGTTAGATTTATTTTATATTTAGCATTTTGCGTCCATTATTAAAATTTCTCTTGAGAAAAAAATTCACAATTTTATTTGCGAAGTACAACCTTTTTTATATTACCATATCTGCTTGCTACGTGTTCAAGAAGTCGACCACAATGTTGACGGTCCTCATTTATACCCACTTACATCCGCAGGAAACGACAACCGTTGCGAGATAAAAATAATTATGAATTTGAATTTTATTTTCCGTGAATGTTATATAATATGAGAGTAATATACTCGTCACTATTCGAGTTCTGCAATTGTAATCTATAAAAACTTCTCTGAGCTTTTAGGCACAAACGATTAGCTCTTTTCAATTTTATACATAATTAATCAAATAACTCAACCGATTGGAACGCAATTTGGGGGGAATATCGAGTGTTTGGTGGGGATGAAAAATTAAAGATAAAAAAAATTAGAATTAAAATGCTAAAAGTTTTTTTTTTATTTTTTCCTCAAAGCCATTAATGAATTATTCTTCATCAACGTATTTATATTCTCACACCATATTCATCAGCTACGACTCGTTCAATTACTTATACAGTATAATAAAATAAAATACAAATTCTGATCGTAAAAAAGTATTTTTACATTTTCGTCATTTCTAGAATACAAACCTTAAGGTTTTTTTAGCAATTGCTACGTTTTCTTGTATGAGATAAATATTGAACTTTGAGCAAATGAAAAGACGGAAAAAAAAAAGAATGAACAAAAAACTGAAATATATCCTCTTCCCTAATCGAAAAACAGGAAAAGTTTTCGGAATAATCACTTTCTGATAAAACAAATAATTTATATCTATATTAATTCAAACAAATGTATATGAGAGTAATAATTTATTTTTGATATTATCTTTTACACGTACGACATAGGTGGAAAAGGCGCTTGTTCCTCGTTTATAGATCGTTGTTTTTCATTTATCGGCGACAACGCTGTTGAAACAGTAAAAACAACGTCTTTTTGTACCCTGCCAAAAGATGCACTGGTTAAACTAATCTCATCGGATTATCTCGGGCTAGAAGAGGAGGACGTTTGGAGGGCTGTTCTTAATTGGGCAAAATACCAGGTTCTCAATCTTAAGATTATTGATTTTTAATTAACTCGTAATCGTTTATACGACTAAAAAAAAATATATAATTTTGAATTTAAGGCTGGAGTTACTCAGCCTACGCAACATTGGACTGAGGAAGAAAGAGCCAGAGTTTGCCAGCATTTATCGGGCGTCATTAATCACGTTCGTCTATTACTTATAGACAGTCAAGTATTTGCCGAAGAAGTTGAACCCACTGGTGCTGTGCCGATGGAATTGTCTTTGGAAAGGTATAAAATAAAGTAAAAAAGACAAGATACAGAAAAGGGATTAGTCAATTAATTGAGTTTCTCTAATATTAATTAGTAGAATGTGAAATTTATTGATTTTTCTTTAATCTTAAGCCGCAAAATATTCAAATAACGAAATAAAATTAATGAGAAAATTGACTGATAATGACAATCGTTCGATATTCAGATACAGATATGCAGCTCTGCCTAATAAGTATGCAGAAATATGTTCAGACAAGAGACTCCAGCCTAGAGTGAGCCTCGTTCTATTTCCAGGATCGCAGATATTGGCACGAGATAAAATCGGTTTTCAAAGACTTTTGAATCAATGGTACGGCGTGCCTAAACAAACTTGGCGTCTCGTATACAGGTACTAATGGAATTCAAAAATATGTAAAAGAAAGCTAATTGAATCGTCGATTCATTAAACGATTTTTCTCTTTTTCTACTTTTTTTTATTTATCATTTCAGAGCATCTAGCCACGGTTATTCGGCCGCGTCTTTTCACCGTCATTGCGACGGTGTTTCACCAACTTACGTTATAGCGTTGGTGAGTCCTTTTTTTTTTTTCTTTCTTTTTTTACGAATATTAAATATAAAGTTTGATAAAATGAATGAAAGTTTCCTATTATTTAATTACCGATTTTCCTCTTTCTTTTTTTCTCATACACCAGGGGGAACGAGGCGAGATATGCGGTGGTTTTAGTGACGTACCTTGGGGAAAAACCAGCGCTAAAGGATACTACATATCATCGGATAAAGCCTTTCTTTTTACGTTAACAAACAACCAGGATGTACCACCGACTAAATACGATATCGTTAAGAAACCTTTTGCGATATGCTATCACCCGGAGTAAGAAATATGAATTTATATTTATTATTCTAATTTTACTAACGATTCCAAAGAATCTTTTTATCCTCGATCCCATCAGCCCGATCGTTAACTATCATAAAAATCGTATAAGAATCGATAATAAAGCGATTCCTTCTATACTTGGGCGGGAAATAATGATATACCTAATTAACAGATGATCGGTAAGGCGTGGATCGAGGCTTCAAATAATTTATATAATTGACAATTGTATTTATTCATCTGCTTCAGGATAGGCCCGATATTTGGTGCAGGTGCCGATTTATTGATAGCAAGTAACTGTAACACTAATGCAGAAAGTTACAGCAATTTACCGCACAGTTATGACGGTGAACATGCTTCTAGCAGTGTATTAATGGGGGATTATCACTTCTCAGTTTTAGACTATGAAGTTTTCACCCCGAATCATCCAGGATCTAAGTCGTGAGATTTTTTAGGGATTAGAAAAATCTGGGAATAATTACGATATAAAAATAATAATAATAAAAATAATAATTTTCTCTACCTATGCCATAATTTGTTGTAAATATTGTAATATTATTTTTCTGTAGTAAATAAATAAAGAAAAAAAGAAACTCGATTAATTGCGCCAGATGTATTTATTTTTTTTACAAATAATTAAACATTCTATTCATAACTTCAACTACATATTATATTTATGCTTGTATAGATGCTTCAACCATGAATCTTAATAATGAACTAGATTCATGAATAATAAATTGCTGCTTCTTTACCAGCTCGCATAATTATTTGTGGAACTTTTTTTTATCATAGCGTTTGCTGCTCGCTTAAATTAACAATGACAATTACGTTAAAGTCGGGTGAATCATTTCAAAGTAGAAGCATCTGAGAAATCTCAATATTTACTATAATAATACATGTTTATTGCATAAACAATCTTATTATTATATCATGAGTTATTCGAGTCATATGCGATATTTGATATAACGAAAATATATTGATTGTAGTACGCTTCATTTTCTCTTCTCTTATCTTATTTACTCTGCGTTAGTTAATTACTAGCCTTGCATTGATTGATTATGAATAATTTCGCGAATAATTTTATTAATACGCTCCTTCCAGTTCCATAGTTTCCCGCCCGCTGCGCTAACAGCGCGAACTGACCTACGACAACGACGTCTTTGCCTCTTCACCCGACTAACATTCCTCCCAAGGTCGGGCAAGGCCGCCAAGGGTCGGGACGATGAACGAACCGGTCTGAACGGATTTAGTTGTCCGCATGGCGCCAACGAGTGAACTTCGGTCTGGGTGTAAGGAGAAACTCTCAATTGGTTCACCGCGTCGTTACGCGTTCGAAGAGATCTACAATTCGGAGAGACTGAAATCAACGGAAGCACGTCGGATATAAGTGAGTTTGAAATATTCCGATCACTGATCTACCATGACCGTGAAAAATGGTGAATTTTCAATGCTTGTTTGTGACAAACAGAATCTTGCTAACTAGTTTCATACTGAAAATAGTATTCAATACTTTTCGAACATGTTTTAACCTGTAGCATATTTCGATCAACAGAGTAAGTAACAATCAGATTACTACAAGCAGACTTTAATTATAATTGAAGGAATTGTTAATTTCCGAATATATTACTGTGTGAAAATCTACATTTCTTACGAACATAACCGCTCAGAAGTATTTTAAACGTGAATATAATTGGCGAGGGAGTTTCATTTCATAACCGCTTAATAATCATCATCTTATTACAATAACAATCATATAATTTCAAGTTCCTCATACTTTTATTCATATTTTATTATACATTTCTCTATCCGAGGTTTTTTTTACTCATATTTTGCGACTTCAAGGGTAAACTAATTTGTAGTTTTATTTTGAGTGTACAAATGTTTTCCGGGAGAATACTCGTTCCCTAATTCATTCTTTTATTCGATTCTTCGACAGCATTATCAGACGACGGAGATCCAGATGAACATCACTGATACTTGAACTGCATTGATCCCGCGTGCCACTTGGTCGGAGATGGACGCCAACCGACACTGCCTGGCTAGTCCTGAATCAACAGTCAACCAAGATAATGGTGAGCTTTGTATTGTATTAGCCGAATACCCAATCTAACTATAAATGTATACCTGCAAAACAATCATTACTGAAACGCACTTTGCGATCCGATACAGGTCTCGGACAGATTACTTTTCCAAGTCTATGCACCGCAACACTCATCGGCCAAGTAACGGTGACGCTCACCCTGTATCTTTGACTCGATACTGGGGCCTGCGGCTTGCCTCTGTCTCCCTGTATACGCCAGAAACTTTTGCGACAACTCGGTATCACTCAGCTGCAAGGGATACGATACCGATGCATAATAATATACCCAGAGGTAACATATTGTCCGTCTCGTTATAGGGTGAGCCTAGGACAGAAAGCACACTTAATTTTTAAAAATAGCAATGAATTCTCTGTTTTCAATGACAAACTTGGAATATGATTGATAGATTTCTAGAGAATATGTTTACCTTGGTTGAATATAGTAATCTCACCTCGTAGTAGAGAAATATTTGAATAACGAGGACCGAAATTTGAAGGTTTGAAAATAGATACGAGTGTAGATTACTGTAGAATTAATTGGGCATCACATTTATCTTTCAAACATCAAACACAATTCAATATCGGAGATAAATTACTTCTGAGTCACAGATACTGGTCGTAACAATTGAGAGATTGAGACATCTATGCATGCACTATTGATACGAGCTTATTGACCTTGTTGATTCTGTTGAAAATAGTTTGAAGTTTATATCCCATTTAAAAATGGTTCAGGCAGGCTTACAAAATCAATCATAAGAAATATATCATAATAAATTTCATACAGATGTATATCAAAATTAGAAATTCTTTGGTGCTTAGCTGAGAATGTTTGCTTGAAAAATTCAAACCTAATCTATCCAATGTACCCTATGTTTATCTAGTTTTTATCTTCACAGGCATTGTTCATCGAGGGAAATGACTTCCTCCTACCCATCTTCAACAAAACCTCTTCAAAATTCATCAGGACAGGATTCACACCAGGGAGTGGAGCAGTCCAAACACCGGGGGAACGACTGCAAGACAACTCTGAGTACACCGCGGAGTATTAATAAAGTAGCATAAGCAAATAGTTCGTAATTGCAGTTCTTTATGAATCAGTTTTGGTAAAATCTGGCATCTAGTCTAAGAATCGATTCCGTTTGAAACGTTGTACAGAAAACAAGCTGAGCTGGTTGCCACTAATTTTCAGTCAGCCGACTTTGTAACCCAGTTTATGTCTGATAAATAGCGAAAAACCTAATTATAATAATTTCTACAATTAGTGACAACCGCAAGCTTTTATATCATAGCATCTGCTGCCCGCTCTATGTAACATTTTTAATCAACGTCCTACTCGAGACATGTCGGATACTAGTTTCAATATTCAACAACAACTTTCAAATCATTTTACAAATCGCTGTACAGATTATTCCAAATCAATTTAATTATAAAAGCTATAAGCGGTAATATAATAACTCGTTTTTATAAAGCTCGCTATACTTGACCAGTTCAATCGGTCATATTATAATCGTACAAGGCAAAGACTTGTAATATTACATAATAGATGAAAATTCGTGATGATATATTATTAACAATATGTTCTCTCGCATTTACTATATTGCATCTAGACCTTGGGTACCGACCCGAAGATCTTGATGCATTTTATTTGTTTAAACTCGTTGTATTTGGGATAGAAAAGTGGTAGGGATTGGGATAGTTGGGACTACCCATTGCCGTACGAAATATTCCCAATAACTATTCAGGTAACAGAGCATAATACATGCATATACGATATATATTTGTCAAGTATAATTCACTCTTTTGTAAAATTGTCCGTAATGAATAGAGAGTAGACTATTCTCATTAGTATCTTTGAAAGAACAACTATATTTATAGTCTATAACTATATACATCACCAAAGAAATGTGTAATTGAATGAAGTTTATTACTTTTCAATACCTTTACTTTATAATTACTTTGAATAACTTCTACAATTACTTCAAATAAATCGAGTTCAATTACACATTACCAAAGTATTGGGTAATTGAATAAGTGATTTCATTAACAATGTAATCAGTGACTCGCAACACTGCAAATATCCATGTAATAATAAGATCGTTTATGCAATAAACATGTATTATTATAGTAAATTGGCGCATTCTTGAATAAATATCTCTTGAAATTGTAAATCATCGATCGTTGAATCATTTTCCCCTGTCCTTTCCTTGCCTATAAGTCGAAAATCATGAAAATCGCATGATTTCATAAAGCCCCGAACTATTTTTGCAATATTATTTACGACCACGTGTTTTTCGGGACCACGTGTTTTTAGAGTCTAAAACCACGTGTTTTTAGAGTCCAAAACCACGTGTTTTTGGAGCCTTTACCACGTGTTTTACGAGTTGTTTTCAAGTGTTTTCCGATTGCCTATATTCAGGCGTATTATAGTAATTCAGAAAAAAGGTCGAAAAAAAGGTTCTGGTAGTTGATAGCTTATTTTAGGAGTCGGATTTCTGCCAGAAGAGACATAGAGAGACGTGCATGGAGCAACGTATGCATGCATGTATCAATACACTATGCCTTTCCCCCTCCAAAAATTTTAGAACACCTCCTCGGGTCAGATGTTCTCCTGATACCAGAAGATATTTTTCGAGTAAAAATTCAAAAAATTGTCAAAATAGCTAATATGAATAAGCATAGAGAGACGTGCATAGAGCAACGCATGCATGCATGTATCAATACACTAGGCCTTTCCCCCTCCAAAAATTTCAGCACACCTCCTCGGGTCAGATGTTCTCCTGATACCAGAAGATATTTTTCGAGTAAAAATTCAAAAAATTGTCAAAATAGCTAATATGAATAAGCATAGAGAGACGTGCATAGAGCAACGCATGCATGCATGTATCAATACACTAGGCCTTTCCCCCTCCAAAAATTTCAGCACACCTCCTCGGGTCAGATGTTCTCCTGATACCAGAAGATATTTTTCGAGTAAAAATTCAAAAAATTGTCAAAATAGCTAATATGAATAAGCATAGAGAGACGTGCATGGAGCAACGCATGCATGCATGTATCAATACACTATGCCTTTCCCCCTCCAAAAATTTTAGAACACCTCCTCGGGTCAGATGTTCTCCTGATACCAGAAGATATTTTTCGAGTAAAAATTCAAAAAATTGTCAAAATAGCTAATATGAATAAGCATAGAGAGACGTGCATGGAGCAACGCATGCATGCATGTATCAATACACTATGCCTTTCCCCCTCCAAAAATTTTAGAACACCTCCTCGGGTCAGATGTTCTCCTGATACCAGAAGATATTTTTCGAGTAAAAATTCAAAAAATTGTCAAAATAGCTAATATGAATAAGCATAGAGAGACGTGCATGGAGCAACGCATGCATGCATGTATCAATACACTATGCCTTTCCCCCTCCAAAAATTTTAGAACACCTCCTCGGGTCAGATGTTCTCCTGATACCAGAAGATATTTTTCGAGTAAAAATTCAAAAAATTGTCAAAATAGCTAATATGAATGAACGTAGAGAGACGTGCATGGAGCAACGTATGCATGCATGTATCAATACACTAGGCCTTTCCCCCTCCAAAAATTTCAGCACACCTCCTCGGGTCAGATGTTCTCCTGATACCAGAAGATATTTTTCGAGTAAAAATTCAAAAAATTGTCAAAATAGCTAATATGAATAAGCATAGAGAGACGTGCATGGAGCAACGCATGCATGCATGTATCAATACACTATGCCTTTCCCCCTCCAAAAATTTTAGAACACCTCCTCGGGTCAGATGTTCTCCTGATACCAGAAGATATTTTTCGAGTAAAAATTCAAAAAATTGTCAAAATAGCTAATATGAATAAGCATAGAGAGACGTGCATGGAGCAACGCATGCATGCATGTATCAATACACTATGCCTTTCCCCCTCCAAAAATTTTAGAACACCTCCTCGGGTCAGATGTTCTCCTGATACCAGAAGATATTTTTCGAGTAAAAATTCAAAAAATTGTCAAAATAGCTAATATGAATGAACGTAGAGAGACGTGCATGGAGCAACGTATGCATGCATGTATCAATACACTAGGCCTTTCCCCCTCCAAAAATTTCAGCACACCTCCTCGGGTCAGATGTTCTCCTGATACCAGAAGATATTTTTCGAGTAAAAATTCAAAAAATTGTCAAAATAGCTAATATGAATAAGCATAGAGAGACGTGCATGGAGCAACGCATGCATGCATGTATCAATACACTATGCCTTTCCCCCTCCAAAAATTTTAGAACACCTCCTCGGGTCAGATGTTCTCCTGATACCAGAAGATATTTTTCGAGTAAAAATTCAAAAAATTGTCAAAATAGCTAATATGAATAAGCATAGAGAGACGTGCATGGAGCAACGCATGCATGCATGTATCAATACACTATGCCTTTCCCCCTCCAAAAATTTTAGAACACCTCCTCGGGTCAGATGTTCTCCTGATACCAGAAGATATTTTTCGAGTAAAAATTCAAAAAATTGTCAAAATAGCTAATATGAATGAACGTAGAGAGACGTGCATGGAGCAACGTATGCATGCATGTATCAATACACTAGGCCTTTCCCCCTCCAAAAATTTCAGCACACCTCCTCGGGTCAGATGTTCTCCTGATACCAGAAGATATTTTTCGAGTAAAAATTCAAAAAATTGTCAAAATAGCTAATATGAATAAGCATAGAGAGACGTGCATGGAGCAACGCATGCATGCATGTATCAATACACTATGCCTTTCCCCCTCCAAAAATTTTAGAACACCTCCTCGGGTCAGATGTTCTCCTGATACCAGAAGATATTTTTCGAGTAAAAATTCAAAAAATTGTCAAAATAGCTAATATGAATAAGCATAGAGAGACGTGCATGGAGCAACGCATGCATGCATGTATCAATACACTATGCCTTTCCCCCTCCAAAAATTTTAGAACACCTCCTCGGGTCAGATGTTCTCCTGATACCAGAAGATATTTTTCGAGTAAAAATTCAAAAAATTGTCAAAATAGCTAATATGAATGAACGTAGAGAGACGTGCATGGAGCAACGTATGCATGCATGTATCAATACACTAGGCCTTTCCCCCTCCAAAAATTTCAGCACACCTCCTCGGGTCAGATGTTCTCCTGATACCAGAAGATATTTTTCGAGTAAAAATTCAAAAAATTGTCAAAATAGCTAATATGAATAAGCATAGAGAGACGTGCATGGAGCAACGCATGCATGCATGTATCAATACACTATGCCTTTCCCCCTCCAAAAATTTTAGAACACCTCCTCGGGTCAGATGTTCTCCTGATACCAGAAGATATTTTTCGAGTAAAAATTCAAAAAATTGTCAAAATAGCTAATATGAATGAACGTAGAGAGACGTGCATGGAGCAACGTATGCATGCATGTATCAATACACTAGGCCTTTCCCCCTCCAAAAATTTCAGCACACCTCCTCGGGTCAGATGTTCTCCTGATACCAGAAGATATTTTTCGAGTAAAAATTCAAAAAATTGTCAAAATAGCTAATATGAATAAGCATAGAGAGACGTGCATGGAGCAACGCATGCATGCATGTATCAATACACTAGGCCTTTCCCCCTCCAAAAATTTTAGAACACCTCCTCGGGTCAGATGTTCTCCTGATACCAGAAGATATTTTTCGAGTAAAAATTCAAAAAATTGTCAAAATAGCTAATATGAATAAGCATAGAGAGACGTGCATGGAGCAACGCATGCATGCATGTATCAATACACTAGGCCTTTCCCCCTCCAAAAATTTTAGAACACCTCCTCGGGTCAGATGTTCTCCTGATACCAGAAGATATTTTTCGAGTAAAAATTCAAAAAATTGTCAAAATAGCTAATATGAATAAGCATAGAGAGACGTGCATGGAGCAACGCATGCATGCATGTATCAATACACTAGGCCTTTCCCCCTCCAAAAATTTTAGAACACCTCCTCGGGTCAGATGTTCTCCTGATACCAGAAGATATTTTTCGAGTAAAAATTCAAAAAATTGTCAAAATAGCTAATATGAATAAGCATAGAGAGACGTGCATGGAGCAACGCATGCATGCATGTATCAATACACTAGGCCTTTCCCCCTCCAAAAATTTTAGAACACCTCCTCGGGTCAGATGTTCTCCTGATACCAGAAGATATTTTTCGAGTAAAAATTCAAAAAATTGTCAAAATAGCTAATATGAATGAACGTAGAGAGACGTGCATGGAGCAACGTATGCATGCATGTATCAATACACTATGCCTTTCCCCCTCCAAAAATTTTAGAACACCTCCTCGGGTCAGATGTTCTCCTGATACCAGAAGATATTTTTCGAGTAAAAATTCAAAAAATTGTCAAAATAGCTAATATGAATAAGCATAGAAAGACGTGCATGGAGCAACGTATGCATGCATGTATCAATACACTAGGCCTTTCCCCCTCCAAAAATTTCACCACACCTCCTCGGGTCAGATGTTCTCCTGATACCAGGAGATATTTTTCGCGTTAGAATTCAAAAAATTGTCAAAATGGCTAATATGAATGAACGTAGAGAGACGTGCATGAAGCAACGTATGCATGCCTATATCCATACACTACTCTTTTCGGAGTCGAATTTCCGGCAGTTGATACTTTTTTAACGACTCCTAAAATAAGCTATCAACTACCAGAACCTTTTTTTCGACCTTTTTTCTGAATTACTATAATACGCCTGAATATAGGCAATCGGAAAACACTCGAAAACAACTCGTAAAACACGTGGTAAAGGCTCCAAAAACACGTGGTTTTGGACTCTAAAAACACGTGGTTTTAGACTCTAAAAACACGTGGTCCCGAAAAACACGTGGTCGTAAATAATATTGCAAAAATAGTTCGGGGCTTTATGAAATCATGCGATTTTCATGATTTTCGACTTATAGGCAAGGAAAGGACAGGGGAAAATGATTCAACGATCGATGATTTACAATTTCAAGAGATATTTATTCAAGAATGCGCCAATTTACTATAATAATACATGTTTATTGCATAAACGATCTTATTATTACATGGATATTTGCAGTGTTGCGAGGCACTGATTACATTGTTAATGAAATCACTTATTCAATTACCCAATACTTTGGTAATGTGTAATTGAACTCGATTTATTTGAAGTAATTGTAGAAGTTATTCAAAGTAATTATAAAGTAAAGGTATTGAAAAGTAATAAACTTCATTCAATTACACATTTCTTTGGTAACGTGTAATTGAACTCGATTTAATTAGTAAAAGTAATTATAAAGTAAAGTAATTTGAAGTAATTATAGAGTAAGACTAATTATAAGGTTATTAAAAAGTAATGAACTTGATTCAATTACACATTACTTTGGTGATGTATATAGTTATAGACTATAAATATAGTTGTTCTTTCAAAGATACTAATGAGAATGGTCTACTCTCTATTCATTACGGACAATTTTACAAAAGAGTGAATTATACTTGACAAATATATATCGTATATGCATGTATTATGCTCTGTTACCTGAATAGTTATTGGGAATATTTCGTACGGCAATGGGTAGTCCCAACTATCCCAATCCCTACGACTTTTCTATCCCAAATACAACGAGTTTAAACAAATAAAATGCATCAAGATCTTCGGGTCGGTACCCAAGGTCTAGATGCAATATAGTAAATGCGAGAGAACATATTGTTAATAATATATCATCACGAATTTTCATCTATTATGTAATATTACAAGTCTTTGCCTTGTACGATTATAATATGACCGATTGAACTGGTCAAGTATAGCGAGCTTTATAAAAACGAGTTATTATATTACCGCTTATAGCTTTTATAATTAAATTGATTTGGAATAATCTGTACAGCGATTTGTAAAATGATTTGAAAGTTGTTGTTGAATATTGAAACTAGTATCCGACGTGTCTCGAGTAGGACGTTGATTAAAAATGTTACATAGAGCGGGCAGCAGATGCTATGATATAAAAGCTTGCGGTTGTCACTAATTGTAGAAATTATTATAATTAGGTTTTTCGCTATTCATCAGACATAAACTGGGTTACAAAGTCGGCTGACTGAAAATTAGTGGCAACCAGCTCAGCTTGTTTTCTGTACAACGTTTCAAACGGAATCGATTCTTAGACTAGATGCCAGATTTTACCAAAACTGATTCAAAAAGAACTGCAATCACGAACTATTTGCTTATGCTACTTTATTAATACTCCGCGGTGTACTCAGAGTTGTCTTGCAGTCGTTCCCCCGGTGTTTGGACTGCTCCACTCCCTGGTGTGAATCCTGTCCTGATGAATTTTGAAGAGGTTTTGTTGAAGATGGGTAGGAGGAAGTCATTTCCCTCAATGAACAATGCCTGTGAAGATAAAAACTAGATAAACATAGGGTACATTGGATAGATTAGGTTTGAATTTTTCAAGCAAACATTCTCAGCTAAGTACCAAAGAATTTCTAATTTTGATATACATCTGTATGAAATTTATTATGATATATTTCTTATGATTGATTTTGTAAGCCTGCCTGAACCATTTTTAAATGTGATATAAACTTCAAACTATTTTCAACAGAATCAACAAGGTCAATAAGCTAGTATCAATAGTGCATGCATAGATCTCTCAATTGTTACGACCAGTATCTGTGACTCAGAAGTAATTTATCTCCGATATTGAATTGTGTTCGATGTTTGAAAGATAAATGTGATGCCCAATTAATTCTACAGTAATCTAGACTCGTATTCATTTCAAAGCTTTAAATTTTGATCCTCGTTATTCGAATGTTTCTCTACTACGAGGTTAATCTATATTCAAATAAAGTAAATATATTTTTTTGAGATTTGTTAATCTCTTTCTACTGTTTTCAATACAACAGAAAAATTCAATTTTGTCATTAAAAAAAAAACAAGTTATAATTACTTTAAAGAATTGAGTGTTCCGCCTCTTGCCGACTTACCCTATGATAAGATATCCAAGTATTACACAAATCACGTCAATATATTACCTTCAGATATATTATTATCACGTCAGTATAGTTTCCCTCGTAGCTTAGTAGAACAGAGTCTCCATGAAAGTATTTTCTGCATAGTTATGACAGAGGCAAGCCAGAGGCAGCCATAGCCAGCTGAAGATACAGGGTGTGCATCAGATTTACTTGGCGGACGAGCTACATGGATTTAAAATGGTATTTCATTTGAGATGTGTAACGGATAAGCAGTAATTTGATTTCAATAACTCAAGTCACTCAATGCAACGCCACCCATGGTGGCTAGAAGTCAATCAATAATAGAGATTATTTACCTCCATGCCAATATCCTCCTTGCCTCTGACCATGCTAGTATAAATGGGAGGTCAATTACCAGCTTGGTCCCTGCTGGCATACTGTTTCCAAACAGTTCGTAATGCCTGTGGTACTGATAACTTGGCTCGTGAGCTATCCAGATCTGATTTCCCCTATCCAATTCAGAAACGTGGGAATATAATCAAGATTAGAACAAACATTGTCGCATCTAGAGATAGATATTGCCTGAATATCGCTACATGAATATGTTTCAACATTGGTTGTCGAGTCGATATACATTTGTAGTTTCACAGGATCTTTGGCTGATATAATATGAAGCTTACTATTGCGTTGGTCGATCATAATCCAGGATTAGCTCGACAGTTTTGGATGGCATCCATCTCCGACCAAGTGGCATGCATGATCTATGCACCTCAAGTGTCTGCGATGTTTATTCAGATCTCTCTTTTATCCTAAGAATGGAATAAAAAAATAAATTGGGGAGCAAATATTCACCCGGAAAATAAGACGACAAATTAGTTTACCCTCGGATTGGGAAAAAATTTGCTCCAAGGGCAAACGATACTAGAGTACGAGGAAGTTGTAATTATATTATTGTTAATACGATAGGATGATCATTATTGTGCGGTTATCAAATGAAACCCCCTTGTCTACTATATTCTTATTTAAAACAGGTCAGAGAGGTTATGTTCGTAAGAAATTCCGATTTTCACATAGTTATTCGCTGGTACGGATAGTATATACTTGAAAATGAACAATTCCCTATTTCCCTCAGTTATAATCAAATCGAAAAAGTTTCGGATACTATTTTCTGTATGAAACGAATCAGCAAGATTTTTCTTGTTACGAACAAGCATTGAAAATTCATCATTATTTATGGTTATGGTAAAATGTTGATCGGAATATTTCAAACTTACGTTTTCTCGAACGTGTAACGACGCAGCGTATCACTTGTCAAGCATTTTCCCGCACGTTGGTTAATTCGCCGCGGAAGTTTCTGCAGGAAAATCTCCTTCGTCACACCCGTGTTCACTCGTTGGCGCCATGAGGGCAACTGACGCCGGTTACTAGACCGGTTTGCTCCTGGACCCCATCCTCGATGAGTGGGGCGAGAGGGGCAAGGCTGCTGTTGCGTAGGTCAGTTTCACGCTGATGGCGTCACTGGGTGACGAACTACGGAACTAAAATAAGCAAAATAAGAAATTAATCCGCGGGATCAATCCTGTGAAACGCATCAACGCACCGATTATTTTTATATGATATTTTTTTTTTTCTATTGCATTGCTAAAATATTACGATTTTCAGTCGATAATGCGAAATCTAAAAAGTCCCGAATGTAAATCGAGCCCGATTATAAGTCGAAAACGGTTTTTGAGGGTAAAATCGGTTACCAAAAACCTCGACTTATATTCAGGTCCAGACGGTAATTGGTTTTAAAAGATACTAAAGAGACTCTCTAAACGGAGAAACGTATAATTCATTGATTTTTACTTCCCTTTATTCTGAAGGATATTCATGTGGGAGGAAAAAGAAAAAAATAATATTGCCCCGAAACGATACAATCATTATTTTTGTTTGATACAGAAATTGAGTTTCCCAAATGAGGAAAAAGAAAACTTCTATGTAATTGAAACATTAGAATCTTTCCTTCGCATTTAGTATATCGATATCAATAAATAAACGATGAATAAAACTCCTAGAATACCTGAAACATAAAAAAAAGAGCAAATTTTTACCTGCGCCTAGCCGAAGCCAACCTACTGGCCCTCAATGCCGAGCGGTGTGATAAATTGATAATGTCGAGCTCTTTCGAAGCGCATCGATGTTACCGACCGGGAATTTGTCTAGTTTGATGAAGCGGTTGTCGAGGGGGCAGCAAGCTACTGGGGATTGAGTATAGAAGCCATTTTCCCGGCTTGTGAATTGTGACGCTATACGCTTTCGTTTAGTTTCTGTAAGAGAATACGTCGATCCCACGTTCGGCTTTGAAGAATAATAATCTAATAATACGAAAAGTGTGATAAAATAAAAAGTATACACGATGTCGTTCAAAGGGCCGCCAAAAGTACAGAAGGTTATGGTACAGCCCATAAACCTTATATTTCGTTATCTCCAAAATCGTTCGCGAGTACAAGTGTGGTTATTCGAGAACATTAACCTAAGAATTGAAGGGCACATAGTCGGTTTTGACGAGTATATGAATTTGGTGTTAGACGACGCTGAGGAATACCACGTTAAAACAAAGAATCGTAAACAACTCGGAAGGATAATGCTTAAAGGAGACAACATCACTTTGATACAAAACACCAACCCTGGTGCCAACTAAGATGAGCACGAGATACATTCAAGTCGATAACATAACCTAAAAGGACTTCGATCTGAGAATGACAAAAGCGCGGCGATTGAAATATTTTATGGACGAAATGAAGAAAGAAAAAGACATTTTTTGTTCAACAAGACACGAAATGATTATATGATTTATCGCCGTATATCAATATTGTAACTCATTCCCATATAAAAATTTGAAAGAAAAAATGAAAATGAATAAAAAATAATAATTAGAATTAAAATGCTAAACGTTTTCTTTTCTTTTTTTTTCTTTTTAAACCGTTAATTGATGAACTATATATTCTGTATTAACGAATTTATATTTTTGTAATATTCTCATAATATCATACTAATCAACCACGACTCGTTTAGTTACTTATATATATATATATAT